>CM035847.1:132393749-132993749 GCA_020510985.1 Pholidichthys leucotaenia
TTTATCAGCCCAGAGAGCCAGTACCACGTCTTGTACATGGGAGCTTTGGATAACTAGTCATTTGACCACTTGGGGGCAGTACTCTTCGTCGGCTGCCTCTGGTTTATGGCGCAAAGGAATGAACTGTGTTCATTTAAGGTTGGATTGTCAGATGTGGTGACATGGGAAGGGGTGCCTGTTTCAGCCCGGTCCCCAAGGTCACTTTCTGTCAAACTTTGTTGGGTCAGCAGTGCGAGTGGGTTGACTCCTGGAACATCCAAGGTGTCAAGAGTGTAGCACTGTGATCCCGTTGCTTCAGGTTGAGTGGTTGGGAGAGGTTGTCAAACTTGATCCCATAGCTTGAGATTCTTGAAGTCTATCAGAGGCTCAAAGGGATTAAGTAGATCCTTGCCTATCAGCAATGGAATTGAGTTGAGATTGGACCCATAGACCGGATGGATCAAGGTCATGGGCCCAATGGAGATTTTTATCCATGACATGTGTGACACAGTCGTGTTTGAGGGTGCATAAGGTTGAATAGCTAGGGAGCAAGGTCTTAATTTCAAGTCTTTGTGCGCATGGTTAGCAGCGACACGTAGGTGTTCAAAAAGGTCACGCAACATGAGTGTGATGTCTGCTGCGGTATCCAGTAGGGCATCGTGCATCATCACATCTTCCAGGGTCAATGAGAGGAAAAATTTTCGTGCAATCCCCCTTTCGGTCAAATCACACAGAAATTGTTGGACCGGTGGTTTAACGCAGATTAAAGAGTCGCCTGTTTCGGGTGAGTGAGGTTTTCCAGGTAGCTAGACTACCAAAATGGCACTGGGTGGTGTTGCATTTGGGAGCTCCTCCTGAGTTTCGGGTGGAGGATGCTCGGTTGTGTCTTTGGTATCCTTCCCCTTTGTAGTAGAAGATTCCTCAGGGTTGAGTTGTGCAACCCTAAAGGATCGTTTGGGGTGGTCGTAATATTTATGGCTAGGACATCTGGTTTCTTGTCCTCTTTCACCTCTTTTTTCCTCTTCAGTTCATCAAGTATACGTTGGAGAGTTTCCAGGTCTTCTCGGCTGAAAATGGGCTTTTCTTTCTTCTCCCAGGGTTTGGAGCTAAACTTACCAGGGGGAGGTCTTGCTTCCCTGTCGAAGTTTTTTCATCAGTACGAGGGAGGTGACCATCTCCCGTGGTTATGCGAGTCTTGAAATCGATATCTGTCATCCCGGGTATCTGTACCGTATTCTCGTGACTTACCTGGTGGGCTCAGCCTCCAACGGTAGTCAGGTTTTGGTGATATTGGCTTGGAACTTGATGTCAAAAATTTTTCCGGGTCATGACTCGACTTATCTTGACTATAGGACTGTCGTTGTTTTATTTGTGACCGAGGTGCTGGAACAGGGGCTGGCCTTTGGGCGCCCTCTAGTTCCAGGGTGTCTGATGCGGTCTTGACAGCTAACACCACGTTAGGCTCGGTATGCTTCTGATTGCTTTGTCGCTGTTTCTGAAATGCATAATGTGCGAACTCTCTTAACTGGTTTATCGAGTTTGACTTTGGGTTAGCCATGACTCCAAGGTGGTGTCCAACCATGGGATGGAGATTCTGAATGAAAAGAGCCTTGAAATTGTGGTCTTCTTCCATCTCAGGCGTGTTTTGAGATCCAAAATATGCGCACAGGAGTCGCTGGTAGTATGCCTGTGAGGGCTCTAAGCGACCCTGTTTCACAGCTAGGGCTGTCGCTAGCCCTGACTGTAAACAGTCGTCGGAGAACTCCTTTTCAAAGGCTTCGTAGAGTTTCCGGTGATTCATCTTGATGTCAAATGGTTGCCGATCTATAAATTTTGATACCGGCCTGTTGAATGTCAACTTGATCAAATAAACGCGATCGTCAACCGTAGCATCAGGGTATTTACGCAAGTAGTAGTCAATGTCTTGCAAATAAGCCCTGGTATCAGGTGACTCACTGGTTGAGGGGTCAAATTTCGTGACGTGGCAAGCGATCTTATTGAGATCTCCATCGGATGGAACTTGCAAAGGTCTTTCACGTTGCCGTTCGGTTCTGAACGGGTCAGGGAAGTGTGCGCCGGGGGAGTCCCCATCCCATGAGGGGATGCCCCCCTTTGTCGAGGGAACCGGCCTGTTCATGGCTTCTGATCTCGGATCCCTTTGTTTGTGGTAGTCTTCCAGCTCTTCTTTGACGTCCTGAAGGCCTTGTTGTGCTCCTCGTAGGAGCAGTTTGCATTTTCTATAGTCGGAGCCTGTTTCATCCACTTGACCTTCAACTTCCTTGAGTTGGTTCTCTTTGTAAAGCAGGACAGTTCGCAATTCCTCATTTTCTTGCTGAAGTGAGGTAGTGTTGTCTTCTAGTCGTTGCTTTTCTTCCTTTGCTTGTTCAAGATTTAGCAACGTCCAATCAAGCGTAGCTTGGGTGTCTTCTTGCTCTATGCGAGCTTGTTCCTGCTTTTTTTTTATAAGAGATTTGTTCTCTTCCTGAAGAGAAAGGATGGTTGTTTGTTGTTTCACTAGTTCCTTTTCTGTGTAGAGTACTTGGGTTTCAGCTCGTTTTAGCCTTGCAACTAATGCTAGTGCAAACTTTCCTAACACACCTGGGATTTCCTTTGCTTTCGGTGGGTTAGTTTCGCATTCATCCAAAAGTTTTTTCGTGATTTGCTTCAAATTTTTGGGTGGAGTATCCTGAACTTGTTTGGAGAAACCGGGTATAAGGTCGGAAGCCAACTCTTCCAATGTTACTTGAAGGTCATTTAATTCGTCAAGTGGACTTGACATGTTTGACCGTTTGTGTAACGCTTAGCTTGAAATCAATTAGTTGATTATGGCTAAGGTTGTGAGTCAAGAGTTAACCTTGAGTGTCGTTTTGTAGTGAGGATAATTACAAGCTTCTTCTTTTGGAGTTTGTTTCAACTTCCAGGCTTGTAAGAAGGAAAGCAAATATTTTGGGAATTATTTAGAAATGTGGAATATCTGTTAATTTATTTGTTGACACTGTATTTTGATTTGTATTTCACAAGACAAAAACAAAAAAAAATGTGTGGATAGACTTCTTTCAGTTCAGTTCTCAAAGTGTAGTTTTGGAATAGTCCTCAACTAGGTTGTGAATTTTTTGGTTGAATCCCACTTGAAAGTAATGATTTTATTTACAAAAAAAATACAACAAAAATAGAAAAGGTTAAATGCTTTAAGGCTTTAGAGTTACAGTATAAGTCTTCGCTTTGTTTTAAAGTTAGAATTGGCTTTGTTTTATATGTTAAAGCCTATCTTCATTTAAAGCCTTTAAATGTTTTAATATTCACAAATTAGGAAACAAATGAATTGTCTTTGTGTATTGTCACTAAGGCTTCCTTAGGATTAAAGTTAATGACTATTTAAAGAAAAAAAAATGTTTTACAGACTAATCAAAGGTTTCACCTTTTGACTTATTTCAAATCCTGGTGAGAAATAGTAAGTTGGTTAAATGTTTGCCTTCTCCTGGGGAGGAAACATGAATCAAAAGCAACACACTGACTGTAAATAAGCTAAAGCTTTCAAGTGTTAATTGTTGAATGTGGTTTCCTAATTTTGGAAAATTTTGGTTAAATATTTAATAAATCACTAAATCCTTTACCAACATGCACAGGATTAACATTAACTTGAGTCTAAATGAACATTGTCATTTATTTGAATCCTTAAGTTGAATGGCTTCCTGTGAAAGAAATCGCACAAAGTGATATTTAAAAACAAAACACATATAAATAGCTTCAAAAGTTTGCAGACTTTTAGCGTAAGATGTGTAAATATATGCTTTTAACTAAAAAGATTAAAATATGTGGTTAACTTGCATGAGTAAATACAAAGTCTATGCTTCTATGTTCTTTCACTGTGTCTATATGCAGTCAAAAGCTCTTCCACCAATGAGGACAAATTTAAAACCCACAAGTTGCTTTTTCCTTTTTGTTCTTGGGATAAAACTTTGAATTGGGTTTAAATTTAGGTTGTTCCCGATAATTCGGATAGATTTGAAGTTAATTTGGAAGCTCTGTTTGATTATAAATCAGCTTAATAGATTCATGCAAGAAATGCAACTCCTATAGTTGACCACAAGATGGATGCAGTTATCTCTGCCCTCCCAAGAGGAGGAGACACTGGTGACATCACTCTGGGCGGGTCTACTGGTCTCACTCAAAATGGCGGCTAGGGTGACTCCCTCTTAGCGCCTTCAAAATGGAGTCTGCACGCTTACTCTGCTCATGCGCAGTTTTTCGTGCACGCCTTTCGGTCACGAGCGCGACTGTGCATGTTCACATGACACGTGGATGCGGGCGCGAGTCTTAGCGACAACGCCACACCTTGCTTTTTCAAAATGCGAGTTTAATCTCCAAATTGCACAAATAATGTTACCCCTTTAATTCCGGGTATAGTTTTTAGCACTACTTCCCCAACGGTTTATTCAGTGACCAGATCAAACTGCGTCCAGCTTAATCTGACATCACCACACTTGGGTAATTACAGAACTGGCCAGTTTAATTAATCCTTTCGGGATAATCGCCGGAAGGTTAAACTGGTGAGAGACAGGACAGTTTTCTTCGCGTTTCTGTCACTCTAGGCCTTTATTTTTCATAATCCAGCATATAATACTGCTTAAATTTCTTTTGCATGCATCAACACAGCTGTTCACCTTAGACAGTGGGTGACTCAGTTCCCCCTTTTGTCGCTATCAGCAAACAGAATCTCAGCAGGAGGCTGAGTAAACAAACACCAGCAACTTCTCCCAAACAACACACAGGCTCACCGAATAAAGTGGATCAATATTTGCAGAAAAAAAAACAGCTTATGTCTCAATGATTTTTCCTTTTGCATATATGCTTCCTAGTTACACAGGCCTCACACGGGGCACAATAATACTGTAGGAGAATATTTAATAAAATACTGTAATAAGGTAAGGTACAATAATTGTACATAAGGTACAATTATTTATTTTATTTAATAGTGGGTGTGAAAGGGGGCGGAGTTAAACCATCACTTCTGCACTTGCTAAATAAAATAAATAAGCACTCATAAAAGGGGGCGCCAGTCCTAACGGACACTTATATTAAACTTAGTTTTAATTAATTTTGTACCTTCAATTACTTAATGTATCAGTCTCAAAATTTAAGGGAGTTCTTCTCCTGCCGTGATCTAAGAAGCAGATATATGTGAAGGAAAATGCTTCAACCTCTCTCATTTACCCTTTTATTAACCTCATTCAGGTTACATGATATGACATTCAAATGATGGATAAACAGATTCAAATGATAACAGGCGTCTGATATCACATCAACTGTTATTGTTTTCCTGAACATAAAATCTAGTGTTAGACCTTGGTGGAACCAAAGAGAAACCAGACTTATGTTTCAACGGTAAATGAGGCTGAAATGTCTAACAAAACAAAACACAATTTTAGGGGGAAAATTCATAAGCTGATATCTAAAAATGAACTTCTGAATTAATCTACAAAAATGAGGGGCAGTTACTTAAAATGACTAAGAGTCTTCCTTCAGTTTATAGCTTTATCCTGTGGTTGAAAGACTAATTGTACCATAAAATCTGGTTACATTCAATTGTAATTTAATTGTTCGGACATCATGTTTTAACCCAGCAGATAGGAAAATGAGTCTCACTTACAGACAGCTGAAGGTCCACGTGTTCAGCGGGTCGATACTGGCTGAGTTTAGAGTCGGGACATTGGGAGAAAGCGGCTGCTGCTTTCTCACAGCTGTCAGAAGTGTAGACCCAGCCAGGGGCTCGTACAGGACAGGGGCAGCAGAATAATTTTCCCCGAGCGGGGTGACAAGTCCTTGGAAGCAAGTCCAAATTTGAGGGGGATAGACCAAAAAAACTGAAGGAGAATCTTCTCAGTCAGGTGGGTATGAGGGTGGAAAGAGAGTCCAAGAACACAGTCTCTGTTGACTTTAAACTAGGAAAATTAAAGGTCCACTTTAACGGTGTGAAAAGTCAGAAAATCTAAAAAAAAAAAAAAAAAAAAAAAAAAAAAAAAACATTTACTAGGATAAGAATGGCTTCTGAGGTGAAGGAAAAAGTTTGAGAATTTTATTCTCTGAGAAAGTGAGCTCTAAATAAAAAGGGTGATTTCTCCTCAGTAACCAGAAAAACTAACGCAGGATTTGACAAACTTCACACAGAACAATTTAGATAAAATAAAACTACATGGAACCTTGAAACAGTGGAATAAAATCTTCCCGGATTTCTCTGATCTCTTTCTGTCTCTTTTGATCTAACATTTAATCTTCTTTTCTGTCTCTTTCTTGCATTTTTCTTGTCTTTTGTCTCTTTCTGATCTAAATCTTATTCTCTCTTATTCTGTCCCATTCTTTCAATTCTCTTTCTCTCTTCCTTTTTCTCTCTTTCTCCTTTCTTTGTCTTTCCTTCTTTCCTTCTTCTATGCAGGGCAGCTCCTCACTCCTTTTAACTGAGCATGCCTTTTAGTCATAAACTTTGTCCAATCACAAGCCGGACCAATCACTTTAAAAAAAAAAAAAAGCAGTTTGAAATGGCTGCCATCCATTGTGAAAACATTTCTTTGTTTGAGAGCAGCCAATCAAACAAAGACACCATCCAATGAAAATGCAGAGAAGAATTACTACTCATTCAGTTCTTATAAAATTAGGTGCTCAATATAAGATCTAACTAAATTAAATGACTTGGCTAATATTTGGTGATCATCCATTTATACCATTACTCTGATATTACATTTGTTTGAATAACACTCATGAACATAACATTTCTTATACATAATTATAATACATGCATTCATATTTAGATCAAAGCTTAACGTAGTACTGCAAACCATGGTTGGTGATAAAAAGGATGATTTTTTTCAGTGTCCTTAGGATCCGGGGGAGAGGATAAGCTGAAAGAAACTTAATGTTTAGTACAAATTAATAGTCAGATCATACATACTGAAACACATTCCGTAGGTATCCACTAGGAGGTACTGTTGAGCTGTAGATGATTTCTTTAGGTCCATGATATCTGGACAAAGGATCTGGTAATCATCAAAAGTCATAGAACTGTCTGGTTAAGCTGTTTATGACCTTTTAAGAGCATTAGTTTCCTGTAAGGCGGATGCTATCCAAATGCAATGTTCACGTTGGAGATCTGGTCTCCCGAGTTTTATGGTCCCTTTGAGCCTTTAAAAGCAAATTTTGATCCTTACCATCTC
This sequence comes from Pholidichthys leucotaenia, assembly GCA_020510985.1. Taxonomy (NCBI): domain Eukaryota; kingdom Metazoa; phylum Chordata; class Actinopteri; order Cichliformes; family Pholidichthyidae; genus Pholidichthys; species Pholidichthys leucotaenia. Next base: position 132,400,937 of record CM035847.1, read on the forward strand.
TGCAAGAGGTAACTGTTTACATTGGGGTCCTGGGAAAAGCATCCTTGGTCAGGCCTTGAGTGAGTGTAGTTGATATGAAAGCCAGTGATATTCCTGTAGAATGAAGAAAAGTGTTTTTCCTGTGGAAGGAAGGAAGTGAAATTCCTGTAGAATGGAGGAAAGTGATGACACGAAACTCTTGGTTTGATGACACGATGATGCTACAACTAAGCTCAGCTATATCTACATTGTACCTGTTCATTTCCAGGGCCACAAGCACGGTCTGTCTTTCTGGGCTCTGTGATGTTGATGTTGTTCTGTCTAACAGAGTGTGTACATTCCATTCTGCTACACACAAGGTTGCTGTTTTCCCCTTCTTTTGTCCTATTTTACTTTTCACTGCCTGTTGGAGTGTGAACAGATCAGCACGGACCTTGTAAGCCCGGGAGACGCCCGAGCCAGTATGAATTGCTTTCTGATTGACCATTTCATGAAACTGCTTGCAAAGTAATTGAGTACTGCGAGCTCTTGCTGGACTAACAGCACATTCTTAGCAGATAAAGGTATTATCAGTGGCAAGGACAGGCCAAGACAAACTGACTCCAGTATCTGTTGCAGTGACTAACCAGATGATAGGTTTGTTTATTTCTGCTCTTTGTGTAGTGCATGTCACAATGCACCAACTGGCACAGTCCACCACAGACCTTGCGACAGATGTGTTTATCTGCCAGGATGTCCAGTCTCATCCCGTGTAACTGGGAGTGGTCCACCACAGACCTGTGGCAGATATTGTTTTTAGTTCTGCCAGGATGCCCTGTTTCACCCTCCATGCCCTCGGAAGGGCGGGGATGCCGGGTGAGTCACCGATGGCCCGACCCATGAGACAGGTAGTACCGGTTTTCATGGTTATCTAGAAGCAAGCAAGCCAATGCCTGACTACTTATTTACCACCATGAGTTGTAAAATGAATAGAAAATATAGTCAAGACATTGACAAGGTTAGAAATAATGATTTGTATTTGAAATAATATTTTTTTTTCCAGATACTCAACCTGCTCAAAGGTAGGTCAGTTTTATAGCTTCTCTAACCAGCTAAACTGTTTTCAGCTGTGCTAATATGATTGCACAAGGGTTTTATAATCATCCATTAGCCTTCTGATGCAATGAGCAAACACATTGTACCATTAGAACACTGGAGTGATAGTTGCTGGAAATGGGCCTCTATACACCTATGTAGATATTGCACCAAAAACCAGACATTTGCAGCTCGAATAGTCATGTACCACATTAGCAATGTATATTAGATATTAGAGTGTATTTCTGATTAGTTTAAAGTTATCTTCATTGAAAAAAACAGTGCTTTTCTTTCAAAAATAAGGAAATTTCTAAGTGACCCCAAACTTTTGAACGGTAGTGTAGGTCTCAGTTTAAAGCTGCCAATTTCTGACCAAAAAAGTGGACTTTTTATTGGTAAGAAGCTGCAACTTTAGCTAAGAGGAAAAAAAAGGTGTAAATTTCCAACTGTTTACAACCTAAGACGTTGCAAATATAAGATTTGAGTAAAATGCTGCAAGTTGAAGCTTTTTTTTTAAACTGCAAATTCAAGAGTAAGAAAAGTTCAAAATTCATGAGGAAAAGGCTGCAAAATTATGAATAATAAAAAGCTGCAAATTTTCAAGTAAGAAGGTGCACATTTCTGAGTAAGACTCTAACTCTGCACGAAAATCCTGCAAATTTATGAGAAAAATCCTCACATTTACAAAAGAATGTTTCTAATTTACATGAAAAAGGATATGATAAATTAGCGTGTGTTGGCCATTTTTTAAATGACAGCCATGAGGAAGAACTAAGCGGTGGTGTTCGGAGATGTTAAGTTCTGCAGATCTGCACTAATCAGCAGGGAAAAGGAGAAGGGAATACATGCATTCCTGTAGTATTGCACTGGGAATTGCACTGACAATAAACCTTTGAAGTTTTTGCAGATGTGTCTTTTTTTTTATATGTGAAGGTTACCACCAAGTGGCACAAATTAAATACTAACAAATTGGAAAAGCTGTCTAATAACAATCCAGCAGTTTGAGAAATCACTTTTGGTTTGGTGTAAGTCTGTCAACAGAATTATGAACCATAAAGCAGTTTGTGTTAAAATGTTAAATCCCATTAAACCCTAACTCAGGGGTTTCCAATCATGTGTCGTGGTGGACCAAGACCTTGCAGGTTCTCTCTTCTACACAGTCTCTACAGCAGGTGTTCTCACTGATCAGCAGTCAGTGGAAGAAATTCAGTGGAATCTGCTGTTGAAGACACTGTTTGGAGGTAAAGCCTGCAGGGTCATGGCCCTCCATGGCACATGATTGGATACCCCTGCCCAAACCCATTATGATGACGAACAGATGCTAATATGGCCCAGAATTCCTCCATATACTGGTACTGTCACTAAAGTGTGCAAGGTCTTCTGCGGTGGCACATCCAACAATACAGTCTTCAGTTAAAATAATTGTTTTGGTTGCTTTTGACATGTTTCAGGACCCAGGAGACAGACACAGACACGGGCAGATACAAACAATTATTCTTTATTAAGAGTGAGAGAGTGTAGTGTGTGTGTGAGTGCAGATATGGCAGTCTGGTCACCGGAGCTGAGCAATTCAGATGACGACCTGGCAACCCTGGAACACACAAGCAGAGACAGTTAAGGCTGTTCAGCGATAATAGACAATTGCAGGTGTGAAGCTTACTTGAGGAAACCACAGGTTGTATCTTGCTGACTCCAAGTGTCCGTGTGATGTAGTGGTGCTTGTGCTCGTGGCTGTGGTGGTGGTAGCTCCTGTAGCCGTGGTGATGGTTTAGGCGAAGGTGGTAGATTCCCCGTTGGTTGGGGAAGCTGGTCCGCCGCCTGGGAGGTCCACCTGTGCACAGGGGTTAAGATTTGGCGTAGAATAACAAAGGGTAGAATAACAAAGGGTATTCCTATGTGGCTGGTCTTGTCGTGACGTTCTTGGCTTGGCTGTAGAACGAAGCTCTGGCTCATACTCAGACGAGAAAGACAGACGACTCCGTGCCGGGCTGTCAGCGACGCTGGCTTTTAACAGCCGCTGATTGGCACCTGCTGGTCTGTGCGCAGCTGGAGCTGATGAGACAGATGACGGCCCAGCGGCCGTCATGACAGTACTCCCCCCTCTAGCAGTGCCTCCAGGCACCTGCCCAATTCTACCTGGATTCGCCCGATGGAAGTCGCGGATCAACTGCTTATCCAAGATCAACGCTGGGTGAATCCAAGAACAATCCTCCGGTCCAAAGCCCTCCCAGTCCACCAAATACTGAAGACCACGACCCCGCCTGTGAACGTCCAGAATGGCAGTCACCCCCCAGGCTGGATGGCCATCGATCATCCTCGGGGGGGGCAGGCGCCGCAGGGGGCGGGCACAGAGGGTCCAAGATATACGGTTTAACCTGGGAGACATGAAAGGTGGGGCAGATGCGCATGGAAGGGGGGAGAGACAAGCACACAGACACAGGATTGACAATACGAGAAATGGTGTAAGGACCAATGAAGCGCTTAGTGAGCTTGCGCTTCTCGGCCGGTACACCAATATTCCGGGTGGATAACCAAACCTTCTGACCCACCTTGTAGTCCGGGGCGGGTCTCCTGTGATGGTTGGCCACATGGATGTTGCGTTCAGTGGTCTTCTAAAGGGCCCCGCGGGCGATGGACCATACTCGCCGACAGCGCCTAATATGGGCCTGGACAGACGGGACCGCTTCCTCCTTCTCCTCCTCCGGGAACAGTGGTGGATCGAACCCAAATGAAGCCTTGAAGGGAGAGAAGCCCGTGGCCGTAGAGATGGTGGTGTTATGGGCGTACTCTATCCAAGAAAGGTGCTTGCTCCAAGAGGACGAACAGGAGGAGATGACACAGCGCAGCGCGGCTTCAAGCTCCTGGTTAGCCCGTTCACACTGGCCATTACTTTGTGGATGATACCCTGAAGAGAGGTTAGCTGTGGCTCCCAGAGCCGAGCAGGACGCCTTCCAGGCCTGAGAGACGAACTGTGGTCCCCGATCTGACACTATGTCAGCGGGGATACTGTGGAGGCGGACCACATGCTGAACAAGGAGGTCCGCCGTTTCCTGGGCCGAAGGCAAACCCCGAAGGGGCACAAAATTGGCCGCCTTCGAAAAACAGTCCACAATAGTCAAAACAGTGGTGAAATTATCTGAGGGGGGCAAACCAGTCACAAAATCCATGGCCACATGAGACCAGGGGCGGGAGGGAACAGGCAGGGGATGCAACAGACCCGCCGGGGGAGATGATGTCGTCTTCCCTGTGGCGCATTGAGCACAAGCCCGGATGTAACTCACCACGTCCTTCCGCAGCCCCGGCCACCAGAAGGTCCTCTGGAGCAGGTCCACAGTCCGACCTACTCCCGGATGACAGGCCAGCTTGGAGGCGTGACCCCACTCAATCACCTGACCCCGAATAGAGCGTGGAACAAACAAGCGCCCCCCCCCCCCCCCAGATCTGGCTCCGTCTTCAACGCTCTCCGGACTTTGGTACAGATACTCCAGGACAGAGCGCCCACAACACAGGAGGGTGGTAGGATGGGTGCATCTTGATCCTCAGTAGATGGTGCATCGAACTGCCGTGAGAGGGCATCCGGTTTACCGTTCTTGCTTCCCGGCTGATAGGTAATGGAGAAGTTGAAGCGGCCAAAGAAGAGGGACCAACGAGCCTGACGTGCGTTCAGCCGCTTCGCCGTCCAGAGGTACTCCAGGTTGCGGTGGTCAGTCCAAACAACGAACGGCTGAGCGGCCCCCTCCAGCCAGTGTCTCCATTCCTCCAGGGCGAGTTTCACCGCTAACAGTTCCCTGTCTCCAATGCTGTAGTTCCTTTCCGCCGGTGACAGGCAACGGGAGAAGTAGGCACATGGTCGGATCTTGTCGTCCTCAGGAGAACGCTGGGAGAGTACCGTTCCCACCCCCGAATCCGAGGCGTCCACTTCCACCAAGCACTGAAGATTCGGGTCCACCTGAGTGAGAACACGAACCGAAGCAAACTCTTCCTTTAATTTTTCAAACGCTCTGGCTGCCTCCTCACTCCAGCAAAATGGGGTCTTAGGGGAGGTGAGCGCAGTCAGAGGACGAGCTATATTCCCAAAATTGGGCACAAACCGACGATAAAAGTTGGCAAAGCCCAGGAACCCCTGGAGCTGCTTCCTGGAGGTCGGAGCGGGCCAATCCACTACCGCCTTAACCTTGGCCGGGTCGGGGAGCACCTGGTTCCGGGCGATGATGAACCCAAGGAAGGAGGTCTGGTTTGTGTGAAACTTGCATTTCTCTGCTTTGACGAATAATTGATTCTCCAGGAGGCGCTGTAACACTCTGCGAACGTGTACCTGGTGCTCCTCCAATGTGCGGGAGAAGATCAATATGTCATCAAGATACACGAACACAAAGGAATTAAGGAAGTCCCGCAGCACATCATTTATTAGTTGCTGGAAGACGACCGGAGCGTTGGTCAACCCAAACGGCATTACCAGATACTCGAAATGGCCGCTTGGGGTCCTGAAAGCCGTCTTCCACTCGTCACCCTCTCTGATGCACACCAGGTGATAGGCATTCCGGAGATCCAGCTTAGTAAACCAGGTCGCCCCCTGGGGGGAGTCAAAAGCGGTGTTCATCAATGGCAGAGTGTATTTGTCTTTAATTGTGATTTCATTAAGCCCCCGGAAGTCGATGCAAGGGCGTAGCGAACCGTCCTTCTTCCCAACAAAGAAGAAACCGGCCCCCACGGCCGAGGACGACGGGCGGATGATACCTGAGGCCAGGGATTCTTTAATGTAGGTGTCCATGGCCTCGCGCTCCGGGGCTGACAGGCTGTACAGGCGGCTTGCAGGAAGGGGGGCCCCAGCTTTCAGATTAATAGCACAGTCGTACGGCCGATGGGGGGGTAGAGACAACGCCCGTGACTTGCTAAACACTAACCCCAGGTCATGGTAAACCTCTGGTACCTTGGACAGCTCCTGAGGTGACGTCAAAGGAGGAGGCACCTTGACAGATGGGGCACATGCCACAGATTGGAGACAGGCACTTAAACAGAAAGTACTCCACGCTGTAATACTCCCTCCCTGCCAGTCGATGGTGGGGTTATGAAGCCGAAGCCAGGGATAACCCAGGATGACAGGCGAAGAAGAGACAGGCAGGATCAAAAACCTAATCTCCTCCCTGTGATTACCTGAGACGATCACGGACACTGGGGCCGTCTGATAGGCTACGGTGGTCAGTGACGCCTTGGACAAAGTAATGAGCTTGACAGGTGGATCCAGAGGCTGACAGCTGAGGCCCATCTGGGTTGCCAGATCTCTGGAAACAAAGTTTTGCTCAGCTCCTGAGTCTACTAGGGCTAGCGTGGAATGTTCAGTGTGTTTGTGGATAAGTCTAATGGGTATACAGAAACTTGTGAGGGGTTTTTCTAGGTCCGTGTCCGTGAATCCCCCTACTGCGATCCACGGACCTTCCCTTTTTAACCGACTAGGGCATTTGAAAACCCCATGTGACTCCTTTCCACAGTAAAAACAAAGGCCTAGATCCCTGCGGCGTTGTCTCTCAGCTGCTGACACTTTAGATTGGCCTATTACCATTGCCTCTTGATCTGGAAGCTCCTCTGACGCTGGAAGAGCGAGCAGGGGAGAGCTAGTGGAACGAGGGCGGGGCTTAACAGGACGGACAGAAGACCGTCGTTCAGCCGCTCATTCCCTTAACCTACTGTCTAAGCTTATGGCAAGGGCAATTAGCTCTCCTAAATTGTCCGGTTTGTCCCGTTCCGCTAACTCGTCCTTTAACTCCGCGTTGAGACTGCGGAGGAAAATACCGCAAAGTGCCGGTTCCCCCCACCCAATCTCGGTGGCAAGGACCCGGAAATCAATAGCATAGTCAGCAGCTGATCTAGTGCCCTGCTGCAGGCTCAACAGCCGTTCAGTCAACACCGCACCCCTATCTGAGTGATCAAACACGGACATAAACTCCGCCACGAATTGCTGGTAAGTCAACATAGGATAACCTGGTTTCGCCTTCACTGTGTATGCCCAGTCAAAGGCTCTACCCCCCAACAGGTTGATGATACAGTGGTGCCTCTACTTACGAAATTAATTCGTTCCGGAAGTATTTCCGTAACGTGAAAATTCCGTAAGTAGAGACGCATTTTACATGTAAATGCCCTAATCCGTTCCAAGCCCCAAAAATTCGGGCATAAATTTTTTATAAATCATAAAAACGCATCAAAACATGTAACAAATACATGTTACAATTAGATTACTGCACAATAAACATAAAATGAGAGTTGTAATTTAAAAAAACAAAGACTAAAGTATAAAGTAAAGAATAATAAAAATTATGTTCATTTACCTTTTAACTGCTATCGTCGTCGTCGTCACCTTTTGCCTTCTTTGGTTCATATTCTCTCTCATCAGTGGTTTTTGCCTGACGTTTTGTGAAGAACCGATCCAAGGACGTTTGCTTTTGTCGGCTTTTAACAATCCTTCGAAAATGTGCCGATTGTAGATGTATTACGGCCATATTCTTTGGCGAGATCAACCAAATGCATCCCCTTTTCATACCTTTCTATTATCTCTTTCTTTGTTTGTATGGACAAAAAAACTCTCTTCTTCTTCTTTTCTCCTTTTCCACTTATCTCCATCACTTTCTTGGGGTCCATAGTGAATAAATGTTAATACTTTACTGTACACACACGTAAAACTGCCCGAACACTTTGTGGCCAATGGGATACCAGGAAGATGCTAGGCGATAGCCAATGGCAGAGCAGCTACAGGTATGTTTACGTTCGGTAAACTACGGGAGCTGCGAGGAGCGCGTACTTTTTTCCTTTCGTACCCTGAAATTTCTTTCGTAACAAGAGGCAATATTTTCCCGTTGAGGCGTCTCGTAACCTGAAAATTCTGTATGTAGAGACGTTCGTAAGGAGAGGTACCACTGTATATCCTATTTTGCTTGAATCTATGGCGAAGTCTCCCGGAACCCGGAGAAAAACTGACTCGCATTGTAAAATAAATCCGCGAGCCTCTCCGAGTTTACCACTAAAACGGGCAGGAGTTGGCACAGGGGTGAGGCGAGATGTAGGTATGGTGTTAGCTTGACTTAGCGCTAAACCTGCAGGGGTTGAAACGCTAGCAACCAGGGGAAATGTCTGGTGTCCCTCCAGGCGATCCAGCCGACCGTTAATTTGAGTAAGTTGATTTAGAATAACTGTCTGCTGATGTGAAAGCATATCTACCCGGGCGCTAAGGGTGTTAAATCTGCGCAACAGTGTGCTGTCCGCTGGGTCAACGTGACGGAGTCGTAGTGACATGTTTCAGGACCCAGGAGACAGACACAGACACGGGCAGATACAAACAATTATTCTTTATTAAGAGTGAGAGAGTGTAGTGTGTGTGTGTGTGAGTGCAGATATGGCAGTCTGGTCACCGGAGCTGAGCAATTCAGATGACGACCTGGCAACCCTGAAACACACAAGCAGAGACAGTTAAGGCTGTTCAGTGATAATAGACAATTGCAGGTGTGAAGCTTACTTGAGGAAACCACAGGTTGTATCTTGCTGACTCCAAGTGTCCATGTGATGTGGTGGTGCTTGTGCTCGTGGCTGTGGTGGTGGTAGCTCCTGTAGCCATGGTGATGGTTTAGGCGAAGGTGGTAATTGTACCTGCAGCTGTGACGGTGATTGCTCCCGTAGCCGTGTAGGTGATAGTGTTCGTAGTTGTGGCGATGATGGCTCCTGTAGCTGTGAAGGTAACAGTACCTGCAGCTGTGGTGATGGTTGTACCCGTAGCTGTGGTGGTAAGGAGGAGCTCCGAGAAGGAGAGGGAGATTCCCCGTTGGTTGGGGAAGCTGGTCCGCCGCCTGGGAGGTCCACCTGTGCACAGGGGTTAAGATTTGGCGTAGAATAACAAAGGGTATTCTTACGTGGCTGGTCTTGTCGTGACGTTCTTGGCTTGGCTGTAGAACGAAGCTCTGGCTCATACTCAGACGACTTTGTGCCGGGCTGTCAGTGACACTGGCTTTTAACAGCCGCTGATTGGCACCTGCTGGTCTGTGCGCAGCTGGAGCTGATGAGACAGATGACGGCCCAGCGGCCGTCATGACAACTTTTGTCTTAAAAATGAGCCATTATTTTCAAAGTCACCGATAAATGGTTTGTACTGTTGACTCTTTTTCCACCGATGTCTTCACAGACAAAATAGAAAATCATGATGCAAACATATAAGTCACTCAATTGTTTATTACAATCAGCAGCAAATTCCAGATTATTCAGAATGTGCAAAATTCAAACTGTCAAAAAAAAAATTAGAATGGGTCACACACGCCGGCCATGCTGCCTCACTGAGAAGCAGCTGGGATGTGCCGCTCAAGCTGGACCCGGTTCAGCAGATCTTAGGCCTGCATCTCTGTAAATAGTGAGGCAAGGTCCAGTTTGGGTGGATCGTTTCCCTCTTGCCTAGACAAAAGACAGAAATGGGTGGTGGTTAATTAAAGCAAGTTTAAAACATATTTGGGAAATACACTTGGTGCTAAAAGCCAGTGGTGGAATGTGAATGAATGAATTAATCTTTATTTTGGATAGATTAAAAGTAAAGATTAAAAGAAAATAGAATAATATAACAAAGGGGAAAAAATCTAACAAGGTCAAATTAAACAATAACTCCCCTGATTATACAGTTCAACATAAGTTATCCAAAATGGGTGATGGCTGAAGCCGCAGCTTATATTGCCCACCCATATTCCATCCAAGAATTCAAAAGAAAAACAAAACAGGAGCGATTACAATTCGAATGTGACAATAAAGTACTTCGTTGTTGTATTTAACCACAATTTTCATGTAGCTGCGCTTCAGTAAAGTAGATTTTACAAGGGCTGGGTTACATTTAAAATCATCTGTTCTTACTGTGGCCTCAGCAATCAGAATGAATTAATACATTCACTTGAATGGAATATAGTACTTTAACTGAAGGTGTGCATCACCGAGTGTGGAGTTGCTCAGTCAAAATATGGAGTTTTTATCAATAAAAGTTTAGCCACCGCTTTGTCACCACTGTGTCTCGTCTTGCCCTGGCTTCAAGTGTGGGTGGTGTTTTGTACTTTTATTGCTAAAATATAAAAGGATGCACTACAATGGGTCTCAAATATTTGTAATGTGTCCTGTTACTGCATGAGTTTATTGATGATAGACTATAAACTACACATATAAACTAAATCATATTGATGACTGGACAACTCCCATTCCCCAAAAGTGCAACATACAGTAATGAATATAACTCACAAAAGATCACACAAGTGATCTGACAACAAAATAAATACATTAACAAGCGGTTTATTTTACAGTTGATGTGCCCGTCATTTTCAGTTATTCTGTAATTAATATTCACACAATCAAATAAAATCAAAATCAAATTGTGCTACTTTGGTTTTGGCACTTAACCTATAAAAGCAAAGGATTTCAGTACTTTCCACAGTGCCAAGGTCCATTGTTGGCTGGCTGCTTTTCCTTTCCTCTTGCCTAGACTAAAGACAGAAATGGATGGTGGTTAGTTGAAGCAAGTTCAAAACATATACAGGCACATCTCAAAAATTATCAATCATCAATATCATGAAAAAGTTCAATATTTTTGTCAGTCATTTCAGAAAGTGAAACAGATATATACACTACCATTCAAAAGTTTGGGGTCACCCAGACAATTATTTTGTGTTTTCCATGAAAAGTCACACTTATTTACCAACATGAGTTGTAAAATGAATAGAAAATATAGTCAAGACATTGACAAGGTTAGAAATAATGATTTGTATTTGAAAAAATATTTTTTTCCAGATACTCAACCTGCTCAAATGTAGGTCAGTTTTATAGCTTCTCTAACCAGCTAAACTGTTTTCAGCTGTGCTAACATGATTGCACAAGGGTTTTCTAATCATCCATTAGCCTTCTGATGCAATGAGCAAACACATTGTACCATTAGAACACTGGAGTGATAGTTGCTGGAAATGGGCCTCTATACACCTATGTAGATATATTTTTTTTTTGTTACTTATTTGTACCCGTAGGTACATTTGGTTTGCAGTCTGGTGACAAGCCACCGGCTGCCGGTCGCTGCGTGTGCGAGCGCCCTAAACCTACATGTTTTTGGTATGCGGGAGGAAACCGGAGAAATCCCGGAGTAAACCCGCGCAACACGGGGAGAACATGCAAACTCCACACAGCTCACTGTTGGTCGGGGGCTGGGATCGAACCCACGATCTCATGATCCCCACGATCCCCCGGCCAAGGGTAAACTGTGCTGCCACAGTGCTAAACCACTGCGCCACCGTGCAGCGATAGATATTGCACCAAAAACCAGACATTTGCAGCTAGAATAGTCATGTACCACATTAGCAATGTTAGATATTAGAGTGTATTTCTGATTAGTTTAAAGTTATCTTCATTGAAAAAAACAGTGCTTTTCTTTCAAAAATAAGGAAATTTCTAAGTGACCCCAAACTTTTGAACGGTAGTGTAGATTCATTAGAGGGACAGTGATATATTGCAAGTGTTTATTTTAATTTTGATGACTATGGCTACAGCCCATATTAACCAACATTTCAGCGGCAACATTTCTATTTAAAAACTATTTTTTAAAATTAATTTTATGTAATAGTCTAATTTTTTGCCAAATTGAATTTGGGGTTTTCAGGGGCTGTAAGCCATAATCATCCAAATTAAAATAAATAAACACTTGAAATATATCACTGTCTGTGTAATGAATCTGTTGAGGAAATATGGAATTTTAATAAATATGATCAGGTATGAATTATTTAATTTATATTGATGTATTGGAATCTGAGATCAAATCTCATTTCATATACATCAGAAAAGTTAATAACACTCGTGGGGCACCAGCTTCTATCTCTAAGAAGCAATTTAATCTTTAATTTCACTTTATACCTGTTTAATCACTCAATAAATTAATAATCAGTCTCAAAAATTTTCCGTGAATTCGATACCTGTGCTTGAACAGACTCAGAATGAAATAAATTCTCAACAACTTCTCTCATTTTCACATATCTATTAAACGAAATGATTAACAGACATTGCAGTAATTTCATTAATCATAGAATCAATCTTGTAAATGATAGATTAACAATGTTAATATTTTCGGAACCAGTGTTAAACTGAGAAACCAATTTCTATCAGTTTGAGTTAACAGATTATGGAAACAACGCAAATTTATGGAGAAAGTTTACTAATTATATGAAAAGTCCTGGATTAATCTTAAGAAAATAAGAATGGAATTTTAATGAAAAGAAGAGTTATGTTAATGGCTTCTTAATTTGCATCTGATTAGATACACAAATTATTACCGAACCTCAGACGTTTAATTCAGCAGATGAATTAAAGTTGCAGCTCACGTGATTCCTCGTTCGGCAGCGTCCTCAGCCCAAGATTTCGTGGACGTTAGAGGGAATATCTGCCCGCAGATATTTTCAGGGTCCACATTTCGACCTTTAAATTCAAGCGGTCGAAGGGGCTGGATTTTGGGCTGTATGACCCACAGTTGAAACTTCGGAGCCAGATGATGACGACGTTTCTTCAGCGTGTGATGTGGGAGCTGCGCATTTTCTCCTTCGTAGAAAAGAGGCTCCAGAGGTCTTCAAGAATAATTAGATCTAATCAGATCTCAAATTAAAAAAAACAACTTTTGGACTTTAGATAAAATAATAGCTTCTGGTGTGTGATTGGTCAAGAAAAATATTATAAAAATAAAGTCAATATTAAAACTTACATTAAAGTTAAACAAATGGTGATTTTACAGAAAGTTTAATAAAGAAAAAGAGATAAATAAAAATAGGAGTTTAACTCCGATTAAGAATTGAGCTCAAAGAAATAGGAATTCCTAGGCATTTAAGAGAAAAAGAAAAAGACATTAAAATACAAAGTTACATAAACAAATTACGGGTTATATGCTCTGTGTTCAGAAAAGCGACATGTGGTAGAAGTCTTTGTTCTTCCCAAAGTTCTTTTTTGCTTGCTTGCTTGCTGTGTGTAGACAATGGACAATAGAGAGAGCGTCGAAAGAGATGAATCAGAGGCGAAAAGAGCGAAGAGAAGGGTGAAAAAAGGGATGAATCAGAGGTCTCCCTCCTATTTATAAGTTCTGTTGAGCTATCGCGGGCTTCCGGGTTGACCGGAATCTCAGCCAATGAGCGTCCTTCGTGGGCGGGCTCGATGAACCTTTAGTCCAATAACAAACAGTCTACAAGGGACCAATGGGATGAAGAAGTTGGGGTCTCTCTGAAAACTGATGAAATGTGATATCGGTCCACATGAATACACACAATTTTAAATACATTGGAATATACTGTTACACACTTATGTATAACTAAACTAACCTTAGTGTATCTTATAAGCAGTGCTTCTAAATCAACATGCAGGAATAAACATTCATTTAAACATTTTTAACATGCGTATATATATAAAATCAGATTAATGCATTTCACACATATTATTGATTTTCCACATTAAAAACATCAGAGTCCATTCGCTTTTCATAGTCCTGAAAAGAAGAAGGTTTAGAATTGAGTTTGTAATAATGTACTTTAAAGTTCACTGGTTAAATCCAGCATGTCCCAGAGTTTAAGGAAATTAACTGAGTTGTGGATCTGTGTAGGCCAGGTCTGTTGCATGTTTATCGGGGCAATAAAACTAAAGCCGGACATAGGGGGAATTCCTTAGGCTGGTTTTAACAAAGGAATGGGATTTCAGCTGTGGCCTGGAGGAAGAAAATCCATTCTTTACTGTCTTACTCCTGGGTGAAACAAAATGTCTTTAGGCAGAAGAATAATTATTGCTGAGCCAAAGTGAGATGATGCTACATTCCCCCCTCTGGTATCAATGGTGATGTTGATTCAGCGTTGATAGCAATCCTAAGCATCCAATCCCAATTTGGCGAGGCTTGATCCAAATGCTGAACTAAAGTTCTGATGTCAATAAGTCTTAAGCTTGTAAACAGTATCTATTCCAAAGTGTAGGTCCTTAAATTTGGTTTTCTGAAAAACTTCTAGAAATTTCAAAAATAGTTTGAGCATGACCAAATATAAACATTGTATAATTGTCTAGGACAGACATGCCCAAAGTCCGGCCCCCGGGCCAAATCCGGCCCGTGTCCAAATTTCCACCGGCCCGAAGTGTCCTGTCATAAAATCAATAATATGTGGCCCGCCAGCACAGTTTCCCACAATACACACATACCAAAAACAGCAATTTCATATTTCACCAGAGAGTGGCAGTAGACCTGTGGTCGCATTCTTGTCGCGTGACCCCTGTGTGAACCTTTACCCCTGTGGTATGTTTTTAGCTCATTTCTAAAATGGCAACTGGAAATAAAAAGAGGAAAGTTGATAGCGAGGGCCGCCGTTTCCAGGACAAGTGGAAATCGGAGTATTTTTTCACTGACATACGAAACAACTGTGTCTGCCTAATTTGCCAAGAGACTGTGGCTGTTTTCAAAGAGTTCAATATTAAGAGGCACTACCAGACGAAACATGCTAATTACAACAAGCTAACGGCGAACAAATGCGCCGAAAAACTGAAGCAACTGGAAGCTGTTTTGACAGCACAGCAGCGTTTGTTCACAAGAGCCCGTGACACAAATGAAAATTCTACAAAGGCAAGCTACGAAGTGGCAATGCTGATTGCCAAGCACTGTAAACCTTTTACTGAGGGTGAATTCATTAAAGACTGCGTGATGAAAATGGTGGAGAAAATTTGTCCTGAGAAAAAGCAAGAGTTTGCCAATGTCTGCCTGGGTCGTAGCACTGTGGCACAGAGGATTGAAGAAATTTCATCTAACATCAAGGGACAGTTAGAGGCAAACGGAGTGGAGTTTGACTTTTTTTTCGTTAGCCTGCGACGAAAGCGCGGATGCATCTGACACCGCTCAGTTACTGATTTTTTTGAGAGGAGTGGACAATGAAATGAACGTGAGTGAAGAGCTCCTTGACCTTCAGAGCCTTAAGGACCAAACCAGAGGAACAGATTTGTTTGCTGCTGTTTGTTCCACCGGGAATGACATGAAACTGCAATGGAATAAAATCACTGGGATTATTACGGACGGCGCACCTGCCATGGTTGGTGAGCAAAGTGGGCTATCAACGCTAGTCTGTAAAAAAGTCAGTGAAGAAGGTGGCAAAGCTATAAAACTCCACTTTATTATTCACCAACAAGTTCTATGTGCCAAACATCTGAAATATGATCACGTTTTGAAACCGGTGATAAAGGCTATTAATTATATTCGCTCCAGAGCCCTGTGCCACCGCCAGTTTCAACAGTTTCTACTCGACATCCACGCTGAATATGGAGATGTTGTGTATCACAATGACATAAGATGGCTCAGTCGGGGGTCTGCACTGCAGCGATTCTTCTCTCTCAGAAAGGAAATCGGACTATTCTTGGCACAAAAGGGACAACCGATGCTGGAACTCTGCAATCCTGTTTGGCTGGCTGATTTTGGATTTTTAGTTGACATAACATGACATCTGAACGCGCTGAACACGAGCCTTCAGGGGCAAAATGCAGTGGTGAGCCAACTGTATTCATACATAAAAGCTTTTCGGACAAAGCTGCTACTTTTCCAAAGGCGCCTGTCACAAACGCAGCCCAAAACCACACATTTCCCATCACTGCAGGAAATGATGACCAGTTTTCCAGAAAACAATATCAGTGCGCAAATGAGGAAGTATGCAGAAAACATCTCATCTCTGACTGAGGAGTTTCAACATCCTACACTTTATTACATGTATAGTTTATTTCTCTTATCTTATCATGTTTAATGTTGCAGCATTGTACCGAGACAAATTCCTAGTTTGTGTACTACATGAACAATGGCAATAAACCTGATTCTGATTCTGATTCTGATTCAACAGCGTTTCAGGGATTTTGCAGCTATTGAAAAGGAGATCACACTTTTTTCCACTCCTTTTTCCGTGGATCCTAATGACGCTCCAGACCACCTGCAGCTGGAGCTTATTGAGCTGCAGTGTGATGCGGAGTGTCACGGTCATCACCAACAACTCCCTCTCGTCGACTTTTACCGCCAGCTGGACAAAGACAGGTTCCAAGAGATTCGAACATTTGCTAAGAAAATGCTGAGCTTGTTTGGCTCGACATACTTGTGCGAGAAGACATTCTCGGTTATGAACATTAACAAGAACTGTGTGAGGACAAGACTAAGTGACTCTCACCTGCGTGACATCTTGCGCATCAAAACCACTGCTTTTGAGCCAGACCTGGCCACCTTACTGCAGTTGAAACACCAGTGTCACCCTTCACATTAATGCAGGTACATTTCTTTTATTCTTCTGAGGAGAATAAATTCCAGAGTCTCAGTGAATTGATTTTTTTGTGATGATCAAACCACAGTTTTGTCAAATTTCTGTCATTTAATTTGATTATATTATTCTTTGTCAAAATGCACTGGGATGTGATTTGTTGAAACAAAATCAATAAATACACATTTCTAAAAATATTCAGTCAAATTTATTTGTATGTAATTTATTATTATTTTAACCTTTAACTATCCTGGTAGTAATGCAGTTGACAACAGATTCTCATTTGCAATGTCAACCTAGCTGCAGACAGCAAAGTGATATATATATATATATATATATATATATTTACATGGTAATTTACAATGATAATGGTTCGAGGAATGTCAGGCTGAATGGTCAGCCCCCATACCTTTTCACCTGACCAAATCTGGCCCTCTTTGCAAAAAGTTTGGACACCCCTGGTCTAGGATATACTAAGGTTCTGTATATGCCTGTAAAGACTTAAAAAAACTATTCTGGGTACAAAAAAGTGAACTAGAAGTATGTGGGTTGACATACTTGATATAAATGTTTTGGGTTTGCTGAAAAATATCTATTCAAAATTTCAAAAACAGTTTAAATGTGCATAAAATCTAAATAAACTTAAATAAAATTAACTTCCTCTCGGCGCCACACCAGTAGGCTGCCTTTTGCAACAGCGGCTCGATTCCGAGTTTTTTTTCCCTTCCTCTCTCTTTTGATCACTTTTTTTTTCACCCCACTTATATCACGGACACACAGATCGTCCCAAATGTCTCCTGAGCCGGTGGACGGAGCCACTGTTTATAGCAGGATACGATACAACAGGGAAGAGCTGCTAGCATTTAACCGCCACCCGGTCCCACTGGAAAAACTCGACATACCGAGAGAACTGAGGCGAAAACGCCGCGGCTGCCGGGCTGGAGTAAAGCGGAGGACAAAAAATATAAGGTACAGACCCTCCCTTCCATCTGTTGTCATGGAAAATGTACGGTCGATACTGGGAAAGTTAGATGAGCTAGCGGCTATCTCCCGTTATGATAGCACTTACCGGGAATGCTCTCTCCTTTTGTTTACTGAGACGTGGCTAACTGAACTAGCAGCAGATGCTAACATTGAGCTGGAGGGTTTTCACATGATACGAGCTGACCGAACACCAGAGAGTGGCAAAACTAGGGGCGGTGGAGTGATAATGTATGTTAACAACAACTGGTGCAGACCGGGACATATCACTGTTAAACAACGACACTGCAGCAAAGACATTGAGTTGCTAGCTGTTAGCATGAGGCCTACATATCTCCCGAGAGAACACTCACACGTGATCTGCATTGTTGTTTATGCAAATCCGACGGCGAACGCTGGGACAGCGCGTGACGTCATCCATTCAGTAACCAGCAGGCTGCAGACAGAACACCCAGATGCTCTTCTCCTCATCTCAGGCGATTTCAACCACGTTTCACTGTCTCCCATTCTGCCCACTTTCACCCAGTATGTCACATGCCACACTAGAGACAATAAAACACTGGATTTGTTCTACGCAAACACTAAGGAGGCGTACACCTCATCACAACTCCCCCCACTTGGGAGATCGGATCACAACTTGGTTCATCTCCGACCGGTGTACAAACCCCTAGTGCACAGACAACCTCCGGCCATGCACACTGTGGAGTTATGGTCTGAGGAGACAATGGACACTCTAAAGGACTGTTTTGAAGCCACTGCCTGGAAGCAGCTCTGCGATCCACATGGTGAGGACATCGATGGCCTCATTCACACCTTCACGGGCTACCTCAGCTTCTGTGTGGACAAATCCGTTCCCACCAAGACCATACGGCGTCACTCAAACAACAAACCCTGGATCAACCCTGAGATAAAAACACTTCTGAGAGAGAAGAAGAGGATCTTCAGGTCGGGGAACAGGGAGATGCTGAAGTCCGTACAGAGGGAGCTGAGGAGAAAGATCAGAGAAGGCAAGGACAGCTTCAGGAAGAAGATGGAGGACAAGCTGCAACAGAGCGACATCAGCGGGGTCTGGAGAAACCTCAAAACCATCTCGTGGCTCCAGAATACCTCCCCCCAGGCCACGGGGGGCAGGGAGTGGGCGAACAACCTGAATCTGTTTTTCAATAGATTTGACCAACCGCCCTCCCGCCTGTCTGCACAACAACCACTGCTGCCTCTAAGAAATCAAGTCCTGCTGCCCACTCCCCACTCCACCGACACCCCCCCCCACTCCCAACACACAGCCCCCCATCCTGACCCTGACCAAGACCCAGGTGAGGACGGAGCTGAGGAAGATCAAGGCGAGGAAGGCGTCGGGTCCGGACGGCATCAGCGCAAAGCTCCTCAAGTCCTGTGCAGACCAGCTGTGTGGGATTGTGACGTATATCTTCAACATGAGCCTGAAACTGGGGAGGGTACCACAGCTGTGGAAAACATCTTGTGTGGTACCTGTACCAAAAACTTCCCACCCCAAAGACCTGAACAGCTTCAGACCGGTGGCCTTGACGTCCCACTTGATGAAGACCCTGGAGAGACTGCTCCTTGCTCATCTCCGCCCCCTGGTGGAACCAGCGATGGATCCACTCCAGTTCGCCTACCAGCATGGCATTGGGGTGGAGGATGCGGTGATCTTCCTCCTTCACCGTTCACTGTCCCACCTGGAGAAGCCCGGGAATATGGTGAGGATCATGTTCTTTGACTTCTCCAGTGCTTTCAACACCATCCAACCGATGATCCTGAAGGACAAGCTGCTGCGCGCAGGGGTGGACCAGCACCTGTCATCATGGATCCTGGACTACCTCACGAACCGGCCTCAGTTTGTGAGAACCCGGGACTGTGTTTCCGACACGATCATCAGTAGCACGGGGGCCCCCCAGGGAACGGTGCTGGCTCCCTTCCTGTTCACTCTTTATACTGCGGACTTCTCACACAACACAACACATTGCCATCTACAGAAGTTCTCTGATGACTCTGCGACCGTTGGTCTCATCTCCAGCGGAGATGAAGCTGAGTACAGAGGGCTTATCCAGGACTTTGTGGACTGGTGCCATCGGAACTGCCTCCAGATCAACGCGAGGAAAACTAAGGAGCTGGTGGTGGACTGCCGCAGGCATGGGCAGCCCCTCACAGCACCAGTAAATATACAGGGAACAGACATCGAGATGGTGACATCCTATAAGTACCTGGGTATTCATCTGAACAATAAACTAGACTGGTCACACAATACTGACGCACTCTACAAGAAGGGACAGCGCAGGCTGTTCCTGCTGAGGAGACTCAGGTCTTTTGGTGTACAAGGGGCGCTGCTGAAGTCATTCTATGACACGGTGGTGGCATCAGCCATCACTTTTGGAGTGGTCTGCTGGGGCAGTGGCATTACTGCAGCCGATAGGAAGAGACTGAACAAACTGATTAAGAAAGCTAGCTCTGTCCTGGGGCAGCGCCTTGATCCAATGGAGGAGATAGGAGAGAGAAGGACGGTGGCTAAACTGTCATCTCTGCTGGAGTCCGAGTTCCACCCTATGCAGGACATACTGGATGCACTGAGGAGCTCATTTAGCAGCAGACTACATCATCCCAGGTGCACAACCGAGAGGTTTCGTAGGTCCTTCCTACCAACGGCTGTCAGACTGTACAACCTAAGCAGGGCTGCTCGCAGAGATAGCAAAAAGACGTAACAAACTAATAGTTTTTTTTGAATGCAAAAGATGCAATAGACTTACACAATGGTCCTCTCCGGCATACAACTAGGAACATACCGGTCGCTATGGAGGGTGAGAATATGTATGGGCACATAATCATACCATGTAGGATAACTAAATAGACGGTTATGCTGTTTCATCCCACCTAGCAACAATGCTCTGCACTGTGTGTGTTTATATATTTACATATTTATTCCATCTAGCTACAATGCTCAGCACTGGGTGTGTTTATATTTATATATCTATATATTTATTCCATCTAGCTACAATGCTCCGCACTGTGTTTTTATACAGTATATCTACATATTATTCCATCTAGCTACATTGCTCCGCACTGTGTGTGTTTATATACTTGCATATTTATTCCACCTAGCTGCAATGCTCCGTACTGTGGGTGTTTATATATTTACATATTTATTCCATCTAGCTACAATGCTCTGCACTGTGTGTTCATATATTCATATATTTATTCCATCCAGCTACAATGCTCTGCACTGTGTGTCTGTGTGTGTGTGTGTGTATATATATATTTTATAGTAATATGTACATATGTATATTAGCTGCTCTTGCTTGCTTGTTTTTTTTTTTTTCTTGCCTTCTGATTGTTGCTCTGAGTGTTGCTATCCCTGTGCTGTTGCAATCCTGGAATTTCCCCGTTGTGGGACTAATAAAGGCTTATCTTATCTTATCTTATCTTAAAGTATAAAGGATTATTTGTATATACGCATGCATGTATCCAAAAATCTTAGTCAAAAGCAAAAATAAAATTCTTTCATACTTGAGGTAGATTCAGACTAATCAATATTGAGGTGACTCAAGGAGGTTCAAATTGAATTTGTTTAATTAGACTAAACCATGGTTCCACAGATGTCCAAATAATAGTGTGTTTGAGGCTTTTGTTCAGAAAAACTGAGTGGGCATAGGATGTCGTTATCATTCTTTGGATGGCAATGAGAAGTAAATTTGGATTTACTGCTTAAAGGATATGATGAGAGAGCATATTCATTGCTAAAGCGTTAACTGAAAAGCTAATGTTTCTAGCTACTTCTGAGAGTAACATAGACATTGGCTGTGTGTGAGCATAGTCAACCTTTAACACAAAGAGCAAAGAGTTCAAGACCTTGTTGAGTCTGACTGAAGCTTCGATGCAAGCATTCAAAACCAACACAGTGTCTTGTAAGATTTTGGTAACAGTTTGTGGTTCGACGACCAGGCGTTTCGGTTTAGCGATGTTGACCGAGTTAACAGTGGGCGTGTTAAGGTTAACAAGAGGCTGTAACAATGAGGCTGTTATCAAGAATCCACCCGAGGATCTTTGACCTTTCGTTTTGGCTTGGCCCAATTCTGACTGGGTAACAGTGGGTGTGATTGCTAGGCAGATGGCTAAACTGATAAACAGGAGGGCCATCATCTTGGCAAACATAAAAGTGAGTGGTTTTGGGTCTTAATCTTCTTGTTGATCTTTCTTTAGATGCCTGGTTGGCAAATGAAAATTCCTCTCAGAGGTGGAATGATTTCTTTTAGATAGATGTACTTTATTGATCCCAAAACTGGGAAATTACAGAATAGAGCTAAAGAGATTGAACTCTAAACCTTGTGCTTGTTTTTCACCTTTGATGGAAGTTTTAAGGTTATTAACTCAAGCTAATGGTGTTGAATGTATTTGCGTGTACTATTTGATAATAGTAAGTTGATTGAAGTATATTAGATTTTATAGAGGTCTTTGAAATTAGTTTTAAGAGCTAATTTGGTTTTAATATACCCTTTCCTTTCTGGAGGTTTGGATGCAGTTAACTAATTGTTTGGAGAAATCTGACTGAGTGCACCTGAGGCTAGTAGTTAGCTACAGTTATTTCTCAGACGTAGGTTTGATTTTAATCTTATTTATGGACTTACTTTGACAGTGTTGTACCCGACAAGTCCCATGGGGTTTTGGTAAAGGTTACTCTGATTTTGGTGAGCCCATTTGAAAATGGGCTCCTGGATTTGGCACTTGAGTGGTCAAAGTTTGTTGGTGACAATGTGTGGATTCCTCCACTCAGGCAGGAGTTTAGGAGTGATTTTCTCTTCCTGTAAATTGATTTCAGGTGTTTGCGGTACAAATGTGGGGTGTAGTCAGGCAGATAAGGGCCAATTTTCATAAGAGTCATTCACTTCTGGATAGAAGCATGAAATTTGTCACAAATGTAGTCCAATAAGTGCTGTTTCATATAAGATTAAGACCCACTTCGGATCTGGCTTGGTACTTGCATTATTCAAGATGGCGTCCAAATATGGCCACCAAAAAACACGTTTTTGCTTATAACTAGAAAATGTAAGCTTTTAGGGCATAATAATGTGTTGTTGACTAATATAAATGTGTACATTCCGCACATTGTGAGCCTAAAATCAAATCTGTATGACAGACGGTTCTTGAGATATGGCTTATTCAAGTAATCACAATAATGCAACTTCTTATGTTCATTTCAGGTACAGCAGTGGGAGTGTCAGTATTGAGATACAGGGATGTCCAGATTGCGTTTTTTTTTCAGGCCTAACTATGATTTCTTTTTTTTTTCAGGTATCCCAAGTTGTTATTGGAGTGCTGTACAAGTGGTGGTGGTGAAACCAATTAATCTAACATAGCATACCAGGAACCGAGACAACATGGATTCACGAGAAGACAGTGCCTGCGTAAGTTCTGGAAGTGACAGTCAAGTGAATGTGATGGATTTTACAAAATTTATCATTTGCCAGTTGGAAACTGTAGAGAAGCTAATCTGTCCTGCCAAAAGCACAAGAGCATCATATGGTGTCACAAAATCAGTTGTTACCAGCTGTTACCATGAAGGTCTTTGATGGAGCAGCTGTTGTGAATATGCTTGCACCTGGTAAAGCAAAGACTTTCCAAGAGTATTCAAGGGGAGTTTTCTTGCCTTACATCATTGATCAGGCTAAAGATGTGAAACGTGTTGATGTAGTGTGGGACCGATATCTTGACAGCAGCCTCAAAAAGGCAACCAGAGTGTCTCGAGGCAAAGGTATCCGAAGAAGGGTGCTTCCTGACACTGTCATTCCCAGTAACTGGCAGACCTTTTTGCACTGCACCGATAACAAAGCAGAGCTATTCCAATTCCTTGGTAGAGAACTGGCTTTTCTAGAGGTGGAAGGTGTCTTGTTTGTTTCAACTTCTGATGTGAATGTTGTGAGCAACAGACCAAGTGACATGGCTTCTGCTGGCATTGATCCAACTGATCATGAAGAAGCTGATACAAGGCTTCTGTTGCATGTTGCCCATGGTGCAGCTCAAGGCCACAGGAGTGTATTGATAAGGACAGTTGACACAGATGTTTGTTGTTCTAGCTGTTACATATGTAAATCAGCTGGACATTGACCTGTGGCTGGCGTTTCGTGTGGGAAAACATTTCACCTATATATCAGCAAACAGCTTGGCAGGTAGCCTTGGTCCTGACAAGTGCAAAGCCCTTCCCTTCTTCCATGCTTTCAGTGGCTCAGACACTACTTCCTCGTTTGCTGGCAGGGGCAAGAAGACTGCATTTGATGCTTGGGAAGTTTTTCCTGAAGTGACACCTGTATTCAGGAAACTGAGCTTCACTCCTGAAGTTATAACAGCAGAGGATGAAGCTGTTCTTGAACGGTACACGGTAATAATGTACAGTCGTACCTGCCCACTGTATCAGGTAAACAAAGCTCGTCAGACCCTTTTTGCACAAGGAACGCAGTCACTTGAAAATATTCCACCAACCAAGGCAGCATTAACAGAACATATCAAAAGAGCTGCTTATCAAGGTGGCTATGTGTGGGGTCAAGCACTGGATCCAGTGCAAAATCTACTAAGTCCTACACATTGGGGATGGACTGAAGCAAGGGAAGGCTTCGTCCCAAAGTGGACCACTCTCCCTGAAGCTTCCAAAGTATGTCAAGAGCTTGTGCACTGTGGTTGCAAGAAAGCTTGTAGGGGCTTGTGCAAGTGCAGCAGGGCAAATTTAAGCTGCACTTCTCTGTGTTATTGTGGTGGTGCATGTCACCAGGCAGAAGGTTAGCGGAGGTCTTCTCGCTCACTTCACTCTGTTGATGCATGGGTTGTAATGAGGTTACACTCGATTACATAATATTTGGCATATCACTGACTGCGTTTTGTATTTTTAACTTTCTTGGGGTTTCTCATTATGCTATTATTGATCTTCGAATGTGATTCGAATGAACATATACCATAAATGTTCAATTACTATTGTTCAGCATTTGTATCTCTGTAACTTTTGATATGATTAAGATTATACAGTTTGTGGCAATTTTCAAAATGTTATATCTCAAGAATCGTTTGTCATACAGACTTGATTTTGGGCTCAAAATGTGCGGAATGTACACATTTATATTAGTCAACAATACATTATTATGCCCTAAAAGCTCATATTTTCTAGTTATAAGCAAAAACGTGTTTTTTGGCAGCCATATTTGAACGCCATCTTGAATAATGCAAGTACCAAGCAAGATTCGAAGTGGGTCTTAATCTTATATGAAAGAGGACTTATTGGACTACATTTATGCCAAATTTCATGCTTCTATCCAGAAGTGAACAATTGTTTCACCTATCTGCCTGACTAGTGGAAGATCTTGTCCCCCCTTCGCAGTTTGTCATGCGAGAGTTTTTGCTCGTTGTACGCTTTGTGTCGTTTGGCGGATCGGTCCGAATGTTTTTGAAATACAGCCTTGGGAGCTTTGTATGTCGTTTTGAAGCTTTTGTGTTCTGCAGCTGGAATGTTATGGGCATTGGCAGTCATCAACCCCCTCTGGTTTCGAGGAACGGATTGTCACTTCCTTGTGGTAACGGATCGTCACTTCCTGTTTTGCTGTCTGCCTGTGTGGTTTGCTTTGTGGTTTGCTCTCTAGCCACTAGCTATGGCTACTAGCTCGCTTTCCTCTCCTCCTCTGGTGTGCTCTCTCTGTCAGATGTTTAGCTACACCTCTGCCTCTTTTAGCGATAACAGTAAATGTAATAAATGTTGTCTTTTTGAGGCGCTCGAGGCGAGGTTGTCTGATTTGGAATCCCGGCTCCGCTGCATTGAAACACCGTCTGCGCCAGTTAATCTTGACGGACGCCCATTAGCTGCAGCGGAGCTAGCTAGCTTAGGTCCCACTGTCAGCGGTTCCCTGGCTCTCCTCAGCAGCGAGGAGACTGGGTGGGTGACGGTGAGAAGGAAGCCTAGTCGCAAAGCCCCGGTACACCACCAACCTGTTCACGTTTCTAATCGTTTTTCCCCGCTCAGCGACACACCCGCTGAGGAAAAAACTCTGATCATTGGCGACTCTGTAGTCAGAAACGTGAACCTAGAGACTCCAGCGGCCATAGTCCAATGCATTCCTGGGGCCAGAGCAGGTGACATCGAGTCAAATTTGAAAATGCTGGCTAAAAGTAACTGTAAATATTCCACAATTGTTATTCACGCCGGCATTAATGACATCCGTCTCCGGCAGTCGGAAGTCACAAAACTTAATATAGAATCGGTGTGTGACTTTGCCAAAACGATGTCTGCCACTGTAGTATTCTCTGGGCCCCTCCCCAATCTGACCAGTGATGACATGTTTAGCCGCTCGTCATCCTTGAACCGCTGGCTGTCTGTGTGGTGTCCTAAAAATGACGTGGGCTACATTGACAATTGGAGCTCTTTTTGGGGAAAACCTGGTCTTATGAGACGAGACAGCATTCATCCCACTTTGGATGGTGCTTCTCATTTATCTAACAATCTGGCATCTTTTTTATCCAAATTTCCAAAACCATGACTACTCAGAGTTGGGACCAGGAAGCAGAGTCGCAGTCTTACACGCCTCTCTGCAGCTCCTCTTCATCCGCCACCCCTCAGCTTAGCCCCTGACTTCCCCATCAGAGAATCGTTGTCTGCTCCCTCCAAAGTGAATAAAAATATAATGTATAAGCATCCCAAAGTGATAAAGCAAAATATTGGTAAAACTCAAATTAAACATAAAGCCCCTAAATTGAATGATTTGGCCTCTGTTCCTCCTCATAATTTAAAAAATTAAATGTGGTTTATTAAATATTAGGTCTCTAACTCCCAAGTCTCTGTTAGTCCATGATTTGTTAATTGATCATCAGATTGATTTAATTTCCCTTACAGAGACTTGGTTAGGACAAGAGGATTATGTTGGTTTAAATGAATCAACTCCCTCTGGTTATTTAAACTGTCAAAATCCCAGAAGTTCTGGTCGTGGAGGAGGAGTAGCAACAATTTACCATTCCAAATTACTAGTTAATGTAAAGCAAAAAACATGTTATAATTCCTTTGAGGGCCTGGTCCTCAGTATTGGGCACTTTAGCAATTTTAGGTTAAACCCAATTTTATTTGCCATAGTTTATCGTCCCCCATCAACCTACTCAGAATTTTTATCTGAATTTGCTGATTTCTTAGCTGATTTAGTGCTGAAATCTGATAGAATAATTATAGTAGGGGACTTTAATATACATGTGGATGTAGATAGTGACTGCCTTAATGTGGCATTCAATTCAATATTAGATTCGATTGGGTTTTCTCAGAAAGTAGGAAATTCTACTCATTACCTCCACCATACATTGGACCTTGTTTTGACATATGGCATAGAAATAGAAAATCTTGTAGTGTCTCCTCATAACCCTGTACTGTCAGACCATTGTCTGTTAACCTTTGATTTTACTATTTCTGACTATTTGGCTCCTAAAGAAAAATATTATTACAGTAGATGCCTCTCAGATGATGCTGTTTCCAAATTTATGCAGATTGTTTCCTCTATGCCATGTGTCAACACAACGGAAATAAGCTATAGACAGCTTGCTCCTTCTGTAATTGATAACATGGTGGATAGTGTTTCAGCTTCTCTGCATCAGACTCTAGACTTGGTGGCCCCCTTAAAAAAGAAAAAGTCTAATCAGAGATTTCTAACTCCTTGGTTCAACACAGAAACTCGTACCTTAAAACAGAAGACTCGTCAATTAGAAAGAAAATGGTGCTCTACTAATTTAGATGAAATCTATTTAGCTTGGAGAAATCATCTTTTAATTTATAAAAAATCTCTTAGAAAAGCTAGAACGAGTTATTACTCTGCATTAATAGAAGAGAACAAGAATAATCCCAGGTTTCTTTTCAGTACTGTAGCCAGGTTGACAAAGAGTCAGGACTCTGTCAATCCTAGCATTCCCTTAGAGCTTACTAGTCAGGACTTTATGAACTTTTTCAATAATAAAATTTCATCCATCAGAGATAAAATCAATCAGATTCTTCCCACAGTTAACTTAAATACTGTAACTACTACAACTCCTTCTGTTGATGTCTGTCTTGATGAGTTTACTCCAATCGACCTTTGTGAGTTAGACAAAATAGTTTCCTCATCCAAACCTTCAACTTGTCTTTTAGACCCTATTCCTACCAGGTTATTTAAAGAAGTCTTCCCACTTATTGGTAGCTTTATTCTTCATATAATCAATTCTTCATTAACTTTAGGCCATGTACCGCAGGCTTTTAAAACGGCTGTAATTAAACCCTTACTCAAAAAGCCAACGCTAGATCCAGGAGCTTTAGCTAACTATAGACCAATCTCTAATCTCCCTTTCATTTCAAAAATCTTAGAAAGAGTTGTTGCTACGCAATTATTTGACCACCTGCAGGGAAATGGTTTACTTGAAGAGTTTCAATCTGGGTTTAGAATCCATCATAGTACTGAAACAGCCTTAGCGAAGGTCACTAACGACCTCCTCATTGCATCTGATAATGGACTAGTTTCTGTACTTGTCCTTTTAGACCTTAGTGCAGCTTTTGATACTATCGATCATAATATTCTACTTGATAGATTAGAACACTATGTTGGACTTAATGGAACTTCGTTGCAATGGTTTAGATCTTATTTATCTGATAGGTTCCAGTTTGTTCATGTAAATAATGAGTTTTCTTTCAACTCAAAGCTTAGTCATGGAGTTCCACAGGGATCTGTGCTAGGCCCTACTCTTTTTAGTTTATATATGCTTCCGTTAGGCAACATTATTAGAAAGCACTGTATACATTTTCATTGTTATGCAGATGACACACAATTATACCTGTCAATGAAGCCAGATGATAGTAATCAATTAGCCAAGTTAGAAGCCTGTCTTAAAGGCCTCGGACGGTGACATTTTTTTATTGAACCAATAAACTGATTGTATGAAAATATTCCATTCTGGCCATTCCTGTGATTTAAAATGTGTCACCAGCCTCCATAAATGACTTTATTTGTTAATAGCCCATATTTCACTTAGTGATGCTGCAGTACCGCCATCTCTCGATAGGGGCGTGCAGCAGTGACGTCAGGTCAGGGAGAAACAGGAAATGGCTGCAGGAAATGGCTGCAGGAAATGGATGATCACCGGCCTGCAGAAATGGCTGAACGACAGCAGAGTGATTCGGACAGTGATTATTTTATCGAGTATGACGACCGCAATATAAGTGATGATATTGAAACTGACGAATCTGATGATGAAGTAGTTTTGGGTGGTGCTGATGGGGTTATTCAGCCATATTTGTTCGAGCCCGAGGGTGCAGCGTAAGACGCGGACGAAACAGCGACCGGAGCAGAACGAGAGGACGAGAGGCAAAAACGAGAGGCTCGCCGATTTATATTGGTAAAATATGCTTTGAAATTTTTTTTTTTAGGCGATATGCATGGTCACACACTTAATTATCAAAATAAAACTGCCAATTTTTCCCTCGCTGCCTTACTTGGCGACTTATAAACATTCTCTTTCTGCTCAAAATTTTTTACATGTTTTAAATATTTTCTAATCAAACTTCATAGACCAATTTATATAGCACTCCCACGAGCCATTAGTTTATTATAAGCATCTGATTATACCATTTTTTTTAACAGGTGCACTTGTGAGAAATGCAACATTATGCCAACATCAGCTGAATCTCGGTGCTGCCAGGAGGTATTGAAGGTGAAGAAGTGAGGGTTATGTTGCCTGCCTGTGCTGTGAGCCTCATCAGAGAAACATTCCCATCTGATCACTACAAGGGATTTTGCCTACCAAGATTAGATTTGTGATCAATGTTATTTAAATAAAGTTTTTTAAAATCATATATTGAGTTTATTAATGTGCATGTCAATTTTATAATTCTAATATTTCAGCATTCATCAAAGTTGGATCTCATATACATTAGAGTAATTTTTCTACCATTTTATGGTGTAAAATTCGTGTGCAATTTTTAAAAGCACATTTCTCTAAAAATCTTAGGCTTATATTTTTTTGTCTTAGCAAAATATGTTGCTTCCCTAACAATTGAAAGCTGAACTTTCATTGCTAATTGGAAATTTATTCTACTTTTACATGTTTGATTTTGAAAATCTAGATACATGTTGCTCAACAGCATCAGCTTTGATGGGACGCTGAAATTTGGCACTCAATGTTGCTGGAACTCTGGCTTGTACAGAGTGCCACTGCTCCAATAAGTGGGTTGGATCAACCAAGGTTTTGTCGAAAAGAGTATTCATCAGATCATCCACATATTCTGAAATAAAATTAATTTAATAAAAATTAGAAATCGAAAGCTCCTTGTAAGTGGTCGTGGAAATTCCAACGATACCGGCTGCATTTAGAACTCTGAGGACCTTGACATATGACGCACCAGTGAAGAGAATGGCGGATGAAAGCTGTATGTTACCAGCTGGGATGTCCCTGATCATCGGCTGGCTGTGCCAGGATCGATCCTCAACACAATGTGGACAATGTTGTTTGATCACCAACAGAGAGCCTTTAGTGTGACTTGTTACCTCACATGGATGACTGCAATGAGGACAATTGCTGAATAATCAAATTCAAAAAAAAAATCCACAGTATTTGAAGGTTGAGTGACAGTGGATAACATCTGTAAAAACAGTAGATCAACATAATTTAATTCCAGAGGTGTCAAATTGGATTACATATATAGAAATATAACTTGAGCAAACAGGCACAACCACCTCCCTATACAGCACTGAATATTTCATATTTGATTAGTATGAATACCCTAAAATTCTAATATTTGATTAGTTGTTAAGGCAATGAAATTCATTGCTTGTAAATAATTTTAGTAAATATTGGCAGTGAATATTTAAAAAAGAAAAATTACCCTGTTTACTTATCTTTCTGACAGCAGATTGCTGTCAGAAAGATAAGGTTGATCAGAAAGATAAGGATATCCCAGGTTGGCCTAGGATAGCCGGCCCCGGCCAGTGCTGGAAGGGCTCTCGCGACTGGGCCGGGGGACGGCCGGAAGGCGGCCGCCCCTCCCCGCTCACGGACGCGTGTTCGTGGAGAACCCGGTGCTAAATAACTCGTAAACGACCTGATGCCGGGCGTGACCCGCTCCGGGGACAGTGGCAGGTGGGGAGTTTGACTGGGGCGGTACACCTGTCAAACTGTAATGCAGGTGTCCTAAGGCGAGCTCAGGGAGGACAGAAACCTCCCGTGGAGCAGAAGGGCAAAAGCTCGCTTGATCTTGATTTTCAGTATGAATACAGACCGTGAAAGCGGGGCCTCACAATCCTTCTGACTTTTTGGGTTTTAAGCAGGAGGTGTCAGAAAGTGTCAGAAAGATCGCATCGGTAGATCACCCTTGCTTTTCACGCCACTTCACTGACACTTGTCTGAGAGTGGGACTTTGAAATGAACGGATATATAGTTGGAACAGCCGATTTTTTTATCAGCAATCTTTTTGCTAATTTCATTTCAAATTGCATCTTATTCTCAAAATCGCTGTCAACAAAATGTCTAATGCACATGTTGGGTGATTTTGCGACATAATTCCAATTTTTTAGCGTTTTCTGAACGAAATTCACCCATGCGGTTCTGATTTTCCCAGGCAGGGGAAGTTCCTAAACACTCACCGCGTGCTCCTCAGTGTGCTCCTCCTCCTACTCAGGTCGCTCCCTGACCTGACGTCACACAGTCAGTGGCCATTTTAGCCGCTGATCGCTTGGCAGACAGACAGCTCTCAAGGAAATCATACTTCAATAGCGCATTGTCACCTTATGCGACATTTGTTGACACCAAAACATGTGCGGTTCAAATTAGCTCGTCTCACACACAAATTTAAGATATGATTTAGCGATATTGTAATTTCGTCCGGCCGAGGCCTTTAAGGAAATCAAAGCTTGGATGACTTGTAATTTCCTGCTATTAAATTCAGATAAGACTGAAGTCATTCTTGTTGGTCCAAAAAACCTTAGAAATTCCTTTCCAAATCAAACTTTCAGTTTGGATGCGGTTACTCTTTCTCTTAATAGCTCTGTGAGGAACCTTGGAGTTATTTTTGATCAGGATTTGTCCTTCAATTCACATATTAAATTTGTTTCTAAGACTGCCTTCTATCATTTGCGTAATATTGCCAAGATTAGGAGCATCTTGTCTCAGAGTGATGCTGAGAAACTGATCCACGCTTTTGTTAGCTCGAGATTAGATTATTGTAATTCTTTATTATCAGGCTGTCCTAAAACATCTTTAAAAAGTCTTCAGCTGATCCAAAATGCTGCAGCAAGAGTTTTAACAGGTACTAGAAAGAGAGATCATATCTCTCCGGTTCTGGCCTCCCTTCATTGGCTTCCCATAGAGTTTAGAATTAAGTTTAAAATCCTTCTTCTTACTTACAAAGCTCTAAACAATCAGGCTCCTTTTTATTTAAAAGATCTGATACTACCGTATTATCCTAACAGAGCACTACGCTCCCAAAATGCAGGATTACTTGTAATACCTAGAATCTCCAAAAGTACAATGGGAGGCAGAGCCTTCAGTTATCAAGCTCCTCTCCTGTGGAATCAGCTGCCAATCTGGATTCGGGAGTCAGACTCGATCTCTGTTTTTAAGAATAGGGCTAAAACCTACCTTTTTGATATAGCCTACAATTAGGGAGGGATCATGTGTTTCTGAACCCTCCCTTAGTTATGCTGCTAATAGGTTTAGTCAGCCGGGGGACCTCCAGTAATGCACTGGGCCTCACTCTCTATGAAATATTTTTTTTTGCTGGTCATTAACATTTGTTTGTTCTCTCCCATAGATTGAGTCCCCATCGTGCTGTTTGCTCTTTACATGTCTGTTCTTTTCTTTTTCTCTATCCCCTCACCCCCCAGCCAGTCGCAGCAGATGACTGCCCCTCCCTGAGCCTGGTTCTGCTGGAGGTTTCTTCCTGTTAAAAGGGAGGTTTTCCTCTCCACCGTCGCCAAGTGCTTGCTCACAGGGGATCGCCTGATTGCTGGGGTCTTTCTGCAACTGTGGGGGTCCCCCCCTACAGTTGATAGTGCTATGAGATGACTGTTGTTGTGAAATGGCGCTATATAAATAAAGTTGAATTGAATTGAATTGAATTGAATTGAATTGAATTGAATTGAACTCTGAGCGGTGGCGATGATGGTTCGTGGGAAGCATGAACAGGAGTGCCATTGTATAGCTGCAGAGAAGATTGTGTCACATGAAGTGGTTTCAGGTTTGGTATGTCATAGGGTTTAGATGCGGGCAGCACATGTATCATTTTATCCGACTGGTGTTTGACGGTTTTATGGATCATTTGGTTGCAAGGTCGAGTGACTGTGCGCCTTGCGTTTGCAAAAGTTGGGTTCATTGTCGCAAAAAGTTGAGGTTTCAGAGGGTCTAGAGAGCCAGTTGGTGTGGCTCTTGTGACCATGCAGGCCTCATGGGCGGGTGGGTGGGTTTCAAAATGTGACACCACCATTGAATCATGGGTATCAAAGGTTTCAAGGGGGCTGTTTGGGGTTTTTTGCTTGGCCGTTGAGTTTTCAAGGTCATTTGAGTGTTTGGCTTGACCTTGTATGTGAAGGTGACTTTTGACTTCTTGTGGACAGTACTCACCTTGGTCTTGGCAGTCGCTTTCACTCGGTTGCAGTTGTTCCAACAGTGCTAGTTGTGTGAGACTTGGGGTGTCTAAAGTGTTCAGAACAAAGCACTGTGATTCAGTTGTCCTTGTTGGGTCAAATGGGTGAGGGTGTTGCGTTTGAGCCCATAGTTTGAGGTTCTTGAAATCAATCAGTGGCTCAAAACGGTTCAGTAGGTCTTTGCCAACAAGCAATGGAATGGTGTCAAGTTTGGACACGTAGACCGGATGTGTCAAGGTCATGGGTCCAATGGACATGTTTAGTAAGTGATACGCCCAACAGGGTTGTTTTAGTGAGCGCATATGGTCGCACGGCTAATGAACAGGGTTCCAGTTTTAAATGTTTGTTAGCGCGGCTAGCGGCTACACGTAGTTTGTCAAAAAGGGTGTGTGACATGAGAATGATGTCAGCAGTGGTGTCTAAAACAGCGTCCTGACACACCATGTCTTCAAGGGTCAGTGGAAGGTAGAATTTCCATGCCACCCCCCTCTCGTTTAAATCGTATATGAATTGTGGAACCGGTGGTTCGACACAGAGTTGCGAAATGTCATCAGAGGAGTGGTCTGTGACCTGTGGTTGGGCTGCCATAACAGCACTGGACTGCGTTGAGTCCTATGGTCCTTCCTCATTTGCATGAGGGATTTTCTTCTTGCGTTTCCTTCGTTTGGAACGCTTGTTTTGAGTTGGCACAGCTGATATAGCTAGAATGTTGGCAGTTTTATTCTCTTTGTAGCTTTGAATCTCTGCTAGGAGGTGTTTGACAATTCCAATATCTTCTCTACTGAATGTAGGAGTTTCTTCTTCCTTCCAAGGTTTGTGATAGGTCTCTGCTTCTGAGCTTCTGTGATGGGATGGAGACCATTTGTCGCAGTTACACGTGCCTTCGTATCGGTATCTGTCATCATGGTAGTCCGTATCGCTTTCTCGTGACCTATCCCGTCGATATGGTCTACGACGGTAGTCGGGTTTTCGCAAAGTTGGTCCAAAGTGATATCCAGAGGACCTAGTGTGGTCTTGACCTTGATGAGGTCGCTTGGGAAAATGCTTCAGCTGTTTATGTACTCGCAGTGTAGGAGGTGGAGTAGAGCGAGGAGCTCCTTCCAACTCCAAGGTGTTAGATGCATCGCTAATAGCTAGCACTGTGGCAGGTTCAGCGTGCTTGTTGCAACTTTGTTGCTGTTTTTGGAACGCATAGTGTGCAAACTCTCTCAGCTGACTTATTGAGTTTGACCTTGGGTTAGCTGTAACTCCCAGGTAATGGCTCACAGTGGGATGGAGGTTTTGGATGAAGAGGGTTTTGAAATCGTGGTCTTCTTCCATCCCTGGTGTATTTTGAGATCCAAAATATGCAAGTAGGAGTCTCTGGTAGTAGGCTTGTGTTGGCTCTGAGCATCCTTGCTTCACGGCTAGGGCTGCGGTTAGCCCTGCTTGTAGGCAGTCGTCGGAGAACTCCTTTTCGATGCCTTCGAGGAGCAGCGTGTAGTCTGCTTTGATGTTTGTCAGCTGTCTGTCTGTGAATTTTGATACTGACCTGTTAGATGTTAGCTTAATCAGATAGATGCGATCGTCAATCGTAGCATCAGGATACTTACGCAGGTAGTAATCAATGTCCTGTAAATAGACTTTGGCATCAGGTGAACCCGTAGGTCCTGGATCAAATTTGGTGATATTTCGCGCGATCTTGTCAAGGTCGCGGTCTGAAGGGGCACACACACGCTGTCCACGCAGTCGTCCGTATTCGAAACGGGAATTGGGCGAGGGAGCGTGGTGGATGTCCCGGTGTTCATGTCTTTCCTTTAGGAGCAGTTGACATTCCTTATAGTCCTTCTTCACATTTCCAAGTTGACCTTCAACTCTTCTGAGTTCCTTCTTTGTGTCTTGGAGGGCATCTTTAAGTTCATTGTTGTCTTGGTGAAGCACGTCATTGTTATCTATCAACCGTTTATTTTCTGACTCTGCACGGTCCAAATCTTGTAACGCTTCATCCAGTTGGTTTTGAGTTTTGTCATTCTCCTCTTGAGATTGTTCCAGATTTTCTTTCAGTGTTTCGTTCTCCTCTTGGAGAGATAAGATCGTTGTTTGTCGATTTGCTAGTTCATTCTTGGCTACCTTTAATCTTGCGACTAATGTTAGCGCAAACTTACCTAACACACTGGTGAGGTCCTTGCCTTCTGGTGGTTTTTCAGTGTGTTCATTCAAAAGTTCTTCAGTGAGTTGCTTCAGTTCCTTGGGCTGTGTTTCCTTGACCCGTGTTGTGAAGCTAGAAATGAAATTAGAAGTCCACGCTTCCAATGTTGTTTGAAGGTCATCCAGTTTGGTAA
Organism: Pholidichthys leucotaenia; assembly: GCA_020510985.1. Classification (NCBI taxonomy): domain Eukaryota; kingdom Metazoa; phylum Chordata; class Actinopteri; order Cichliformes; family Pholidichthyidae; genus Pholidichthys; species Pholidichthys leucotaenia. Next base: position 132,436,199 of record CM035847.1, read on the forward strand.
ATTGGTCGGTTGTCTGATGACTCGTCATGTTTGACCGCTGTTGTTATTTAGCTTTTTTAAAAATAAAATTCAACTGGTTGATTATTGTTAAATTTGTTTGACAAGGTTTAACCTTGAGTGTTTTTTATTTTACAACCATGATAGTTGAAAGTTCCTTTAGAATTTGTTTCAACTTGTAGGCTTGCAGGATGGGAAATAGAATTTTGAAATTATTTAGAAATGTAGAGATACTTCAATTAATTCGTTCGTTGAAACTGTATGTTGATAAATAAAGTTGAATTGAAATTGGATTGAATTTGTTTCACAAAACAAAACAGGAATTTCAATTGTGTGGAATGACTTCCTTCCTTTGATTTTCAAAGTCTAGTATTGGAATTTGTCATCAATAACTATCTTTGGGATTTTGCAAAATGTCACTTTGAAAGTGAGGATTTTATTTACAAAAGAAATACAAAAACAAAAGAGGCTAAATGCTTTAAAGATTTAAGATTATAAGTTTCCACTTTCTTTTAAAGTTAAGGCTTTCCTTCGGTTTTATTTATTTTCATTTGAAGCATTAAATGTTTAAAATATTTACAAATTAGAAACAAGTGAATTGTTTGAGTATTTGGTATCCAAGGATTTCTTAGGATTGAAGCCAATAGTGATCTGTCTTGATTGTTATCTATAAATTTCTTATTTACAGAATAATCAATGTTTGCACCTTTTTGACTTTTCTTTTAAATCCTGGGAAAAATTTGAAAATTATGCTGGTTGGTTAAATGTTTTTCTTTTCCTGTGGAGAAAACATGAATCAGAAATGACACAATGAGTTTAAATAACACCTAGAGCTTTGCTTAAGTGTTAATTGCTTAATGTGGTTTCCTAAATTTGAGAAAGAGGAAAAATTATAAATATTCAGTAAGTCTGTAAATTTGTCAAAATGCACAGATTTAATCCTACTTTAATGTTACTCTTGAGTAAACATCAGCATTAGAATCCTTAAGCTAAAACTGGGTTTCTGTGGGAAGGGAATCACACCATATCACATTTAAAAACAGCAAAATAAGCACACATATAGCTTCAAAGTTTGCAACTTTTTGCTTAGAAGTGTGTAAATATGTTTGCTTTTAGCTTAAAAGATTATAATATGTGGTTACATAAGTGATTAAATACAATAGGGGTGTTTATGTATGTTCCTGCTATAGGTATCTATGCAGTGAGTGGGGGTTTCACCACTGAGAAAAGCTTTCAGAAGCCAACAGGTCCTTTTCCTTTTATTCTTGGCATAAAAGTTTGGATTAGTGTTAAATTTAGTTTATTCCGAATAATATGAATTGCTTTGAAGTTACTTTGAAGACTTAATTTGGTTATAAATCGTCTTTAAAGATTAGAGTTTTAAATATAAATTGCAGTCCCTATGTTTCACCACAAGATGGAGGCAGTTTTCATCTGCACTTCCGGAAGAGGAAACCCAATGACGTCACTCAAGGAGTCAAGGATTTCTACTCAAAATGGCGGCTACAGGGAAATTTACCTAGACTTAAGATGGCGTCGCTTGGCCGATCTACACATGCGCAGTTTTGTGCACAGCTTGACACGTGGATTCAGCACGAGCTTCAGTCCATAAAACCACGCCTTGCTTTCCAAAGGAGGGAAAACTTCGGTCTCCCTAAACTTTATTGAACAAGTTTATACAATGGTTAATTCAATTAAATCCCCCAAGGGTTTGCTTCGCCTGCGGAGTGTTGAAATAACGGGGAAAACAAATAGGATTTCTTCGCTATTTTGTTCCCAGGCCTATTTTGATTATTCAACGTGTAATCACGCTTCTTAAGCATGCATTGAACACAAAAAACTAAAAACTGACTAGAGTGGGGTCTCTTCACCCCCACACTTCTCTTGGTCAGCTCACACACACACACAGTAGTAATCAGGGGGGCGAATTCACCCCCTCCCCCTCGTGACACAGAGACAGACTGGCTGCAGACAATTGAACCACCTTTGTGAGTTAAAAATCGACCAAAATCACACACAGCTTATGTATTAATTTATTTCATTCTGAGTGAGTCAAGTTCAACCAGGCTCTCACGAGGGGTACCATAAACTGTAGGAGGAAATATGGAATTTTAATAAATATGATCAGGTATGAATTATTTAATTTATATTGATGTATTGGAATCTGAGATCAAATCTCGTTTCATATACATCAGAAAAGTTAATAACACTCGTGGGGCACCAGCTTGTATCTCTAAGAAGCAATTTAATCTTTAATTTCACTTTATACCTGTTTAATCACTCAATAAATTAATAATCAGTCTCAAAAATTTTCCGTGAATTCGATACCTGTGCTTGAACAGACTCAGAATTAAATAAATTCTCAACAACTTCTCTCATTTTCACATATCTATTAAACGAAATGATTAACAGACATTGCAGTAATTTCATTAATCATAGAATCAATCTTGTAAATGATAGATTAACAATGTTAATATTTTCGGAACCAGGGTTAAACTGAGAAACCAATTTCTATCAGTTTGAGTTAACAGATTATGGAAACAATGCAAATTTATGGAGAAAGTTTACTAATTATATGAAAAGTCCTGGATTAATCTTAAGAAAATAAGAATGGAATTTTAATGAAAAGAAGAGTTATGTTAATGGCTTCTTAATTTGCATCTGATTAGAGACACAAATTATTACCGAACCTCAGACATTTAATTCAGCAGATGAATTAAAGTTGCAGCTCACGTGATTCCTCGTTCGGCGTTGTCCTCAGCCCAAGATTTCGTGGACGTTAGAGGGAATATCTGCCCGCAGATATTTTCAGGGACCACATTTCGACCTTTAAATTCAAGCGGTCGAAGGGGCTGGATTTTGGGCTGTATGACTCACAGTTGAAACTTCGGAGCCAGATGATGACGACGTTTCTTCAGCGTGTGATGTGGGAGCTGCGCATTTTCTCCTTCGTAGAAAAGAGGCTCCAGAGGTCTTCAAGAATAATTAGATCTAATCAGATCTCAAATTAGAAAAAAAAAAAACTTTTGGACTTTAGATAAAATAATAGCTTCTGGTGTGTGATTGGTCAAGAAAAATATTATAAAAATAAAGTCAATATTAAAACTTACATTAAAGTTAAACAAATGGTGATTTTACAGAAAGTTTAATAAAGAAAAAGAGATAAATAAAAATTGGAGTTTAACTCCGATTAAGAATTGAGCTCAAAGAAATAGGAATTCCTAGGCATTTAAGAGAAAAAGAAAAAGACATTAAAATACAAAGTTACATAAACAAATTACAGGTTATATGCTCTGTGTTCAAAAAGCGACACGTGGTAGAAGTCTTTATTCTTCCCAAAGTTCTTGCTTGCTTGCTTGCTTGCTGTGTGTAGACAATGGACAATAGAGAGAGCGTCGAACGAGATGAATCAGAGGCGAAAAGAGTGAAGAGAAGGGGAAAAAAGGGGTGAATCAGAGGTCTCCCTCCTATTTATAAGTTCTGTTGAGCTATCGCGGGCTTCCGGGTTGACCGGAATCTCAGCCAATGAGCGTCCTTCGTGGGCGGGCTAGATGAACCTTTAGTCCAATAACAAACAGTCTACAAGGGACCAATGGGATAAAGAAGCTGGGGTCTCTCTGAAGACTGATGAAATGTGATATCGGTCCACATGAATACACACAATTTTAAATACATTGGAATATACTGTTACACACTTATGTATAACTAAACTAACCTTAGTGTATCGTATAAGCAGTGCTTCTAAATCAACATGCAGGAATAAACATTCATTTAAACATTTTTAACATGCGTATATATATAAAATCAGATTAATGCATTTCACACATATTATTGATTTTCCACATTAAAAAAATCAGAGTCCATTTGCTTTTCATAGTCCTGAAAAGAAGAAGGTTTAGAATTGAGTTTGTAATAATGTACTTTAAAGTTCACTGGTTAAATCCAGCATGTCCCAGAGTTTAAGGAAATTAACTGAGTAGTGGATCTGTGTAGGCCAGGTCTGTTGCATGTTTATGGGGGCAACAAAACTAAAGCCGGACATAGGGGGAATTCCTTAGGCTGGTTTTAACAAAGGAATGGGATTTCAGCTGTGGCCTGGAGGAAGAAAATCCATTCTTTACTGTCTTACTCCTGGGTGAAACAAAATGTCTTTAGGCAGAAGAATAATTATTGCTGAGCCAAAGTGAGATGATGCTACAAATCTATATAATATACGGATTTCACTTTCTGAAATGAGTGACAAAATTCAAATTCAAACGTTTATTTCAAACTCAGGGTTCATATTAAATACAGAACTGAAACGAGTATAAAATAAATGGATAAATAAAAGTATATACAGATCAGCAGACACTCGGCGCTCTTGTAACAACAGTAACATACAGTAATGGGCTCAGTATAAGATGGAGCGCCACCACTTCCAAATGCTGGAGTGAAGTGTGAGTGACGAGTTGACAATTGCTGATATAAGATGATTGTTGCATGCCAGCAACCTTCTCATAAAACTGTAAACATTCTTACGTATCAACTCGCCAAAAGACGGAATATTCACAGACACAAACATCTTGCTTGCACTCGACCTTCGTGGTACAGCTAGCAATCTTCTTAGGGAGTTATTTTATGCAATGCGGATTTTGTTCCTGACAGCAACATTGCTATTAAACCATAAAGGCGAGCAGTACATTGAGGTACAGAAGGTCTTGAACAACATACATTTGACATCAGGAGAACATCTGTGGAAATTTCGCAAAAGTAAATTTGTTTGAGCATATAGTTTCCTGAGTTGCCTGTTACAGTCAACATTGGTCTTATCAGATTCAATCCACACACCTAGGTATTTGATTTTTTCAACCAAGTTCAAGCTATGACCACAAAGTGGCATAGCAGGATTCGACGTAGTGACACCCTTCGGTTTGAAAGCCATACACATGGATTTAGTACAGTTGAACAAGATGTCATTTTCTTCACCGAATTTTTCACATACCGAAAGGAGATGTTGCATCGCTGCAGTAGACAAACTTAACAAACAGAGGTCATCAGCATAGAAAATGTGATTTAGCAGTGCACCGTTAAAGGAGCCGCCCACATTAGTATTGTTCAACAGTACACTAAGGTCATCAACATAGACATTAAACAACAAGGGTGACAGTATACCACCTTGTTTAACACCGTTGGTCACATGAAATTTGGATGAGGTGACATTGCCCCATCTGACAACCATAGACTGCCTTCTGTACCAGTATAGCAGGATGCTAACAATGTAAATAGGAGTGCCTCGGTCGATCAGTTTTCTGAACAAACACCAGTGGTTGATCCTGTCAAAAGCTTTGCTGGCGTCTAGGAATGTGGCATAGACACTAGTGGATTGGCTTCTGAAGTAGTCAACAAATTCGTGGAGTAGGTACACAGCCTTGTCAGTTGAAAGAGCTGACTTGAAACCAAACTGATTGTCGTTTGTCCATAAGTAATCCTCAATTCTGTTCAGGATTAGACCCTCTAACAGTTTAGATATAACATTTGCAATAGCTATAGGTCTGTAGTTGTTCATATCAGACAGACTGGCACACTTGTTTTTCACCAAAGGAATAATAACAGAGTCCATCAGCATATCTGGCATGTAACCATGGACAAACATACAGTTAAAACACAATGACAATAGGATACACAAATTGAAGTCAGCATTGATGAGGCATTCACTGGTGAGACAGTCAGGGCCAGCTGATTTGCCTTTCTTGAGAGCTTTGATCAGGGAAGCAACTTCAACAGGGGTGACAGCAGAAATATCAGAGATATCAGAGGCATTGAACATGTCGTTATACAGGCGCATATCGTGCATAACAGAATCCTTCTTTGAAACATTCTTGACTGAGTTGAAAATGGCTTTGTATTGACATTTCCACTTTTCTGCAATATTAGCATCACCAGTCACACCATCAATAGTGTTTGATCTAACAGACTGGAAAACAAAAAATATTGAACTTTTTCATGACATTCTAATTTTTGGAGATGTACCTGTGTTAAAGAAATACACTTGTGAAAGTCATTGGTGTGATGTGACAAAAATGCTTTGTTTCCCTGTCCAGTGAGCACCCCACGATCCACTCTGTACATGTACAAGTACATTATTAATCCAGGGATTTATGGTGGAACAGAAACAGCACAAAAATACTGTTCCAACACTTTTTTTTTTTTTTTTTGAAAATCCACAGAATAGGTGTTTGGGTCTATTCTGATGCTTTAGAAAATTATATGAATCACTTTATAAATCACTGGTTTGAAAATGCACTTGAATATGTTGAGATTTTGGATCCCAGGGTTCACTTGACTTGTATCCACAATATAAACACAACATGCTGAGGGAGGCTAACCCCTGGCATGTGGAAACAGATTCTAGGAAGAAATTACACACAACTTAATGCACAGCGCCAAAGTGCAACATGTATACAAACCAGGACTTTAACCAGGATTAACATATTTCATCGTTTTGCTCTCACAAGCGAATACTTTGGACAAAACAACCGCAAATCAGCAGAGTTGGCTACTAGCTAACTAGCTAGCTAGCTAACACTCGTTAGCCAGAACAGGATGGCGCTGTATCGCTCAAAAAAAGTGAGCTTACCACCAACAGGATAAATAAGCGAACAGATGCACATTATTACAAATCACTTGCCATCAATGGTTCTCTCACATTCGTCTTCAGCTTGTCCGTAATCCGGTTCTATGCTGGGCTGCATCTGTAACGGGGTGGGTCGCTGCTCTCACTGTGGATCTGCCACCAAGCACAGAAAACTCCGCTTCTCTTCGTTGGACCACGGTGTAGATTTCCGCAAAACCTACAATGCCATCTGTATTAATATCGTATTTACTCGGTGACCGAGTTAGTCCGTGAAATATTGCAAATGGCGGTCATGTAGATTCCACCAAAGATGGATGCTTTTGTGATGTTGCGCCCTTACCAATCAGTGGCTCGCACTCTGTTGACGTCACATCTCGGCTCGACTCAGCACGGTTGTACCCTGGCCTCGAATAGGTACAAAAATAGGACCTGTTAACCAGTACTGGGTATAATGGAAAAGGCTACAAAAGCGGGCCGAGGCGTACCATGTAATGCCAATTGAGGCTAGTGGAAAAGGGGCTTAGGTGATCCCCAGCAGCAGAAATAATCCAGTTAACCCAGGAACAGTAAACACATGACACTCCATGACAACCAACAGATCATCACCCCCCCCCCCCCCATGACATCAGTGGGAACAGCTGGGCCAAACTTCACACTTCTGTCGATTTACATGTTCCCTTCTGAGGACAATTCAAACAGAGCTGATGCTGAGATGGAAACCAAAGGGTTAAGGGGTGACATGGCTTTAACAGCAGCACTGATCCCCCCACCCCCAAATGACCTGCTGGACAGGAACTAACAACTCCTCAGGACTGTTAACACAATTTTAACAACAAAAGGACATGCAAAAGAACAAAGATTCCCTTTGATTTAACAGGGTAACAGCATGAATTTTCTGGTCTGTGACTAAACAGAGCAGCCATGAGTGTTTCACTGAGTCACTTATTGAATTATAATGGTTAATCTAAGTCACAGTTTCAGGAAACATAAACTTCAGGGGAAATTTAAACCCATGCCACACTGTTTTAAATTTTGCTGATTTTTTTCTTTTTTTTCCCGCTTCTCTTCCAGTCCTTATGGCCACTTTCTGATTGCTTTGAGTTTTTAAAACATCATTTTAAGAATAATGTTAACTGACTTAAATACATTTCTAACTACACTATATCATAGGCCTACAATATGCTAACATACAATTTCATTTGATTGCATTTAGATCTTAATTCAAACAAGCAGAGTATTTGCAACCAACTTAATTAAGACTTCAACAAAAAACAATCAATCCGAATACAACTGGGAGTGTTTAAGAATAAAAATCTTTGGATTCCTTAATGAAGTTCTGCCTGCAGATCACCTGCACTCAAGCATTCCAAGGGACTCATGGGACAGACCAGATTCCATACAAAATATTAAAAATTTTACTTTGGCTTCTTCTTTAAGGGGTTGCTGTTCCAGTTAAAAGTCTCAAGTGTTGGAGAGTCCACCTTTGTATAAAACGGCCAAGTCAGTATACCACAAAAGGCTCAAAGTTAGAGTGCCAAAATAATAATTCTGTAGGTAATCTCCCTTTATGCTCTACATATATTCCATACATATTCTGTTTGCATTCTCTCTCTCTCTTGCTCTCTCTCTCTCTCTCTCTCTCTCTCTCTCTCTCTCTCCTTATAGTCAGGTCTATCACATTAGATACACACCCGGATCCAACACTCAAGTACACTGTTGATTACACATTCTGGAAACTGCGGCATGAGCAGTGGATGGCCTGTTCACGCCATAGTTAGATTAGCCAATCAGATAGTCACGTATAAGCCCATCCTATTGTACTGGGTTGGCCCCACCCGAGAAGATAACCGTAACTCGCACCCGGAAGTCGGGATCAGTCTGACAACGTTCCCAAGGGGACAGCATCAAACTGATCCAGCGCTGCTTGCTTTACATGTGACCTCTAAATAAATGTTCCATCTTTAAATTGAAGAAATCTCCGGCTTGTTCTTGGATCTTTCAATCAAAGAATCGGGTATTTTTCTAACAAATTGCTGCCGGTGACCCGGATTGAACTATTCTGAGACAAGGCAAGAAAAGATGGGAAGGACCCTTTTTGCAGACTACTACGGCGCCTGAACAAAAAAAAAAAAGGTAAGCCGAAAACCTTTCTTACACAAAATTTCTGCACTTTGGCCATACTAAATATACAGTTGTCTGATTAAGGGGTATATCTGATCTCGAAATTTTAAACTGTGTGATGGAAATCTGCGGTCATATGTAAAGCATGAACCATGTGGTCTCACACAAGGGAGATTGAAGAAATGTCCTAGGATCAAATAGCCACTTTTTTATGAATAAGGAAGATTTGCAAAGCAAGAATTTTTTTTTTACATTAATAGTGAGCATAAAATTAGGTACTCCAATACATTATAAGAATCTCAAACTTAATCATGAGTGAGTAATGTAGCAAGCAGTCATAAGAATGTTTTTAAAATCCTTAGTGAGTGACTGGTGATAAAAAAATAAATAAATAATAATAATAACCTACACAATAGCACAAGAATCTTTTCTCCATCATTCGTGAGTGTATTTTCATAAGTATAAAAACAATAAGGATAGCTTGTTAAAATCAGTATAAGACTGATCTTTATGATACGATACCTCTTGTTTCAATGACCTGACGAGGTCTCGATGAAAGTATCCTCTACATATAAGTTAAGCTATAAGAAACGAGTACATGCAAATATGCAGCAAATTCTCCACATCGTGCAAGCTGATCTCTGTTAAATTTTGTGTCTTTAGGGGATAAAAGTGTGGTTTGAGAAATACCGGGGGTGGAAATATCTATTCAACTTTTCCTATAGTATGATATAACTAATGGCACTCTTTTGACCACGTGGCTAAAACAAAGGCCAGTGTGTGTTTTTTTTTTTTTTTTCACAAAGGAGTGAGGTAATTCACCCCCACTCATGAGTGGGCGTGAAATTGGTAAAACAGATTACTGAGAGGAGATTATTTGAGATAACAGTATTAAAATGAAGCGCTAAATTAAAGTTGTAAGGCTATTCTGTCATGTTTACAGCTGAAGTTAAGGAGGCAACACTCCATTTTCTTAAAAAAAAAAAAAAGGTGGTTGGTTTGTACACAATAGGCTCCGGGGCCATCTTGTGCAGTCAGAGCCGGCCATCTTGCATTCAGTGCGAATATGCATGAGAATGCCATCTTGAACCGCCTTCAAGCTGTGGCACAGTGCCTACATCGTGTGGCCAATATAGGAAGTGCACTCTTTCACAAAATCACTGCCAATCAGAGCCTTAAATCTTAACCTCTTGCACTCCCGTGTACCGCGGACGGGCAAGTCTCTGAGTCCTAGAGCGCAGGAGGGCGCTCTCGTGCGTCCTCGAGCGCACGAGGGCGCAGGAGAGCGCACTGAAAAAAAAAAAAAGTCCTTCCACTACAGACACAGCCGCGAACAGATCGGATATGATTGACCTCTTATTCGACTAATAAGAGCCTTGAATTGGGTTTCTGAAACCTTGAAGAACCAATGACTGAAAACTTAGCAAGAAGGGCCCGCCTACCAATGGCTGCAAGCCAGTTGAAGCTCAGAAGTTCACTGAGCTGTTTTGTCTAAAGCTGGATGAAGAGAGACTGCTTCAGCAGCCACAGGCAGTGCTTTTTTTTTTTTTTTTTTTTTAATTCCAGCAGAGTGTTTAGGATTCTCTTATATGGTCATCATAGACCGACGGAGGCCGACGACAAAGGTCGTAAATCATTCGCCAAAACCGCAATTATGGAATTATGTTTTGACCGGGTCGCGAGACCAGAACCACGAGCGGACCAGCGTCGCGTTCATCTGACAATGAGGAAGAGAAGTTGGCCAGGACAATGTGGCTGTGAAGAGGTAAGGTGTTATAAGCTAAATTATTTTTTATCCCTGAAAATTGTTATCAAAAATGACTTTTGACCCATCGGTAAATTACAACTGTGCGGTGCATGATGTCCGAAGTGCATGGGCCGCGTTACACGGTTCTTCGCCACCTCCGGACCGTGAACGCCCCCCCCCCCCGGCTACGATTCTGTAGCGGGGGGGGGGGGGGAGCCACGGTGACAGTGTTGCTGTGGCCACATCGCCACATCCGAGTGCAATCCGTCATGTAGCGAGGGCCGATCCATGTAGCGAGGGCCGATCTATGTGTGTGTGGGGGGGACAACCCCCCCCCCACACACACACACACGGACACAGCCCTGAATGTGACCTTTCATTAGAGCCCAAAATGAAGCTTCTATATTGAATCATTCAAAAGTTACAGACGTTTTTCCAAACTGTGCCATTTGGCACAATTTGGCACAGTTCCAAAATGCCTGGGAACAGCCTGAGAACAAAGCTGGTTATATATTCATTTTTTGTGGTATTGTTACAAAATTTGGACCTCAGCTGGATAACACTTGGTTCTACATTTCTGTTGCATTTTCCAGCCTGGATCTGAAGCTGTGTGTTATTTGCAAGCATTTGTATCCAAAAAAACACCCAGGCTAAATTTATTTTCTTCAAGTTCACTATGTTTAGATGACTGTAACTCAGTGGCCGGAGCACTTAGAGAGATCATGTTTTTTTTTTTTGCCAAAAAATTCAAAGTGTTTTCTTTTAAATGAGGCCAACCCCATGAAGATTTTTTTGTTTGTTACTTATTTGTACCCATAGGTAGATTTGATGCTGCAAAGGGTTGAAGAACAGCTTTTGATTTACTTTGGGCACATTATTTGTTGGCGTTTTTAGGGAAATTGACCGGCGTGCAAGGGGTTAATAATAAATTTGGAACTTTATCTCTCTGGCTGAAAGGAAAGCTTTAAGTCTGTGCACGGAAAGCAAACATAGTCCTCCCTCGCCCACCTATGTGGGTTTGATTGTAGTGAGGCAAAAAAGCATGCCCATTCGGCTGGAAAGAAAAGGCTCAATTTTAAATTAGGCAGGGGGAGGTGTAAGAATAATAACTATTCCTGCTTATGCAATAAAGGTTTAGAAGAATCCTAGGTGGACAATACTGTATATAAAGGTGAGGTAATTTAAATGAATAAATAAGGAAAATTGTAAATAGGAGTAAATAAATAAATGAATACAAAAATAAATGAATAAATAAAATAAACTAAAATGAATGAATAAAAATAAATGAATATGAGTTTTTGTTGTGGAGATGAACCTTGTGGAAGTGAGAGTGGGCAGAAAATGGAAAGGGAAATTTGTTTTTTGAGAAAATTGAAAACTGATGAAATGTTGAAGTTTTGTGCAGGACACAAGACAAAATATGGAGAAATGATTGGTGGAAGGAAAGAAAAAATGTAACGTACGAATAAGAGACTTGTGCTGCAATGGTGAGAACAAACGCAAAATAATCAATAAACACCATAAAATGGAAAAGGGCAAAAACACGCTGTTTAACAACCTGTCTGTTTCCCTATTAATTTAAGACGATGTGTTGGCTGTGGAGCACCCATCCCCCAGCAGCTGGTGAGTCCCCCTGGAATTGCCTGCATCCACCCTCCCCCTCCACGCCATCGCCTAGACCCTCTCCTCCCTCCGCAACAACAGTACAAAGGGACATCGAAAGAGACATCGAAAGAATGGTTAACCTCTTGCACTCCGGTGTACCGTGGATGGGCACATCTCTGCGTCCCAGAGCGCACGAGAGCACCCTCGTGCGCTCTAGGACGCACGAGGGCGCTGCATCCAAGCGCGCACTGAAAAAAAAAAAGTTCTTCCACTACAGACACAGCCGCGAACAGATCAGATATGATTGACCTCTCATTCGACTAATAAGAGCCTTGAATTGGGTTTCTGAAACCTTCAAGAACCAATGACTGAAAACCTAGCAAGAAGGACCCGCCTACCAACGCTGTGAATGCAGCCAGCCAATTGAAGCACAGAAGTTCGCGAGCTGTTTTGTGTAAGGCTGGGTGAAGAGAGACTGACTGCTGCAACGGATGAAAAAAAGGACCCGCAGGAAAAACCTGCTACAGACCCAGCAGCACGGAGACCACCCACAAGTGCGACCTGTACTTAATCCAGCAGAATAGACGTTTAGGATTCTTCCATGGTCATCATTAGACCGACGGAGGCCGACGACGAAGGTCGTAAGTCATTCGCCAAAACTGCAATCATGGAAGCGCAAAACCGCAGTAATGGAATTGTGTTTTGACCGGGTCGCCGAGACCAGAACCACGAGTCCGTAACAAGGGATCAGCGTCGCGTTCGTCTGACAATGAGGAAGAGAAGTTCGCCAGGACACTGCTGCTGTGAAGAGGTAAGGTGTTATAAGCTAAATTATTCTTTATCCCTGAAAATTGTAATCAAAAATTACTTTTGACCGATCGCTAAATTACAACTGTGCGGCGCACGAAGTCTGAAGTTCGTGGGCCGCGGTACACGGGTCATGCGCTGCGTCCGGACTGTGAACCCCCTCCCCCCCCGCTACTCTTCTGTAGCGAGGGGGAGGAAGCCGCGGTGACAGCACCGCGGTCGCCACATGACTATTCCGTCATGTAGCGATGGCCGATGTCCGTCCTCTGTAGCGAGGGGGGGGGGGACAACCCCCCTCACACACACACACACACACACACAGAGCCCGGAGTGTCACCTTTCATTAGAGCCCAACATCAAGCTTCTATATTGAATCATTCAAAAGTTACAGACGTTTTTCCAAACTGTGCCATTTGGCACAATTTGGCACAGTTCAAAAACGCCTGGGAACTACCTGAGGAAAAAGCTGTGTAATATATTCATTTTTTGTGGTATTGTTACAAAATTTTGACCTCAGCTAGATAACACTTGGTTCTTCTGTTGCATTTTCCAGCCCGGATCTGAAGCTGTGTGTTATTTGCAAGCATTTGTATCCAAAAAAAAAACCACCCAGGCCAAATTTATTTTCTTCAAGTTCAGTATGTTTAGATGACTGTAACTCAGTGGCCGGAACACTTAGAGAGATTATGACTGTTTTGCCAAAAAAATCAGTGTTTTCTTTTAAATGAGACCAACCCCATGAAGATGCTGCAAAGGGTTGAAAAACAGCTTTCGATTTACTTTGGGCACATTATTTTTTGGCGTTTTTAGGGAAATTGACCGGAGTGCAAGGGGTTAAAGAGGAGCAATTGAGCACATGTAAGTACAGTATTGCTGCTTTCCGTAGCAGAGACGTGCCAAGACCACATACTGAGCAAACCCAATACATGACCAATCTTCAAAAAGCCACACCCATGCCCCACCTAATTTGCCCTATCAGTATCAGCTGCAGAGCCACAGGAGGTCAGAGTTTTTAATAATAGAGTCAGAGGCCCCCTTGGGACTAATACTTCCTATGTTAGTAATTTGGCTAATGAGCTCAAACACCCACAAGGGCACACAGGGGGTCCCCCAATTAGCAACACAATGGGTATCCTCCCCTACAAGATGTAGAAAAAGAACGGCTTTGATATTAGTGCCGTTCTTTTTCAAAAGGGGGAGAGGGGGACAGGAACGGATATAAAAGTACAAGGTCATTTAAAGTTTGCTGTCTTGAAGTCTTAAATTGGGCATTTTGCAAGTTGGTATCCTCTTTAACAAATAGGGAGTGAATCTAACAGTAAAACTAAGATAATTGATCACAATGTTCTCAGCCTTACAGCTGAGAGGTTGGTGTGCTTTCTCATCTAAAATGATTCCATTTATGCAAACTATTGAGTAGCTAAATAAAGAGCGTATAAATATGAATGAATAAGGCTTGCAATTAAGACCAAAATCTGGAAAATTCTTGACGCTTGAAAGGTCATTTTTCCACAGAATATCAGGCAGTCTGACCTTTTGCTACAAGAAAACTAGCCACCTGCTGGTCAAGAGAAAGGATGCAGGTTTAGGGCTTCTTTATACTCAAGGGTCAATACATATTTGGAGATTCCCAGAACCTCCTATTTGTTATTTTTGCACATTTCCCAAAACTTTATGGATATGAACTAAAATTATTAGCACATTTCCTAGTCTCAAAGACCACCACTAGTACTAACCCTCTATTCTAAGGGCCTATAGGAGAAAGAGGTCTGGGGACAGTTTGGAACAACCAATTAACCAAACATGTGAGGGCAGTGCAGCCAAGAGTTCAAGAAAAGCTAGAGAAAAGTATTGCTTATGCTTTACAAATTTGTTGAAATCTAATCACATTATTAAAGTAAGAGATTTGCAGTAGGCATTTTTTAACTCGACATGGGGTATGAACATGTGAGGGTAGATCAGGTACAAGTTTGTAAGATGGAGGTGAAAAATATGATGAAAGTGCTGATTTACAATCACAACTTAAGACAAAGGTTGAAAATTTATACAAAAAGATATAAAGGTAAAACTGTGCAAGTTTCAGAGAAAATTGCACATTTGAGGAAAAGTTGCAAATTTATAAAAAAAATTTGGAAAGAGTCACAAATTTCTGAAAAAAAACTTGCAAATTTACAAAGAAAAAATCCAAAATTTGTTAGGAGAAAAATGACAATTTAGAGAAAAGCTGTAACTTTACATGAAAGTCACATTCTTTACACATTTCCTTACACTTTGTATGGGGATGGGGGATGGCAGTGTAACAAGGGTGAGGGTTTTTGATCATCCAGAGATGATTAAAAAGCGTTATAGAAGAAGATGAATTAAAACAAACATGACTCGAGTAGACTAGAGAAACAAGAAGATAATTTGAGGTAAAAGCAGCAAACTCTCGGCCGAGTAGACTCAAAGACTGAAGCATATACAGTACATACATATAGCTGTGTGTGCACCGGCCTTATCCAAAGGGTATAGTTTTGTAAGCATGGTGTTAGCTCGTCTGGAGGCTATCTGTTCAGAAGAAAAAGACAGAAAACTCCATCACACCAAGATACAGATGACTCTTGTTATACTTTAGTTTTCAGAGCAATCAGCAGACATCTTATTTTTATACATTCCTCAAAAGGCAGATGTTCAAACCCAGAGGCATTATTTAATCCCAAAACAAATCAAAAGGTCAGTAATTAGAAAGTATCCAACGCCAGGGTAGCGATCAGGAGATGGCAAGTTTTGTCACAAGACAGAATTTTGAAAGGAGCCACATTGGTTTATTATAAAGCTGACTTTTCAGAATGAAACCGATCACTTTTATGTGCATGATCTTGCATGGAGCATTAGCTGTGGACAGTAGAGTCAGTAGTATGAACGACAGGACAGTGAATCATGAAGAAGACAAGCAGGTGGAAACAGAATGTTGATGAAAGCTGAAGAGAACCAAGACCAGATGAATAAAAGGAAGTTTTAATACTGAAAGAGATTATAGATGTGAGATGTGCAGCTTCATCAGCTAGGCCAGGGAAAAGTGAAGTCTTGTACACGGATGGATAGTGGATGGTAAAAATCGAGTGAGTGTTTCTGATGGAAAAAGTACATAGCAGAAGAGAAAACGGTGGATTTAGCAAGTGTAGAAAATATTTTTGGTTTTGAGATGGAAATGCGGGGGGGGGGGGGGGGGCTCCCCACAACCCGAAAGGATTAAGCGGAAGAAGATGGATAGATGGATGGATGGATGGAGATGGAAATGGAAAGAGAAATGAAAGCAAAGTATGTGTAACCAAAGAAAAATAAAGATCCATGTAAGATTTGCAACTGTAGCTTAAAAAAAACAACAATAAATTAAATTTTGCTTAATCCTGAAGAGTGTCAGGAAGAAGGCACAAACACAGGCAGCTATCTTAAATGTTTCCAAGTACGTATAGCAGGAATGAAGCATTCAGTGTCATTCTTTCAGTGCATTTCTTTTAGTTGTGAATATTTACATTAAGTAATTAGCAAACACTCACAGCAAAGAGTATAGCTTTACTGTATACTCAGTTATTTAATGTCAATCTAACACCCCAGTTATGTTCCTCCACAATAGAGGGTATGCATAGGATGTCACCAAACAGAACTCTTGGAAGACAAACACTGAGTGGCAAAAATGAGTAGCAGCATGGAGGTGTATGCAGTACGAAAAAAAAAAAAAAAAATCCACCTAGCATTCAATTACAGTAGTACAGATAATATCTGTTGGCATGGTGGAGAGTTAATCTTATTATTCCATCTTGTATTAATTAGCAAAAATTAAAGGCTTTGAAGCAGTTCCTTTCTTGACTCAAGGTTGGGAATCTAAATAAGAAGGGAAAATAACATTTGAAGGAAAAACACACACTTATTTATGGAATGGCTGACACCCGGAGAGCCTGAGGCTCCCTATGAATCTGTTTCTTTTATAAAAGGAAGCTAAAAGGAGGAGGAGGAGGACAGCAAGGACGAGGAGGAAGCACGCCCCACAATGGAAACTAAGTGATGGCCAAGCCACTGCTGGGAGGAGGGAGGCGTCCATGGTTTACACCCACCACGAGGCAAAAACCCCAGAGATGGCCCAGACGGGAAGCCCCAGCAATGCCTGTGCCATTTCGGTCAAACTACCAGACTTTTGGCTTCACGACCCAAAGTCTTGGTTCCTCCACACCGAGGCCCAGTTCGCGCTCCGGGGAATAACGGCAGATGACACCAGATATTACTATGTGGACGCAGCGCTGGACGCTCGCACGATTCAGCAGGTAGCAAGCCTGCTCCAACAGCCCCCAGCCCGAAAAAAATACGGGGCTCTTAAAGCCGCGCTGACCCGGCACTACATGTTCTCGGACTGCGAGAGAGCAGAGAGGCTCCTGATGCTCTCCGAGTTAGGAGATGGGGCGGCGGTCGAACTGATGGAGAAGATGTTGGCGTTGATGGGCACGGACGACGGGCATGTTCTGTTTGCCCATCTTTTCCTCCGGAACCTCCCAACGATGGCCAGAGTGGTCCTTGCCAACTCGCCGTTGCTGGCCACACGTGACTACCGTGTGCTAGCCCAGGAGGCAGATCAGATCATCATCACCACCAGGGCCCTCACAGTGAACGCAGCTGAGTCGGAACCCAGTGAAACAGCCAGGGGAAGCGAGGAGCCTGCGATGGTAGCGGCAGCGGGGGCCAGGAAGCTCCAGAGAGACACACTCTGCTCCTACCACCGCCGTTTTGGAGAGGACGCATGGTGATGCGTGCCACCGTGCCAATTCAAACGTTCGGGAAAACGCCAAGACTGGCAGTCGGTAGCAGCCGCGACCGCTGGTGAAGGAAGCAAGCTGCTCTACGTGACAGACTCGTGCTCGGGGAGACGGTTCCTCGTAGACTCCGGCTCCAAAAAGAGCCTCATCCTATCGTCTTATGCCGGCCGGCTAGCGGGTGCTAGCAGCCCTGAGCTGACGGCCACAAACGGCTTGGACATTAAGACTTTTGGTGAAAAGACACTGACAGTATCCCTACATGGCCGTACGAACAAGTGGGCATTTGTCATAGCGGCATGCAGTTTCCCAATTTTGGGCGCTGATTTTTTGTGTGCACACGGACTACTAGTCGATGTTGCTAACAGACGCCTGACTAATGCAATGTCTTTTGATTCCCTCCCCTGTACAGCTCGAGGAGCCGGGCCAACAATGCTAGCCAACGTCACAGCTCCAGGTGGTAAGTTCAACACACTGCTCACCCAGTTCCCAGCACTCATGGTCCCGACGTTTTTGGCAGCCATCACTAAATATGGGGTGGAGCACTTTATTACCACCACCGGGCCACCCGTTTTCGCACGACCTCGGCACCTGGACACAGCTAAACTGGCCATAGCACGCGAGGAGTTTGCCAACTTGGAAAGGCTGGGCATCATCAGGCGCTCTATCAGCGCATGGGCATCCCCACTACCTATGGTCCCTAAGGCCGAGGGATCGTGGCGACCTTGCAGAGATTTCCACAGATTAAACAACCCCACAGCGCACGACCGCTACCCGATCCCCCATATTCAGGATTTTTCCATTCACCTCGCCGGGGAACGTATTTTTTCTAAGATAGACCTGGTCCATGGTTACCACCAGGTCACGGTGCACATGGAAGACATACCTAAAATGGTGGTAATAACCCCGTTTGATCTGTTTGAGTTTTTACGCATGCCCTTCAGATTAAAAGGCGCGGCACAGACATTCCAATGCATGATGGATGAGGTGTTGCGCGATCTGCCGTTTGTGTTCATCTACCTGGATGACATCCTGGTGGCCAGCGCATCCGAGGACGAACACGTAACCCACCTCAGGACAGTTTTCCGGAGGTTAGAGGAGCACGGGTTAATAATCAACCCGGTGAAATGCCAGTTTGGCGTGGCGAGGATCGATTTTTTGGGGCACCGCATCTCACCGGAGGGAGCAATACCCTTGCCGGACAAGGTGCGTGCAGTGGCGAATTTTCCCCGGCCTCAGACGGTCAGGGCACTGCAAGAGTTTTTGGGGATGGTTAACTTTTATAACCGTTTCCTCCCCCGCGCAGCCCAGCCCATACAGCCATTGTACGCCGCACTCAAGAAACGGAAACAGGTGGACAGAGTCGACTGGACTCATGAGCGGGAGCAGGCATTCTCTGAGATTAAAACAGCCCTGGCAAATGCCGCACTGTTGGCACACCCGGACCCGGCGGCTCAGATAGCGCTCACTACCAACGCCTCGGACGTGGCCATAGGGGCTTGGTAGCTGCTTGCTTTTTTTAACAGGTCTTTGCGCGACAGTGAGTGTAAATACAGCGCGTTTGACAGAGTTACTGGCTCTCCACTTGGCCATACGCCACTTCCAGTTCTGGCAGGAAGGGCACAGCTTCACTGCGTTCGTGGACCACAAGCCGCTAACGTATGCGATGGCCAAGGTTTCAGAACCATGGTCGGGCCGGCAGCAGAGACAGTTGGCCGCGATCTCGGAGTTTACGACCGATATTCAGCATGTGTTGGGTAAACTGAATGTGGTGGCGGACTGCCTCTCGCGCGCAGTAGTGGCCCCAGTCTGTGTATGGATAGATTACACTGCCATGGCCGCAGAGCAGATGGGCGATGCGGACGTGTGCGCACTCCAGTCTGGACCAATAGAGTTAAGCCTGGAGAGCAGGGTACTGCAAGACCCCCCCCCCCAATCTGTGACGTCTCCACGGGACGCTCACGCCCGGTGGTCCCAGGCACTTGGCGCCGCCACGTGTTTGAGTCCGTTCACGCCCTGGCGCACCCAGGAGTGCGCGCGTCAGTCAAAATGGTGGGAGGGAAGTTTGTATGGCCAGGCCTACACCAGCGCAAACCTGAATTGAGACACAGCGATAGCCACCAAAGGTTACAGCAAAATACTGACAAATTAAATATAAAATGGGCTTTTATTTTGAAAAAACAGTGTATTTCAAGGTTGTGTGATGTCGAATGGCTGTCATGAAAAAATATGCTAGTGATAGTACTTCATGTATTCAAATTGGGTAAAAAAAATTACACACTTTTTAAGGTTGTGAATTTTTTGGGACTTTTATTTTGAAAGTCTGTGTAACATCCTGTTGTGTGTGGGTTACATTTCTTCCTGCTACAGATTGAAGTTAATATCATAGAAAATGAGACAGATATAGTCACCAAATGTTACAGGAAAATACTGACAAATTCAATATAAAGGGGAATTTATTTTGAAAAAACAGTGTACTTTAAGTCAGTTAACATTATTCTTAAAATGATGTTTTAAAAACTCAAAGCAATCAGAAAGTGGCCATAAGGACTGGAAGAGAAGCGGGAAAAAGAGAAAAGAAAAATAAGCAAAATTTAAAACGATGTGTCATGGGTTTTAGTTTCCCCTGAAGTTTATGTTTCCTGAAATTGTGACTTAGATTAACCATTATAATTCAATAAGTGACTCCGTGAAACACTCATGGCTGCTCTGTTCATTCACAGACCAGAAAATTCACGCTGTTATCCTGTTAAATCAAAGGGAATCTTCATTCTTTTGCATGTCCTTTTGTTGTTAAAATTGTGTTAACAGGCCTGAGGAGTTGTTAGTTCCTGTCCAGCAGGTCAGTTGTGGGGAGGGCTATCAGTGCTGCTGATAAAGCCACGTCACCCTTTAACCCTTTGGTTTCCATCTCAGCAGCAGCGCTGTTTAATTGTCCTCAGAAGGGAACATGTAAATCGACAGAGGTGTGAAGTTTGGCCCAGCTGTTCCCACTGATGTCATGGGGGGGTGATCTGTTGGGTGTCATGGGATGTCATGTGTTTACTCTTCCTGGGTTAACTAGATTATTTCTGCTGCTGGGAATCACCTATTCCTCTTCTCCTTTTCCCAGCTGATTAATGCAGATCTGCAGAATCTAACACCTTCCTACACCTCCTTTAGTTCCTCCTCAGGGCTCTTTTAAAAAAATGGGCAACACACGCCAATTTATCACATCCTTTTTCCATGTAAATTAGAAACATTCTTTTGTAAATGTGAGGATTTTTCTCATAAATTTGCAGGATTTTCCTGCAGAGTTAGAGCCATTTTACTCAGAAATGTGCAGCTTCTTACTTGAAAATTTACAGCTTTTTATTATTCATAATTTTGCAGCTTTTTCCTCATGAATTTAGAACTTTTCTTACTCTTGAATTTGCAGTTTTTTAAAAAAAAGCCTAAACTTGCAACATTTTACTCAAATCTTGTACAGTATCTGCAGCGTTTTTAGGTTGTAAACAGTTTGAAATTTACACTTTTTTTTGTCTTTTCGCTAAAGTTGCAGCCTTTTACCCATAAAATTCCATTTGGTTTTTTTTGGTCAGAAATTGGCAGCTTTTAACTGAGACTTACATCCCTTTTTTTGTGTCAGGTCAGGCATTGGCTTGCTTGCTACTGGATAACCATGAAAACCCGGTATTACCTGTCTCATGAGTCGGGCCGTCGGCGACTCTACCGGCATCCCCACCCTTCCGAGGGCATGGAGGGTGAAACAGGGCATCCTGGCAGAACTAAAAACAATATCTGCCACAGGTCTGTGGTGGACCACTCCCAGTTACACGGGGTGAGACTGGACATCCTGGCAGATAAACACATCTGTCACAAGGTCTGTGGTGGACTGTGCCAGTCGGTGCATTGTGACATGCACTACACAAAGAGCAGAGATAAACAAACCTATCATCTGTTCAGTCACTGCAACAGATACTAGAGTCAGTTTGTCTTGGCTTGTCCTTGCCGCTGATAATACCTTTATCTGCTAAGAATGTGCTGTTAGTCCAGCAAAAGCTAGCAGTACTCAAATACTTTGCAAGCAGTTTCATGAATTGGTCAATCAGAAAGCAACTCATACTGGCTTGGACGTTGCCCGGGCTTACAAGGTCCGTGCTGATCTGTTCACACTCTGACAGGCAGCGAAAAGTAAGCTAGGAGCAGGAAGACAAAAGAAAAGGAAAACAGCAACCTTGTGTGTAGCAGAATGGAATGCACGCATTCTGTTGGACAGAACAACATCACAGCACCCAGAAAGATAGACCACGCTTGTGGCCCTGGAAATGAACAGGTACAATGTAGCTATAGCTGCACTTAGTGAAACAAGATTGCCTGGATATGACAGCTTGGAAGACCATGGGTACATCTTCTTTTGGAGTGGGAGATCAACTCAAGAAAGGAGAGAAGCAGGAGTGGGCTTTGCAGTTAGAAAGGAGATAGCAGCAATGCTTGATGAGGAACCAGTGCCAATCAACGACAGGATAATGACTATGAGACTCCCACTACAGCGGAAGATGTATGCCACACTCATCAGTGTATATGCCCCAACAATGACCAACACAGAAGAGGTGAAGGAAGAGTTCTACAGTGATTTATGTGAGACTATCAGGCATGTACCGACTGATGACAGGCTGATGCTCGTTGGAGATTTTAATGCCAGAGTTGGTTCGGACACTGAGAAATGGAAAGGAGTGCTAGGCAGTTATGGAGTAGGCAAGTGCAATGCTAATGTAAAACTTCTACTTGCACTATGTTCAGAGTACAACCTTGTGATAACCAACACTCTATTTAAGCACAAGGACACACACAAGAAGACATGGATGCACCCAAGATCCAAGCACTGGCACTTATTAGACTACATCATAGTCAGGCAGAGAAACATAAAGGATGTATTGGACACCAGAGCAATGAGAGGCACGGAATGTGGCACTGATCATGTTATGCTGAGATCTAGATTAAGGATTTGGAGATGAAAACAGCACTGCAGGATGGGTGCGAAGCCACCACAGAAGCTAAACACTAGTGCACTGAAGGGCCAAAAGAAGCAGGAAGAACTTGCACAGGAAATGGATTAAAACTTGAAAGACAGCAACAACTCTGAGAATAATATAGAAGAGAAATGGGCAACACTGAAGGATATGGTGCATCAGACTGTGAGTGATGTATTAGGCCACCCTGAGAGGAAACCTCAAGACTGGTTTGATGAGCATGATGAACACCTGAAGAAACTACTAGAAGCGGGAATACAGCTAGGCAGGAGAACCTACAGTGTAACACAAGGTTGAAGAAGAAGAAATACTCAAAGGCTCAGAGTGAGCTACAGAAGTACACCAGAGAGATGAAGTCCAACTGGTGGGATGAAAAAAGCGGAGAAACTTCAAACTGCAGCAGACAGGAAGGACATGAAAACATTCTTCACAGGTTTGAGAGAAATCTACGGCCCTCAACCAAGAGGATTGATCCAACTAAAGGCTATGGATGGTGAAACGGTTTTGCAGGAGAAAGACAAGATCCTGGACAGATTTGCAGACCACTTTGACCAACTACTAAACAACCCTGGAGATCTCACTGAAGAGGCTAAAGAAGCTCTAGTGCAGCGACCAGCTGTATCAAGTCTGGATGAACCACCAAATTTTGATGAACTAATGGCAGCTATCAGGACAACACAGGATGGTAAAGCTCCAGGAAGGGATGGAATTCCAGCAGAAGTGTGGAAATTTGGTGGTGCTCAGCTGACCAACTGCCTGCACAAGCTCATCCAAGAGATATAGGATGCCCAGAAGGTACCTCAAGACTTGAAGGATGTAAGTATTGTGCCTTTGTTCAAGAAAGGTGACAGGAAAGATTGTGGAAATTACCGAGGTATATCACTGCTAGCAACTGTTGGTAAGATTCTCTCACGTGTACTACTTAACAGACTCAGTGAACACATCTCACAGAATGTACTACCGAAACCCAGTGCAGCTTTAGAAGTGGAAGAAGCACAATGGACATGAATTTCTGCTTAAAACAGGTTCAAGAAAAGTGTATTGAACAGAACATTCCGCTTTATGTAGTCTTCATAGACTTCAGTAAAGGCTTTGATACTGTTTCGCGACAAGGACTTTGGCAGGTACTCAAGAAATATGGTTGTACAGAGAAGTTTGTTAGCCTGATCGAGGCACTCCATACAGGTATGCAAGCAAATGTGGCAATGAGTGGTTTAGTATCTAAAGACTTTTCAGTAAGCAACGGGGTGAAACAAGGGTGTGTGCTGGCACCTACACTCTTCTTGCTATATCTGGCAGCCATGCTTGAGGTGGCCTTCAAAGACACTTCAGAAGGAGTATACATTCAAGCAAGGAAAGAAGCAGACTTGTTCAATGTGGCACAGTTTAAAGTCAAGAGTAAAGCGAGACTTCCGGGAAGATGGCGGAGAGACATAACGCTTAAACAGAGAGCTCTCCCTAGCCGGATTAAAAATCATCGGTAAATGGCCAACTCGACATAAGCGGATCAATAAACTAAGGGATGAAAACACGAAGGAGCCGGGCACAAGGACAAAAGCAGAGTAAAATTAAAGAATTCCTCTTCAACAACGCAGGAGAAACCGCTGAACACGGGGCCCAAAAAAACGAGGTGACCGCAGCAGAGAAAATGGAAGACACAAAACTCGATACCATGAACACCGGCATCGCCAGTTTGGGAAAAGAGTTGAGAGACTTCAAACGGCAGCTACAACAGGATTTAGCGGCTCTTAAGGAGGAGCTGAAAAAAGAGATTAAGGAAGAAATTATGGGCCTCCGAAGAGAAATGGAGCGCAAGCTAGCAGAAAACATGGAGGAGCTGCGCTCCCAGCGGGCGTGTATGACAGAAGCGCAGGCCCGAATATCAGAGCTGGAAGACTGGAATAGCGAGGCAAGCGAACAGCTGCAGACCCTGACGGCACAAATGCAGAGGATGCAGGAGAAAGTAACCGACTTGGAGAGCAGGTCCAGACGGGGCAATATACGCATCTTCGGGATCCCGGAGGGCATTGAAGGCAACTCGATGACGAAATTCATGGATCAGTTCTTAAAAAAAGAGCTGGAACTGCCCAGCGAAGCGGATCTGCAGATTCAACGAGCGCACAGAGCCTCGGCACAGAACCCGAACCCACGCTCTACACCCAGGTCAGTTGTGGTAAACTTTCTGAAATATGATGTAAAGGAAAGAATCCTGACACGAGCGTGGAAAAAAAAGATACGAATCGGCGACAAGCAGATATTCTTTGATCATGACTACCCGGCGGAAATTGTGCAGCAGCGGAAGAAATATGCCAACATTAAAAAAACGCTGAAAGAAAAAAAATTAGATTCCAAACGCCGCTAACGAAGATGAGGATTCATTGGGAGAACGGCGTAAGAACCTACAACACAGCCAGAGAGGCAGCGCAGGACATGATGGAGCGGGGCCTTGAGGTGTACGTGCCGGAGGAAACGGTAGGAGCAGCGGAGGCCCTGAACGCATCACGACAGCCGGAGTGGAGGCGAGTGAACGGCAAAAGACGGGGGGAGACGTGGCGCAGCGGGCCCAGGAAAGACTACAAGGCTTTCAACTGAAAGCCTAGATTATAACAAAGATTAAGAAAGACACAGAAGAAATGAAGGCCAAGAAGACAAGGTAAAAGAGAAACAGACGGCTAGGAGAGGTTTAAGTGATATTTGTTGGACATTTCTAGACTAATGACTATTTCTTGGATAGTAAATACAGGTCTAGGGAGGGCCCTACACTCGGTGAGGACAATCCCTCCACCCACCAACAGGGACCAGTGGGCAGAAGAAAGGCCCAAAGTACGGAGGTCGAGATTTTTTAATGTGTTTTTATATAAATATGTGTTATTTTTGTTGTTAAAGGGGCTAGGAGCACAAGTTAAAAAAATGGAAAAACATGATTATGGGTAAAAATCTTAAGATAATAACACTAAACGTGAATGGTCTGAACTCACCTGTTAAAAGGGAAAGAATAATAAGAAAATTCAAGAAAGAAAAAGCCGAAATTATATTTATGCAAGAGACACATTTGAGCAAGACAGAACATGTGAAACTAAAGAGATTTGGCTATAAGAACTCCTACTACAGTTCATTTAAGGGAGGAACTAAAAGGGGGGTTATGATACTAATCTCAAATAAAATACAATTTGAATGTGAACAGGAAATCCAGGATAAAGAAGGCAGGTATGTAATAATAAAGGGTAGAATAGATGGAATGCAGATCACATTAGTGAACATCTATGCCCCACCAGAAAGTGACAAGGGTTTTTTTCAACATCTGTTTGATCTCATAGCAACACACAGTGAAGGAGTCCTAATTTGTGGAGGAGACTTAAATGCTGTCATGGATCATGAAATTGACACAACAAGTGTTAAGAAGACAAAAAAACATGTAACAAAATTCATAAGAACCTCACTGGCAGAAATGGGTATGGTAGACATTTGGAGGGACCTGCACCCACTCGAAAAAGACTATACACATTATTCAGCAGTCCATAAAGTACACTCTAGAATAGATTACTTCCTTATGAATGAAGATGACAGACACAGGGTGAGAAATTGTTGGATTGGAGGGGCAGAAATATCAGATCATAATCCTATATACATGGAAATAAATTTAAACAATAGAAAATGACAAACAACATGGAAACTTAATGTAGGACTGTTAAATGATGATAAAATGAAAGAAAGAATAAAAGTAAACATAAATGAATATATCCAAGAGAATGACAATGAAGAAGTGGACCCAACAATACTATGGGATGCACTAAAAGCCGTGTTAAGAGGTAAATTAATTGTTGAAACAGGAAAAGCAAATAAGACTAAACTGGAAGCATATGAACAAAGATGTGAGAGACTGAGGGAATTAGAACATAAACATCAAAGCACAAATGACCCAAAAATATATCAAGAAATTAAAGAAGAAAAAATAAAGATAAAAGAAACACAAATGGATGAAATTGAAAGGAAAAATAGATATCTAAAGCAAAAATATTATGAAACGGGACCAAAAGCCACAAAACTGCTGGCAAAACGGTTAAGAAAACAACAAACAATGAATAATGTATATAAGATTAAAGACCCCACCACAAATAAAACCACAGTTAACCCAGAAAACATCGAAGAAATATTCCATAATTTCTACCAAGAACTATACTCGCAACCTGAAGAAACAAATACTAAAGATATTAAAAAATTTCTATGCACATTGGACTTGCCATCAATAGGAAATCAACAAAATGAAAAGCTAACAGCAGAAATAACAACACAAGAGATTAGAGATGTGATTAAGTCACTTAAAAACGGTAAATCACCAGGTAGTGATGGATACCCTTCTGAGTTTTATAAACTGTTTATAGAAGAACTCACGCCACAGCTTCTAAAGTCATTTAATTGGACGTTGAACAACAACAAAATACCTCCATCATGGAACGAAGCCATTATTTCAGTCATTTTAAAGCCAGGGAAAGATAGAGAACAATGCGGAAACTATAGGCCAATCTCTTTATTAAATGTGGATTATAAAATATATACAACAATTATATGTAAACGAATAAAGACATTCTTGACGGAATTGATAGAAGATGATCAAACTGGTTTCATAGAGGGACGCCAAACACATGACAATATCAGGAGAACAATACATATAATTAATCAAATACATAAAGAAAAGAAAAGCGCAGTAATAATGAGTTTAGACGCAGAAAAAGCATTTGACAGGGTTAACTGGAAATTCCTATATAGTGTGCTGGAACGCTTTGGATTTAACGAAAAATCAGTACAATGCATAAGGACGCTGTATCAAGAACCTGTGGCAAGAATCAAGATAAACGGTAGCTTAACAGACAAAGTAAATATACAAAGATCAACTAGGCAGGGATGCTGCTTATCGCCCACCTTGTTTGCTCTGTTCATAGAGCCACTGGCTCAAGCGATACGACAAAATAAGAAATTAAAAGGTGTAACAATAAAGGGGGCGGAACACAAGATTGGGCTATTTGCAGACGATATTATAGTTTACCTTGAACAACCAGATGAATCAATAATGGAAATGATGAACTTGATAGAAAATTTTGGAAAATTATCAGGATACAAGATAAACATAACAAAAACACAAATACTGACATTCCACTATAACCCTCTAAACCAGATAACTGATAAGATCAAACTAAACTGGAAACAAAAAGAAATAAAATACCTTGGAGTGAACATACCTAAAGATCTAAGCAAAATCTATAAAGCAAACTATGATAGGTTGGAACAAGAAATAAAAAAAGATATTGATAGATGGTCAATCTTAAATATGGATCTGAATTCAAAAATTGAGACAGTCAAAATCAGCATACAACCTAGATTACTTTACCTCTTCCAGGCTCTACCAACAGAGATTCCAGATGCCCAATTCTCAAAGTGGGACAGGATGATATCGAGATTTGTTTGGGGAGGTAAAAAACCAAGAGTGAAATATAAAACTCTCCAGTTACCAAAAGAGAAAGGAGGCATGGGCCTACCGAGTCTAAAGGAATATTACTACTCAGCACAAATAAGATATATCATATGTTGGTGCGACGAGGGATATGAGGCAAAATGGAAAGAAATGGAAAAGGAAATTGAGGGACTCCCAGTACAAAGCATAATAGGAGATAAAGATGCATATAAGCAAATCAAACAAATAGACCCAATCACTAAATTTACTTTAGAACTGTGGTATAAAATAGTACAAAAAAAGGAAGACATAAAACTATTGAAATGGGTAGCATTTGACAGTCAGTTTGAACCGGCAAAACAAGATAGGGGATACAAAAATCTGGTGAACAAGGGAATCACAGCATGGGGCAATATCGGAAAAAAAGATCTCGGGAGCTTTGTAAACATCAGGAGAAAATTTAAACTAGAAAGATCGGAATTCTTCAGATATCTGCAGATGAGAGACTATTATATGAAGAAGATTAGGCATAACCTCCAAACAGATGTGAGCGAGATTATACAATTCATTTTAAGCTCATATACAGGAAATAAAACAAGAATTATTTCAAAGATATATCAGAAACTTATGGCAAACAATCATTCAAGTAACTATATAAAGGAGAAATGGGAGAAAGAGCTCAATTTAAACATAACAGAAGAAAGCTGGCAGGAAATATGGAAAACACAACACACGTCAACAAATTCAAGAACATGGAGGGAATTTGGATGGAAAAACCTGATTCGCTTTTTCATTACACCACAGATTCAAGGAAAGTATACAAATACCCAATCTATATGCTGGAGGGGATGTGGGGCTCAAAATGCAGACCACTCGCATATGTTTTGGAAATGCTGCAAAATCTCATCATTCTGGAAATCTATACATGTGACAATACAGAGGATATTAGGATATAATATACCAATGAACTGTAACTTGATGTACCTATGTGATCTTAAAAGAGACAATGTTATACAGGCTGAGGACAGATATCTAGTTAAAATCTTGTTGATTGCATGTAAAAAAACAATCACAAAAAAATGGCGATCAGAAGTTCTTCCTGACCAAGAGCAATGGACTGACATTATTGAGGACATACGTATGATGGAAAAACTAACATATCGACAAAGAATGCAAGAAGGACTATGGGAAAAAAAATGGCGGAAATGGACACACTACAAAGTGCAACAACGAGACAAATATTGAAAGAATAACCAAAGACGCTGGAAAAACCAGAAGAATTAAGAGATGGAAACTAAAAACTTGATGCTCCAACATTTGTCCCCCCCCCCTTTTTTTTTTCTCCTTTTTCTTTTTTACTCTAGCCCCTTTGTTTTTTTTAAATGTAGACTGTGATCTGAATGCAATATATATAATGAAAAATTAATAAAAATCTTAAGTTACAAAAAAAAGTCAAGAGTAAAGCATTGATAGAGGTAGTAAGAGAAATGCTCTTTGCCGACGACAGTGCTCTAGTTGCACACAGCGTGGAAGATATGCAATCTTTAGTGGAGAAATTTGCAAGAGCAGCTATCCAATTCAGCCTCCAAATCAACATCAAGAAGACAGAGTGCCTTTATCAACCACCAAAGTTTCAATTATCAGCATCACTACCAGAAGTGATCAGCATTGGTACAGTGCCACTAGTCAAGTGTAAGACTTTCAAGTACCTAGGGAGTACTGTTTCAGAGAATGCTAGGCTGGAGGATGAACTACTGGAGGGATCATCACTTCCTTGTGGTAACGTATCGTCACTTCCTGTTTTGCTGTCTGCCTGTGTGGTTTGCTCTCCAGCTCTCTAGCCACTAGCTATGGCTACTACCTCTCTTTCCTCTCCTCTGGTGTGCTCTCTCTGTCAGATGTTTAGCTACACCTCTGTCTCTTTTAGCGATAACGGTAAATGTAATAAATGTTGTCTTTTTGAGGCGCTTGAGGCGAGGTTGTCTGATTTGGAATCCCGGCTCCGCTGCATTGAAACACCGTCTGCGCCAGTTAATCTCGACGGACGCCCATTAACTGCAGCGGAGCTAGCTAGCTTAGGCCCCCCTGTCAGTGGTTCCCCAGCTCTCCTCAGCAGCGAGGAGACTGGGTGGGTGACGGTGAGAAGGAAGCCTAGTCGCAAAGCCCCGGTACACCACCAACCTGTTCACGTTTCCAATCGTTTTTCCCCGCTCAGCGACACACCCGCTGAGGAAAAAACTCTGATCATTGGCGACTCTGTAGTCAGAAACGTGAACCTAGAGACTCCAGCGGTCTTAGTCCAATGTATTCCTGGGGCCAGAGCAGGCGACATCGAGTCAAATTTGAAAATGCTGGCTAAAAGTAACTGTAAATATTCCACAATTGTTATTCACGCCGGCATTAATGACATCCGTCTCCGGCAGTCGGAAGTCACGAAACTTAATATAGAATCGGTGTGTGACTTTGCAAAAACGATGTCAGCCACTGTAGTATTGTCTGGGCCCCTCCCCAATCTGACCAGTGATGACATGTTTAGTCGCTCGTCATCCTTGAACCGCTGGCTGTCTGTGTGGTGTCCTAAAAATGACGTGGGCTACATTGACAATTGGAGCTCTTTTTGGGGAAAACCTGGTCTTATGAGGCGAGACAGCATTCATCCCACTTTGGATGGTGCTTCTCATTTATCTAACAATCTGGCATCTTTTTTATCCAAATTTCCAAAACCATGACTACTCAGAGTTGGGACCAGGAAGCAGAGTCTCAGTCTTACACACCTCTCTGCAGCTCATCTTCATCCGCCACCCCTCAGCTTAGCCCCTGTCTTCCCCATCAGAGAATCGTTGTCTGCTCCCTCCAAAGTGAATAAAAATATAATGTATAAGCATCCCAAAGTGATAAAGCAAAATATTGGTAAAACTCAAATTAAACATAAAGCCTCTGAATTGAATGATTTGGCCTCTGTTCCTCCTCATAATTTAAAAATTAAATGTGGTTTGTTAAATATTAGGCCTCTAACTCCCAAGTCTCTGTTAGTCCATGATCTGTTAATTGATCATCAGATTGATTTAATTTCCCTTACAGAGACTTGGTTAGGACAAGAGGATTATGTTGGTTTAAATGAATCAACCCCCTCTGGTTATTTAAACTGTCAAAATCCCAGAAGTTCTGGTCGTGGAGGAGGAGTAGCAACAATTTACCATTCCAAATTACTAGTTAATGTAAAGCAAAAAACATGTTATAATTCCTTTGAGGGCCTGGTCCTCAGTATTGGGCACTTTAGCAATTTCAGGTTAAACCCAATTTTATTTGCCATTGTTTATCGTCCCCCATCAACCTATTCAGAATTTTTATCCAAATTTGCTGATTTCTTAGCTGATTTAGTGTTTAAATCTGATAGAATAATTATAGTAGGGGACTTTAATATACATGTGGATGTAGATAGTGACTGCCTTAATGTGGCTTTTAATTCAATATTAGACTCGATTGGGTTTTCTCAGAAAGTAGGAAATTCTACTCATTACCTCCACCATACATTGGACCTTGTTCTGACATATGGCATAGAAATAGAAAATCTTGTAGTGTCTCCTCATAACCCTGTACTGTCAGACCATTGTCTGTTAACCTTTGATTTTACTACTTCTGACTATTTGGCTCCTAAAGAAAAATATTATCACAGTAGATGCCTCTCAGATGATGCTGTTTCCAAATTTATGCAGATTGTTTCCTCTATGCCATGTGTCAACACAACGGAAATAAGCTATAGACAGCTTGCTTCTTCTGTAATTGATAACATGGTGGATAGTGTTTCAGCTTCTCTGCATCAGGCTCTAGACTTGGTGGCCCCCTTAAAAAAGAAAAAGTCTAATCAGAGATTTTTAACTCCTTGGTTCAACACAGAAACTCGTAGCTTAAAACAGAAGACTCGTCAATTAGAAAGAAAATGGCGCTCTACTAATTTAGATGAAATCTATTTAGCTTGGAGAAATCATCTTTTAATTTATAAAAAATATCTTAGAAAAGCTAGAACGAGTTATTACTCTGCATTAATAGAAGAGAACAAGAATAATCCCAGGTTTCTTTTCAGTACTGTAGCCAGGTTGACAAAGAGTCAGGACTCTGTCAATCCTAGCATCCCCTTAGAGCTTACTAGTCAGGACTTTATGAACTTTTTCAATAATAAAATTTCATCCATCAGAGATAAAATCAATCAGATTCTTCCCACAGTTAACTTAAATACTGTAACTACTACAACTCCTTCTATTGATGTCTGTCTTGATGAGTTTACTCCAATCGACCTTTGTGAGTTAGACAAAGTAGTTTCCTCATCCAAACCTTCAACTTGTCTTTTAGATCCTATTCCTACCAGGTTATTTAAAGAAGTCTTCCCACTTATTGGTAGCTTTATTCTTCATATAATCAATTCTTCATTAACTTTAGGCCATGTACCGCAGGCTTTTAAAACGGCTATAATTAAACCCTTACTCAAAAAGCCAACGCTAGATCCAGGAGCTTTAGCTAACTATAGACCAATCTCTAATCTCCCTTTCATTTCAAAAATCTTAGAAAGAGTTGTTGCTACGCAATTATTTGACCACCTGCAGGGAAATGGTTTACTTGAAGAGTTTCAATCTGGGTTTAGAATCCATCATAGTACTGAAACAGCCTTAGCGAAGGTCACTAACGACCTCCTCATTGCATCTGATAATGGACTAGTTTCTGTACTTGTCCTTTTAGATCTTAGTGCAGCTTTTGATACTATTGATCATAATATTCTACTTGATAGATTAGAACACTATGTTGGACTTAATGGAACTTCGTTGCAGTGGTTTAGATCTTATTTATCTGATAGGTTCCAGTTTGTTCATGTAAATGATGAGTTTTCTTTCAGCTCAAAGCTTAGTCATGGAGTTCCACAGGGATCTGTGCTAGGCCCTACTCTTTTTAGTTTATATATGCTTCCGTTAGGCAACATTATTAGAAAGCACTGTATACATTTTCATTGTTATGCAGATGACACACAATTATACCTGTCAATGAAGCCAGATGATACTAATCAATTAGCCAAGTTAGAAGCCTGTCTTAAGGAAATCAAAGCTTGGATGACTTGTAATTTCCTGCTATTAAATTCAGATAAGACTGAAGTCATTCTTGTTGGTCCAAAAAACCTTAGAAATTCCTTTCCAAATCAAACTTTCAGTTTGGACGCAGTTACTCTTTCTCTTAATAGCTCTGTGAGGAACCTTGGAGTTATTTTTGATCAGGATTTGTCCTTCAATTCACATATTAAATTTGTTTCTAAGACTGCCTTCTATCATTTGCGTAATATTGCCAAGATTAGGAGCATCTTGTCTCAGAGTGATGCTGAGAAGCTGATCCACGCTTTTGTTAGCTCGAGATTAGATTATTGTAATTCTTTATTATCAGGCTGTCCTAAAACATCTTTAAAAAGTCTTCAGCTGATCCAAAATGCTGCAGCAAGAGTTTTAACAGGTACTAGAAAGAGAGATCATATCTCTCCGGTTCTGGCCTCCCTTCATTGGCTTCCCATAGAGTTTAGAATTAAGTTTAAAATCCTTCTTCTCACTTACAAAGCTCTAAACAATCAGGCTCCTTTTTATTTAAAAGATCTGATACTACCGTATTATCCTAACAGAGCACTACGCTCTCAAAATGCAGGATTACTTGTAATACCTAGAATCTCCAAAAGTACAATGGGAGGCAGAGCCTTCAGTTATCAAGCTCCTCTCCTGTGGAATCAGCTGCCAATCTGGATTCGGGAGTCAGACTCGATCTCTGTTTTTAAGAATAGGGCTAAAACCTACCTTTTTGATCTAGCCTACAATTAGGGAGGGATCATGTGTTTCTGAACCCTCCCTTAGTTATGCTGCTAATAGGTTTAGTCAGCCGGGGGACCTCCAGTAATGCACTGGGCCTCACTCCTTTCCTCACTATGAAATATTTTTTTTTTGCTGGTCATTAACATTTGTTTGTTCTCTCCCATAGATTGAGTCCCCATCGTGCTGTTTGCTCTCTACATGTCTGTTCTTTTCTTCTTCTCTATCCCCTCACCCCCCAGCCAGTTGCAGCAGATGACTGCCCCTCCCTGAGCCTGGTTCTGCTGGAGGTTTCTTCCTGTTAAAAGGGAGTTTTTCCTCTCCACCGTCGCCAAGTGCTTGCTCACAGGGGATCGCCTGATTGCTGGGGTCTTTCTGCAACTGTGGGGGTCCCCCCTACAGTTGATAGTGCTATGAGATGACTGTTGTTGTGAAATGGCGCTATACAAATAAAGTTGAATTGAATTGAATTGAATTGAACTATCTCTCCGAATGGGAAGAGCGAGCGCTGTATTTGGAAACTTGAGGGAGAGACTGTGGAACAATCGACATGTGTCTATCCGTGTGAAATGCAAAGTGTACAGAACGACAGTACTGGCTACTCCATTGTATGGTGCTGAAACTTGGGCTGTCTACAGAGTGCAGGTGAAGAAACTCCACGCGTACATGATGAGACACCTTCGAGCCATAATGAACATCTCATGGAAAGACAAGATAACCAACATAGAAGTGTTGAAACGAGCTGGTCTACCATCAATGGAGGACATGCTAATACAGATGAACCTGAGATGGCTCAGACATGTTGAGAGGATGGACCACCAGCGTTTCCCTCGGCAGTTACTCTACTCACAGTTATGCGAGGGCAAACGCAATCAGGGTAGACCAAGGCTTAGATTTAAAGACACTGTAAAAAGAAACTTGAAGACATTGGACATAGACAGGAGTTCCTGGCAGCAGAAGGCTGAGGACAGAGCTGTGTGGAGGAATCTGATCAGACCTAAATGAAACAGTCATTGTCACCCACGACAGACTGCTATGGTGATGATGATGATGAGTGTATTTCGAGGTTGTGTGGTGCTATGATGATCAGAATCAGAATCAGAATGAGATTTATTGCCATTGTTCATGTAGTACACAAACTAGGAATTTGTCTCAGTGCAATGCTGCAACATTAAACATGGAGTAACACTAAAGATAAAAAACTATGCATGCAATTAAAGGTAGAATAAGAATAAGTAATACTAATCTATGCAATTTTTAAATATATTAACAAGCAGCAGATATTGTGGAGTTCCACATAGTGCAGTCGGTAGTGCAAAAAGAAAACAAGTGATAATTGTCATGAGTTCGGTTGAGCTGCTGTACATAGTGCACGAGAGTCTAATAAGTCAGTGTTCAGCAGTCTGATGGCAGAGGGGAAGAAGCTGTTCATGTAGTGGGAGGTTTTAGTCTGAATGGACCGAAGTCTTCTGCCTGAGGGGAGGGGGGCAAACAGTGTGTGTCCAGGGTGTGAAGGGTCGGCTATGATCCGACCTGCACGCCTTCGGGTCCTGGAGATGTACAGGTCCTGGAGGGATGGGAGCTTGCAGCCGATCACCTTCTCAGCAGCGCGCACAACGCGCTGCAGTCTTAGTCTGTCCCTGGCGGTGGCTCCTGCATACCACACGGTGATGGAGGTGGTGAGGATGGAATCGATGATGGCCGTGTAGAACTGCACCAACATCTTGGTGGGCAGCTTGAGCTTCCTCAGCTGCCGCAGGAAGAACATCCTCTGCTGGGCCTTTTTGATGAGGGAGCTGATGGTCGGCTCCCACTTGAGGTCCCGGGTGATGGTGGTGCCCAGGAAGCGGAAGGAATCCACAGTGGTGATGGGAGAGTCTGTGAGGGTAAGGGGGGCAGAGGGGCTGTGACTTTTCTGAAGTCCACAATCATCTCCACTGTCTTCAGAGCGTTCAGCTGCAGGTTGTTGTGGCTGCACCAGAACGCCAGCCGGGCCACCTCTCTCTCCTGTAGACGGACTTGTTGCCGTTGGAGATGAGCCCGATGAGGGTGGTGTCATCCGCAAACTTGATCAGCTTGATAGACTGGTGGCTGGAGGTGCAGGAGTTGGTGTACAGGGAGAAGAGCAGGGGGGAAAGTACACAGCCCTGGGGTGATCCTGTGCTGATGCTTATAGAGTCCGATACAGTCTTTCCCAGCTGCACATGCTGCCTCCGGTCTGTCAGGAAGTCGGTGATCCACCTGCAGAGGGAGTCAGGCACGTTGAGCAGGGACAGCTTGTCCTGGAGCAGAGCGGGGCGGATGGTATTGAATGCAGAGCTGAAGTCCACAAACAGGATCCTGACGTAGGGTCCCGGGGAGTCCAGGTGCTGCAGGATGGAGTGAAGGGCCAGGTTGACTGCGTCGTCCACAGACCTGTTGGCTCTGTAGGCGAACTGCAGCGGGTCCAGGAGGGGAGTGGTGATGGTCTTGAGGTGGGGCAGGACCAGGCGCTCAAAGGACTTCATGACTACAGAGGTGAGCGCTACAGGTCTGTAGTCGTTAAGTCCAGTGATCCGTGGCTACTTGGGGACAGGGACGATGGTAGAGGTTTTGAGGCAGGCCGGCACGTGGCATGACTTCAGGGAGGTGTTAAAAATGTCTGTGAAGACAGGAGTCAGCTCCTCCGCACAGTGTCTCAGGGTGGAGGGAGACACGCCGTCCGGACCGGGGGCCTTGCGCGGGTTCAGTCTGGAGAAGTCTGTGCACGTCCTGCTCACTGATGGCAAGGGCAGGGGGGGAGGGGGGCCGCCTTTGATGAAGTGGGGACAATGGAGGCAGTGACGCTGGGGGGAGGGGGGGAGTTGGACACAGCTGACAAGGTGTCAAAACGGGCATAGTGTTGGGACAGTCTTTGACAAAGGGCTTTGCCATCCTGTCCCTTAGAAGCCTGAGGCCGATAGTTGGTGATTTGCCTCAGTCCTCTCCACACAGAAGCAGAGTCATTAGCAGTGAACCTGCTTCTGGAATCTCTCAGAATACACAGATTTAGCTCTCCTCAGCTCTCTGCTAAACCGGTATTTGGCCTCCTTGTAGCAGTCCCTGTCTCCACTTTTCAACGCTGCTTCCTTCTCCTTCCTGATCTGTCTGAGCTTAGCTATGAACCAGGGCTTGTCGTTGGAGTAACTCACCCTGGTGCGCGATGGAAGAATGTACTCCTCACAAAAGTGGATATATGAGGTCACAGTGTCCGTGTACTCATCCAGATCATGCGTGGCTCCTTTAAACATGTCCCAGTCAGTTATTTCCAAGCACGTGTGCAGCTCCTCCACAGCTTCACTGGTCCATTTCCTCATAGTGCTCACAACAGGTTTTGAGAGCTTCAGTCTCTGTCTGTATGTGGGGATCAGGTGGACCATAACGTGATCAGATAGTCCGAGCACAGCGCGGGGAACAGCGCAATACGCGTCCTTAACTGTAGTGTAACAGTGATCCAGCATGTTCTCTCCTCTGGTGGGGCATTTAATAAACTATTTGTACCGGGGGAGTTCGTGGCTCAGGTTGCTCTGGTTAAAGTCGCCAACCACAATAACCAGAGAGTCCGGGAAAGTCCGCTCCACTTGCTGAATGTGACCCGCGAGCGCGCGCTGAGCCTCGCGCATGTCCGCGTCGGGCGGGATGTAGACAGCGGCCAGAATGAATGAAGCAAACTCACGCGGGGAATAAAATGGCTTGCAGTTGATGAATAAATATTCCAGAGCAGGAGAACAGTGTTGGGAGATCACAGTTACATCAGAGCAGCAGCTGCTGTTGATGTAGAAGCAGACTCCTCCGCCTGTGGTCTTGCCAGAGAGCCCCGTGTCTTGGTCTGCACGAAACAGCTGAAATCCCTCGAGGAGGAGCGCACTGTCCGGTGTCTTTTACTTGATGATGAGTGTATTTCAAGGTTGTGTGGTTGGCGAATGACTCTCATGAAGTAACATAGTAGTGCTAGCAGAGTATCAGGACACTGAAGTCTGCTGAGTGGATTCTGTGGCTCTCAGTCTGCCTCCATTAATTTCAATGGAGAAGCTGAAATCTGTTCATCAGAATCAGAACCAGAATCAGAATCAGCTTTATTGGCCAAGTATGCACAACACATACAAGGAATTTGACTTTGGCTAAAAACTTGCTCTCGTTGTTCAGGTGTAAGATTTAAATAAGATTTAAATAAGGATTTAAATCTTATAATAAGGATTTATAAATCGATTTATAAAGGATTTATAAAGGATTTATAAATCTTAATAAGGATTTAAATCGGCCCAGCTCTTTACCCTCTCAAGAATTCTTTAGGGTTCGTGGGACTTTGCCCAACCAGTTTACATGTGTTTTGTGGACTTGGAGAAGGCATTTGACCGCGTCCCTCATGGATTTTTGTGGGGGGTGCTTCGGGAGTATGGGGTATCGGGCTTGTTGTTACGAGCTATTCGGTCTCTGTACGACCGTTGTGAGAGTTTGGTTCGTATTGCCAACACTCGGTCGGAGTCATTCCCAGTGAGAGTTGGACTCCACCAGGGCTGCCCTTTGTCACTGATCCTGTTCATAATTTTTATGGACAGGATTTCTAGGCACAGCCAGGGAATGGAGGGTGTCATGCTTGGTGACCACAGGATCTCATCTCTGTTGTCTGCAGATGATGTTGTCCTGTTGGCTTCATCCAGCAATGACCTACAGCTCTTGCTGGGACGGTTTGCCGCTGAGTGTGAAGCGGCTGGGATGAGAATCAGCACCTCCAAGTCCGAGTCCATGGTCCTCAGACGGAAAAAGGTGGATTGTCCTCTCTGGGTTGGGGACAGGCTCCTGCCCCAAGTGGAGGAGTTTAAGTATCTTGGGGTCTTGTTCACGAGTGAGGGGAAAATGGAGCGAGAGATCGACAGACGGATTGGAGCAGCATCTGCAGTGATGCGGACGTTGTACCGGTCTGTTGTGGTGAAGAGGGAGCTTAGTTCTAAGGCAAAGCTGTCGATTTACCAGTCAATCTACGTTCCTACTCTCACCTATGGTCACGAGCTTTGGGTAATGACCGAAAGAACGAGATCGTGGATACAAGTGGCTGAAATGAGCTTTCTCCGTAGGATTGCTGGACTCACCCTCAGAGATAGGGTGAGGAGCTCAGTCATCTGGGAGAGGCTCAGAGTAGAACCGCTGCTCCTCCACATTGAAAGGAGTCAGTTGAGGTGGTATTGGGCATCTGATTAGGATGCCTCCTGGACGCCTCCCACTTGAGGTGTTTCAGGTATGTCCCACTGGGAGGAGACCCCGGGGCAGACCCAGGACTCGGTGGAGAGACTATTGGCGCTTTTCCACAAGTACCCACTCGGCTCTACTCGACTCTACACTACTCTACTCTACTCACTTCGCTTGTGTTTCCATTACAGCTGGGTATGCCTGGGGTGGGTGGGATTTTTTTACAGCAAGGCGGCGCCACACTCCCGTGACGTAAAACACTCAACCCAAGCAAAACATAACATTGCGGCTGTACAAGGCAACTCCTCGGTCTGTTGCTTTTTGTCACTGTAAAGGCCAAAAAGGACCACCAGACAAAGGTATAGGCAGTGAGACAAAACACTCTGGAAAAGTACTGGAGTGGCTGGGAAGCCATAGAGCGGAACACGTGAGGATATGAACTAGATCACATTTGACGGTAAGCTAATGATTGCTAATGCTAGTTTGCTTTAAGTCCGTCGTGCTACATTGTAATGTCTGCAAGTTATCGCTATTAGGTACTAAAATATGTATGCTGTGTGTGTGTGTGTGTGTGTGTGTGTTTCACATGGCTCTGTTGTGGGAAAATTATCGCTTCAAACCGTCGGTCCGGGCGTTCAACACAGGCTGTCACTGATGTCACCCCAGCTTTACAAATGCTCAGTGGTTATTAAACTTAAGAATGTCTGTAGAAACATTTAGCTTCCTGTGCAACAAATTGCTCTCATCTGCGTGAAAATCATGGACAGACTGTTGAGACATCATGTCATGTACCTGCTCCATCAGCACTCCAGTCTGTGGTGGTGTCATGGCAAAAACTGTTAAGCTGCCAAAACTTGATCGCCAGGTTGTAGTTATGGGGTTATATTAGCCACAAAATATATATTCAAAAGGTAAACAGTACTGAGTTTGGTATAATAAGATATATTTGACAATAATTATGCATTTTAGGCCAAAACAAACTTGATCTAGGATTAAAAGCAATTAAAATAATGCAGTCACAAGGTTACATGGAAAATACTTGATTTACTAGATACATGTAGATACTGTAGAAATATATATTCTCTGCATCAACAATGTACTATACATGTATTCATATAGTATTGCACTGGGAATTTTGACAATAAACCTTTGGAATTTTGGCAGATGTGTCTCTCTTGTTTTATGTGT
Organism: Pholidichthys leucotaenia; assembly: GCA_020510985.1. Classification (NCBI taxonomy): domain Eukaryota; kingdom Metazoa; phylum Chordata; class Actinopteri; order Cichliformes; family Pholidichthyidae; genus Pholidichthys; species Pholidichthys leucotaenia. The sequence goes on from CM035847.1 coordinate 132,476,561, forward strand.
GAAGGCTACCACCAAGTGACAAATTAAATACTAAAAGATTGGAAACAATAAGAACAATCCAGCTGTTTGAGAAATCATTTTTGGCTTGGTGTAAGTCTGTCAACAGAATTATGAACCATAAAGAAGTTTGTGTTAAAATGTTAAATCCCATTAAACCCTAACTCAGGGGTGCCCCATCATGTGCCATGGAGGGCCAAGACCCTGCAGGTTTTCTCTTCTACCCAGTCTCTTCAGCAGGTGTTTTCACTGATCAGCAGTCAGTGGAAGAAATTCAGTGGAATCTGCTGTTGAAGACACTGTTTGGAGGTAAAGCCTGCAGGGTCTTGGCCCTCCATGGCACATGATTGGACACTCCCGCCCTAACCTGTTATGATAAAATACAGATGCTACTATGGCCCAGAATTCCTCCATATTCTGGTACTATCACAAAAGTGTGCAGGATCTTCTGCAGTGGCACATCCAACAATACAGTCTTCAGTAAATAAAATAATTGTTTTGGTTACTTTTTCTTAAAAATGAGCCATTGTTTTCAGTGTCATGGATAAATGGTTTGTACTGTTGACTCTTTTCTCACCAGTGTCTTAACAGATAAAATAGAAAATCATGATGCAAACACATAAGTCACTAAATTGTTTATTACAATCAGCAGCAAATTCCAGGTTATTCAGAATGTGCAAAATTCAAACTGTAAAAAAAAAAAAAAACTTAGAATGGGTCACACACAGCGGCCACGCTGCCTCACGCAGAAGCAGGTGGGGTGTGCCGCTCACACTGGTCCCTTGTTCAGCACATCTTCAGCCTGCATCTCTGTAAATAGTGAGGTAAGATCCAGTTTGGGGTGGGTCATTTTCCTCTTGCCTAAACAAAAGACAGAAATGGGTGGTGGTTAATTAAAGCAATTTTAAAACATATTTGGGAAATACACTTGTTGCTAAAAGCCAGTGGTGGAATGTGACAAAGTGCTTCGTTGTTGTATTTAACCACATTTTTCATGTAGCTGGGCTTCAGTAAAGTAGATTTCACAAGGGGTGGATTATGTTTAAAATCATTTGTTTTTACTGTGGCCTCAGCAATCAGAATGAGTTAATACATTTATTTGAATGGAATATAGTACTTTAACTGAGGATGTACATCACCGAGTATGGAGTCGCTCAGTCAAAATATGGAATTTTTATCAATAAAAGTTTAGCCACCGCTCTGTCACCACTGTATCTCTTCTTGCCCTGGCTTCAAGTGTGGGAGGTGTTTTGTACTTGTATTGCTAAAATATAAAAGGATGCACTACAGTGGGTCTCAAATATTTGTAATTTGTCCTGCTATTATAATACTGCATGAGTTTATTGATGAGAGACTATAAACTACACATATAAACTAAATTATATTGGTGACTGAACAACTCCCATTCCCCAAAGTGCAACATACAGTTATGAACATAACTCACAAAGGATCACACAAGTGATCTGACAAAAAAATAAATACATTAACAAGCGATTTATTTTACAGTTAATGTGCCATTCATTTTCAGTTATTCTGTAATTAATATTCACACAATCAAATCTCACTTCAGTCCCTTTTAAGATAAGATAAGCCTTTATTAGTCCCACAATGGGGAAATTCCAGGATTGCAACAGCACAGGGATAGCAACACTCAGAGCAACAATCAGAAGGCAAGAGAAAAACAAGAGCAGTGAGTATACATATGTACATATAAATATAAATATATACAGTGGGGTAAAAAAGTATTTAGTCAGCCACCAATTGTGCAAGTTCTCCCACTTAAAAGATGAGAGATGTCTCCAATTTTCATCATAGGTATACCTCAACTATGAGAGACAAAATAAGAAAAAAAAAATCCAGAAAATCACATTGAAGGATTTTTAATTAATTAATTGGTAAATTCCTCAGTAAAATAAGTATTTGGTCAATAACAAAAGTTCATCTCAGTGCTTTGTTATATACCCTTTTTTAGCAATGACAGAGGTCAAACGTTTTCTGTAAGTTTTCACAAGGTTTTCACACACTGTTGCTGGTATTTTGGCCCATTCCTCCATGCAGATCTCCTCTAGAGCAGTGATGTTTTGGGGCTGTCGCTGGGCAACACAGACTTTCAACTCCCTCCAAAGATTTTCTATGGGGTTGAGATCTGGAGACTGGCTAGGCCACTCCAGGACCTTGAAATGCTTCTTACGAAGCCACTCCTTCGTTCCCCAGGCGGTGTGTTTGGGATCAGCCACGTTTCATCTTCAATGCCCTTGCTGGTGGAAGGAGGTTTTCACTCAAAATCTCACGATACATGGCCCCATTCATTCTTTCCTTTACACGGATCAGTCGTCCTGGTCCCTCTGCAGAAAAACAGCCCCAAAGTATGATGTTTCCACTCCCATGCTTCACAGTAGGTATGGTGTTCTTTCTCCTCCAAACACGACAAGTTGAGTTTTTACCAAAAAGTTCTATTTTGGTTTCATCTGACCATATGACATTCTCCCAATCCTCTTCTGGATCATCCAAATGCTCTCTAGCAAACTTTATATGGGCCTGGACATGTACTGGCTTAAGCAGGGTGACATGTCTGGCACTGCAGGATTTGAGTCCCTGTCCGCTTAGTGTGTTACTGATGTAGCCTTTGTTACTTTGGTCCCAGCTCTCTGCAGGTCATTCACTAGGTCCCCCCATGTGGTTCTGGTATTTTTGCTCACCATTCTCGTGATAATTTTGACCCCACGGGGTGAGATCTTGCATGGAGCCCCAGATCGAGGGAGATTATCAGTGGTCTTGAATGTCTTCCATTTTCTAATAATTGATCCCACAGTTGATTTCTTCACACCAAGCTGCTTACCTATTGCAGATTCAGTCTTCCCAGCCTGGTGCAGGTCTACAATTTTGTTTCTGGTGTCCTTTGACAGCTCTTTGGTCTTGGCCATAGTGGAGTTTGGAGTCTGACTGTTTGAGGTTGTGGACAGGTGTCTTTTATACTGATAATGAGTTCAAACAGGTGCCATTAATACATAACGAGTGGAGGACAGAGGAGCCTCTTAAAGAAGAAGTTACAGGTCTGTGAGAGCCAGAAATCTTGCTTGTTTGTAGGTGACCAAATACTTATTTTACTGAGGAATTTACCAATTAATTCATTAAAAATCCTTCAATGTGATTTTCTGGATTTTTTTTTTCTCATTTTGTCTCTCATAGTTGAGGTATACCTATGATGGAAATTGGAGACCTTTCTCATCTTTTAAGTGGGAGAACTTGCACAATCGGTGGCTGACTAAATACTTTTTTGCCCCACCGTATATATATATATATAGACACACAGGGTGGAGCATTATAGCTGGATGGAATAAATATATGAGTATATAAATACACAGTGTGGAGTATTGTAGCTAGATGGAATAAATATGTAAATATATAAACACACACAGTGTGGAGCATTGTTGCTAGATGGAATAAATATATAAATACAGTATATAAACACACACAGTGCAGAGCATTGTAGATAGATGGAATAAATATGTAGATATATAAACACAGTGCGGAGCATTGTAGCTAGATGGAATAAATATGTCCTATATAAACACACAAAGTGTGGAGCATTGTTGCTAGATGGAATAAATATATAAATATATAAACACACACAGTGCGAAGCATTGTAGCTAGATGGAATAAATATGTAAATATATAAACACACACAGTGCGGAGCATTGTAGCTAGGTGGAATGAAACAGCACAACCGTCTACTTAGTTATCCTACATGGTATGATTATGTACCCATACATATTCTCACCTTCCATAGCGACCGGTATTTTCCTAGTTGTATACCGGAGGGGACCATTGTGTAAGTCTATTGCGTCTTTTGCATTCAATACTATTAGGTTGGCACGTCTTTTTGCTATCTCTGCGAGCAGCCCTGCTTAGGTTGTACAGTCTGACAGCCGTAGGTAGGAAGGACCTGCGAAACCTCTCGCTTGTGCACCTAGGATGATGTAGTCTGCTGCTAAATGAGCTCCTCAGTGCATTCAGTATGTCCTGCATAGGGTGGAACTCGGACTCCAGCAGAGATGACAGTTTGGCCACCATCCTTCTCTCTCCCATCTCCTCCACTGGGTCAAGGCGCTGCCCCAGGACAGAGCTGCGGCGGCATGAAAAATAGGCAGTGAAGTGAGGGTTTTAAGTAGGTTTATTATCATACCGCCGTCACGGAGCTCGCCCCATGGGCGAGCCCCGAGGCTCTCCAGCAAAGTGTGCAGATGAGCAGTCGTCAGAGTGAGAGAGAGAACATGGATTTCAGTGAGCTTATATACCCAGTTACAGACAATACATGAAAGGCATGGTATCATCAAAGAGACTGCAGACAGGCATGGGACATTTGCATTTGAAAGATACACATAACAATAAGGAGATTGCTGGCCGTATTTCACCTCCGCTCCGGAGCTGTGGGACAAAAGAGGTTACAAGGCACATCTACATATTGTTATCAGTCATTGGATCACAGTAAGGGCAGGAAGCATGAACAATGCATGAATGGCACATTAACATCACAGTACTGAGCCGGAAAAAGCCAGAAGAAGCGGGGCTGCCTGTTGACATTAATACACACATTTTGCTGTTCTGTTAATTGCTCTAGTCGAGCGCTGTGCCTGACCCAGTCTGTTGTGGGGGTTACGCCACACGCTTCCCCCCAGAGGGCCCGGCAGGCGGCCGAGGCCTCGATAGTCCGTCTTTGGCAGCGAGCAGGGAAAGCTCTGTGCAGGCGGAGGTGGAGGGGGGTGGGGGGTAGTAAATGCCGGCCGGGGACGGTGAAATCGTCTGAGCCGCGCAAAAATTGCTTGTGGATCCGCGATGTTGAGGGGCTGTCCCGTTGAACGTGCGGAGATCCACAAGAAGAAAAATTAGTCATTGACTCCTCTCGCGATTAAGTCCTGCAAGGATTAAGCCGTGAAGCGGCCGTGAAGAAAAAAAGGGGTGGCTGTAAGAAAAAAAACAAAAGCAAAGGGACTTGGTGTGTTGACTTTAGGTGCGGGAACAACCTTAAAGCCTTCGGGGACCGCAGACTGCTGAATTCCCGTTATGCGCCATGGCTAAGACCATAAGAAAATCCAGTGAGCAAGCTGCGTGCGTGCCTCAGGGGTACGAGCAAGCCTGAAGGGCCTGTGTGCAGCGGCGAAGGAGGATGTCGGTCAGTGGAGCCGTATGTGTCCCGTGCGTGGTGCGCCGTCTTCGTAACTCCCTGGTGCGTGTGCCGGGGTTCCGTGCATGGGTGGGCCTGCTGGAGAGGGAGAGTCAGGGTCAGGGAGCTTAATCATCCCTGTTGTAGTTGTTGTAGATGGGTCATGGTGCGTTCAGGTCCACGCGTTCTCCGTCAGCCATGGAGGTCGCCGTCGTGGAGAGAGGACGAGGTGCATGCGCTCTCGTAAGGAGACACAGAATCGTGTGTCAGAAGCTGTGAGAGCGGCCGGTCCAAGCGTGGATGTGCCGATCTAGGCGTGCAGATCTCACCATGAAATGTTCCTCAGCTTTCCCAGTTGTGGGAAAGCTGAGGAAAGTTGTGGGAAACCCATGTGGCGTATCCCCCACAACAGACTGGGTCAGGCACAGCGCTCGACTAGAGCAATTAACAGAACAGCAAAATGTGTGTATTAATGTCAACAGGCAGCCCCGCTTCTTCTGGCTTTTTCCGGCTCAGTACTGTGATGTTAATGTGCCATTCATGCATTGTTCATGCTTCCTGCCCTTACTGTGATCCAATGACTGATAACAATATGTAGATGTGCCTTGTAACCTCTTTTGTCCCACAGCTCCGGAGCGGAGGCAAAATACGGCCAGCAATCTCCTTATTGTTATGTGTATCTTTCAAATGCAAATGTCCCATGCCTGTCTGCAGTCTCTTTGATGATACCATGCTTTTCATGTATTGTCTGTAACTGAGTATACAGTGATCCCTCGCTACTTCGCGCCTCACCTTTCGCGCCCTCAGTGCATCACGGATTTTTCAAAAATATTCATCAAAAATTCAAAATTGAGAAAAAATGGGCAGGCGCTAGCAGAAGGCAGGGAGACTACATTAGAAAATCAGGTATCAACACGGAGAGCCCGCACAACTCAAAATCCACCTTTCTGTTCGCTGTTCTCGTGTTGGCTCGGCTCGGGAATCTCGCAAGCTGATTGGCCGAGACGTTTTACCCAGCTTCTCTCCCTGCCGAGCGCCCATACCCAGCGAAGGAAGACCGCATTCATTGTTCTTTATCGCTCGTGTTGCTTAGTCTCGCCTCGTGGAACTTTTCACTGTTCTCTTGTGCCTTTTTGTGCGAAATAGTCTTCCCGTCGAGCCACTACGCCACCTCCTGCAGCTTCTCCAGCTCTATTGGAAGCTGCCCTCGACGATCCTGCGCCTCTAGCACCTGACGATGAGGCGTCACCTGAGGAGCAGTAAAGCTCTCATTAACCTGTGCAGTAAATCATCTTCATCTTGAGTTACGTATCTTGTTATAAGAATAAAAGAGTTCTAAAAACATATTTATGTACACTTTATTTACATCTATGTATGTATGTACACTTACACACACACACACACACACGTATCATATGAGAGAGAGTGAGAGAATGAACGTACGTATTATTTATGGGTGACGTCATTAGGGATGACGCTACTTCGCGGTTTTTCACTTTTCGCGGTCGGTTCTGGAACCCATTAACCGCGATAAGTGAGGGATCACTGTATAAGCTCACTGAAATCCATGTTCTCTCTCTCACTCTGACGACTGCTCATCTGCACACTTTGCTGGACAGCCTCTGGGCTCGCCCATGGGGCGAGCTCCGTGACGGCGGTATGATAATAAACCTACTTAAAACCCTCACTTCACTGCCTATTTTTCTTGCCGCCACACTGGTGACCCGACGAAGAAAAGAACACGCTGATAACGAACGCAGCACCTGGCGGTGACTCTCCAACAACAAGCGAACGCAGCAGCCTGACGCAAATGATCTGCCCTCCCTTCTGCTACAGGAAGACCTCGACGCAGAACCAACACCAGGCGAACTCTCCGGAGATCACCCACGACCGGGAAAGCGGCAGAAAGCTTCATGGTGCGACCCTCGCCTGAGATCGGGACATCCACGCTGGACCGTCCGAGGGACACAGAACGTTTTCTCCCTCTCACCGCTCCTCCTCCCTCTCACCGCTCCTACGCATCTACACGAGCCCAAGGGACAAAGATCGTCTACTCCCTCTCACCGCTCCAACGCACCATGACCTGGCACAGCGAACGACAGCAACAGCCTGAACAGGGATGACCATCGGCGCCGATGACGCTGATCTCCAGCAAGCTCCCTGACCCTGATTTGCCTCGCGACAGCGGACCTGCCATGCACAGAAGCCCCGCAACAGAACAGCGCAGCTGGAAGGTACGTGGCCGCAGCGCGCGCCGCGCACCAGAGACAAGCTGGCTCTACGGACTTATACATCATCCCCCGCTGCTGCACACGGCTCTTCAGGACTGCTCACACACCTGAAGCACACACGCAGCCCGCACACAGGATTTTGTATGGGTTTCAGCCACGGCGCACAACGGGAATCCAGCCGTCAGCTGTCCCCGAGGGCTTTAGGGCCGCACACGCACCTAAAGCCAAAATGCCAAGTCCCTCACACAGCTGCAGCTCCTGTTTTTCTCCATTGCCGGACTGAATCGCGAGAGGAATCAGAGACTAATTTTTCTTCTCACAGCCTGTGGATCTCCGCCACGTTCAACGGGACAGCCTCTCAACATCGTAGATCCACAGGCAATTTTTGCGCGGCCCAGACAACTTCGCCATCCCGGGCCGGCACTTGCTACCCCCACCCTCCTCCCTCCCCCTCCTCCGGCACAGAACTTTCACCGCAACTCGCCACCAAAGCCGGACGAGGCTTTGGAGGCTCGCGAGTTGCGAGCTGAGGCCTCCCCCCCAGAGGCCTCAGCCCCCTGCTGAGCCCTCTGGGGGGGAGTGTGTGGGGTCACCCCCCACAGCCTACAGACTAGCAGAGCGCTCAGCTGGAGCAATTAACAGAACACTGAGATGTATGGACTGTTATCAATAGGTGGAGAGGAATTCCGGCCAGTAATCCTGCTATTGTTATATGTGACTCTCAAATGCAAATGTCTTCCTGTCAGTAATCCTCCTATTGATGTGTGTGACTCTCAAATGCAAATGTCCATGCTTACTGCTGTGCATGTATTGTCTGTAGCTGGGTTTATACGCCAACTGAATATCGCTTGCTTACTCTCTCTGACTGCTCATTTGACTACACTCATTCCCTGTCTGCTCACGAGAGCCTGAGAGCTCGCTCCAGCTTGCTTATACAGTGCAGGGGTGAGCTCCATGATGGCGATGAATAAAATCCACTTTTAAACCCCAGTTCGCCGTGCCTTATTTTACCATCGCCACAAGAGCTAGCTTTCTTGATCAGTTTGTTCAGTCTCTTCCTATCGGCTGCTGTAATGCCACTGCCCCAGCAGACCACTCCAAAAGTGATGGCTGATGCCACCACCGTGTCATAGAATGTCTTCAGCAGCGCCCCTTGTACACCAAAAGACCTGAGTCTCCTCAGTAGGAACAGCCTGCACTGTCCCTTCTTGTAGAGTGCGTCAGTATTGTGTGACCAGTCTAGTTTATTGTTCAGATGAACACCCAGGTACTTATAGGATGTCACCATCTCGATGTCTGTTCCCTGTATATTTACTGGTGCTGTAAGGGGTTGTCCTTGCCTGCGGCAGCCCACCACCAGCTCCTTAGTTTTCCTCGCGTTGGAGGCAGTTCCGATGGCACCAGTTCACAAAGTCCTGGATAAGCCCTCTGTACTCAGCTTCATCTCCGTTGGAGATGAGGCCAACGATCGCAGAGTCGTCAGAGAACTTCTGTAGATGGCAGTGTGTTGTGTTGTGTGAGAAGTCCGCAGTATAAAGGGTGAACAGGAAGGGAGCCAAAACCGTTCCCTGGGGGGCCCCCGTGTTACCGATGATCATGTCGGACACACAGTCCCGGGTTCTCACAAACTGAGGCCGGTTTGTGAGGTAGTCCAGGATCCATGATGACAGGTGCTGGTCCACCCCTGCGCACAGCAGCTTGTCCTTCAGGATCATCGGGTGGATGGTGTTGAAAACACTGGAGAAGTCAAAGAACATGATCCTCACCACATTCCCGGGCTTCTCCAGGTGGGACAGAGAAAGGTGAAGGAGGAAGATCACCGCATCCTCCACCCCAATGCCATGCTGGTAGGCAAACTGGAGTGGATCCATCGCTGGTCCCACCAGGGGGCGGAGGTGAGCAAGGAGCAGTCTCTCCAGGGTCTTCATCATGTGGGACATCAGGGCCACTGGTCTGTAGCTGTTCAGATCTTTGGGGTGGGAAGTCTTTGGTACAGGTACCACACAAGATGTTTTCCACAGCTGTGATACCCTCCCCAGCTTCAGGCTCAGATTGAAGATGTACTCCACAATCCCACACAGCTGGTCTGCACAGGACTTGAGGAGCTTTGCGCTGATGCCGTCCGGTCCCGACGCCTTCCTTGCCTTGATCTTCCTCAGCTCCGTCCTCACCTGGGTCTTAGTGAGGGTCAGGTTGGGGGGCTGTGTGTTGGGAGTGGGGGGGGTGTTGGTGGAGTGGGGAGTGGGCAGCAGGACTTGATGTCTTGAGAGGCAGCAGTGGTTTTATATTAAGTGGCAATTGTGCTACTTTAGTTTTGGCACTTTATCTTAAAAAGCAAAGGATTTCAGTACTTAGCTCAAGTAGGTTCGAAAGTCAGCTGATAAAATGACACCTGGCAGCAATCAGCTGACTCTTCTGACGAAGGCTGCAGTGCACAGTCGAAACATGGAAAGAAGGTAAAAACATCTCCTTTCTATTTTTGTCTTTAATAAGAACAAAAGGTAAATGATTTCAGTACTTTCCACAGTGGCAAGGTCTGTTGTGGGGTGGCTGCTTTTCATTTCCTCTTGCCTAGACCAAAGACAGAAATGGATGGTGGTTAGTTCAAGCAAGTTCAAAACATATACAGGTACATCTCAAAAAAAATTAGAATATCATGAAAAAGTTCGATATTTTTTGTCACTCATTTCAGAAAGTCAAACCCATATATAGACTCATTACACGGACAGTGATATATTGCAAAAGTTTATTTTAATTTTGATGATTATGGCTACAGCCCATGTTAACCAACATTTCTCACTCCGTGAACTTTTGCAAATGGCGGTTTGGAGATTCTTCAGAAGAAGAGAAGTTTTCATGACATTACGCCCTGATCAATCAGTGGCCTGCAGTCTGTTGACGTCACATTTTCGGCCCGACTTAGCACGGCTGTACCCTGGCCTCAAGTCGGTACTAAAAAAGTACCTGGTATCAGGTACCAGGTACTAATGGAAAAGGCTAGGAACCGAGCCAAGTAAAGTAGAGTAGGGCTGAGTGGGTACCAGTGGAAAAGGGCCAACAGAGAACCCAAAATGAAACATAAATTATGGGCATGGTCTGGGACCATGCCCAGAACATGACACAATCCATGTCTAACCAGGATATACAGTAGTTCCAAAGAAATACTTTATTGTACTTCTGAATACTCATGAATTCTAATCTGCAATATAGGGTTATGCAATTAACCGAAATAAAACCAAAACAGGTGCAATCTTTGTTATGTCCACAAACCTGGTAGTAAAGGAGACAGATGAAGAGGTTGTCCTGGAAAACTGCCTTATTTGCATAAGGTTGTATTACATGTAACACACCATGGCTGCACGGTGGCGCAGTGGTTAGCACTGTGGCAGCACAGTTTACCCTCGGCCGGGGGATCGTGGGGATCGTGAGATCGTGGGTTCGATCCCTGCCCCCGACCAACAGTGATCTGTGTGGAGTTTGCATGTTCTTCCCGTGTTGCGTGGGTTTACTCCAGGATTTCTCCGGTTTCCTCCCACATACCAAAAACATGCAGGTTAGGGATACGGGGCGCTTGCGCATGCAGCGACCAGCAGCTGGTGGCTCGTCACCAGACTGCAAAACAAATCTACCTACGGGTACAAAATAAGTAATAAAAAAAAAAAATGGGAGAGTTGTCCTGGGCAAGAGGAAGCTTGAATGGTGGACGCCCCATATACAGGGCGGGGTGATGATGCAACCCGAAAGCAGCGCCATCACACCGCACTTCACAGTAAATGCCGATCCCACATCCTGCCCCCCTTTTCAAAATCAGGAAACACGGCCAATTAAACCCACACAAATTTGGAACACAAATCCCAAACATAAAACCATAAAGAACAACAAAACAAACTAAGGCTAGGACTGGAGGGTAGACTGCCACATGATCCGCACGGCAAAGTGGTTTATTCTGCCACTTTCCTGTCTCTTTTTTTTTAAATAGTCCAGCCATGTTCCCAACTAAACGATTTTCAGTTCTTATCCCAAACAGTCCCCCATAGTGGTGGTGGGTTGAGCAGGGGAAAACAGTTCAGTCTGAGGGCTTTGAGGCGTCCCCGTGGTGGCCTCCTCCCTGGAGCTTTGAAACGAGCTCATGGTGGCCACCCTCCTGGAGCTATCGGACCCCCGAGCCCAAATGTCATGATGCCGGGGCCCGGGGCCCACACTACGACAGCCAACTATCGCGGAGTCCTGCCGCCTGGAACCGCCATAGTCTGTTCGCGTGCCAAACCGAATCATCCATCAACCACAAGCATGTCGTCCTCAGCTTCATCACGATCCTCAGTGGTGCCTGTTGTTTCGCTGGCTGAGGCCCGGTCAGTCGCCATCCCACTTTCCCGCTGGCATGAACCCGAACCCAGTCCAAGACATGGAGCGGCGCCTTACTTGTTTTCCTGCATTGTCGTTATACTGCCGGTGGCTCTGCGTGCTCACTCAGCCCGGGACCTCTGTTGTGCTGTTGTGGTACCTTTGTCACTGTGTTCACTGCGGACCCTTCACCCTCTGTCTCAGTTGTCAGCTGAGGCTTGTCGTGGGTACGGAAGGTGTCCGGAGCCTCTCTGGTGTGGCTCGTTGAAGCGGACAACGAGCACCAGTCAGCTTGGTCGGAACGTCCGTAGTTTGCCGAGCAAAGGTACAGAAACAGTCCTGCCCCACTGTTGCCAACTCCCCAGTAAGGAAAGTAGCTATTGGCTGTCCTAAAAGTTGCTAGAAGTCGCTAAATAGCATCATTGCCTAACTTGCATAATTGGTCATTTGCATGTAATTGTAATGGGCGCAGAAGAATAATATCATGGGAGAGACAAAATGTGAGTAAAAAGCACCCTAAATATGTTTAGAACTACAAATTAACTTTCTTCTGTTGATTCTTGGTTTGTTTGTTTTAATTTGGCATTTAAATATGCTATCACTTCTGTATCATCTCCAATAAATGGGTTCAACCAGCCTTTGAATTCAGGGTTTGATTCCTACTCCTTTCTGTATTTTTGAGCGTACAGTTTAGACTGTGACATGACGAGCTAGTTGCTAGATGTTTAGCTTATGTCACACACACACACACACACACACACACACACACACACAGTGGACGAAGTGAGTGCGTGACTGAGGCTGTTAGTCAAATCCAGTGATTTATTAGTGTGACACTGACAGTGAAGAAACATTTACATCAATTGGCAGGGCGCTTGTGCAGGCGCAATTCATTTGCAGTCTGCACATGAGTGGTACGGGCGTGGGTCTCCTCTCTGACTGCAACCAACTGCTGCACGGGGCTACTGTGAGGCTTACCGCTTGTGAGTGCTTTGGAATGGAGAGAAGCTCATGGTAGCCCCCGCTGCTTGGTGAGGACAATAACTGTAGACCAATAGTGCTTTCATATCAGCAGCCTCTGTGGCTAATGATTTTCCAAAGTTACTAGCCACGCAGCCTTTTCACTAGCCACAATTTTGTAGTTGGAAAATTATGTTTAATATGATCAAATTTGATTATCGCATGCTAAAATGTAGTTGAATTTAATGTACATCCTTTTTAAATGCAATGACCCTTATACATACATAAAAATAGCAAGAGAAACACTGTCAAAGTAGTTATTAACAGCAGTAAATAATGTAAAACAGTCGAGAAAAATATTTGCAATGTGAGAGTGAAGTCCAGGTAGATTTGGGGTCGGTCCCAATTCTCTTTTCTACCCTTTCCCATTCACCTACCCCTTGGCCCTTGAAATCAAGGGCCCCTTGTTCCCATCCAAAAAAAAAAAAAAAAAAAAAAAAAAGGAAAAAAACAGAAAACTGATGAAAAAAAAGTCTCATCTTACAGAGAAAAAAATGTCTCAAATTTACACAAACTATTCTAGACAGTATAGAAAGTCAGAAATTTACTAGAAATAAAGCTGTAAATTCACAAAAAAAAATTTTTGGACCCCTTGGTGGGCCGTTTCTGGCTCACAGGCCATATGTTTGACACCGCTGCACCAGCCCATTAAAAACACATATTTAGAGGATTTACTTCCATGAAATAGTTGCATATCACAACAGCATATAAATGAATAAAATAAAATAGAAAGCACAGATAAATGAAAGTTCACCTTAGAAGAAGCTTCATTTGTGCTTTACAGCAACAAATCAGTCACTTTTTCTCTGTGTGGTAAGAAAACTTACAGTTACACCAATGTGGACATTAAATGAGAGCTTCTTGCTCTAAAAATACTCATGTTTAATCACAGAGATAGGAGCTGATGTTGGGGGCTACTCACCGCTCGGACACAGCATTTCTTCCTACCGGGTTGCGGTGTGAACTGGGGCAGGACAGGAGACTAGACCGCAAAGCAGCTTGTCTGCGTAAAGCAGACAGGGGTCCAGATGACAGTGGACCAATGAGCACACACTGTGTGCAGACAGTGCTTCTGGGAGTTGTAGTTTTGTAGACTCACATTACAGATAGGTTTTATTTTAGATGCCGTCAAAGTAAACAACTTGCCAAGCCCTGCACATCACAGTCTACAAAACACCAGGAAAGTCTCTGATAACACCAGAAAAAGATGCTAGACTTTTCATTAGTCGTGTTTGACAAAAAAAGTCACCAAGAGGGTTTGAAAAGTTGCCAGATTTAGCGAGAAAGTCACCGAGTTGGCAACACTGTCCAGCCCCGCCCCCCCCGGCCGTCCGAGGTGCGCCGCTGTGCCACATTGCATGCTGTGTCTGCACTTGGCTGCTGCCACTATGCCTCGGGACTCTTAGAATGTTCAAGATCACACTCCGTTGCCATGTTCTCCATGCAAGCTAATGCCATCTGTCCGGGTAACCTCTGTGCTTGCCGCCCATCTAGCCCTGTGGCTAACTTCTCCATTGCTACTAGCTGGGATGTTAGCGCCCCCGTACTAGCTAGCTTTGTGTCTTTTGGTGCCTTTAGCATCTCAACCCACAGCTTTGTGCTATGTGTGTGTTTGGCAAAGTAGCTAGCAAGATGCTCGACAGCATCTGCGTATGACTCCGTCTCCCCCAATGTGTGGAAAATTCTCTGACCTTCTACACCGAGTTTGCAAACCAGAAGTGTTTGTTTCCTTACTCCATCAAGTTTACCCAGGCCCAGCGCTGCAATGTACATCTCGAACACGTTGAGCCACCGTGGCCACAGTATTGCTGGTTCTCCTGGGTACTCCAGAAATGGCCGTAGAGGTGCCCTGCACGCCCCCATGGCTTAATTCTCAATTGCCAAGTGTTATGTCCACAAACCTGGTGTAACACTCTTCTATTAAATAGAAAATATTGCGACAAAACAAGGGATGAAATGATTCCACTCTAAACAAGCTCTTCTGGTTTTGTGGGTTATTATTGAAAGTCAAAGTGCACAAAATAATGATTATAGTGTGGCACATATGTGGGTTTCATATGCTTCACGTATATATTACTGTGTGCTTATTGTATGCTTCACGTCTCAGAGGAACAAAAGGACTGAACCTCCTAGGGGTAACAGGAGGATGTGAGATCTGGCCTTTTGGTATGCAAAGAAATGGCCTTGAGGGATTTCCTGACCACCAGTTACTTTAGGTGGAGGTGAGAAGACCTGGAGGGAGATGCATTGTGTCTTGGGATTAAAAGACAATGTGACTGTGTTCTTTGATGTCCTGGGGTATAAAAGGGACAGATTTGGGGGGATTCATTCTCTTTCTGTTTTTGGATGTTGGAGAATGTGAATAAAACTGGACTTGTGAAATAAACTCAGCCTCGTCCTTCCACACTCTCCACATTGGTGACCCTAAGACGTATCATGAGCAGAAGCAATTCTCCCGAGCCAGATTCGTCAGGAGCCAGCCAAACGAATGCAGCCACAGTGCAGCTACCGGACTTCTGGCAGAACAATCCGTGCTCCTGGTTTAACGTGGTCGAGGCGCAGTTCAACCTCCGGAGGATTTCGGTAGATGCCACAAAGTTCTACCCGTGGTTGCAAAGCTGGACAACCACACAGCCCAGCGAGTGGAGAGCTTGATCAACCACCTGCTGGACAGCGACAAGTACAGCACGTTGAAGGCTGCACTCATCCGTTACTTCACCCCCTCGGTGGAGGAGCGAGCAGAGGGGCTCCTGGCGCTGACTGAATTTGAGAGCGACAGACCTGCAGACCTGATGGAGAAGATGTTGAGGTTGAGAGACTCCGAAGATGATAACTTCATTTTCACCCACCTTTTCCTCAGGACCCTGCCGTCAGCGGTGAGAGTGACCCTGGCCAGTTCACCACTGTTGGCCCGACGAGACTACCACAAGCTGGGCCAAGGGGCGCAACGACTCATCAACGCCAGTAAACGGCGCGCGGCTACGGCTGCAGCAGCGGAGCTAGGCGCAACGTCCGGAGACGGCAGGGGACCAGAGGCTGCAGCACCAGACTCACCGACGACGGCAGCGGCAGGGGCCAGGAGACACGGAGCAGACGACGTCCTTTGCTTCTACTATCGCCGCTTCGCAAAGAGGGCACGCAAGTGCATTCCACCGTGCCATTTCAAGCACTCGGGAAACGCCAAGACCGGGGGTCGGTAGCAGCTGCGGCCCTCGGAGAGGAGAACAAGCTGCTCTACTTGAGGGATGCGCGCTCGGGGAGGCATTTCCTCGTGGACACAGGCTCCCCAGCTGAGTTTCATCACACCTTCCTACACTGACCGGTTGGCGCCTTCCAGTGGTCCCGGGGTGTCAGCAGCGAACGGCTCGGCGATTATGACCTTCGGTGAGAGGACTCTGCTTCTGTTTTTACACGGCCGTACATTCGAGTGGACTTTCGTCATAGCAGCAGTCAATTTCAACATGTTAGGGGCTGATTTTTTGTGCTCACATGGTTTGTTGGTCGATCTTGCTAACAGAGGCCTGGTTAATGCACTCTCTTTTTATTCTATTCCCTGTACAGCTCGAGTGGCCCCGCCAACAGCACAAGCCAACGTCACAGCTGCAGGTGGTAAGTTCCACACACTCCTCACTCAGTTCCCAGCACTCACGGTCCCAACATTTTCGGCGACCGTGGCTAAACACGGGGTGGAACATTTTATTACTACCACCGGACCGCCCATTTTTGCAAAAGCTCGGCGCTTGGATTCAGCTTAACTGACCATAGCACGCGAGGAGTTCGCCAACCTGGAAAGGTTGGGCATCATCAGGTGTTCGAAGAGCCCATGGGCTTCACATGGCCCCGAAAGTTGATGGCTCGTGGCGACCTTGCGGTGATTTCCGCAGATTGAATAACGCTACAGCGCACGACCGCTACCCGATCCCGCACATCCAAGATTTTTCAGTTCATTTGGCGGGGGCGCGCGTTTTTTCTAAAATAGACTTGGTACGCAGTTACCACCAGGTCCCAGTGCGCGCTGAGGACATACCCAAAACAGCGGTAATAACTCCTTTCGGGCTTTTCGAGTTTTTGCGCATGCCGTTTGGGCTTAAAGGCGCGGCGCAGACGTTCCAACGCATGATGGACGCGGTCTTGCGCGATCTCCCCTTTGTGTTCGTCTACCTGGACGACATATTGGTAGCCAGCGTGTCCGAAGACGAACACGAAAGCCACCTCACGGCAGTTTTCCAGAGGTTGGCAGAGCACGGGTTAATAATCAACCCAGCGAAGTGTCAGTTCGGGGTGACGCAGATTGATTTTTTGGGGCATCGCGTCTCCCCAGAAGGAGTGGTTCCTCTGCCTGACAAAGTGGGCGCAGTAACAAATTTTCCCCAACCACAAATGGTCAAAGCGTTACAGGAGTTTTTGGGAATGGTAAATTTTTATAACCGTTTCCTCCCCCGTGCAGCGCAGCTCATGCAACCATTGTATGCTGCACTAAAAAAACAAAAACCCACAAATAAAGTCGAATGGTCTCCGGAGCGAGAGCGCGCATTCTCTGAAGTCATAACAGCCCTGGCAAACGCTGCGTTGTTGGCACATCCAGTCCCAACGGCCCGCATGGCGCTCACTACTGACGCGTCAGATTTGGCCATAGGGGTGGTCGTGGAACAGTATGTAGCCGGAGCCTGGCAACCGCTCGCCTTTTTCAGCAGGACCCTGCGCAATAGCGAACGAAAATACAGTGCATTCGACAGGGAGTTGTTAGCTCTCCACTTGGCCATTCGCCACTTCCAGTTCTGGCTGGAAGGACGCCATTTCACCGCGTTCGTTGACCACAAGCCGCTGACTTTCGCGATGGCCAAGATTTCAGAACCTTGGTCGGGCCGGCAGCAGAGACAGCTGGCCGCGATATCGGAGTTTACTACTGATATCCAGCATGTGGCGGGTAAACTTAATGTAGTGGCGGACTGCCTCTCGCGCACCGTGGCGGCTCCAGCCCGCGTAGGGGTAGATTCTGCAGCCATGGCCACGGGGCAGGTTAGCGACGCGGAAGTGCGCGCGGCCCCAGTCCGCGTGGGGATAGGTTATGCAGCCATGGCTGCGGAGCAGGTTAGCAACGCGGATGTGCGCGCGCTCCAGTCTGGACCAACAGGGTTAAGGCTGGAGAACAGGGTGCTGCAAGACGGTATGCCCCCCCCTAATCTGCGATGTCTCCACTGGATGACCGCGTCCTGTGGTACCAGCCACGTGGCGCCGCCGCGTTTTTGACTCGATCCATTCTCTGGCGCACCCGGGAGTGCGCGCATCGGTCAAAATGGTAGGAGAGAAATTTGTTTGGCCATGCCTGCGCAAACAAGTTAGAGAGTGGGCGGCAGCCTGCATGGCTTGTCAACGGGCCAAGGTTCATAGACACACGAGAGCTCCCTTGGAGCCGTTTCACATCACAGCTAAAAGGTTTGATCATGTCCACGTGGACCTCGTAGGCCCCCTCCCGCCCTCACAAGGGTGCACACATCTTCTGACAATGGTTGACCGCACCACGCGCTGGCCGGAAGTGGTTCCACTGTCATCAACCACAGCCGAGGAGGTGGCGCACGCGTTTTTAACAGCATGGGTGGCGCGTTTTGGAGTCCTGTTGGACATTACGTCCTACAGAGGCCCTCAATTTGTTTCTGAACTTTGGTCAGCGATGGCCCGCAGCCTGGGGGCAATGATCCACCGCACAACCGTGTACAACCCGCAGGCTAACGGGTTATGCGAACGTTTTCACAGGTCTTTGAAGGCGGCTCTCAGAGCGTCGCTTACGGATGCAAATTGGGTGGACAAGCTACCATGGGTTTTATTGGGGTTGCGTTCTGCACCTAAAGAGGATTTAGAAGCCTCCCCAGCTAAGCTAGTTTTCGCACAGCCACTTCGGCTGCCCGGGGAATTTTTCCCAGATAACCCAGCGCCAGAGTGCTCCCCGGCTCAGCGGTTACAGAATAGCAAGGGCCCGAGCACGCTACCTGGCCCCGTTCACCACAGTTTTCCGCGTGTTTTTGTGCCTAAGGCTTTAAAAAAATACAGAGTTTGTTTTTGTCAGACATGATGCCCATCGCCCACCTTTACGCCCACCTTATGATGGACCATGTAGAGTGCTGGAAACAGGGGATAAGCATTTTTTGCTAGATTTGGGGGGCAGAAAAGAAATGATTGGCATAAACAGGCTCAAACCCGCTTTTGTGATAGCTGACGAAGGTGTGTTGTTGGCTAAGGCTCCTCGGCGCGGCAGACCCCCTAGAGAGCATTCCCCAGAGCACCCACAGAGATTGACTAACAGTTCTCATCCTCAGGCAGCAGCTCCACAGCAGGAGGACGCTGCGGAGGTGGTGCAGCCTGCTTACAGCAAATACGGAAGAAGACTGAGGCCCAAGCGGCACTTGGACTGATATGTAGTGATTTTATTATGACATGCAATCTGTGGTTATGTTGTTCCATCTTAGATGTTTGGGGGGGTCATGTGGCACATATGTGGATTTCATATGCTTCACATATATATTACTGTGTGCTTATTGTATGCTTCACGTCTCAGAGGAACAAAAGGACTGAACCTCCTAGGGGTAACAGGAGGATGTGAGATCTGGCCTTTTGGTATGCAAAGAGATGGCCTTGAGGGATTTCCTGACCACCAGTTACTTTAGGTGGAGGTGAGAAGACCTGGAGGGAGATGCATTGTGTCTTGGGATTAAAAGACAATGTGACTGTGTTCTTTGATGTCCTGGGGTATAAAAGGGACAGATTTTGGGGGATTCATTCTCTTTCTGTTTTTGGATGTTGGAGAATGTGAATAATACTGGACTTGTGAAATAAACTCAGCCTCGTCCTTCCACACTCTCCACAATAGAACCATTCCTTCCCTATACCTTATTCGCCACACCCACAATGTACTTACACAATTTACATACACCCCATAGTCCTTTGCTTATAACTCAAATATTGTCTGTCCGTTTTCCATTACCAAGTCCCACATCTTCACCGGCAAAAATAAAAAAGGAGAAAAATCACGTGTCACAACAGTCACCCAAAGTAAACAGGATGTCACTGTTTATTTGACCAAAAAAATAACCCTGAGCTCAGGCCAAATGGAGTTGAGAAAAAAAATGATGAGAGAGGCAAGAAGGAATGCTCTCACCGTCATAAGATTCCGCTGCCCCTCGCTCCGGGTGCACAGTGGATTTCCCATGGTCTAGCGTCCTCTTTTCTGGGCCAACCAACCTCCCGTTTCATGACGTGGACGCGCCGACACCCTGCAGGTCCCACATGGACTCCCAGCGGTATGACACTCCTTCAGGTTGCTCCTGTAGTCTCAGAAAGGCCTTTCTTTCACTCCTCCTGAGACGATGGCTCTCTATGTCAGAGTGCCTGTGTCTGTCTGTGTATGTCGCAGCAACTTCCGCCTTCCTTTTAAGCTGCTACCAGCTGCTGGAAATCAGCTGATGACCCCTCCTTTAACCAGCTGGCGTAGTGACGAGTTGATTAGGCTTTCACATACATGCATGCATTCAGAAAGTGGAACATGACTAATAAAGAGGCTCTAACACATGAGCAGCGCGGTGGTGGAGTGGTTAGCACTGCGGCAGCACAGCAACTCACCCTTGGCTGGGGGATCCTGAGTTCGATCCCAGCCCCCAACCAACAGTAATCTGTGTGAAGTTTGCATGTTCTCCCCGTGTCTGCGTGGGTTTACTCCGGGACTTCTCCGGTTTCCTCCCACATGCCAAAAAACTTGCAAGTTAGGTTAACTGGCATTAAAAACTGGGGATTCTAAATTGTCCTTATGTATGACTGTGAGAGTGAATGGTTGACTGTCTCTCTGTGTTGGCCCTGTGATGGACTGGCGATCTGTCCAGGGTGTACCCTGCCTCTCGCCCAAAGATGCTGGGATAGGCTCCAGCCCCCGCCCCCGCAACCCAAAAAGGATTAAGCGGAAGAAGATGAATGAATAACATGAAATGGCACATTTATAAATATTGTATCATATCAGATAAGATACCATGGCTCTCCCTTTGTGTGATACCATTTTCTCCATAAAAGGGGCAATGCAAACCCATATGTGGCAGTGCTACACTGGTAGTAAAGGAGACAGACAAAGAGGTTGCACTGGAACACTGCTTTATTAGCATAAGGTTGTATTACATGTAACACACCGTGGTGGAGTTGTCCTGGGCAAGAGGAAGCCCGAATGGCAGACACCCCATATATAGGGCGGTGTGATGACACAACCAGAAGGCGGCGTCATCACACCGCACTTCACAATAAATGCTGATCCCACAATCTTGTCATTTTGTTTTCTGTTTTTCCCCTCTCACTCTTGTGTGTATATGAGTGCTTGTGTGTATGTGTGTATATGAGAGCTTTCATGTTCTTTCCCTTTAATGTGTACGGCAGGGGTCTCCAACCTGGGGCTCCTGGAATGTTCAGGTTTCTGTGGGAAATGTTCTAATTTCACTTCTTAATTGTTCAAAGATATGTCAAATAATTTGTCGTTGTTGTGCATGTGTTCTGTAGGCACCCTTGCACTCATGCAAAATGAACAAGCTGAGATTGGATTTAAGAATCTGATCAGAGACTGGTAATCCCATTGTGGTGATAACATAATCATGGCTGTGAAAAGGACTCCCCCAACGCAGCTAACAAGCTAATTAGTTACCAGTGCAAGTTACGTGACCCATAAACCCTCAGGATGTATGTACTATAAACGCTAACTTCTGCATGAACAATATTTAATTTGGTTACATGTGTGTGAAATTAGTATATTTTGCCCATTTACTTCCAAAACACCCCAGTGATATATTTATTGATACCACAGTCTTGTGTAATACGGCTTAATTATGAGCCTTGTCAGTGAACTATAGGGAGAAGACAGGATGGGAAAAAAACCCAACCGTGATGCTTATTTAAGGTCAAACAGCCCAGGTCTACTGCAACACAGTCAGCCATTCAAGCCTGGCTAGTTCTGGTTTAGTTAAATAGTTAAACTGATATTTTCAGAATTCAGTTTATGTTTTTCGTGGAGCCAAAATGTGTCAAAGACTGCACACAGAGGATTGTGTGCAACACAATCCTTCAAGCAGAATGACCTTTTAACCACTTTATAGATTTTAAGCAAGTTACATTTGTTCTTTTGGATTAAATTTACAAAAATGCCTAAATTTAAAGTGACAGACATGGAAGGCCAGCACAGCTAAGGCTGATTGTTCAAAAACTTTCTAAATGGTCTTTGAGCAATAGTAAGTCCAACTTGTGTAAAATTCATACACCTTTAAAATATCGAACCAATAATCCCCAAACAAAAAGAAAATTAAACTATCAAAATACAACAGGGAAAGTAGTATGGTGCACCAATGAAGTAAATGTAGGGAGGAATAGATTTTCTTCTATCTATGGATCCTGAAGGAAAAAACTTAGATCCCAAGAGCATCTTTTCTGACGCAGCATCCCAACAGGGAATTTCCAGCATCCACACACTCTGCCACACACGGTGCTGGAAAAACACAGACATCACAAGATTAAATAATGAAAATATCTGATTCAAAACATTTAACACTAAACGAAATGTTGCCCAGTAGTTTTGATAAATATTACCATTCTGAGCTCTAAGCCATGAAGCAGCCTTGGTAGCCAGGAGCACCCATTCATCCTTTGAATCCATCTTGAAACCATGAAGCCAGATCAGAGCCAGAACTGTGGCCCACACTTTGTTGTTGGCCTAATCAACCAAATCAATGAAAGCTCAAATAAGATAAAAATACTGTACTTCCATGAGAACATTAATTGATACAACAAATCATTTTTGCAGTTTTGTCATTATTGGTATCCTGGAAATTAATGCACATGAAGTTGCAACATGTTTTTCCAACATGAACCATATAAAATTCTTTGAAATCTATTAAAGAATGACTCACATTATTGTGTTATTACCTAGTAAAATGTCAAGAACTGACCTGTCCAGGCTTTGAATTCTTCATCTCCTTGATGCTCTTTCCCACAGCAGCAGCCAGAGATGGATCAAGCAGCCAGCAGCCAGACGCCTCCTGAAGGGAGACTAGCTGCAGCAAAGAGTCTCTCTCAGGCTGCTGGGGCAGAGAGTCTGAAAAAACAACATGCAAAGATGAAATAAAATAAGACCTTCATAATAAAACTTTATGCACTGCACCATAAACTTTCTGTGTCACAAACAAATCAATTTCACACAAACTGAAAATCTGAGCAGCATCTGCAGTAATGTGGACATTGTACTGGTCTATTGTGGTGAAGAGGGAGCTGAGGTCTCACAGAAAGCTGTCCATTTACCAGTCAATCTACTGTATGTTTCTACCCTCACCTATGGTCATTAGCTCTGGGTAATGACTGAAAAAACAAGATCGCGAATACATGTGGCTGAAATAAGCTGCCCCCTGCACCACAGGAAGCGACTGTGGTGCAGATGTAGTGTGGTCGACTACTGATTGGAGGGTCAGGGGTTCTATTTCCACTCTGTCTGCAGTCTGTATGTCGAAGTGTCCTTGAGCAAGACACTGAACCCCCAGTTGCTCCTGGTGGGTCAGGCCAGCACCTG
Source organism: Pholidichthys leucotaenia (assembly GCA_020510985.1). NCBI lineage: Eukaryota > Metazoa > Chordata > Actinopteri > Cichliformes > Pholidichthyidae > Pholidichthys > Pholidichthys leucotaenia. Next base: position 132,499,896 of record CM035847.1, read on the forward strand.
TGTATGGCAGCCCCACCGCCATCAGTGTGTGAATGGGTGGATAGCAGGATCTGTAAAGCACTTTGGTCATCTAGAGATGACAAAAAGCGCTATATAAGTGAACGCCATCAGATCAGGATGCCTCCCACTTGAGGTGTTTCAGGTATGTCCCACTGGGAGGAGACCCCGAGGCAGACCCAGCACATGCTGAAGAGACTATGTCTCTCAGCTGGCCTGGGAATGTCTTGGTGTCCTCTCTGAAGACCTGGAGCAGGTGGCTGGGGTGAGGGAAGTCTGGGCCTCTCTGCTTGAGCTACTGCCTCTGTGACCTGGGCCTCTGGAAAAGCAGTATAAGATGGATGGATGGATGGATGGATATTTCAGATCATCTTCTTCTTTCAGCTGCTTCCTTCACAGTGGATCATCTGCCTCCATCTCACCCTATCCCTTGCATCCTCTTCTCTCACACCGACCCTCTCCATGTCCTCCTTCACTACATACTGTACATGAATCTTATATCCACTATCCCTCCTCTGCACATGTCCAACCCATCTCAGTCATGCCTCTCTTACTTTGTTTCCAAACTGCTCAATCTGAGCTGTCCCTCAGATATATTCATTTCTAATCCTGTCCCTCCTAGTCACTTCCTATGAGAATTTTAGCATCTTTAACTCTGCCACCTCCAGCTCCATCTCCTATCTTTGTCAGTGCAACCATCTCCAAACCTTACATCACAGCAGGTTTCTCTACCATCTTGTATAGCTTTCCTTTCACTCTAGCTGCTATCCCTCTGTCACCCGTTTCCAACCACTCCACCCTGGCTGCAGTCTCTTCTTCGTCTCTCTTGTGTACTGACCATTGCTTTGGATGGTTGACCCCATATTTAAACTCATCACAAATATAATCCAAATAGTATAACATTGTAGATCTGGCTGGTACGAGTACATCTGACTGCACTGTTTTTCTTATACTGAATTTGGCTGACAGGTATACTGCTGATAATTGAGCTAAAAAGGTTTTAAAAGCAAATTTATAAAACAGTTAGTTCTGACTGAGCCTGGACAATAGGGATTCCAGCAGTTACTAAAATCCATGAAAATTGCACCCCAGCATTTCACTGGATATGTATAACTCCACTTCAGAGGTGTTCATGTAACCATTAATTACTAACAGTAATTTACCATCAACTCTCTGAGAATTGCAGTACTATTTTGGATACCTTAATTTCCACAGTGAGGTGCTGTTTGACATGAAATTATACATCAGTGACCCAGAAGTCCCACCCTTTTGAAAAAATCTTTGCTTATGTCGGCCCTTGTATAAATGTTGTTAAGCTATTTCACGTGTTTAAAAAAATAGGCAGTGTTAAAGGTGGATTTATTGTCTTGATTAGCAAACCACAATACCTTTGTAGTGATGGACTCTTTGTATCATCTGAAAATGCCAAGAAAAAGTGAGCGGAGTGTGCTAAAGTGTGCAAATTGCTAGCATGGTAACTAGCAATGCATTGACCATGGTTTGAGCTGGGCCTTTTCAGTACTGACTCAACAGGTGATCATATGTATTAATAAACAATGACTTTTACACTTGACAATTCTGTTTACATATGTGTGAAATGACAATAGACATCTTCATGCTGATTGAGATGTTTAGCAACACTTACTGGCTACATTTAAAAGGAACTATTTTTTCTCAGCTGTGCAAAATAACTGGTTAAACAAACAAATATTATATTTTGTCCAGTATTGCTGTCCTTTAATACATTGTGCTTGCCGGAACTGTTGCATAAAAGCAATATTACACTCAAAGTCATTATGGTATCATGACTATACTAACTACGGGTGTGATTAGACATATCACACCTGCAGTTACGATATTGAATGAATGAATGAATGAATGAATCTTTATTTCGGATAGATAAAAGTACAGATTAAAAGAAAGAGAAAAATATAACAAAGGGGGAAGAAAATCCAACAAGGTCAAATTAGACAATAACTCCTCTGATTATACAGTTCAACATAAGTTATCCGAAATGGGTGATGGCTGAAGCCGCAGCTTATATTGCCCACCCATATTCCATCAAAGAATTCAAAAGAAAAACAAAACAAGAGCGATTACAATTCAGAACATAGCTAAGACAAAATGTGATAAAAAAAAAAACTAAGCTACAACACAACGCAGACTGGATATGACAATCCTGAGGTGATTTTACATGTCATCTTGTATATATGTTTGGAGTATTTCTGCCTTTAGTTTTTGTTTAAATTGTCCAAGCGTTGTACATGATTTTAATTCAGGTCAAAAATCGTTCCATAATCTGACTCCTTGCACTAAAACACAGTGTTGCTTGGTGGTAGTTCTCACTGAAGGTTTTTGAAATATACATGTTCCTCTGAAATGATATGGTTTCTCCCTTATTTGGAACAACTCTTGGATATTTGCGGGCAGTGATAGATTCTTCACTTTAAACATTATTACTGCAGTTTTAAAGTCAACCAGATCTTTCAACTTGAGAGCTTTTAATTTAAGAAAAAACGGGTTTGTTGGTTCCCTGTAAGCAACTTTGTTTATTATTCTAATAGCTCTCTTCTGAAGCATAAAGACTGGATATATGTTTGTTTTATATGTATTTCCCCATACTTCAGTACAATATGTCATGTATGGGAGTATTAATGAATGATACAAGGTATATAGTGTGGGTTGATTCAGCAAATATTTCACTGTGTAGTATTGCAATTGATTTGGATATTTTACCTTTAATATAATTAATATGTGACTTCCAACACAGCTTATTATCAATTATTACTTCAAGAAATTTAGTTTCGGATACCATTTCAATCTCTACACCATCTACACTGAGTTTAGATACTAAGTTGTTGTAATGGTTGTTAAAAACTATAAATTTTGTCTTACTTAAATGGAGCGTTAATTTGTTTGAATCAAACCACAGTTTGAGCTTTCCTAATTCCTTTCCGAGTGTATCCAAAAGTTGTTCCAAATTGCTTCCACTGCATAATAAATTAGTGTCATCAGCAAACAATATTAAATCCATTTTTTCTGAAACTTTACATATATTATTTATATACATGCTGAATAACAATGGCCCCAAAACTGAACCCTGTGGGACTCCACAAGTAACCTTCAGTAACTGTGAGTTTTTGTTACCAATACATACATACTGATATCAATATGATATACTGATATATTCATTGATACAACACTCCCTCTCGTGTAATATTGCTTAAATAAGCTTCTACTATCATTCTGTTGACAGTGGAATGCCTTGCTAACCAACTGTCTAACCAATGTGACTGTATAATTCTTAATATATGGGGGTGTCGGGGGAGGGGGCGCTGAAAAGTTTGCATTTCCAGTAGTCAAACCTTTTGCAGCATAATCAGGAATATAATGATCTCTATCTTCCTCATCACTTGCCAGTTCATGAGCTTCACTCACAGGGTTGACTCTGATAGCATCCACAGGTGATCCAGCATATTCACGTACAAGATGGGGTCTGTCAACATCTGTATGGGATCCTGTATATTCACGTCCAAACATTCTTTCTGCAAGACTACGTATATCTTTGCTTGGCAACTTGGACTACACATAATCATTCATTGCATCACGAGGACTATCATGCTTCACTTTGGCATCAGAGGCAGCTATTGCAGGTTCTAATTCCAACTGTTCCATCTCAGCTCTTAACTTTGCTTCTTGCAACTGTATCTCTTTCTTCTTTTTCAGTAATGCTGCTTGCGCCAGAAGAGAAGCTCGTTTAGCCTCCTCTTTCATGCGAGCAAGAGAACTAGTACACGACACACTGGAACGCTCACCAATGGAACCAACTTTACTTTTGTCTTTCCAGCTTCCCTCAGCTACCTCAGACACACTATCCTGAGGACCATTCTTGTCCTCTTCTTCAATTTGTGTGCTCTTATGTTCTTTAATCAAAATTTCCATTCCAAGCACAAATCCCTTGATAGCAGATGACTTTGGCTCATACCAGTTTAACTGATCTTCATTCACTTCATCAGCTGGTAACAACTGCATGACACTGTCATTAAGCACTGTAAACTCTTCATACAGCTTGCAAAATCCATGCAGTATTTTCTTTTCCAATTTTTCAGCATGCTCTCCATTATTTTTCATGTTGTCTATATTTTTCTTATTTTAGCTGTTATCTGAGCCATTTTAGACTTCCTTTGCACAGTAAGCTTATGAAGCTTCTCTTATTCTTCAAATCTTAAGGCAAGATGGCGACCAGGATGGTCACACTTTTTCAGCGCTGAGACAAACTCGCTGATTTCCCCATTAAAAGTACCTAACCAACAGCGATCGGCGATCGTGACGGACACCCACGGGCTGAATTTCCACCTCCGTTAGAATCCCGTTGGAATGCCCCTTTAATCGGGTAGAACTGCTGCGCTCTACCAGAAGCGATTGCCAAGCTAACGCTAGTTAGCTTAACGCTGGCCCCAGTGCGCCACCTAACTCCGACACGAAGCGGCTCAGTCCCCGGTGAGGGCCTATCTGAGGAACCAATCGAGGCAGCAGTTGGAAGCTCGAGCGCGGCGTTGGTGAGAGATGGGGTCACCTGGACCCAGCAGGACAGTGGCCTGAGTCGGAACCCAGTTGCGAGGTCCAGCTGAGGAACTACCAGACTGACGGCGGTCGGTGACGGGGCCTAGCGGAGGTGCCACCCAGCCAGACGGCGGCGGTGATCGGTGAAGTTTGGCTGCGCCGGCGGTGTGTGGCATAACCGGCCAGGCAAACGGCGGCAGGCGGTGGCGAATGACGGGGGTGATCTGCGGAGCTGTGCAGCGCTACTTGGCGGAGGAGCTGTGCAGGAGCTGTTGCGGCGAGTTCAGCAGCGACCGGGCTAGTTGAGGCCTAGCCGGATTCTCTGTTTACTTCTATCTACAGGTCAGTAAGATGCCACCAAAGAAAGAGGAAATGGAAGAAATCAAAAAAGCTCTGAGCTTTATGTCAGAAGAATTGGCCAAATTGACTAGCCAACAGGACAAAATAATAGGCCTAATAGAACAGGTACAAGCCCTAAATTTAATAATTCAAGAAAAAGACAAAAAAATTATGGACCTGGAGCAACACGGGCGTCTTTTGGAGCAACGCGTCGAGGATCTTGAACAAGGTTCTCGTATTGATGACCTAGTTATAAGTGGACTAGACATCAGATATCAGTCATACGCCCATGCCACAGTAGGTCTGAGTGGTGAAGATGCACCCATGAGGGAATCATTGTCCTTAGAAAATCAAGTGCTTCAGTTCCTTAATGATAAAGACATTAAGGTAGAAGCCAATGCAATCTCAGCCTGCTATGCTCTACCGAAGAAAGATAACAAAACAAAGAAATCAATTGTGATGCGCTTTGTGAACAGAAGGGTAAAGAATAACATACTGAGGCAGGCCAAAAAGCTAAAGGAAACTCAAGTTTACATAAATGAACACCTGACAAAAAAAAAACGCTGAATTAGCACGACAGGCACGGATGCTAAAAAAACAAGCTAAGATACAAGCAACCTGGACAAGAAATTGTAGAATTTGGATTAAACTAAATGGATCACCTGAGCAAGCAAAGAGTATAATGATCAGAGATGCCACTGACTTAGATAAATACAGATGAACACTGATTAGAAAATTATGAGCCAATGATAATCCATATTCATACACACGATAAGAATAGTTCTTTTGATACACCATGCCAAAGTACTTTAATAAAAATAACCAAAACAAACAAAAACTTATGACCGACTCAAGTAGACATCAATTATCCCCAGTTGGAGGAAGTCATTTGACACAGAATGAGGAAACTCAAACTCTGAAAACATACCATTATGCTGAACATAAACCACAAGAGATGGAGAATGATATTGATCCTGATAACCACTTTTTCAATAATATTCATAACCACTGTGAATATTACACTGAAAAACAATTCAAAAGTCAAATGCAATTAGATGGTAAACTGTCAATAATACACTTCAATAGCAGAAGTCTTAACAAAAACTTTCCACAGATTCAGGACCATTTAAAACAGCTAGACAGAAAATTCACAGCTATTGCAGTCTCTGAAACTTGGCTTAATGAAGATCAGGCTCCCCTGATGGCAATAGAGGGATATCAGATGTTTTATATTAACAGAACTCAAAAAAAGGGTGGTGGTGTTGCACTGTATATTGATGACCTGTACAAGTGTAAGCTTGTAAATGAAATGGCCTTAGCACTACCAGGGATTTTGGAATGTGTTACTGTTGAGATTGACCTAGACAAAACAAAAAATCTAATCATAAGCTGCATATATAGAACGCCGGGAACTTGCATTGAGACATTCACAGATAAATTAGTCGAGCTGTACAATAATATTACTAGTAAGAAAATGGTAGCAATTTGTGGAGATTTCAATATTGACTTACTGAATCCTCATCAACAAAATGTAGTTACAGAGTTCATGAACTCTATGTACAGCATGAGTCTATATCCCACAATAACACATCCCAGTAGAATCACAGTTCACTCTGCTACACTTATTGACAACCTGTTTGTCAATGTTTTCGATAAGAAAATAGAAAGTGGATTATTGATAAATGATATAAGTGACCACTTGCCAACCTTTGCACTTATCCATGGCCACACGGGGCCCAACGCAGAAAAAACTTCAAAATCGTTCAGACACAAATCACCAAATGCAATCAGTTCTCTTAAAGAGGACTTGCTGAAGCAAGACTGGACAGAAGTCTATGTATCATAATTGTCTTGTTTTCTCTTTTTTCTTGTCTTGTTTTCTCTTTTTTCTCCTTTGAATTCTTGGATGGAATATGGGTGGGCAATATAAGCTGCGGCTTCAGCCATCACCCATTTCGGATAACTCACGTGGAATTGTATAGTAGAAGGAGTCTTTGTCTAATTTGACCTTGTTGTTATATTATACAGTTTCTTTTAACCTGTAATGTACTATCCGAAATAAATAAAATTCATTCATTCATTCATTCATTCATTCATTCATTCATTCATCAGATGTAAATGAAGCCTATGACACATTTATAAACATTGTAACCACTCTTTATGAAAAAAACTGCCCATTAGTAATAAAAAAGCTTAAACACAAATTTGCTAATAAGCCATGGTTAACCAAAGGACTACAAAAGGCGTGTAAAAAGAAAAATTTATTATATAAAGCTTTCCTAAAGAAAAGAACAAAAGAAGCAGAGCAGCGGTATAAAACATACAAAAATAAGTTAACATATATAATAAGATGTAGTAAAAGAGACTATTACAGTAAAGAACTGGAGAAAAACAGAGACAATATTAAAAATACATGGACAATACTCAACAGTATCCTTGGAAATAAAAGCAGAAATACAAGCTACCCAACTAATATTCCAAAAAATAATAAAACGACTCAGAGTGTGAATATTGCTTCACCTGCAGATGAATTTAATAATTTTTTTGTTAACATTGGACCTAAACTGGCCCGAGAAATACCCACTACGGTGCCAACAGGTGATACAATATGCAATAACACTGCTGTAAAAGACTCCATCTTCATAAAGAACACAGACGAAAGAGAGGTCATTGAAATTGTTAAATCGTTCAAAAGTAAAACATCTACTGACTGTGATGGTATCGACATGCTACTAGTCAAAACTGTTATCGAATGCATAGTAAAACCACTGACGTATATCTGCAACCTGTCTCTCCAATCAGGTATATTTCCCAATGCAATGAAAATAGCTAAAGTAATTCCGATATACAAGACGGGCGACAGAGGGAAACTCTCAAACTATAGACCAATTTCACTATTACCGCAATTTTCCAAGATACTTGAAAAAATATTCTATGAGAATTGACAACTTCATATTGAAGAATGATTTATTATGTGAGCAGCAATATGGGTTCAGACACAAGAGGACAACTGCATATGCCCTAAAGGAATTTACAGAAAAAATATCAACAGCCATTGAAAATAAAGAGTATTCAGTTGGAGTATTCCTAGATCTTAAAAAAGCATTTGATACAGTAGATCATAATTTATTATTAAAGAAACTACAAAATTCTGGTATTAGAGGGGTAGCACTGTCCTGGTTAAGTAGTTACTTAAAGAATAGATATCAGTATGTATGTGTTAGCAACAAAAACTCAGAGTTGCTGAAGGTCACCTGTGGAGTCCCACAGGGTTCAGTTTTGGGACCATTATTATTCAATATGTATATAAACGATATATGTAAAGTCTCAGAAAAAATGGACTTAATATTGTTTGCCGATGACACTAATCTGCTATGCAGTGGAAACAATTTGGAACAACTTCTGGATACACTCGGGAAGGAATTAGGAAAGCTTAAACTGTGGTTTGATTCAAACAAATTAACGCTCAATTTAAGTAAGACAAAATTTATAGTCTTTAACAACCATCACAACAATCCAGTACCCAAACTCAGTGTAAATGGTGTAGAGATTTAAAGGGTATCTGAAACTAAATTCCTTGGAGTAATAATTGATAACAAACTGTGTTGGAAGTCACATATTAATTATATTAAAGGTAAAGTTTCCAAATCAATTGCAATATTACACAGAGTGAAATATTTGCTGAATCAACCCACACTATACACCTTGTATCATTCATTAATACTCCCATACATGACATATTGTAATGAAGTATGGGGAAATACATACAAAACAAACATATATCCACTCTTTATGCTTCAAAAGAGAGCTATTAGAATAATAAACAAAGCAGCTTACAGGGAACCAACAAACCCACTTTTTCTTAAACAAAAAACTCTCAAGTTGAAAGATCTGGTTGACTTTAAAACCACAATAATAATGTTCAAAGTGAAGAATCTATCACTGCCCGCAAATATCCAAAAGTTGTTCCAAACAAGGGAGAAACGATATCACTTCAGAGGAACATGTATATTTCAAAAGCCTACAGTGAGAACAACCACCAAGCAACACTGTATTTCAGTGCAAGGAGTCAGATTATGGAACGATTATGGACCTGAATTAAAATCATGTACAACGCTTGGACAATTTAAACAAAAACTAAAGGAAGAAATACTCCAAACATATTTACAAGACGACATGTAAACTCACGTAAGGATTGACATATCCAGCCTGTGTTGTGTTGTAGCTTAGTTTTTTTTTTTTTTTTTCTCTCGGTGACATTCTGTCTTAGCTTTGTCTTGAATAGTAACCGCTTAACTTAGCTTAGCTTAGTTTTCTTTTCTTTTTTTCTCTCAGTCACACTTTGTCTTAGCTTTGTTCTAAATTGTAATCATTCTTGTCTTGTTTACTATTTTTTCTTTGAATTCTTGGATGGAATATGGGTGGGCAATATAAGCTGCGGCTTCAGCCATCACCCATTTCGGATAACTCACGTAGAATTGTTTAGTAGAAGGAGTCTTTGTCTAATTTGACCTTGTTGTTATATTATACAGTTTCTTTAAACTTGTACTGTATTATCCGAAATAAATTCATTCATTCATTCATTCAAAAGCTTCTCTTCAATAGCCTTTTGTGTGAGCTTGGGCTCCCTCTTGTGGTTACTACCATGCACTGTATCAGACAACCATTGATCCCATCTTAGAAACTTTAAGCAATGAAGAAGCATTAATTCCAAATGAACTTTTAAACAGTCAAAACAAACTTCAATCACTCAGTCAGCTCAAAAAAAAATGACCATTAGAAGTCTTCTCTAATGACTTCAAAAATTAACCTGTGCTTGAATGACCGAAAGAACGAGATCACGGATACAAGCGGCTGAAATGAGCTTTCTCCATAGGATTGCTGGACTCACCCTCAGAGATAGGGTGAGGAGCTCAGTCATCCGGGAGAGGCTCAGAGTAGAACCGCTGCTCCTCCATATTGAAAGGAGTCAGTTGAGGTGGTATGGGCATCTGATTAGGATGCCTCCTGGACGCCTCCCACTTGAGGTGTTTCAGGCACGTCCCACTGGGAGGAGACCCCGGGGCAGACCCAGGACTCGGTGGAGAGACTATGTCTCCCAGCTGGTCTGGGAACGCCTTGGTATCCCCTCTGAAGAGCTGGAGCAGGTGGCTGGGGAGAGGGAAGTCTGGGCTTCTCTGCTTGAACTGCTGCCTCCGCGACCCGGACCTCCGGAAAAGCGGTAGAAGATGGATGGATGGATGGATGGATGAATCAGCTTCCACGTGTCAATTAGGCGGCATGAAGTACAATCACTTTGGGCTTAGCTCCTTTTCACAGCTCCATTAGCATTGTAGCACATACAGACGTGGACAAAATTGTTGGTACCCCTCTGTTAATGAAAGAAAAACCCACAGTGGTCACAGAAATAACTTGAATCTGACAAAAGTGGTCATAAATAAAAATTCTATGAAAATTAACCAATGAAAATCTGACGATGCTTTTGAATTGTGGCTCAACAGAATTATTTTAAAAAACAAACTCATGAAACAGGCCTGGACAAAAATGATGGTACTCCTAGAAAAGATTGAAAATAATGTGACCATAGGGACATGTTCAACCAAGATGTGTCCTCTAATTAACATCACAGGTGTCTACAAACTTGTAATCAGTCAGTTGGCCTATTTAAGATAAGATAAGCCTTTATTCGTCCCACAATGGGGAAATTCCAGGATTGCAACAGCACAGGGATAGCAACACTCAGAGCAATAATTAAGAAGATAAGAAAATAAAATAAGAGCAGTGAATATACATATGTACACATAAATATATAAATATATATACACAGTGCGGAGCATTGTAGCTAGATGGAATAAACAGCATAACCGTCTATTTAGTTACACTACATGGTATGAATATGTACCCATACTTATTGTCACCCTCCGTAGCGACTGATATTGTCCTAGTTGTATGCTGGAGGGGACCATTTGTGTAAGTCTGTTGCGTCTTTTAAAGGGTGTCAAGTAGTCACTGTGCTGTTTGTTGACATGGTGTGTGCCACACTAAACATGGACCAGAGGAAACAAAGGAGAGAGTTGTCTCAGGAGATTAGAAAGAAAATTATAGACAAGCATGTTAAAGGTAAAGGCTATAAGACCATCTCCAAGCAGCTTGATGTTCCTGTGACTACAGTTGCACATATTATTCAGAAATTTAAGATCCATGGGACTGTAGACAACCTCCCTGGACGTGGCCGCAGGAGGAGACGGATAATACGAATGGTAACAAAAGAGCCCAGAACAACCTCTAAACCAGGGGTCACCAACGCGGTGCCCGCGGGCACCATGTCGCCCGCAAGGACCACATGAGTCGCCCGCAGGCCTGTTCTAAAAATAGCACAACTCGCAAGTGAGCTGCGTCTAAGAGTCATTTTTTCTGCCGCTATTTTTTAAAATCACACTTGCATTTATATAGATTTTAAAATGACAATGTCTTAAAAATAAAAAAAAATGAAAATATGTTTATTATACGTAAAGTTAAGGTGAATCTGACCTAGTTCAAAGGTCAGTATTGTGCGCATGACAAAACCTTTGCGCTTGTGGAGAGTAAGCTAGCGGGCAGTGGAGATGGTGACCGCAGTGCAGTTTCCTAGCCCAAAAACATGGCAAAAAAAAAAAAAAAAAGACAGAAAATTTATCATTTTCAAAGTGAGCGGGAGGAAGAGTTCTTTTTTCCTACCGTGAAAGCAAGCTGCGTGTGTTTCATTTGCGGGGAGACGGCGAAGCGGCACTATGAGGACCTTGTTCTCAATAAAGTTTTTTGAAAAAAAAAAACTTCAATACGCGTCATGAAACTGCTGCCCACTCTTTTTTTTTTTTTTTTGTACCCGTAGGTAGATTTGTTCTGCAGTCCGGTGACAAGCCTCAACTCCCTAACCTGCATGTTTTTGGCATGCAGGAGGAAACCCACGCAAACACGGGGAGGACATGCAAACTCCACACAGATCACTGTTGGCCGGGGGCAGGGATCGAACCCACGACCCCCGCGATCCCGCGGCCGAGTGTAAACTGCTGCCGCAGCGCTGGTTATTACTCAGCATGATTCTTGGCAAGAACTGTATGTATAATTCCAGTGAAGAAGAACACACAAAAGTGTGTTTATTAAATGTAACAGATTTTGAGCAGAATTGCAGCAGATTTGTTCAGTTAAAAATGTGATAAGATTTGTTCAATATGAAAGTTGATTTTTCTTAAATGTTGCATAACTTTTTCAAACATGGTTCAACATAGTTCATGAATTAAAAGGGTTTAGTTTTTTATGGTTAAAAGGGACTGGTGAAAACTGGACATTTTTTTAATGAAATGTAGAAGTGATCATCTGAACAATTGCTGAGATTAATAAAAATAAAGTGTTGAATATTGATCTTGTCTGTTACCCACTCTAAGTTATTGATAATTATTTATTTATGTATATCCATCCATCCATCTTCTACCGCTTTTCTGGAGGTCGGGGTCGCGGAGGCAGCAGTTCAAGCAGAGAAGCCCAGACTTCCCTCTCCCCAGCCACCTGCTCCAGCTCTTCAGAGGGGATACCAAGGCGTTCCCAGACCAGCTGGGAGACATAGTCTCTCCACCGAGTCCTGGGTCTGCCCCGGGGTCTCCTCCCAGTGGGACGTACCTGAAACACCTCAAGTGGGAGGCGTCCAGGAGGCATCCTAATCAGATGCCCATACCACCTCAACTGACTCCTTTCAATGTGGAGGAGCAGCGGTTCTACTCTAAGCCTCTCCCGGATGACTGAGCTCCTCACCTTATCTCTGAGGGTGAGTCCAGCAATCCTACGGAGAAAGCTCATTTCAGCCGCTTGTATCCGCGATCTCGTTCTTTCGGTCATTACCCAAAGCTCGTGACCATAGGTGAGAGTAGGAACGTAGATTGACTGGTAAATCGACAGCTTTGCCTTGGAACTAAGCTCCCTCTTCACCACAACAGACCGGTACAACGTCCGCATCACTGCAGATGCTGCTCCAATCCGTCTGTCGATCTCTCGCTCCATTTTCCCCTCACTTGTGAACAAGACCCCAAGATACTTAAACTCCTCCACTTGGGGCAGGAGCCTGTCCCCAACCCGGAGAGGACAGTCCACCTTTTTCCGGCTGAGGACCATGGACTCGGACTTGGAGGTGCTGATTCTCATCCCAGCCGCTTCACACTCAGCGGCAAACCGTCCCAGCAAGAGCAGTAGGTCATTGCTGGATGAAGCCAACAGGACAACATCATCTGCAAACAACAGAGATGAGATCCTGTGGTCACCAAGCATGACACCCTCCATTCCCTGGCTGCGCCTAGAAATCCTGTCCATAAAAATTATGAACAGGATCGGTGACAAAGGGCAGCCCTGGCGGAGTCCAACTCTCACTGGGAATGACTCCGACCGAGTGTTGGCAATACGAACCAAACTGTCACAACGGTCGTACAGATACCGAATAGCTCGTAACAACAAGCCTGATACCCCATACTCCCGAAGCACCGCCCACAAAAATCCACGAGGGACGTGGTCAAATGCCTTCTCCAAGTCCACAAAACACATGTAAACTGGTTGGGCAAACTCCCACGAACCCTCCAAGCTCCCCGTCCACACTGTGTATGGTGCGGATGGGACACTGTTGACTTCAACTGGGGATATCGTCGGGCGGTGGAAGGAATACTTCGAGGATCTCCTCAATCCCACTGATACGCCTTCCACAGAGGAAGCAGGGTTTGGGGACGATGGGGATGACTCGCCTATCACAGGGGCTGAGGTCGCCAAGGTGGTTAAAAATCTCCTTGGTGGCCGGGCCCCGGGGGTGGACGAGATTCGCCCTGAGTACCTCAAGGCCCTGGATGTTGTTGGGTTGTCATGGTTGACACGCCTCTGCAACATTGCGTGGAGGTCGGGGGCAGTGCCTTTGGCATGGCAAACCGGGGTGGTGGTTCCTCTCTTCAAAAAAGGGGACCGGAGGGTGTGCTCCAACTTTAGAGGGATCACACTCCTCAGCCTCCCTGGGAAGGTCTATGCCAAGGTACTGGAGAGGAGAGTCCGGCCGTTGGTCGAACCTCGGATTCAGGAGGAGCAATGTGGTTTTCGTCCTGGCCGTGGCACATCGGACCAGCTCTTTACCCTCTCGAGAATTCTTGAGGGTTCGAGGGAGTTTATTTATGTATATATATATATGTATGTATGTATGTATGTATGTGTGTGTGTGTATATATACAATTTGTTATTTTAGAGGAGTGTGTCAAGTTGGTGCCCTTCACATGACTCGATACCCATGGAGTAGCTCTTGGTTTCAAAAAGGTTGGTGACCCCTGCTCTAAACACATTCATGGTGAACTCCAAGGTCAAGGTACATCAGTGTCAGATTGCACCATCCGTTGTTGTTTGAGCCAAAGTGGACTTCATGGGGGACGACCAAGGAGGACACCACTGTTGAAAACAAATCATAAAAAAGCCAGACTGGAATTTGCCAAACTGCATGTTGACAAGCCGCAAAGCTTCTGAGACAATGTCCTATGGACAGACGAGACAAAACTGGAACATTTTGGCAAGGCACATCAGCTCTATGTTCACAGATGTAAAAATGAAGCATAGCAAGAAAAGAACACTGTCCCTACTGTGAATACCATGGAGGAGGTTCTGTTATGTTCTGGGGCTGCTTTGCTGCATCTGGCACAGGGTGTCTTGAATCTGTGCAGGGTACAATGAAATCTCAAGACTATCAAGGTATTCTAGAGAGAAATGTGCTGCCCAGTGTCAGACAGCTTGGTCTCAGTCGCAGGTCATGGGTCTTGCAACAGGATAATGACCCAAAACACACAGCTAAAAATACCCAAGAATGGCTAAGAGTGAAACACTGGACTGTTCTAAAGTGGCCTTCTATGAGCTCTGATCTAAATCCTATTGAACATCTGTAGAAGGAGCTGAAACATGCCGTCTGGAGAAGGCACCCTTCAAACCTGAGACAATTGGAACAGTTTGCTCATGAGGAGTGGTCCAAAATACCTGCTGAGAGGTGCAGAAGTCTAATTGACAGTTACAGAAATCGTTTGATTGCAGTGATTGCCTCAAAAGGTTGTGCAACAAAATATTAAGTTAAGGGTACCATCATTTTTGTCCAGGCCTGTTTCATGAGTTTGTTTTTTAAAATAATTCTGTTGAACCACAATTCAAAAGAACTGTCTGATTTTTAATGGTTAATTTTCATAGAATTTTTATTTATTACCACTTTTGTCAGATTCAAGTTATTTCTGTGACCACTGTGGGTTTTTCTTTCATTAACAGAGGGGTACCAACAATTTAATGGCATGCAGGCTCGCTTACAACATCCATGCCATCCATCTTATGAGTTGCTCATATTTTCTCACCCAAATCAGTTAAATCCATATCTTTTTTTTTCCATTTGGATAACCTTCCTTTCATTTTGGAGTAGTTTTTGACTACTGTTAGGGCAGCAGATCCACCATCTATGTCATTCTTGAAGCATTCAGGAAAAGCAATAGACTCATGCAAAATTTAAAAGTTCAAAAAAAGCTTCATCTCAAAAAGGGTTGAAAGTCCAATATCCATGGTCATCAACAAACTGAAATATTCTAAACAGCTTTGAAATATTCCTTTACAATGAAGCTCACATGGTCAAAAAACTATGAGCTTCCTTGCTTCTCTTCAAAACTAATGTCATGCTTCCTTTTTTCGTGGTCGAATAGGTTTCAAAATCAGAGTCTCTACTCTTCATAAATACAAACTTAAACTGACCTCATTTTCTATGTAATAAGAAAATGCAGAAATAATTTCAATTCACAATAAATCAAATGTAAAATCTTATTTATGGCTCTGACACTTTTCCCCATCGCCGGGGATGGAAAAACTCTATGGGGCCCCCTGTCAGTGATGGCTGACACAGGGGAAGTTTCTGTGTAGATTTTATCCTGCACAGAGAGCTGCGTCATAGATGCTGAAAATAAATCCAGATCAGCCAAAGTGCAATCGGGAGATTTTTGATGTAACAGAGCCATGATTTTTCAGTTAAGTTTAAAAAAACAAACAAAAAAACAAAAAACCTTTGCTTAAAATACATCCGAGCTCCGAGTTCCGGACCTCCTCATCACCCACTTACTTTTAGCAACTGATTTCCACTTTTTAGTACTTCAGCGTTTATACGAGACTGATGAGACACACTTGCTGGGAGGTGGCTTCCTCGATCTGCGTGACAAAATCATAATACCTCTCGAACCCTCTTGTCTCTGGTTTTTGTTTATCATTTTTCCCACCGCTTGGTTAAACACGTCCAATGCAATGCCACTGGCTGCTGTGTTAAGATGAGGTTTTGCAATGGTAAAACCTTTCTTCAATTCAATTCAACTTTATTTGTATAGCGCCATTTCACAACAACAGTCATCTCATAGCACTTTCAACTGTAGGGGGGACCCCCACAGTTGCAGAAAGACCCCAGCAATCAGGCGATCCCCTGTGAGCAAGCACTTGGCGACGGTGGAGAGGAAAAACTCCCTTTTAACAGGAAGAAACCTCCAGCAGAACCAGAATCAGGGAGGGGCAGTCATCTGCTGCGACTGGCTGGGGGGTGAGGGCACAGAGAAGATGAAAAGAACAGACATGTAGAGAGCAAACAGCACGATGGGGACTCAATCTATGGGAGAGAACAAACAGATGTTAATGACCAGCAAAAAAAAAAAATATTTCATTGAGAGTGAAGAAAGGAGTGAGGCCCAGTGCATTATTGGAGGTCCCCCGGCTGACTAAACCTATTAGCAGCATAACTAAGGGAGGGTTCAGAAACACATGATCCCTCCCTAATTGTAGGCTATATCAAAAAGGTAGGTTTTAACCCTATTCTTAAAAACAGAGATCAAGTCTGACTCCCGAATCCAGATTGGCAGCTGGTTCCACAGGAGAGGAGCTTGATAACTGAAGGCTCTGCCTCCCATTGTACTTTTGGAGATTCTAGGTATTACAAGTAATCCTGCATTTTGTGAGAGTAGTGCTCTGTTAGGATAATACGGTAGTATCAGATCTTTTAAATAAAATGGAGCCTGATTGTTTAGAGCTTTGTAAGTAAGAAGAAGGATTTTAAACTTAATTCTAAACTCTATGGGAAGCCAATGAAGGGAGGCCAGAACCGAAGAGATATGATCTCTCTGTCTAGTACCTGTTAAAACTCTTGCTGCAGCATTTTGGATCAGCTGAAGACTTTTTAAAGATGTTTTAGGACAGCCTGATAATAAAGAATTACAATAATCTAATCTGGAGCTGACAAAAGCGTGGATCAGTTTCTCAGCATCACTCTGAGACAAGATGCTCCTAATCTTGGCAATATTACGCAAATGATAGAAGGCAGTCTTAGAAACAAATTTAATATGTGAATTGAAGGACAGATCTTGATCAAAAATAATTCAAAGGTTCCTCACAGAGCTGTTAAGAGAAAGAGTAACCGCATCCAAACTGAAAGTTTGATTTGGAAAGGTATTTCTAAGGTTTTTTGGACCAACAAGAATGACTTCAGTCTTATCAGAATTTAATAACAGGAAATTACAAGTCATCCAAGCTTTGATTTCCTTAAGACAGGCGTCCAACTTGGCTAATTGATTACTATCATCTGGCTTCATTGACAGGTATAACTGTGTATCATCTGCATAACAATGAAAATGTATAAAGTGCTTTCTAATAATGTTGCCTAACGGAAGCATATATAAACTAAAAAGAGTAGGGCCTAGCACAGATCCCTGTGGAACTCCATGACTAAGCTTTGAGTTGAAAGAAAACTCATTATTGACATGTACAAACTGGAACCTATCAGATAAATAAGATCTAAACCACTGCAACGAAGTTCCATTAAGTCCAACATAGTGTTCTAATCTATCAAGTAGAATATTACGATCGATAGTATCAAAAGCTGCACTTTTTAGCCCCTCTTCACCAGAGGGGCTAAAAAAATGGAAAAACCTTGAAAACAGCAAGCCAATACCGCATCCATACATGATGGGTGCTCCATAAAATCCCGGTAAAGCACCCCCTACTTCACTCTCATAATAATGTACAAAGCGGTGGGGATCCCCCCTCAGACCTGCAAGAGCCATTTTTTTGTTGAGGCGCTGAAGTGTTGTAACTTGATGCGCCTTATCACACGCCGATACCTATTGCGCGATGGCGGTTGTAGACTGAATGATGTGTATGTGTGTGGACAGACGAGTTCTATACATTGTTCATTTTAGGTTTAGGTTTAAAGTGAAGCATCACTATAGTCTTCCCCAAGGTAAATTCTACCTTGGGCTGTCACGATAACCGCAATTATGTAGTACTGCACTATGGACAAGCCTACCGCAGAGGAAAACAAGCAAATGCAACAACCACGGTATATAGCAAGTGTTGGGCAAGTTACTAAAAAATAATAACTAGTTACAGTTGCTAGATACTTCTTTTCAAAAGTAACTGAGTTAATTCAATTCAACTTTATTTATATTGCGCCATTTCACAACAACAGTCATCTCATAGCACTTTCAACTGTAGGGGAAACCCCCACAATTGCAGAAAGACCCCAGCAATCAGGGAATCCCCTGTGAGCAAGCACTTGGCGACGATGGAGAGGAAAAACTCCCTTTTAACAGTAAGAAACCTCCAGCAGAACCAGGCTCAGGGAGGGGCAGTCATCTGCTGCGACTGGCTGGGAGTGAGGGGATACAGAAGAGGAGTTATTTTTGAGTTATTGCATGATTAAAGTAACTAGTTACTTGGAAAAGTTAACTTTCACGTTACTTTTAAATGCATACTTAAATCATCTTGCACACACAGCAAGATCAAGGGTCCCTTGTTTTCATCAGAAGAAAGAAGAAAAAGGAAACCGATGAGAAAAAAAAGTCTCATCTAACAGAGAAAAAAAGATCTCAGATTTACACAAACTATTGTAATCAGTAGAAAGTCAGAAATTTACTAGAAATAAAGCTGTGAATTCACAGGGAAAATTTTGGAAAACCCTGGTGGGCCGTTTTTGGCCCACAAGCTATATGTTTGACACCCCTGGACCAGCCCATTAAAAAATGCATATTTAGAGGATTTACTTCCATGAAATAGTTGCATATCACAACGGCATGTAAATGAATGAGAGAAAATAAAATAGAAAGCACAGATAAATGAATGGTCATCACTTAGAAGAAGCTTTACTGCAACAAATCACAGTCACTTTTTCCTCTGTGCGTAAGAAAACTTTAAATGCATTCATGCCTGTAGGAAGACGGAAGCTACGCACAATTGTCACAGAGGCACAAGATGAGTGTGGAGCTGAGCGAGTTTCTCACAGCTTCCATCGTTTGACACATAAGTTATGAACCCTGTTTAAATTACAAGACCACAGGGTCCTAAAAACATTTGCAATAATACTGCATATCGCGGTGTTGAGCTATCCACTGTCACCGCAGGTGAAATTCCTCCACCGTGACAGCCCTAATTCTACCATTTTGTTTCGATACGTTTTTATCTCAACTTGTATGGTTTCAATGTGCTGCTTTGTTACAGGTAAATAATAATGTGGGTTGATATGTTTTGTGACAAAGTCACCATATGTTCCTTCAATATTGATCGTTCTCAGGAGCAGTGCATAAGAGTTGCCCACATCGCTGTTACAGTATATGTGATAAAATCCGGCCTTCAAATCTGCAGGATATAGCACCAACTTCTGATCAGACTCAAACCTTTCTCCCAGTTCAACACCCAGATTGTAAGTCGCTGCCACGTCAAAGCATACCTGAGTTTGACCTCTGGTCTGGAAACCCATTCTCTGAATGTTGCTATAGACCATATAAATATCAGAATTAATTTTTCTAAACAACCCCTCCAGCTCTGCCCTGAACCGATTTATATCACTGTAATAACCATCTGTAATCCTTTGATTGCTACGATTCCCTGTGCGCTTTTATGCAGCGCACGGAGAAGAAGAGAAAGACGGATTTACGTGCAGAGTTACACCACAAACACATTTATTAAAATAAGGATTCACAGTTCCCAAAAAGTGCAGACATACAAAAAAGCAACAAACAGGATACACTTACAGCTTAGCACGGTGGGATGTGTTGCAGGCAAACAACAGAGTAATGTGGCGAGGGCAGACCATGGCAGAACATGGCTGATTGAGACAGAAACAAACAATAATCCAGCAATGCTTGACTGGCAATGAGCTGCTAAAGTACAACAATAATGGCAGAGAGAGATTGGGTGCACCTGGGCGAGGAGTGGGAAAAGTAATTACCGGGAGTGGAACCAGCTGACTGTCAAGAGAGAGAGGGTGTGGTACGGAAATAAAACTGGAAAACATAGAAACTACAAGAAAACTCAAAAGATGGAACAATACACAGATACACAGATGAAGCTGAGACACAGAAGGGTCAGTACCGAGGCCGAAGGACAAACCTGTTATGTTTGCCCCTTACGAAGCATAAATGAGGCACCACTCGCCTGCAGTGAGTTTGGTGATTTAAGAATAAATAATGACAAATACAAACACTCGCCTTGAGGGGCGGACATACAAAAACTAAGGATGAAACCCAATGAGGTGATAACAAGAACATAAAGAGCAGCGAGCCAATATAACAACTTACATATAAGTTGCGAGGACGAAACCTTACGCAGAAAATGGACTGGAGTCAGGGTAGGGGACTCCAGCCTAAGTCGGGCGAGGATGCAGCGAGGAATAAGCCTCGCTCATCAGCTTAAATAATACCACTAAACTCAAAGAACCAACAGGTGTCAAGTGAATGCAATTAGTAAAACATAAACAGCTGTGACAGGCCACGAACAGAGTGACAGATGGAAGTCCTGTCGTGGAGCTGTCAAAATAAAAGCACAACACAAACAACAGAGGAACAGAACTAAATATATATACAGAAAAAGAATAATAATCAAAGACCCGAGCGCGGTACAGATCCGCACTCGGCGTCATGACAGTGCCCCTCCCTTAAGGGGTGAATCCCCAGAAACCCAACAGTAACATCAAAAGGAAAAGGAGAACACTAACCCCCCACCACCACCACCAAACAGCAACAGATACAAAAAACAATCCAGGAAGGGCGGTGGGGGTAACCAGGCCCGGAGGGAGAGACACAAAAACAAAACAACTCGAAAACCCATAACCATACTCTAATCAACAGAATATGAAGAAAACTGGGTCATGCATAATAAATAGAGAAACATTTCAGGTGGCCTCCTGGCATCCTGGCTCCACCCAACCATCAAGTGGAAAAGGCCGGGCAGCCAACCAAGTTCCCAGAGACCCCAACCAGAAGAAAAAGGTTTGGGGGGCCGACCGAAATCCCAGGACCACTGAACGGCCAGATGGAATGAGTCGGGTGGTCCACCTGAGAACATGGACCACCCGATCCGGCAGCTCAGTGTTTCGGGCGGCCGGCCAGTGTTCTTATGCCACCAGGAACGCAGGGGTGAATCAGGAGACGGTTTTCCCACCGGGAGGATTAAAAGCAGGAAGCCGGACTAGAGGAGGGGGACCCCAATGGCGTCTGGTGAAGGAGAAGGGAAGAGAGCCACGATAGCGTCAGGCTGGAGTTTAGCAGCACCCGCGGTGCACCACGGCTGAGCCAACAAAGCACCTACGGTGACCCCAGACTGGAACTCAGCTGCTCCCTCGGTGGACCCTGACTGGGCCAACACTGCACCCTCGGTGACCCTAGACTGGAGCTCAGAAGCACCTGCGGTGGACCCTGGCTGGGCGAATGCTGCACCCTCGGAGGAACCCGGGTTGGAGCGTAGTGCCCGTAACGGGCCCATGCAGGAGCGCAGCACCCACGTAGGACTGACACTGGGGTGCAGCATCCACGAAGGTCCTCGACCTGGATACAGCACTCACAGAGACTCAACTCGAGGAGGGACCCAAACGACGGGCTCGGGCAGGGGGGAAGCTGTGCCCTGGATGACCTCCAGAGGCAAACCCGGACCCTTGGAAACCTCAGGCAGAGCTGGATCAGCTGGATCATCTCCAGTGACCCGGGAAGAAGGCTCAGAGACAGGAGAGAGACAAAGGGGGTCAGGGTCACTGGCAGCAGTGGAGCCCAGCAAGGTGAGCTTGGATACAGCTGGTGGCTGCACCCGGCTATCCTCCCCCAGAGACAGGCAAGATTGCTCCAAAACAGAAAATAGAAAGACAACATACAGCACTTGCCTGATCCCGAGCTCCACCACCATCCAGGACTCCAACAATCCAGGCAGTAATGGCGATTTGGGCTTGGTCCTCAGGAGGCCCATCTCGGTTCCCACTCGACTGCGGTGGCCTCCGCAGTAGGCTTGATGGTCTTAGCAGTCCTTGAACCCCCCGGCAATGTAACCCACACCAATGGTTCACTGGACGCGGCAACGGGAGGTTCGCTTCTTGTTGGGGCTGAACTCTGCTCCAGTGACGCCCAGGGACGCTTCGTTGCCGGTTCAGGCACAGGGGTGCAGACAGCCCTCCTCCTCTGTCCATGTCATGGCTGCGGGGCTGGAACCAGGCTCTCCAGGCCCGCAGGCTCCTCCTCGATCCTGGACTCAGCGGACACTCGAGGGGTGTAGGAGGAGACACAGAGGTAGCAAATTATTTTTTTATGGCTGCAGCAGGTGGTGAGAGCTCAGTGGACTGTAAAACCTGAGCTTCACCCCCAGGAATCAGACAAGGTAATTCACCAAAATGAGATTTAGAATGAAAAAACACTTGCCTGTTTTCCCGGGGAACGGTGGTGACTACGGGAAACCCAAGTGCTGCAGCTGCTGATTTTCCTCCCTACTATGGCAAAGAACAAGTTGCTGGCTGGGAGATGGGGAAATCCTTCTGGCCATCCGTGGCTGGGTAATGGCAGGAGCTTCGTGGCGCTTTCACCCGGTTATTCTTCTCCACCCACTTAGGTACAGCTGTGTCACAGAAAGGAGTAGAGTTCTACGCCGGGAAGTGGCGTTTGTTAGCCGGTGTAGCGGGAGCTGGAGCCGGAGCCTGGCGAGGAGTTGCTTGAGCCAGGCCACGGGAGTGCCTCCCCGACGGCGCCGAACTAGGCTTCCTGGTAACATTCTTCTCCAACTCACGGTTCCTCTGTCGAAGCGCCAACAACTGGGATATCCTTTCCCTTCCTTCGGCATACTCCGAAAGGCGAGGATGATACAGAGCAGCCGCCTCCGCGAAGTCCAAATACCACAGAGCGTCTTTTGGAGTGTAACGACGACGAGCTATGGCTAGGAGGTCATCAATCTCCACAAGAGAACTCAAAACCCAGGCTCATAGGATACCACCTGCCCAATGATGCCATCACTCCAAAAAATGCAGGCATCCAAAAAGAGACAAAAAAAGAGCCAACCCCCCCCCCCCCCCCCACACACACACACACACACACACACAAACTCACTGCCACTGGCACCTTTCTGGCTGCGGCCTACTGTTATGTTTGCCCCTTACAAAGCATAAATGAGGCACCACTCACCTGCAGTGAGTTTGGTGATTTAATAAGAAATAATGACAAATACAAACACTCGCCTTGAGGGGCGGATATACAAAAAACTAAGGATGAAACCCAGTGGGGTGATAACAAGAACATAAAGAGCAGAGAGTCATTATAACAACTTACATACAGACATGGACAAAATTGCTGGAACCCCTCTGTTAATGAAAGAAAAACCCACAATGGCCACAGAAATAACTTGAATCTGACAAAAGTGGTAATAAATAAAAATTCTATGAAAATTAACCAATGAAAATCAGGCAATGCTTTTGAATTGTGGTTCAACAGAATTATTTTAAAAAACAAACTCATGACTTCCAGTCTGGACGCCATGGTAATAGCAGCTTAACGCTGAAGGTCCCAGACCCAATCCAGGAAAATATCTTGAAAATCAGATTTTAGGCCGTGGGACGAGACCAGAAATTGTGGCTGGAAATGAAGTTTCGTTTGACGGGTGAGCGAACCAAAAAAGAACACTTGTTTTAGGGTAATTTGAGGGTGCTCTTTCCAAAAATAAAGTTTTCTGGATTGTAAATTTGCACGTTAATTAGCTATTAATCAAAACATAATTAGCTACTAATGAGCAGGGAAAAACGCTAGCTGTCCACCAAACTATTCTTAAGTATCTTACATACTGAAAGTTTATATTATTTTTCTAGGAAACTAACTATTTTGTGTCACAGATGCAAAAAAGATCCCAAAAATGTTTGATTTTAGTCACCTGACTGACCCAGATATTATATTTTGATCAAATTATGGAAAATGACGAGTCCGACACAAGTCTGAAGATATTGAGAAAGACCAATACATAACAGTACAGAAATATTTTAGAGCTGTACTAGATTAAAAGAAACATTCCTACTCTGTCATTAAAATCCAAACTGGAATATATCTGAATAAGAATTAAATGCAAATGTTTTTGCTAAGAAATTCTTTCCTGTTCACTGAACTCTCTACCTTTCAAGTCATCCCGTCTGATCTGGGAGTTTACTGATCTTGTTTCGAAGGAAGAGCGATGTTGTGTACAAGTGACGTTGTTCTTCTAGATAAACATGTGCATTTTCAGCATTGCCACCACTATCCTTACTTTCAGACTCTGTCTCTTCAGTTTCAGTCTCAGTTGTGCTTCCAAAATCCTGAGCTATCACCTTGGAAACATTGTTTACTTCACTAAGAACTAGTTCACATAAATTCCTAGTTTTGTTTTTGACAAAGATTAAGCCAGGATATCTGCTCACGAGTCGCCTTTTCAGTTGACAGTTCCTAAATATGTCTTCAAATGGCTCACCACCAGCTTCTTTTTTCAGGTATTCTACAAAGATATGAGTCAGCTTGTTCATCCTAATGACTTCCCCACTTTCAATGATTCGTCGTTCAATGATGTCAGTGCAAAATTTTGCAAATTGATTGTCAAACTTATTTGTAATCACTGACACTTGCTCTTTCTTTGCTGCAAGATGTTGTTCTTGTATATTCCCTGTAGCAAGATTTATGATACTTTGCTTCCTTTGCCAGTTTAGAAAGCTTGGGATCAGTCCGCCAAGGTCTCCGCCTTTGACCGCCACCTAATCCACATAGCACCGGACCCCCATGATCCCTCCTGCAGGTGGTGAACCCACTGGAGGGCGGACCCATGTAACTCCTTCGGGCTGAGCCCGGCCGGGTCCCATGGGTGGAAACCCGGCCACCAGACGCTAGCCTTCCCAGCTGGTCTGGGAACGCCTTGGTATCCCCTCTGAAGAGCTGGAGCAGGTGGTGGGGGAGAGGGAAGTCTGGGCTTCTCTGCTTGAACTGCTGCCTCCGCGACCCGGACCTCCGGAAAAGCGGTAGAAGATGGATGGATGGATGCTTCCTTTGCAACTATGTCTACTTGCCTTATTTTCAAAAGCAGTTCCTCATCGTTCTTTTCTTTTGCTTCTTCCTTCAGTGCATCAGCTGCTTGATATGTCAGGCATTGGGTTAGCGGTGCTAATTTCCGTACTTTCTTGTGAGAGTCCTTCTCATATTTATTCCTTTTACAGATGCAGCACTCAGCCGGGAACAGATCCAGTCGCTTCCTGTTCTCCTCAAAATCCGCTGATTTTGTACGCCTTACCTTTTTTGGTGGATTGTCAAGGGATGATCGAAGGAAATGTTCAGATTGACGCTTCCTGGAAGTACTTGGTTCTGGATCACTTCTCCGCCTTTCGATCCTCTTTCTCGCATCTCTGATTCTGGTGACATCAGTAAACTTAGCATAACATCGTTTGTGACTGCCAAAGTTGGATAGTAACATTGGTAAACATACGGTACATTTTGTGCAGGAATCCTCGCCTGAGAAAAGAGTCACATGGTTGGGGCATTTTCCCTCTATTCCACACAATTCCAGTGCAGTTTCCCCTTCTCTGCTATCTATATCCTTCCACTGCTCAATACTTTGACATACAGTGGGGCAAAAAAGTATTTAGTCAGCCACCAATTGTGCAAGTTCTCCCACTTAAAAGATGAGAGAGGTCTCCAATTTTCATCATAGGTATACCTCAACTATGAGAGACAAAATGAGAAAAAAAAATCCAGAAAATCACATTGGATGATTTTTAATGAATTAATTGGTAAATTCCTCGGTAAAATAAGTATTTGGTCAATAACAAAAGTTTATCTCAATACTTTGTTATATACCCTTCGCTGGCAATGACAGAGGTCAAACGTTTTCTGTAGGTCTTCACAAGGTTTTCACACACTGCTGCTGGCATTTTGGCCCATTCCTCCATGCAGATCTCCTCTAGAGCAGTGATGTTTTGGGGCTGTCGCTGGGCACCATGGACTTTCAACTCCCTCCAAAGATTTTCTATGGGGTTGAGATCTGGAGACTGGCTAGGCCACTCCAGGACCTTGAAATGCTTCTTACGAAGCAACTCTTTCGTTGCCCGGGAGGTGTGTTTGGGATCATTGTCATGCTGAAAGACCCAGCCACGTTTCATCTTCAATGCCCTTGCTGATGGAAGGAGGTTTTCACTCAAAATCTCACGATACATGGCCCCATTCATTCTTTCCATTACACAGATCAGTCGTCCTGGTCCTTTTGCAGAAAAACAGCCCCAAAGTATGATGTTTCCACCCCCATGTTTCACAGTAGGTATGGTGTTCTTTCTCCTCCAAACACGACAAGTTGAGTTTTTACAATAAAGTTCTATTTTGGTTTCATCTGACCATATGACATTCTCCCAATCCTCTTCTGGATCATCCAATTGCTCTCTAGCAAACTTCAGACGGGCCTTGACATGTACTGGCTTAAGCAGGGGGACACGTCTGGCACTGCAGGATTTGAGTCCCTGGCGGCGTAGTGTGTTTTTGATGTAGCCTTTGTTACTTTGGTCCCAGCTCTCTGCAGGTCATTCACTAGGTCCCCCCATGTGGTTCTGGGATTTTTGCTCACCGTTCTCGTGATCATTTTGACCCCACAGGGTGAGATCTTGCGTGGAGCCCCAGATCGAGGGAGATTATCAGTGGTCTTGTATGTCTTCCATTTTCTAATAATTGCTCCCACAGTTGATTTCTTCACACCAAGCTGCTTACCTATTGCAGATTCAGTCTTCCCAGCCTGGTGCAGGTCTACAATTTTGTTTCTGGTGTCCTTTGACAGCTCTTTGGTCTTGGCCATAGTGGAGTTTGGAGTCTGACTGTTTGAGGTTGTGGACAGGTGTCTTTTATACTGATAACGAGTTCAAACAGGTGCCATTAATACAGGTAACGAGTGGAGGACAGAGGAGCCTCTTAAAGAAGAAGTTACAGGTCTGTGAGAGCCAGAAATCTTGCTTGTTTGTAGGTGACCAAATACTTATTGTACTGAGGAATTTACCAATTAATTCATTAAAAATCCTTCAATGTGATTTTCTGGATTTTTTTTTCTCATTTTGTCTCTCACAGTTGAGGAATACCTATAATGAAAATTGGAGACCCCTCTCATCTTTTAAGTGGGAGAACTTGCACAATTGGTGGCTGACTAAATACTTTTTTTCCTCACGGTATCTTCTTATATTTAGCCACAGTTAGCTTTATAACCTCAGTATTATCGTCGGCGACAACGTGTACACAACATTCCATGGAGGCTGCCATCTTGGAAAATATCAGACTGTAAAAACATCTCTGATTGGCTGGGAATGAGACAAGCAATTTGAATGGCTAGCTAACTGCACATAGGCCATCTAGTGAGAAAGTGCTAAACTAGGCAGGAGTCAGTTTTGGGTCGCTGTAAAGATAAGCTTTTAAATTAGTTCTATAATTTAATGTGCAACTTATATTTCCAGAAAAATGTGTTTTAATATTACAGTATATGTCATTTTTAAGATGCAACTAACAGAACTTGGTTCGGTGAGTCGTCAAACGAAAGTTCATCTTTTCAGACCTCGTCCCACGGCCTTTTGGAAGAGTGAAAATCAAAGGACAAAATCATCATGCCTAAAGGAAAACAGAAGAAACCGACATTTTCTAGGCCAGGACACGCATCGGCCGAAGAATCTGAACTGGAAGATTTCCGTTCAGAAGATGAGGAGCTGAAGATAGCTAACAAGAAGGTTAGCTTGAAATCGTTATTTGAAGAATTACGACGATTTCGCCGAGAGGTTTGGGCCGAATTTCGTGAATTCAGAGAGGAATTAAAAAGGACAAACAGCAGAGTGGACCAGGCCGAGAACCGAATCTTGGAAGCAGAAGAAAGAATAAAAGTGCTTGAAGATTCCGTGCTTGATCTACACAAAAGACAGTCAAGATTAGAGGCTAAGCTAACCGACAAAGAAGGAAGGCAGAGAAGAGACAACATAAGAATCCATGGTCTGAAAGAAGGAGCCGAAGATGGTTTCAACACAATGGCGGAAAGCGTGGAATCTTTACTGAGAGAGAAGCTGGATATTCCCCAAACCACCGACTTGAAGATAGAAAGGGCTCATCGTACGTTAGCCGCTAGGCCCGCGGCGGAAGCGCCCCCACGTTCGGTGGTGGTGAAATTCTCTAATTTCAAAATAAAACAAGAGGTTGTAAGACTGGCTTGGCAGAAAAAAGGATTTATGCACCAAGAGAGAAAAGTCTTTGTGGAACACGATTACGCCCCGCAGGTCCTTAAAAAGCGCCGGGAATACAACGACGCTAAAAAGGTGCTACGAGAGAAAAAACTGCGCTTTCAGACGCCATTTCCTGCGAAGTTAAGGGTCTTCTACGGTGAAGAGGTATGTCTCTATAATTCGGCGGAAGAAGCTACAACTGACATGGCAAGAAGAGGGCTCCCGGTAACGGCGTTTAAACCCACAGCAGACCCGAGCGATAGGATCAAGGCTCAAACGTGGTCCACACAGAGACCCTCAAAATCCACGGGCCAGCAGTGGGAAACCCAGCGCCAGAGCTACAAGGAAAAGCTGGCCGTTTACAGGAGGGAATAACGACCTTTTTTTTTTTTTTTTTTTTTTTTTTAGTCAATCTGCACATCCAATCCCCCTCCTACAAGGTAACAAGCATTAAAGGAGATGCAGAATCAGCATGTGGTAAAACATTTCATGGATCAGTCATAATATTTGAAACAAATAAGTCTTTTTAATTAAAAAAAAAACAAAAAAAAAACTTGTTAAAATAGAAATGTGACAATGATCCACATGTTCTCCCCACACTAACAAATACTGTATTAGCGTGAATGTTTGCTGTGATGGGGGTGGGAGGGTGCACACAATTTCATAGGGTATAGGCATTAAAAAAAAAAAAAAATCCTTTACAAGTTCGGATTGGGATCTGAAATTCACGTTAAAAACATGGGTCAACTTACAGGGGTAAGAGAGGGCCCTCAACACGTAACAGAGTTTGAGGAATTTCCCTCAGAGCCTACACTCCATCAAGGCTCTTCCAGGGTCTTTAAAAAGACCTCAGCTCAGGAAGTTCTTTTGACAGTTTTTTGTTTTAAAGTTTTATACACTATGTTCTTAGATAGATAGATAGATAGATAGTTTATTTCGAACACAAAATTATAACAAATACAAGTAGATGGCAAATGCACTAAAGTAACATTATACACTGTTCGAAAGGGAGAAGGAAGAAGTGAACACTTATTAATTCCATCTCCTCTTTTCCATAGATACACCCATGTGAATTTTATACAAATTACCACCTTTAAGACCCCAAGTAAACAATTTACTGTATTTTTTACAAATCAACATTAACACCCATCCATTCTAACATACAATGAAGTCCATACATCAAAACCAGCCTCAAACAACACAGATATACACAGTGCTGTCCCACCCACCATTCCATAGTGTCCCATAATATCCCAGAGTGAACATAATGAATCGTACATATAACCACTACCCTTCTAACATATATCCTTTCAGCAAATGGTGCTTATACCTCTTTTTGAATTGATTTCTGTTTGTACATAGTTTCAGTTCCGGCTCTAGACTGTTCCAAAAATCCACCCCACAGACAGATATGCACATACTTTTCTTGGTTGTACGTATCTTGGGTTTTGTAAAGTTTAAGTCTCCCCTCAAATTATGATCATTGTCTCTTTTTTTAAATATTTTTTGTATATTAGTTGGTAGTTGATTATTAATTGCCCTGTACATTACTTGTGCTGTCTTAAATTTAACTAAATCGATGAACTTTATGACATGTGACTTTAAGAACAACGAATTGGTATGGTCTCTATATCCTGCATTGTTTATTATCCTTATAGCTCTTTTTTGTAATGTGCATATTGACTGTAGGTTGGTCTTGTAGGTGTTTCCCCAGACTTCTACACAGTAGTTAAGATAAGGTAAAAACAGTGAATTGTACAATAAGACCAATGATTTATAGTCCAAGATGTGTCTTGTCTTCCCCAGTATGCTTATACATGCTAATTTGGCCCGGATGTGACTGATGTGAGGTTTCCAGCAGATTTTATTGTCTAGCGTCACCCCCAGAAACTTATTTTCCTGTACTGTTTCTATTCTGGTATCATCTATCGTTACCATTATTTCATGATTTATTTTATAATTTCCAAACAACATAATCTTTGTTTTTTTTAGATTTAGAGATGATTTATTTTTGTTGAACCACTGCGTTAATTTTTCCATTTCAGTTGTGACCACCTCTAAAACCTGCTGCAAATTCTCACCAGTGCAAAGGATATTTGTGTCATCCGCAAACAAAATAAATTTCAGAATTTTTGATACTTGGCATATGTCATTTATATATAAAATAAAGAGTTTGGGTCCCAAAACTGACCCCTGGGGCACACCACAAGTGATGTCCATGAAGGGTGATTTGTGCTCTCCAATTTGTACAAATTGTTGTCTGTTACTTAAATAACTTTCCACCCAACTCAGTCCAACCCCTCTTATCCCATACCTTTCCAGTTTCCTTAGTAGTATTCTGTGGTCAGTGGTGTCAAAAGCTTTCTTTAAATCTATAAATACTCCTACAGCAACATTTTTTTTATCTATACAACTAGTAATTTCTTCTATAAGTTCGATCAGTGCCAAAGATGTAGATTTATCTGCTCTAAAACCATACTGGCTATCTGTAAGGAGGTTGTGTTTTTCAGTGAAATCATCCAGTCTCTTAGTGAAGATTTTTTCAAGTATTTTGGAGAATTGTGAGAGTAAAGAGACTGGCCTGTAATTTGTGAAGCGATGACTGTCTCCTATTTTGTATAGAGGTATTACTTTTGCTATTTTCATTTTGTCTGGAAATGTACCAGTTTGAAATGACAGGTTACAGATGTGGGTGAGTGGCTTAACAATTCCCTCAACTACTTTTTTCACTATTGTCATGTCAATTTCATTCCAGTCCGTTGATTTTTTGTTCTTAAATTTACTCACAGTCTCGATAATTTCGTTTTCAGTAACTGCACCCAAAAAGATTGTGTTTGGATTTCTATCTTCTATTTCATTCACAGAACCACTGTAGTTTGTTTCTGGTGTCACTATTGATTTTGCTAATTCAGGACCAACGTTTACAAAAAATTTATTGAAACCACTGACCACATCTTCCATATTATTTATCAAATTGCCATTTTCAATAAAATATTCTGGATAATTTGCATTCTTAGGACGATTACTAATAATCCCATTGAGTACTTGCCATATTCCTTTTATGTTATTTTTGTTATCCTCTAGTATTCTGTTGTAATATTCTTTCTTACAGGTCCTCATTATAGTAGTAAGCTTATTTTTGTATCTTTTATATTTGATCTCAGCTTCCACCGTTCTGCATTTAATGAGTTGTTTATATAATGTATTCTTCTTTTTACATGCATTTATTAACCCCTTGGTGACCCAAGGAATATTTTTTTGTTGTTGTCTGTCACTGTATTGTTTTATAGGACAGTATTTATTGTACAATGATTGAAATATTTGTAAAAATTTATCATATGCTCTATTTATGTCATTTTCATCATAAACTATCTTCCAATCTTGTATTAATAATTCCGTTGTCAGTAAATGCATTGATTCTTCGGTTCTTATTCTTTTATATTTAATATTTTTGGTATACTTTTTCTTCCTATAATCACATTGATAGACAACAAAAATTGGCAGGTGGTCACTGATATCATTCAATAAAAGCCCACTCCTGATATTATTTTCCATAATGTTTGTGAATATGTTATCTATTAGTGTGGCACTGTGTGACGTGATTCTGCTAGGTCCGGTAATTGTTGGATGTAAGCCCATACTGTACATTGTGTTGATAAATTCTTCTGTCAAACTATGTTGTTTTGAGTTCATCAGATCTATATTGAAATCCCCACAGATGAACATAACTTTATGAGTTAGTTTTGCGTACATTTTTTCCATCCAGTCCTTAAATAAGTCAATGTTTGATCCAGGTGTTCTATATACACAGCTCACTACTACATTCTTCACATTGTCCAGACAGATTTCTATTGTAATACATTCAAATAAATCATCCACAGTTACTGACAGATTTTCAACAACCTTGTATATCAAGCTCTTGTCAACAAAAATTGCAACTCCTCCTCCTTTTTTTCACTTTTCTATTTATATAATTTAATTCATAGCCATCCATGGTAAAATCCTCTCCTTTCTCTTCACTGAGCCACGTCTCTGATATTGCCACAATATTGAAGGGCTCTTTAAACTGATGTAAATAATCTTTAATGTTATTAAAGTTTGCATAGAGACTCCTGCTGTTGAAGTGGATCATAGAAATATTGAAATCAGATGTGACCATTGTGTTAAACTGTTCATCTGTGTAGTAATTACAGTCATTATTGATGGAGCTAAATAAATTATTATCAGGGTCTATGTCATATTCTATGTCCTGTGGGTTGTGATCTGTGTATTCAAAAACTTTCAGTTCCTGTTGTCCCTGTTTGTTGATTTTTTGATTCATGTTGTTGAATGTTTTTTGCAGATGAGTAAAATCCTTCAGTGTCCTACAGTTGTCTGAATTGTTGCTGTGACTCCAGTTCATAATATTCATTGATAATTGTCCAGTTCCATAATATTACGGATGTTAATGACCTTGGCTTCTTCAGGCGATCCGTTTAATTTGATGTATATTTTACAATTTGATGTCCAGGTGTTTTGAATCTTTTTCTGCTTTTTCAGGTATCTTGCTTTCCTGGCTATTTCTGCGTTTTCCTTCGTGAGGTGCTCGTTTATGTAAATGTTTGTTCCTTTTAGCTTCCTACCTTGTTTCAGTAGCGCAGTCATGTGTTTTTTGTTCAGAAACCTCATGATCACAGCCAGTTTGTCACCGTTTTTCCTGGGCAGAGGGTGGCAGGACTCTATGTTGTTGCAGTCCAGCTGGATTCCTTTGGCCTGCATGTAGGCCGCCACTTGTTGCTCAGCGGATTCCTCATCCAGCTCACCTCCACTGCTGTCTGCGACCACTGCTCTCGCGTATGATTGGGGTTTGATGTGGAGCCCCGTGATGATCACGTCGTTCGCCCGAGTGCTCTGGTCCATCTCAGCCATTCTGCTCTCCAGATACGCCAGCCTCCTGTCTTTCTCAGCGTTCTGGTTCTGCAGCGCTTTAATCTCCTCCATTAGGTCTAGGATGCTTCTTTGCTGTGCCTTTACAGCGGAAATCTCTTCCGCCAAGAAATCCAGCGCTTTTTTTATTTCATCTTCATTTTGCAGAGCTCTTTTGGGACCCATTTTCCCAGCCGATGATCGCTGAATCCGATCGTAGGGGAAAAAAAAACACACGTGGGAGAAATCCCTTTGTTTTCCTGAGCGCGAGGGGCCAATTGCTACACCAGCTTCACCAGCTACTACTGGCAAATTCTCCTTATTTCTCACGAGTAGGTTCACACTCCAGCGGCAGCATCCAAAAAGCTCAAAACGCCAGCTCCAAACTGTGTTCTAACTGCGTTTATCTGCCTTTTAAACAGAAACGAACTGGGAGCCTTTACCCGTGCGTCCTTACCCGTCCTCACCCGGAACCGGAAGTTCCGGGTGAACTTCTTAATGTTTTTTATGTTCTTAATTGTCTTTCTGTTTCTGAGTAGCATAAAAGAGGGCCACCACACTGTTATACTAAATAAGACAATACAATGGAGAAACAGGGTGTAACCAAAATAATCTCATATAACGTAAAGGGGATCCTGAATCCAGTTAAAAGATCCAAGATTCTAAGCAAAATGAAAAAGACAAAGCAGGAATAATATTTTTACAAGAAACCCACCTAACAAACGTGGAGCACACTAAACTCAATAGACAAGGGTTTAAAATGATCTCTTCCTCTTCATATAAGTCAGGGAGGAGGAGGGGAGTAGCAACATTGATATCAACCAAAATTACATTTGAAAAAAAATCAGAACACAAAGATAAAGAAGGGAGATACAGTTTGGTAATTGGGCGGCTAGAGGGAGAAGATATCACCCTGCTGAATGTATATGCACCTCCAGGGGCTAACTGGAAATTTTATAAAAATGTATTTGACCTAATGATAACTAAAGCCCAAGGTTTAGTGATATGTGGTGGAGACTTCAATTTAAGACTGAACCCATACTGAGATGCATCAGGTAATTCTCCACATCAAAATAACACTCAAAGTAGGAAAACACGGATGCTTCTAAAAGAAATGGGAATCTGTGATGTGTGGAGGAAATTCAACCCCAGTGTAAAAGATTATACATTTTACTCAGCGCCACATTCATCTTACTCAAGGATTGATTATTTTTTATGTTTAATAGAGACATTGGAAGAGTAAAAACATGTAAAATAGGACTGATGGATCTCTCTGACCACAGTCCGATCTATATGGACTTAAGTATCCAAAAATACACAAATAACACATTTTCTTGGAGGTTGAATTCAAATGTCCTGAAAGGACCACTGAAAGAGGAATTGGAATCAGATATTCTCAGATATTTGGAAGAAAATGATAATGAAGAAGTATCCCCTTTGATTCTGTGGGATGCATGCAAAGCTGTAATAAGGGGAAAGATTATTGCAAAACTGGCAACCCAAAAGAAACTGAGACAAGAAAAACTAATCACATTAGAGTCAGAACTCAAGAACCTAGAGAAAGAACACAAAGGCAACACTCATTCTAATGACTCGCTCAAGATTAAGGAAATTAAAAATCAAATAAATGAGATCTACACAATAGAAATCTAAAAGAAACTTACATTTCTGAAACAAAAATACTATGAAACAGGCAGTAAATCGGCAAAATTACTAGCCTATAAATTGAGGAAACAACAAACAGAAAGAGCAATCTACAAAATCAGAGACCCAGTATCAAAGGAAATAAAATTCAGAATTCAGGATATTCTTAAAAGCTTCGAGAACTACTATAAGAACTTATACTCCCTCAAAAAACATAAAAACACATCAGAAGCATTCCTAAACACATTAAACCTTCCCCAACTTACAGAGTCTCAAAATAAAACACTACTGTCAGAAATACAACCTAAAGAATTGGAAAAAGCAATTATGAAACTTAAAGCTAACAAATCCCCAGGAGCAGATGGCTATACAGCAGAGTGGTACAAAACCTTTAAACAGCAACTATCTCCTCTCCTCCTGAAAACATTTAACTATGTCCTCCACACAGGGGAAATCCCCCCCTCCTGGAGAGAAGGGGTCATTGCAGTTATACCTAAACCTGAAAAGGATAAACTAGAATGCTCCGACTACAGACCAATCAGTGTATTAAATCAGGACTACAAGTTTTTTACCACTATCCTTGCCAAAAGGTTAGAAAATATACTGACAGACTTAATTCACCTAGACCAAACAGGTTTTATAAGACAAAGACAGAGACAAGACAACATTAGACACACTTTACACATAATTCATCATATAAAAAAATATAACTTAAGTGCAGTCATACTGGGATTAGATGCTGAAAAAGCATTCGATTTGGTTGACTGGTCTTTCCTATATAGAATCTTATCCAGTTTCAATTTTCATAACAACTTCATTAGAACTATCCAGGCATTATATAAAAAACCAACAGGTAAAATAAGGATTAACGGTAATCTATCATCATCTTTTGAGCTGGAAAGAGGATGTCGGCAGGGCTGCCCCTTGTCTCCACTGCTCTTTGCAATCTTCATAGAACCTCTGAGCCAATGGATTAGACAGAATCAAAAAATTCAGGGTATTACACTTGGTCAGAAGGAACATAAAATAGCACTCTTTGCTGATGACATTTTAATATACCTGGGGCAGCCGGACACCTCTTTTCCAGAACTAATCTCAGTTTTTTCAGAGTATGGAGATTTATCAGGGTACAAATTAAACATGCATAAAACCCAAGTTTTAACATTCAACTATGACCCAAATCATTATTCACTAAGCAAACTCAAAACTAACTGGGAGATGGAATCTATGAAATATCTGGGGGTCAATATCCCGAAACAACTCAACAAAATTATAACACTAAACTATGATCCACTGGTGGCAAAAATAAAATCTGACCTAGCAAGATGGAATACGATACCATTCTTGGGTACTGCACAAAGAATTGAAGCAGTCAAAATGAATATACTTCCACGTCTTCTATACCTTTTCCAAACAATACCGGTAGAACCTCCCAAAAAAACTTGGCAGGAGCTGGACAGAAGGATCTCAAGATTCATATGGCAGGGCAAGAGACCTAGAATCAGATATAGAACCTTACAGCTAAACAAAGACAAAGGTGGGCTTGTGCTGCCAAATATCAGGGACTATTTTAAAGCCGCACAAATTAAAACTTTAGTAGAGATATGTAATCCAGTCTACACTGCACAATGGAAGGAGATTGAATGCCAAATAACAAGTGACATCCCCCTACAGGCGATAATAGGGAACAATGCCTTACCTAAACTGTTGAATAACACTAACCCGTGGATAGAGACCCCGCTAAAAATTTGGTTTAAGATAGTCAGAGAGAATCAAACTAAAGAGCCCTATCGACTTCTGCAATGGATCGCATATGATCAAGACTTTACTCCTAATAAATCAGACACTAGATTTAAAAAGTGGAAAGAGAACGGGCTGATAAAATATTACGATTTTTTTAAGGGGCAAATTTTAAGAAGTTTTGAAGATTTGAAAAAACAAGGTCTAATAAACCAAGACCTTTACAGGTTCTTTCAGCTTAGACACCACATAAACAATATACTCAAAAAGGAGGATTTGGAAAGGGCCCAGTCAGGTGTTCTGAAGGTCTTCTTAATGGCTTATAAAGGGATCCCAGGGATCAGATACATCTCCAAAATATACCAAGGTCTTCAAGACTTAAAAGGAGACAACACATCATATATAAAAGAGAGATGGGAAAAAGAGGGGAATTTCAATTTACAACTGGAATTATGGGAAAAGCTAAATAAACAGCAATGGAAAAGTACCTCATCCCTGCAGTGGAGAGAATTTGGATGGAAAAATTTGGTAAGATTTTTCAGAACACCTGCACAAAACAAATTTACCCATAAGGGATCGAACTGTTGGCGCTTGTGTGGTGAAGAGACTGCAAATCATTTTCATGTGTTTTGGTCATGCCCAGTTATCCACCAATATTGGACCAATGTACAGACAATATTGGGGAAAATATTCAAAATAACAATTCCCTTTTCTTTTGTAACTCTGTATTTGGGTTTACTACCGGACTCACTGGAGAGACGAGGAGAAAAATACTTATTCACTGTTTTAATATTGGCAAGTAAAAAAGCCCTAACTAAAAAATGGATGTTGAAGGATTGTCCTACACCTGAAGATTGGATTAACGTGATCCAAGACATTTACTCGATGGAAAAGTTGACATTCGCACTGAGACAGGACATGGATGGGTTCATGAACTTTTGGCAGCCCTGGATCACATATGTGTCTTCCATTAGATCTAATCTTTGACAAATACCATTTCAATAATGGCTCTGCTCTTTGTTCCAATGCTACTCAGATGCTCTTTTATTTTTAATTACTTATTTTTATTTTTCTGTTTGTTTTTTGCTCTTTTGTTGTGTTCGTTTTTTTCTTTTATTCTCTTTAATTTCACTTTTTCTTTCACTTTTAAAAAAAGGGGGTGTTGTAATAATTATTCTTTCAATGTTGTCAAATAGCATAAAATAAAGGAACATGTGATGAAAATGTAAACAATGCAATGCTGTAATGACCTGTATACCCTTTACAAAAACTTAAATAAAAAAAAAACAAAACAAAAACAAACTCATGAAACAGGCCTGGACAAAAATGATGGTACCCTTAACTTAATATTTTGTTGCACAACCTTTTGAGGCAATCACTGCAATTAAACAATTTCTGTAACTGTCAGTGAGACTTCTGCACCTCTCAGCAGGTATTTTGGCCCACTCCTCATGAGCAAACTGCTCCAGTTGTCTCAGGTTTGAAGGGTGCCTTCTCCAGACGGCATGTTTCAGCTCCTTCCACAGATGTTCAATAGGCTTTAGATCAGGGCTCATAGAAGGCCACTTTGGAATAGTCCAATGTTTCGCTCTTAGCCATTCTTGGGTGTTTTTAGCTGTGTGTTTTGGGTCATTATCCTGTTGCAAGACCCATGACCTGCAACTGAGACAAAGCTGTCTGACACTGGGCAGCACATTTCTCTCTAGAATACCTTGATAGTCTTGAGATTTCATTGTACCCTGCACAGATTCAAGACATCCTGTGCCAGATGCAGCAAAGCAGCCCCAGAACATAACAGAACCTCCTCCATGTTTCACAGTAGGGACAGTGTTCTTTTCTTGCTATGCTTCATTTTTGCGTCTGTGAACATAGAGCTGAGGTGCCTTGCCAAAAAGTTCCAGTTTTGTCTCGTCTGTCCATAGGACATTCTCCCAGAAGCTTTGTGGCTTGTCAACATGCAGGTTGGCAAATTCCAGTCTGGCTTTTTTGTGATTTGTTTTCAACAGTGGTGTCCTCCTTGGTCGTTTCCCATGAAGTCCACTTTGGCTCAAACAATGACAGGTGGTGCGATCTGACACTGATGTACCTTGACCTTGGAGTTCACCATGAATGTGTTTAGAGGTTGTTCTGGGTTCTTTTGTTACCATTTGTATTATCTGTCTCTTCCATTTTTCACCAAGTTTCCTCCTGCGGCCACATCCAGGGAGGTTGGCTACAGTCCCGTGGATCTTAAATTTCTGAATAATATGTGCAACTGTAGTCACAGGAACATCAAGCTGCTTGGAGATGGTCTTATAGCCTATACCTTTAACATGCTTGTCTATAATTTTCTTTCTAATCTCCTGAAACAAGTCTCTCCTTTGCTTCCTCTGGTCCATGTTTAGTGTGGTACACACCATGTCAGCAAACAGCACAGTGACTACTTGTCACCCTTTAAATAGGCCGACTGACTGATTACAAGTTTGTAGACACCTGTGATGTTAATTAGAGGACACATCTTGGTTGAACATGTCCCTATGGTCACATTATTTTCTAGGGGTACCATCACTTTTTGTCCAGGCCTGTTTCATGAGTTTGTTTTTTAAAATAATTCTGTTGAACCACAATTCAAAAGCACTGTCTGATTTTCATTGGTTAATTTTCATAGAATTTTTATTTATTACCACTTTTGTCAGATTCAAGTTATTTCTGTGACCACTGTGGGTTTTTCTTTCATTAACAGATGGGTACCAACAATCAGTAAAACATAAACAGCTGTGACAGGCCACGAACAGAATGAGAGGTGGAAGTCCAGTTGTGGCGCTGTCAAAATAAAAGTACAACCCAAACAAAAGAGGAACAGAACTAAATATACACTACCGTTCAAAAGTTTGGGGTCACCCAGACAATTTTGTGTTTTCCATGAAAAGTCACACTTTTATTTACCACCATGAGTTGTAAAATGAATAAAAAATATAGTCAAGACATTGACAAGGTTAGAAATAATGATTTGTATTTGAAATAATAATTTTTTCCTTCAAACTTTGCTTTCGTCAAAGAATCCTCCATTTGCAGCAATTACAGCATTGCAGACCTTTGGCATTCTAGCTGTTAATTTGTTGAGGTAATTTGGAGAAATTTCACCCCACGCTTCTAGAAGCCCCTCCCACAAGTT
This sequence comes from Pholidichthys leucotaenia, assembly GCA_020510985.1. Lineage (NCBI taxonomy): Eukaryota > Metazoa > Chordata > Actinopteri > Cichliformes > Pholidichthyidae > Pholidichthys > Pholidichthys leucotaenia. The sequence goes on from CM035847.1 coordinate 132,539,768, forward strand.
GGATTGGCTGGATGGGCACTTCTTGCGTACCATACGGTCAAGCTGCTCCCACAATAGCTCAATGGGGTTTAGATCTGGTGACTGTGCTGGCCACTCCATTACAGATAGAATACCAGCTGCCTGCTTCTTCTCTAAATAGTTTTTGCACAATTTGGAGGTGTGCTTTGGGTCATTGTCCTGTTGCAGGATGAAACTGGCTCCAATCAAGCACTGTCCACAGGGTATGGCATGGCATTGCAAAATGGAGTGATAGCCTTCCTTATTCAAAATCCCTTTTACCCTGAACAAATCTCCCACCTTACCAGCACCAAAGCAACCCCAGACCATCACGTTACCCCCACCTTGCTTGACAGATGGCGTCAGGGACTCTTCCAGCATCTTTTCAGTTGTTCTGCGTCTCACAAATGTTCTTCTGTGTGATCCAAACACCCCAAACTTCGATTCGTCTGTCCATAACACTTTTTTCCAATCTTCCTCTGTCCAATGTCTGTGTTCTTTTGCCCATATTAATCTTTTTCTTTTATTGGCCAGTCTCAGATATGGCTTTTTCTTTGCCACTCTGCCCTGAAGGCCAGCATCCCGGAGTCGCCTCTTCACTGTAGATGTTGAAACTGGCGTTTTGCGGGTACTATTTAATGAAGCTGCCAGTTGAGGACCTGTGAGGCGTCTATTTCTCAAACTAGAGACTCTAATATACTTATCTTCTTGCTCAGTTGTGCAGCGGGGCCTCCCACTTCTCTTTCTACTCTGGTTAGAGACTGTTTGTGCTGTTCTCTGAAGGGAGTAGTACACACCATTGTAGGAAATCTTCAGTTTCTTGGCAATTTCTCGCATGGAATAGCCTTCATTTCTAAGAACAAGAATAGATTGTCAAGTTTCACATGAAAGTTCTCTTTTTCTGGCCATTTTGAGCGTTTAATCGACCCCACAAATGTGATGCTCCAGATACTCAACCTGCTCAAAGGAAGGTCAGTTTTGTAGCTTCTCTAACCAGCTAACCTGTTTTCAGCTGTGCTAACATGATTGCACAAGGGTTTTCTAATCATCCATTAGCCTTCTGACGCAATGAGCAAACACATTGTACCATTAGAACACTGGAGTGATAGTTGCTGGAAATGGGCCTCTATACACTTATGTAGATATTGCACCAAAAACCAGACATTTGCAGCTAGAATAGTCATTTACCACATTAGCAATGTATAGAGTGTATTTCTGATTAGTTTAAAGTTATCTTCATTGAAAAAAACAGTGCTTTTCTTTCAAAAATAAGGAAATTTCTAAGTGACCCCAAACTTTTGAACGGTAGTGTATATATAGAAAAAGAATAATAATCAAAGACCCCAGCACGGTACAGATCCGCGCTTGGCGTCATGACAAAACTGGCTCAGTTCATGACATTTGAAAAAGCACCTTAGTCTCCGTTTCCTGTTCTTGCGGTTTTGCCTTCAATAAAAGTAGGCATCTTTTTGAGCTAGGTTATACCAAGTGTGTAGGTATGAAATTTCCGTCAAAGCAACCTCCCACAGTCCTGAATCAATATGTTGTTCCAAATCCACACAAAAAACTGGAACTTGTGTTGTCTTTAAAAGCATCAAAAGTGGTGTGTGCGGTTGAGGTGACTGAAAAACCCCTCATCCTTAGATCCGTACATGATGAAATGACTGTACGCACTGCGGACATCAGTGCGTGTGAATGTCGACATATTTTTTAAATCTGAGGTCTTGACCCAACTGTTAAACTTCTCAGGTATATATCTCCACCACACTAGCACCTGCTTTTCACCTTTGATGGTACGCCGTTTTAGAATCTTCTGCACATGGTAGACTGTCATTACCCAGCGTTACTTTTAACTCTGCCTCATAAAACAAACCTTGAAACAGCTCTCCATCATCATCTTTCCATTTGTAGACAGGGGGGTTGCGAGGGACGCACTCAGACACCATAAACACTTCATTCGTAAAACTCCATATTTCTTATCAATCACCCCCCTCCACTTTATTATTGATATTGTATTTTGCCTTATTTTGTAATATATATCATGCTATTTGTATGTATCTTGTGTAGGATATTGTCTACATGTTTGAAATGAATGAAAAATGAAAATGATATCCTGACCATGTCTCCCTTTTTAAAATTCATCTTTAATTCACCGCTCTGTTGAGCTGGGGGTGTACCGTACAGGTTTTGAAACACTTGGCTCATGTTCTCCACGGTCATCTGCATAGGTGCCATTTTAATACTGGTGTAATAACCTCAATTGTAGCTCGTCACCAAGTCTTGTAAGATGTCGAGGTACTGCAGTGTGTTGTTGGCTGTAAAATACCTCCACATTTTGCCTTTTAATGTACGATTAAACCTTTCAATCACAGAGGCCTTGAGATCACTGGCCGTGGAAAAATGTGTTATACTGTGGTGACCCACCACAATCTACATGGACATTCAATCTTCACACTCAGCCAGCTGCACTAAGCAGACGACAATTTGCATTCAGACAGAGAGCCCCTAGGAGACAATCAGAACAATGACTATTGTTATACATCCCCGGATTAAGGAGAGAAAGTCCGGCGCCAGTTGATCACGCGATTGATTTGTATTTACTGATATGTATATCAATATGCACATGTGCCATGCATTCTCTCATCTGTATAAAAGAGCTGACTTTATATACCTCAAGAGCACACACATGCACACACACACACAGCACAGCACAGCACAGCGAACAGCGCTACAGTGTGTCTCATGATAATGGAGGAATAAAACTCTGAAACCTTCAGCTCGTCTCACGCCTGAACTTATTTTTTTCCTTCACACTGGTGACCCTTGATGAAGAATGGAACACGAGGCGATCACCCCGGAGATGACCCCGACCGGGAAAGCCTCAGCACGCGTCATGGTGCATTCCTCGCCTGATCTTTTACCTCCACACTGGTGACCTGACGAGGGAGAATGACCGTCTGCTCCCTCTCACCGCACTGTGGATCCCAGAGGACCAGAGAACGCCTGCAACCTCTTCATCCTCACCGGAGCGCAGTGCTGGGACCAAAACACACCATGAAAGACACGAGCGAATGAAGGAAGCAGCCTGAACAGGGACAATCGTCGACGCCGGCTGTGTTGATTTCCACCGAGCTTCCCAACTCTGACTAAACTCCAGACAGCGGACCTCCTGCGCACAGAAGCCCTGCACGCACACCGCAGGATTACGAGGACAGCGCAACTGCCAGCTATGTGGTCACTGCACCAGGGACAGACCGGCTCCACAGACTGGTACAGCGTCCTCCGCCGCTGCACATGCCCGGGAAAAACGGCCGATCGCCACCCTCGGAACCTTCAGGGCTGCTCGCGCACCTGGAGCGGACATACAGCCCGCACACAGGACTTTGTATGGGTTTCTCAGCCGCGGCGCACAAGGGGAATTTAGCCGATTGCTTTCCCTGATGACTTGAGGGCTGCTTCCCACACCTAAAGCCAAACTGCTGAGTCCCTGACACAGCTTCAGTTGTTTCACAGCCGCTACGCATCCTCGGGGAATTTGGTCGCTCGCTTTCCCCACATCCTCGTTGGATCGAGCCGCAGGAGGAGTCAGATAAAATGTTTTTTTTCACAGCCGCTGTGGATCTCCGCCAGGCTTAACAGGAAAGTCCCTCACCATCGCGGATCCACACGCAATTTTTGCGCGGCCCAGACACCCTTGATGTCCCGGGCCGGTACTCGCTTACTCCCACCCCTCCCCCTCCTCCTGCACAGAGCTTTTCCCGCACCTCACTCCCTAAGCCGGCCAATCGCCATCTGGTTCCATTACGCACGACTGCACACCGGCCCGTGCGCCCACGATCCACGGCCGTTCAACGTGCTGGTACTCGAAGCGGAGCACACTGCCCTTTCCACCCCTCCCCCGCCCCCCTCACGGACTGACATGCCCTCCGACAGTTTTACCGGAGCTGGAGCCCAAACGACGGGGGGGGGGGGGGGGTCACAACCCCTGCTGAGTGCTCTGGGGGGGAGACCTGTGGTGACCCACCACAATCTACATGGACATTCAATCTTCACACTCAGCCAGCTGCACTAAGCAGACAACAATTTGCATACGGACAGAGAGCCCCTAGGAGACAATCAGAACAATGACTATTGTTATACATCCCCGGATTAAGGAGAGGAAGTCTGGTGCCAGTTAATCACGTGACTGATATGTATTTACTGATATGTATATCAATATGCAAATGTGCCATGCATTCTCTCTTGTCTGTATAAAAGAGCTGACTTTACATGCCTCAAGAGCACACACGCACACGCACACGCACACACACACACACACACAGAGCACAGCGCTACAGTGTGTCTCATGATGATGGAGGAATAAAACTCTGAAACCTTCAGCTCGTCTCACGCCTGAACTTATTTTTTTTCCTCCACAATACCATGTTTTTCCATTAAAGCCTCAAAACTTTTGTTGAAAAATTCTTTTCCCGTGTCAGTTTTTAATTTGAAGGGTGTCTGACTTTCTTTGAAAATGGATTCAAGGGACTGTACCACCTCAGCGGCTGTCTTTCTCCTCAGAGCCCGTACATATGCCTTCTTGGAAAACACATCTATAACCATTAAGAAATAATGGTATCCATTATATTCGGCTAAAGCCTGCACATCGCATAGATCGGCTTGACATTAACGATCGTGGGACAAAAACTTTGTTTCAAGGAAAATATACTCTGGCTGGTTTGTATAGAGTGGAAGCATCCTGTTCAGATAAAAAACTTTTTGATGCTTTCAACCTCGACCTTCTTCCCCGCTTCATCTTGCACACCCCTGGGGAGTCGTTCTACACCTCCAAAGCTACCTGGATGTGTGGGGTTGTAATACACTGTTTTCATGAAGCGTGTCTCTGATATGATGAAACCAGAATGAGAAAAAAAGACTGGACAAAGGTTCTTTATTCACATTTTTTTAATTAAACATCTGTATAGCAACATAGCAGCGTAACAACATAGCAATGGATATGTGAAAAACCCTTTTGATCAAAGATTTAAAAAATCTATCCATCATCACGAGAAAAAAAAAAACAATTTCTTAAGAATAACCTATAACTAACATTTTCCATCCACATACAATAAAATATGTGAAAAGAAAACAAACAAAAAAAATCTAAGTCATAACTCTATCCATCCATCTTCTACTGCTTTTTCTGGAGGTCCAGGTTGTGGAGGCCGCAGTTCAAGCAGAGAAGCCCAGACTTCCCTCTCACCAGCCACCTGCTCCAGCTCTTCAGAGAGGATACCAAGGCGTTCCTTGACCAGCTGGGAGACATAGTCTCTCCAGCGAGTCCTGGGTCTGCCCCGGGGTCTCCTCCCAGTGGGACATGCTTGTACAAGTTCTGCGGTAACATCAACAAACCAAGTGTAGAAAGCAAGTAGATGACTAGGTCTGAAAGGGTCATTTCCCATTCTTTTAATGATCTCACGGTGTATTGACAAGTAGAGTCCATACTTTTTCTAGCAGGTTTTCCAGTCTCTAAAACTCTATGTCGCCCCTTAAATCAGCCAAGTTTTTATTTACTCTGTTATCAATAACACAAAAGGTTTGCTAAATAAAGAGAGTCAAGATGGCTCTCAAACTTGTTCCAAAGTTTCCCAGTGAAACTCTAAATTCTCCACATTTCTTTCAGATGTTCCAAAACAAAGGAGCCACAGCTCTGTCGTTTTCTGGAGATGTGCCAGCTTGATCTCATCTTCCCCAACCAGATTCTCGTACATACCATGAATGGGCTTGTAGATGACTCTGGTCGACTGTAGCTCCACAGAAGACTCTGGGCCATAGTTTTGATTTATTGGCCATCATCCTGAATGTTGTGGAGTTGAAAGAGGTGTCGGATGGCGGGAATAGACCCTGGTGTGTAGTCTCCCCATCAACCAGTAAAAGTTTTTCTGGTAGAAACCCTTGGTGATCACATCCAAGCACTGATGCTGCCTCTGACTGGGGTGATTAATACAACACCCTACACATTTCTCATGCTGGTACTCCTCCAGAGTTTTACTGAGCAAATGGAGCATGGCTGACTTTACAGCTCTGAAGAACACGTCGCTCATCCACCAGTCAGGTTGGTCTTCTGCAGACATTATCTGTGGTGTTGGTGAGATGGGGTTTGATAATGTAAGTGAAGGGGTGGGATCAGACACCCCCACAATCACATTCAATGTCTGTGAAACTCGGAGCTTTAGGATGGTTGATATCATCGTTGTTTGGTTCCAGATCCTGAGAGAGGGAGATATCTGTGACAAAAGAGTCCTGAGCTGGCGTGTTTGGAAGATTAATGGGTCGCAGAGGGTATTGGCTTTCCAGGATCTCCGCAGGTAGCGAGGGCTCCAGGGTCTCTGCACATTGCACGGGTTGCACAGGTCCCAGGGCCTCTCGGGTCTGCTTGGGCGGTAGGATACACACGTGGACAAAATTGTTGGTACCCCTCTGTTAATGAAAGAAAAACCCACAATGGTCACAGAAATAACTTGAATCTGACAAAAGTGGTAATAAATAAAAATTCTATGAAAATTAACCAATGAAAATCAGACAATGCTTTTGAATTGCGGTTCAACAGAATTAGTTTAAAAAAACAAACTCATGAAACAGGCTTGGACAAAAATGATGGTACCCCTCGAAAAGATTGAAAATAATGTGACCATAGGGACATGTTCAACCAAGATGTGTCCTCTAATTAACATCACAGGTGTCTACAAACTTGTAATCAGTCAGTCGGCCTATTTAAAGGGTGACAAGTAGTCACTGTGCTGTTTGGTGACATGGTGTGTACCACACTAAACATGGACCAGAGGAGGCAAAGGAGAGAGTTGTCTCAGGAGATTAGAAAGAAAATTATAGACAAGCATGTTAAAGGTATAGGCTATAAGACCATCTCCAAGCAGCATGATGTTCCTGTGACTACAGTTGCACATATTATTCAGAAATTTAAGATCCACGGGACTGTAGCCAACCTCCCTGGATGTGGCCGCAGGAGGAAACTTGATGAAAAATGGAAGAGATGGATAATACGAATGGTAACGAAAGAGCCCAGAACAACCTCTAAACACATTCATGGTGAACTCCAAGGTCAAGGTACATCAGTGTCAGATCGCACCACCCGTCATTGTTTGAGCCAAAGTGGACTTCATGGGAAACGACCAAGGAGGACACCACTGTTGAAAACAAATCACAAAAAAGCCAGACTGGAATTTGCCAACCTGCATGTTGACAAGCCACAAAGCTTCTGGGAGAATGTCTTATGGACAGACGAGACAAAACTAGAACTTTTTGGCAAGGCACATCAACTCTATGTTCACAGACGTAAAAATGAAGCATAGCAAGAAAAGAACACTGTCCCTACTGTGAAACATGGAGGAGGTTCTGTTATGTTCTGGGGCTGCTTTGCTGCATCTGGCACAGGGTGTCTTGAATCTGTGCAGGGTACAATGAAATCTCAAGACTATCAAGGTATTCTAGAGAGAAATGTGCTGCCCAGTGTCAGACAGCTTTGTCTCAGTTGCAGGTCATGGGTCTTGAAACAGGATAATGACCCAAAACACACAGCTAAAAACACCCAAGAATGGCTAAGAGCGAAACATTGGACTATTCTAAAGTGGCCTTCTATGAGCCCTGATCTAAAGCCTATTGAACATCTGTGGAAGGAGCTGAAACATGCTGTCTGGAGAAGGCACCCTTCAAACCTGAGACAACTGGAGCAGTTTGCTCATGAGGAGTGGGCCAAAATACCTGCTGAGAGGTGCAGAAGTCTCATTGACAGTTACAGAAATCCTTTGATTGTAGTGATTGCCTCAAAAGGTTGTGCAACAAAATATTAAGTTAAGGGTACCATCATTTTTGTCCAGGCCTGTTTCATGAGTTTGTTTTTTTTAAATAATTCTGTTGAACCGCAATTCAAAAGCATTGTCTGATTTTCAGTGGTTAATTTTCATAGAATTTTTATTTATTACCACTTTTGTCAGATTCAAGTTATTTCTGTGACCATTGTGGGTTTTTCTTTCATTAAAAGAGGGGTACCAACAATTTTGTCCACGTCTGTATTTGGGGACTGCAAGGGTTGTTGGGATCGCAGGAATGGAGTGAGCCGGTTCTCTGCCAGTCCAACATCTGAAGGTTTGATTTTGGAATAAGGACCCCAAAACTTTGAAGGATCCCGATCCAACTCCACAGAGGTAAGTGTGATACGTCTGGCGGTGTAGTTTCTCTTTGGATTGCTCGTGGTTTTACCGATTGTCTTTTTTCGATGGTGGTTGATGTCTGCCTCGGTGGATGTGTTTTTAAAGCATGTAGGAAGGAGGGAGAGGTACTCCTTGGTATGTGTGTTTGTGAGAGGAAGGATGGAGAGGGGAGGGGGATGCAGTTCTTGGTTAGGGTGTATAAAACTATACAGATTTTTTTTCCAATATACAGTATATCAACATTCGATTCTCATGCTACACCCTAGAAAACAGGTCAAAGGTTACATGCCTTTCATCTCTGTAAACAATGAGGCTTTTTACCCATATAGTATATCATCATTCCATTCTCATGCCCCCATAGGTCATGGATCAAAGGTCGCCACAGGTCAAAGGACATCACGGGTCCAGGGGGGAGGGGGAGAGGTCAAGGGTCACAATCCATGAAACTTTTTGGCATAAAGTATACATATTCTTTTCTTCTGTATGTCCACATGATCTGAATTTGTGCACTAATAACCATAAGCTAATAAACATGATGAAGTTTCTCTTCATTTGTGTTTTATTCAATGACACACCAGTTTCTAAAATTGATATGATTAAAATATCAATTATACTGTAATTATGTTAAATAATTTATATAGAAAGCACATACTGTATACAGTATATTTACCTTTAGTAAAACACAAAATGGTGGGTGAGTCCCTTTCAGTGTTGGGCAAGTTATTAAAAAAATAGTAACTAATTACAGTTACTAGTTACTTCTTTCATAAGTAATTGAGTTAATTTACCAATTACTGCATGATTAAAGTCATTAGTTACTTGGAAATGCATACTTAAATCATCTTGCACACATAGCAAGATAATTTAATTAATGGGTTGCATTACCGGCTTATTAACCTCTTGCACTCCGTTGTACCTCGGACGGGCAAGTCTCTGTGTCCTAGAGCGCACGAGAGCGCACGAGAGCGCACGAGGGCGCTCTCGTGCGCTTGGTGTAGGTGGTGATGTAGGTGGTGATGGTGATGTAGTGGCGTCCAAGCGCGCACTGAAAATAAAAGCTGCAGACACAGCCGCGAACAGATTAGTTCATCTGATTGACCTCTCATTCGACTAATAAGAGCCTTGAATTGGGTTTCTGAAACCTTGAAGAACCAATGACTAAAAACCTAGCCAGAAGGACCCGCCTGCTGTGAATGCAGTGAGCCAATTGAAGCAGAGAAGTTCGCGAGCTGTTTTTTTTAAGGCTGGGTGAAGACTGACTGCTGGAGCGGATCAACAAAGGATTAGACGTTATGAGACGTTATGATTTCTTCCATGGTCATAGACCGACGGAGGCTGACGACGAAGGCTGAGTGACACACACGCCTTCGTCAGTCTTTTTTTAATTACTACTGTTATTTGTTTTGAAAAATCGTTCGCCAAAAACCGCAATCATGGAAGAACAAAACCGCAATAATGGAATTATGTTTTGACCGGGTCGCGAGACCAGAACCACGAGCGGACCAGCATCGCGTTCGTCTGACAATGAGGAAGAGAAGTTGGCCAGGACAATGTGGCTGTGAAGAGGTAAGGTGTTATAAGTCAAATTATTTTTTATCCCTGAAAATTGTAATCCAAAATGACTTTTGACCGATCGGTAAATTACAATTGTGCTTCGCGGCGCAATTCGTGCGCCGCTGTACAAGGGGTTGTTTGCTGCGTACAGACTGTGAACGCCCCACCCCGACCCCCGCTATTCTTCTGCAGCGAGGGGGAGGGAAGCCGCGGTGATTGCGCTGCTGTCCCACATCACCACATGAGGCTAATCCGTTGTGTAGCGATGGCCGAAGTCCATCCTCTGTAGCGAGCGGGGGGGGGGGGGGAACAACCCCCCACCCACACACACACACAGACAGCCCTGAGTGTGACCTTTCATTAGAGCCCAAAAGGAAGCATCTATATTGAATCATTCAAAAGTTACAGACGTTTTTCCAAACTGTGCCATTTGGCACAATTTGGCACAGTTCAAAAACGCCTGGCTACTACCTGAGGAAAAAGCTGTGTAATATATTCAATTTTTGTGGTATTGTTACAAAATTTGGACCTCAGCTGGATAACACTTGGTTCTACATTTCTGTTGCATTTTCCAGCCCGGATCTGAAGCTGTGTGTTATTTGCAAGCATTTGTATCTAAAAAAAACACCCAGGCCAAATTTATTTTCTTCAAGTTCACTATGTTTAGATAACTGTAACTCAGTGGCCGGAGCACTTAGAGAGATCAAATTCAAAGCGTTTTCTTTTAAATGAGACCAACCCCATGAAGATGCTGCAAAGGGTTGAAGAACAGCTTTCGATTTACTTTGGGCACATTATTTTTTGGCGTTTTTAGGAAAATTGACCGGAGGGCAAGGGGTTAATAGCAGGCTGAAAATAGGCTGTTTCAGATAGAACTTCACATACAGTTTTTTAATACTGGTGTTGCTGCACATGTGTCAGTGCGGGACATGAAAGCTGTCCATGTTTATCTTACCTTTATGTTATGGATTCATCCCATGTGCAGTGATCCAAAGAAAATGTTAATTTTCCACAGTCCAAACATCTACTGTGACACATACATGATCCAGTCTCTCAAATGCCTTTTGGAGATCAAAATCCATTTTTGAAAAATCTTTATCCAGGAGGCAAGTAAATGTGTTTTAACATCAGTGGATCACAGTCCAGCTGTTTGATGCAAAGTGACTGTTATCATGTCTTCATTCTGTCACAACGTATCTTGCAATCAGTTGGTTTAATTTTTGCTGGGTCACACTGCCCAGATGCATACCTGTGATTGAAATCCAGCCATGGGTGTTCAGATGAGAGTATTTCCACTTTATAGCCTGCTGTGACATCCAGTTCACGGTGTTAGTTGTTAGTATAGCTAGCAGTTACTGAGCACTAGCTTTATCGGAGCTTGTTGCTTTTTCAGGCACTTCTGAAGAGGAATCCACCGCAACTTAGTTTGCAACCCACCAATATGCTCTTGTCCATAACCGTAACAAAGGAAAAATAGTCTGTGTATGTCCACAAAAACAAAGTAGCTTCATCTCTTCCTCCTCACAGTAATGAAGACTTGGTGCTTTGCAACAGGTCACGTCGACTGACGGCTCATCTCAGCTACAGTAGGGCCAGTTTGTATATTCATTTATTTGCACAAAAATATTTATCCATATTAATAAAATGAGTAACAAGTAATGCATCTGATCAAATTTCAGTAACTGTATTGCATGACTGAAGTTTTAAACAGTAATTTCGTTACACAACACGTTACTGCAAAAGTAGTGGCATTACAGTAGCGCGTTAATGTGTTACTCCCAACACTGGTCCCTTTCAACTGTTTAAAAAGATAAGAAAAAAATGAGACAAACTGTAAAATCAATAAGATGCTGCTAAAAAAATATTGGGTTATTTTGTTTTATTTCATTTTTAACAAAAAGTTTTAAAAGTACTTAAAATAGTATGGTTGAGAAAATGTTTGAACTACCACATAAATGCAAAATAATACATAAAAATGTGGACAAATAAAGATGTGCACAGAGATATGACAGGTTTCTGCATGTATCAACAATGATCAACCCTTTTGAGAACTTTTGGTCAAATGTCTCTTTCACTCTCATTCTCACCCTTTGATGATTTCCTCGACATCCACCCTTTACTGAATCGCTTTTTCAGATGAGATAAAAATCCTTCTTCGGAGTCCACATTCTTTCTTTGTTCTTTTAAAGCTGTGGCGAGAGAAGAGTTGTAACAAAAATAAGACAAGAACATCTATCTTCCACATAATCATCACACAGATGCAGTGACGTGCAGACATTTCATTGGGCAGGTGCTCAGCCAAAAAAAGGGCACTCCTAAATACTGAAAAAGTAAAGATGCATACAGTAGTGCAGACTTTACTGTACAAATGGTATATTTATTTTATTTTAATACCTATACACTCATGGAGATATTTAATACCCCACAGATTTCTACAAAATTATCAACTCACACAGATACCATGGTCTTCATCATTAATGATGCTCGTCATTAATGGTCTCCATTGCTGGCCAAAAAATGAGCAGCTTCCATTGAAAAATAAATATCTGTTCTAAATAGATACATCTTTGCAAAAATCTGAAAAAAGCTATTCTTTCAATAAATAAAACATTGAGCTTCCGTTCAAATAAATAAATCTTTGCAAATAAACAAATAAAAAATGTCCCCTCTTGTTAATCTGCCACCCTCCATCTCCATAAAGATTGCAAGGGTAGTTTACACAGGGCAACTTAGTATTATATCAGTGACAGCACAGTAGTAAATTAACAAGAAAAATCAGGAAAAGTTGTAAATGTTGTAGAAAAAAGTTCCAATATGAGTATATTGTAAATTTGTACGGGGGAAAATGTGGCGAATTTGTAGGGGAAAAAAAGTAGTAAATTTGCGACAAAAATAATAAATTTGCAAGGAAAAAGTAAAAAAAAAAAATCAAAAAAGTTATACTTTTCCTAGTAAAATATTAACGTTTACAAAGAAAAGCCTCACTAATTGGTGACAAAATCAGAAATTTCTGAGAGAAAAAAGTCAAAAAAGTTATAAAAATGTTCTAGAAAATTGTCAACATTTTTCTTGTAAATGTGTGACTTTGGTGGAAATTTATGTCTTTTCCTGGAGATGTGGGTTTTTTTCGGCATTTGGAAGTTGTTTTTCTCACGAATTTGTAACTTTTTTTCTAGTAAATTTGTCACTTGCTTATAGTAAGTTTGGGACTTTTTAAATTGTAAATTAACATCTGCTATGTTTTTACACCTTTATTCTGGCAAATTTGTATTGAAATTAGGTTTATACCATGTGCTAAACAATCATCATGGAGACATGATGATTGTTTAGCATGATGATTGACGGGGTGATTGACGGGGTGAATTGGCCTAGGATGAACAGCAATAAAGAACGGCAACAGCTGGATGAAGACCTGGACAAGATACTGGAGGTGGCCCTGGCCAGGCCAGTGGAACAGAAAATCAACACAATGACGGCAATAACTTACAGCACGGCAAAAGAGCGGGTTTAGCATTAAGGAGAAGAAGACCACTAATTTGAGGAAGAAGCAGCTGAATCGGAGGGAGAAGGAGATACGTGGTTTGAGGAAGGAAATCAGGATCCTCAGCAGGCAATTCAAGAATGCCACAGAAAAGGAGCAAGAGGGGATTAAAGACTTAACATCCGGACTCCAACATCAGTTTCGCAGGCTGAAGAGGGTGGATCAAGTGCAGAAGCAGAGGAAGGAGAGGGGGGGGGGGGGGTCAAGAGAGTCCAGTTTATTAAAGACCCCTACAGTTTTATCAAGTCCTTGTTAGGGGAAACCAGATTGGGCATATTGACCAGCTCCAAAGAGGAGGTTGAAGAATTCCTCAGGACAGCCCACTGTGATTCATGCAGGGATGAAAACCTGACCAGCCACCTAAAGATCCAAAGTGTCATACCTCCTTTGAGAGCTCTGGAGACCAGAGAGCCAACCTGGAAGGAAGTGGAGGAAGTGGTAAAGAGGGCAAGAACAACATCAGCCCCTGGACCGAGTGGCCTGCCCTACAATGTCTACAAGAAATGTCCACTTTTGTTACGTAAACTGGGGAAACTCCTTTGGAAAATCTGGGAAAAGGGCAGTGTACCAGCAACCTGGAGGGTGGCAGAGGGCTGCTTTGTGCCAAAAGAAAAGGAATCTTCTGAGATCAGCCAATTCCGTAGCATCTCTCAACTGAGTGTTGAAGCCAAGATTTTCTTCTCATTTTTGGCACGGCAGATGACAACCTACATGACAGAATGGCTATGTAGACACCTCAATCTAGAAGTAGGGATCCCAGGATTCTCTGAGTGTTTGGAACACACCTGCATCCTCAGCCATCTGATCCAGGAGTCGAAGAGGAGCAAAGGCAACCTAACGGTTGTCTGGCTTGACCTTGCCAAAGCATATGGGTCCATGCCCCATTATTATTAACTATTAATTATTATTAACAAGGCCTTGGAGCATTACCACATCCCAAATAAGATCAGGTAGATGATTAATAATTACCTAGGTTCATTCAAGCTGCGGTTTACACCTGCCAAGTTTACCACCTTGTGGCAGGCCCTAGAGAAGGGGGATTGTAAGAGGATGCACGGTCTCCCCATTTTGTTTATCATAGGGATGGACCTCCTTATTACAGCAGCAGCAGAAGAGGCAAAAGGACCAGTGACTGTGGCAGGAGGCAGGCAACCCCCAGTAAGAAGATTCATGGATGACCTCACTATAACAACTACATCACATGTTCAGGCAAGGTGGGTCCTGAAGACTCTAGGGCCCCTGACATCATGGGCAAGGACGAGCTTCAAGCCCAGGAAATCAAGGAGCATGGTGATGAAGAAGGGGAAGTTGACTGCTGCATTCAAGCTTCAAATCCAAGGAGAAGACATCTCAACAATTAAATAGAACCCCATCAAATACCTGGGGAAATGGTATGATGACTCCCACAGAGACAGGAACAACATCTCCAGCACTGAAAAACAGGTAGAAGAGTGGATGAGGAGAACTGACAGATCAGGACTGCTTGGCAAGTTCAAGTCTTGGCTTTACCAGCATGGGTCACTGCCAAGGTTGATGTGGCTATTGACAGTTTACAAGATACCAATGACTGCAGTGGAGGAGATGGAGAGGAAAGTCAATAAACATCTGAGGCAGTGGCTTGGCATACCTCCCAGTTTCACAGCAGTAGGATTCTATATTAGATCAGGTCAGCTCCAGCTTCCATTCTTGTCTGTGGTTAAGAAATTTCAGGTGGCCAAGTGCAGGGTGGTGATGATGCTCAGGGAGTCTAAAGATGAGCAAGTCAGTAATGTAAGGGTGACAACAAGGACAGGCCGCAAGTGGGCAGCACACATTGCAGTCAGGAAGGCTGATAGCTCCCTGGAGCTGAGGGACATCACTGGGAACATCTGCATGGGGGTGGCATGGGCTGGGAGTCTCTCATTACAAGCAGTGGGGTAAGGCGAGTGTAGAGCAGAGGAGAGAGATGGTCCTGGCAGAGGTGTGGCAGCAAGCAGAGGAGATGCGAAAGGTGAAGGCTGTTGAACTAGCGACACAGGGAACGTGGACCAAATGGGACCTCCCAAAAAGGAGGGTCTCATGGACCGAACTCTGGAGGCTGGAGCTGTTCCACATAAGCTTCCTCCTAAGGTCTGTTTATGACACACTCCAATCTCCGGCAAATCTGGTAAGATGGGGCCTGAGATAAGACCCAGGCTGCAAACTATGTGGGAGGAGAGGAACACTTTCTCACATCTTGACTGATTGGCACATAGCCTTGTCCCAAGGGAGGTACAGGTGGCGGCACGATAAGGTGCTCACAGTTATTGCAGACACCCTGGAGCAGGCCAGAAAAACACCACAGCCACATAAGCAACAAGTCACATCATCGTTCCAGTTCATCGGAGCCAGGGAGCAGCCATTTACTGTAAGGAGAGCCAGAGCCGGCATCCTTCGGGGGGGGTACAAGGATGGCAGATGAGAGCTGATCTGGTAAGAAAAGCTGGTTTTCCCACCATTCATTCGGACAAACCTGAGACCTGACATCGTCATTTGGTCAGAACAGGCGAGAAAGGTGATCCTTGTGGCACTGACTGTCCCATGGGAAGAAGACTGTGATGAGGCTCATGAGAGGAAGAGCTTAAAGTACAGTGACCTCATCATGGATTGCAGAGAGAAAGGGTGGCAAACATGGTTGTTTCCAGTTGAGGTTGGGTGTAGAGGATTTCCAGCGCAGTCTGTGTGGATCATGCTCACTACACTTGGCATTTCAGGCAATGAGTGGAAGTTAGCTGTACGCAAGAATGGAGAGGCAGTAGAGAGAGCTTCTTGTTAGTTATGGTTTAAAAGAGACCAGGAGGGCTGGAGGCCTGGAGCTGATGGGCAGTGATCTGGACACCACTGTTGACCCGCCAACTAGAGGGTGTTGCGGTTAAGGGTCGAAACACCCAGAGAAGGTTGGGCACCGTCTGATGACATCAGCTTCACGCTGAAGGTCACAGTCGCTGTTTGAAGTGACTGAATGTGAGGCATCTTCGGATGTATTAAACAAGTATGTTTTACTTACCATAGTCATGCAGGCACTGTGAGACATTCAAAGAAAAAAAGTCTGGATTATTCAAATTTGCAAAGCACTCTATAAATTCAAGAAATCTCTGTCTGTGTGTCTGTCACGTTTATAGGACATCATAGGACGGCCTATGATGTCTGCCTGATGTCCTATGATGATCCTATGATCTCAGGCATCATAGGACTCGCGATGAGTCATAAAGATATGATGTCTATGAGTCATAAAGATGTGATGTCTATATGACAGATCATCAGGCATCATAGGACTCCGATGATATCAGGAGACATAGGACTCACAATGCCATCATACAGACAAATGTGTCTTTATGATGTCACATACACATCACTCACGATGCCTAGACTAATGTGTCGTTATGATGTCATATGGCTCAAAACTGGCAAGGCGAATACAGTAATTAACAGGGCCAGTCTTTACAGCGCGTTTGTGTTTTCTGCAAAACAGATTTCTGCAGCCAGGGGCAATTATACGCTGCTGCAAGCAGAGTTGCCAGATCAGCAAAAGTGCCGCTTTCTCAGCCATGTTATTTTTAAAGAGGTGCTGACACAGTAAAACTGTGTAACCTTGAAGAATGTCAGTCTACACTACAAATGTGTAAAATGACAAGCAAAGCGCTGATTTTCTCCGGGTGCTCTGGTTTCTTGGTTTCTACGGGCCTGCACGGGCCTTCCTGAACAGGGTGAAAAGCCACTTTTTGCTCAGATCTATTTTCCATGATCCTGCCCATGAACTGAAATTACGATGCGCCTATCCCTCAACCAGTGGTCCGAAAGAAGAAGAAGAAGACCCACCAGATGGAGAGCAATAGAATGAGGAGAACTGCTGCATGTCGGAAAAGATGCCGTGAACACGAAACACCTCAGGTTCCAGTAGTACACTGCAGGCATGACTGTGAACAACACAGCCAGGACAGGAGGAGACCCTTCAGCAATGGGCATGGAGAAATACTTGCTTATACTTGGTTTCTAAGAGCATGGATGGGTATGCACAGGTATGTACTAGTATTGAAAATCATTCATGCATATGAAGAGTTGCCAATTTTTCAGAAAAGCTTTGAGTGAGATTTAGAGGGACTTGTGCACGTGGGAAACTGTGAGGTTGTGGTGGAGTGATCATGCATGCAAACAAGTTTTTTTTTCCAACATATTCACTTCTTTATCTCAGAGTAAGTTTTAGAAGATATTTAGTCTATCTGCCATAGCAATCAGCCTTGACCACATCTTGACAGCACTGCCTTGAGAGCTCTTATTGCATAGAAATCTAAAGGAAGTCAACATGATGCAGTATTTCCTTAAATTTGGAGTGAGAAATTGGGTTTGTGGTATGAGACGAAGGGGGAAAGAGTGACACTCACTCACTCTCAAAATACAATACATTCGTGTTGTTTTCTCCTCTTTGGATGCTTTTTCCATTCATTTTAAAATATTTCTTGTATGAATGCTACAATGGTACAACATCTGAAAGGCCATTTTGTCACTTCAGATGTACCATGGTAGCATTCATACAAGAAATATTTTAAATATATACATTTCTCCATATGTATGTTCAGAATATGACAAGTATTATACGGGTGGGGGGGGGGGGGGTCACAGGCTGAAAAGTTCATAGTGGTCAAATTTGGCCAAATGTGTTTTATTTTTTTTATTTTTCAACCACTGGGATCCAAGTGCTGCAACACCGATGGAAGAAGTGTGTGGACTGAAGGGGAGAGCATGTTGAAAAATAAACCATATTTGGTCAAATTTGACCACTATGAGCTTTTCACACCCCATCCCCCGTATTGTATATTTGGGCCATTTAACACAACTGTGAGTAACTCAAACTGATAGGTTCAGGTTCAGGTTCAGGTTACTTTATTTGTACCCGTAGGTAGATTTGTTTTGCAGTCTGGTGACATCCATATTTACAAGCCACTAATTACATTCAACATAGACACAAACACAGGCACACATGAAGCGGACTATAAACATGATAAAAATACTCAAGGCTCCATCAATCAGGGTATAAATAGACAAAGAGATGAGGGAGAAACCAGAGGTAAGAGAGAAGGGTCATATTAAAAGTTAAAAGTTAAAAACTAGTCAGAGGTTAAAAAACTAAAAGGTCTAAAACCCAATAAAATATTTAGAACCCAAGTGACATCATACAAAAATAAGTAAATATAAAATGAAGTTAATAAATAGGTACCTAAATTATGCACAATATATTTTTATAGCTTGTTCAACTCTTTGAAAGCAGCAGGGGCAAAGCTGTTTTTGTAGCGCTGGGTTCTACTTTTTGGGACAGCAAACCTCCGTCTTGAGGGAAGAAGCTGAAAGTGGCAGTGCAAAGGGTGGGAGTCATCATTTAAAATGGAGGTAGCCATCCTCTGTACTTGTCTGGTGTACAGGGATGTCAGGCTCAGCTGTGGCTCACCAAGCAAACGACTGGACCATCTAACTACCTGATCCAAGGATTTCCTCTGTTTCAGTTTTATCTGACCAAACCATGACACTAAAGAAAAGGATAAAACAGATTCAATAAGGTTCGGTCAATTTGGAAGCGTGCAAGTTTCCTCAAACAATGCAAATTTTGCTGACCCTTTTTGCACACCCTTTCACAGTTCACTTCAAAGTTTAAATTACTATCAATAATCGTCCCAAGATATTTGTACGATTGTACACATTCGGTGGTCTGGCCTTTTAGTATGGTGACTTTGTGCCTGGGAGTTTTCCTCCTAAAGTCAATAATCATATCTTTCGTTTTTGTTGTATTCAGCTGCAGGTAGGAATCCGCACACCAGTGAACAAAATCATCAACTACTGGGCCGTGGCCACTCTCACTATCCTGGAGGAGACTGACAATGACTGAGTCATCAGCATACTTTATAATGTGTCTGTTGTCATGTCTGCTCCGACACATGTTTGTGTACAGGATGAAGAGTAGTGGTGACAACACACACCCCTGAGGAGAGCCAGTAGAAGAGCACTTTAGGTCAGACAATGTGCCATTGACCCTTACTCTCTGCGTCCTGTTGGTTAAGAAATCCAGAATCCAACCCACCAGATTATTGCTCAAATCAAATTGTTGCAGGAGCCTTTCAACTAAAATATGAGGTTGGATTGTATTAAAGGCGGAAGAAAAGTCCACAAATAAAAGCCTGGCATGTGTCCCGTTAAAATCCAGATGTTTAAAAAGCATGTTAAACATAGTGACAGTGGATCCTCCACTCCTCTGTGAGGCCTATAGGCAAACTGCAGAGGATCCAATGCATGTTCAGTCTGCCTTAGGACCTCAGATCTGACCAGTTTTTCAAAAATTTTCATTAAAATTGAAGTCAAAGCAACTGGTCTAAAGTCGTTTACCGTTTTAGGACAGCTGGATTTTGGAACGGGAACAACCACGGCTTCTTTCCAGATCTTAGGCACATGTTGTGTCTGTAAGGACTTATTGAAAATGTAATGAAATATAGGACTCAGTTCATGTGCACAGGACTTTACCAAGCGCCCACATATATTATCAGGGCCCTGACTTTTGTTCACTTTTACAGCGCAGAACTCCCTTTTAACATCCTGCACCTCAATATTAAAGTGCTGATTGTATTTGAGTTTCTGTTTCAAATCTTGGATTTCTGTGCTGAAATCAAAGGAGTCAAAACGACCATAAAAACAATTAAGAGCATTAGCCAGCTCTGTGTCTGAATTAAAACCATCTAAAAACACACGATTACTGCGCTCTGTGCTCTGAAGGCCTGCAATAGTTTTCATACTGGCCCAGGCTGAACCAAGTTTCTTTGTTGCCATCTTGCTTTCCAACTCTGATTCTGGACCTTCATAACACCTCAGCAGTGCCACAGGCTGATCACCTCCATGCCACGCCACATTGATACAGTAATTAATCCAAAAGGAGCCCCGACCAAGTATTGAGTGTGTACATGGACATACTTTTCAGTCGGCCAACATTTCTATTTAAAAACTATTTTTTAAAATTAATTTTATGTAATATTCTAATTTTTTGAAAAACTGAATTTGGGGTTTTCATGGGCTGTCAGCCATAATCATCAAAATTAAAATAAATACAGTGGGGCAAAAAAGTATTTAGTCAGCCACCAATTGTGCAAGTTCTCCCACTTAAAAGATGAGAGAGGTCTCCAATTTTCATCATAGGTATACCTCAACTATGAGAGACAAAATGAGAAAAAAAAAAAATCCAGAAAATCACACTGAAGGATTTTTAATGAATTAATTGGTAAATTCCTCAGTAAAGTAAGTATTTGGTCACCTACAAACAAACAAGATTTCTGGCTCTCACAGACCTGTAACTTCTTTTTTAAGAGGGTTTTCTATCCTCCACTCGTTACCTGTATTAATGGCACCTGTTTGAACTCGTTATCAGTATAAAAGACACCTGTCCACAACCTCAAACAGTCAGACTCCAAACTCCACTATGGCCAAGACCAAAGAGCTGTCAAAGGACACCAGAAACAAAATTGTAGACCTGCACCAGGCTGGGAAGACTGAATCTGCAATAGGTAAGCAGCTTGGTGTGAAGAAATCAGCTGTGGGAGCAATTATTAGAAAATGGAAGACATACGAGACCACTGATAATCTCCCTCGATCTGGGGCTCTACGCAAGATCTCACCCCGTGGGGTCAAAATGATCAGGAGAACGGTGAGCAAAAATCCCAGAACCACACGGGGGTACCTAGTGAATGACCTGCAGAGAGCTGGGACCAAAGTAACAAAGGCTACATCAGTAACACACTACGCCGCCAGGGACTCAAATCCTGCAGTGCCAGATGTGTCCCCCTGCTTAAACCAGTACATGTCCAGGCCCGTCTGAAGTTTGCTAGAGAGCATTTGGATGATCCAGAAGAGGATTGGGAGAATGTCATATGGTCAGATGAAACCAAAATAGAACTTTTTGGTAAAAACTCAACTTGTCATGTTTGGAGGAGAAAGAACACCATACCTACTGTGAAGCATGGGGGTGGAAACATCATACTTTGGGGCTGTTTTTCTGCAAAGGGACCAGGATGACTGATCCATGTAAAGGAAAGAATGAATGGGGCCATGTATTGTGAGATTTTGAGTGAAAACCTCCTTCCAAAAGCAAGGGCATTAAAGATGAAACGTGGCTGGAACTTTCAGCATGACAATGATCCCAAATACACCACCCGGGCAATGAAGGAGTGGCTTCGTAAGAAGCATTTCAAGGTCCTGGAGTGGCCTAGCCAGTCTCCAGATCTCAACCCCATAGAAAATCTTTGGAGGGAGCTGAAAGTCCGTGTTGCCCAGCGACAGCCCCAAAACATCACTGCTCTAGAGGAGATCTGCATGGAGGAATGGGCCAAAATACCAGCAACAGTGTGTGAAAACCTTGTGAAGACTTACAGAAAACGTTTGACCTCTGTCATTGCCAGCGAAGGGTATATAACAAAGTATTGAGATAAACTTTTGTTATTGACCAAATACTTATTTTACCGAGGAATTTACCAATTAATTCATTAAAAATCCTTCAGTGTGATTTTCTGGATTTTTTTTTTCTCATTTTGTCTCTCATATTAAGGTATACCTATGATGAAAATTGGAGACCTCTCTCATCTTTTAAGTGGGAGAACCTGCACAATTGGTGGCTGACTAAATACTTTTTTGCCCCACTGTAAACACTTGAAATATATCACTCTTTGTGTAATGAATCTATATAATATATGGGTTTCACTTTCTGAAATGAGTGACAAAAAATATGGAACTTTTTCATGATATTCTAATTTTTTGAGATGTACCTGTATGTTGAAAAATAAACCACATTTGGTCAAATTTGACCACTATGAGCCCCCCCCCCCCAAAAAAAAATGTATATTTGGGCCATTTAAGACAACTGTGAGTAACTCAAACTGATACTGGTGCAGGTCAAAAGTTTGAGGGTTTAACTATTGATAAACACAATCTAATTAGGTAAAGACATGCATGTTAGGTTAATTGGCTGTTCTAAATTGTCCCTAGATATCTGTTTCCTATAGGCCCTTAGAATAGAGGGTTAGTATTAATGAAAGCGCTTTGAGTGGTCTTTGTGACTAGAAAAGCGCTATATAAGTGCAGGTTAGTTAGTAGTTAGTTAGTAATTAGCCTTTGCGTGTTTTTTAAATGTAAGCATGTCTTAATCTGAACAAAAAACAGGTGAAGACATTCATAATGTAAATGATTTCATGAATTTTATGCTGCATCAACAATGCTTTGTTCATATTACATCAATTTACTATATTCATAAAACATGATTTTTTTTTTTTTTATTTATTTTTTTTTTTTTTTCTCTCGGCGCCACACCAGTCGGCTGCCTTTTGCAACAGCGGCTCGATTCCGAGTCTTTTTCCCTTCCTCTCTCTTTTGATCCGTCTTTTTTTTTCACCCCACTTATATCACGGACACACAGATCGTCCTAAATGTCTCCTGAGCCGGTGGACGGAGCCACTGTTTATAGCAGGATACGATACAGCAGAGAACAGCTGCTAGCATTCAACCGCCACCCGGTCCCATTGGAAAAACTCGACATACCGAGAGAACTGAGGCGAAAACGCCGCGGCTGCCGGGCTGGAGTAAGGCGGAGGACAAAAAATATAAGGTACAGACCCTCCCTTCCATCTGTTGTCATGGGAAATGTACGGTCGATACTGGGAAAGTTAGATGAGCTAGCGGCTATCTCCCGTTATGATAGCACATACCGGGAGTGCTCTCTCCTTTTGTTTACTGAGACGTGGCTAACTGAACTAGCAGCAGATGCTAACATTGAGCTGGAGGGTTTTCATATGATACGAGCTGACCGAACACCAGACAGTGGCAAGGCTAGGGGCGGTGGAGTGATAATGTATGTTAACAACAACTGGTGCAGACCGGGACATATCACTGTTAAACAACGACACTGCAGCAAAGACATTGAGTTGCTAGCTGTTAGCATGAGGCCTACATATCTCCCGAGAGAACACTCACACGTGATCTGCATTGTTGTTTATGCAAATCCGACGGCGAACGCTGGGACAGCACGTGACGTCATCCATTCAGTAACCAGCAGGCTGCAGACAGAACACCCAGGTGCTCTTCTCCTCATCTCAGGCGATTTCAACCATGTTTCACTGTCTCCCATTCTACCCACGTTCACCCAGTATGTCACATGCCACACTAGAGACAATAAAACACTGGATTTATTCTACGCAAACACTAAGGAGGCGTACACCTCATCACAACTCCCCCCACTCGGGAGATCGGATCACAACTTGGTTCATCTCCGGCCGGTGTACAAACCCCTAGTGCACAGACAACCTCCGGCCATGCACACTGTGGAGTTATGGTCTGAGGAGACAATGGACACCCTAAAGGGCTGTTTTGAAGCCACCGCCTGGAAGCAGCTCTGCGATCCACATGGTGAGGACATCGATGGCCTCATTCACACCTTCACGGGCTACCTCAGCTTCTGTGTGGACAAATCCGTTCCCACCAAGACCATACGGCGTCACTCATACAACAAACCCTGGATCAACCCTGAGATAAAAACACTTCTGAGAGAGAAGAAGAGGATCTTCAGGTCAGGGAACAGGGAGATGCTGAAGTCCGTACAGAGGGAGCTGAGGAGAAAGATCAGAGAAGGCAAGGACAGCTTCAGGAAGAAGATGGAGGACAAGCTGCAACAGAGCGACATCAGCGGGGTCTGGAGAAACCTCAAAACCATCTCGGGGCTCCAGAATACCTCCCCCCAGGCCACAGGGGGCAGGGAGTGGGCGAACAACCTGAATCTGTTTTTCAATAGATTTGACCAACCGCCCTCCCCCCTGACTGCACAACAACCACTGCTGCCTCTAAAGAAATCAAGTCCTGCTGCCCACTCCCCACTCCACCAACACCCCCCCACTCCCAACACACAGCCCCCCATCCTGACCCTGACCAGGACCCAGGTGAGGACGGAGCTGAGGAAGATCAAGGCGAGGAAGGCGCCGGGACCGGACGGCATCAGCGCAAAGCTCCTCAAGTCCTGTGCAGACCAGCTGTGTGGGATTGTGACGTATATCTTCAACATGAGCCTGAAACTGGGGAGGGTACCACAGCTGTGGAAAACATCTTGTGTGGTACCTGTACCAAAAACTTCCCACCCCAAAGACCTGAACAGCTACAGACCGGTGGCCTTGACGTCCCACTTGATGAAGACCCTGGAGAGACTGCTCCTTGCTCACCTCCGCCCCCTGGTGGAACCAGCGATGGATCCACTCCAGTTCGCCTACCAGCATGGCATTGGGGTGGAGGATGCGGTGATCTTCCTCCTTCACCGTTCTCTGTCCCACCTGGAGAAGCCCGGGAATATGGTGAGGATCATGTTCTTTGACTTCTCCAGTGCTTTCAACACCATCCAACCGATGATCCTGAAGGACAAGCTGCTGCGCGCAGGGGTGGACCAGCACCTGTCATCATGGATCCTGGACTACCTCACGAACCGGCCTCAGTTTGTGAGAACCCGGGACTGTGTGTCCGACACGATCATCAGTAGCACGGGGGCCCCCCAGGGAACGGTGCTGGCTCCCTTCCTGTTCACTCTTTATACTGCGGACTTCTCACACAACACAACACACTGCCATCTACAGAAGTTCTCTGATGACTCTGCGATCGTTGGCCTCATCTCCAATGGAGATGAAGCTGAGTACAGAGGGCTTATCCAGGACTTCGTGGACTGGTGCCATCGGAACTGCCTCCAGATCAACGCGAGGAAAACTAAGGAGCTGGTGGTGGACTGCCGCAGGCATGGGCAGCCCCTCACAGTACCAGTAAATATACAGGGAACAGACATCGAGATGGTGACATCCTATAAGTACCTGGGTATTCATCTGAACAATAAACTAGACTGGTCACACAATACTGATGCACTCTACAAGAAGGGACAGCGCAGGCTGTTCCTGCTGAGGAGACTCAGGTCTTTTGGTGTACAAGGGGCGCTGCTGAAGTCATTCTATGACACGGTGGTGGCATCAGCCATCACTTTTGGAGTGGTCTGCTGGGGCAGTGGCATTACTGCAGCCGATAGGAAGAGACTGAACAAACTGATTAAGAAAGCTAGCTCTGTCCTGGGGCAGCGCCTTGATCCGATGGAGGAGATAGGAGAGAGAAGGACGGTGGCTAAACTGTCATCTCTGCTGGAGTCCGAGTTCCACCCTATGCAGGACATACTGAATGCACTGAGGAGCTCATTTAGCAGCAGACTACATCATCCCAGGTGCACAACCGAGAGGTTTCGTAGGTCCTTCCTACCAACGGCTGTCAGACTGTACAACCTAAGCAGGGCTGCTCGCAGAGATAGCAAAAAGACATAACAAACTAATAGTTTTTTGAATGCAAAAGATGCAATAGACTTACACAATGGTCCCCTCCGGCATACAACTAGGAACTTACCGGTCGCTATGGAGGGTGAGAATATGTATGGGCACATAATCATACCATGTAGGATAACTAAGTAGACGGTTATGCTGTTTCATTCCATCTAGCAACAATGCTCTGCACTGTGTGTGTTTATATATTTACATATTTATTCCATCTAGCTACAATGCTCAGCACTGGGTGTGTTTATATATTTATATATCTACATATTATTCCATCTAGCTACATTGCTCCGCACTGTGTGTGTTTATATACTTGCATATTTATTCCACCTAGCTGCAATGCTCCGTACTGTGGGTGTTTATATATTTACATATTTATTCCATCTAGCTACAATGCTCTGCACTGTGTGTTCATATATTCATATATTTATTCCATCCAGCTACAATGCTCTGCACTGTGTGTCTGTGTGTGTGTGTATATATATATATTTTATAGTAATACGTACATATGTATATTAGCTGCTCTTGCTTGCTTGTTTTTTGTTTTTTTTTTTGTGTGTGTTTTTTTTTTTTTTTTTTTTTTTTTCTTGCCTTCTGATTGTTGCTCTGAGTGTTGCTATCCCTGTGCTGTTGCAATCCTGGAATTTCCCCGTTGTGGGACTAATAAAGGCTTATCTTATCTTATCTTATCTTTCTTTTGTTATGCTTTACTTACAATAAGCAGAACTCTCTTCAAGGAACCTTGGCGCTTTGAAAGAAAAAAAGTCTGGATTATTCAAATTTGCAAATACAGAAAATCTCTCATGTCTCATATATAAATATGTATTGTCCACAGCTAAAAAGTCTTGCGAAGTAGAGGAGTAAAAATAAAATGAATGAATGGATAAATTCTAGTTATGGTTAATTTACAAATATCATAAATGTGATATATCAATGAACTGATACAAAATATTTTCAAGAATTTCAAGAATTTCTCCATATGTATGTTCAGAATATGACAAGTATTATACGGGGAGCGGGGGTGTGTGTCACAGGCTGAAAAAGTTCATTGTGGTCAAATTTGACCAAATGTGTTTTATTTTTCAATCGCTGGGATCCAAGTGCTGCAACACCGATGGAAGAAATGTGTGGACTGAAGAGGAGACTATGTTGAAAAATAAACCACCTTTGGTCAAATTTGAACACAATGATAACCCCCCCCCTCCCCATTGTATATTTGGGCCATTTAAGACAACTGTGAGTAACTCAAACTGATACTGGTGCTGGTCAAAAGTTTGAGGGTTTAACTATTGATAAACACAATCTAATTAGCCTTTGTGTTTTTTTTTAAATGTAAGCATGTCTTAATCTGAACAAAAAACAGGTGAAGACTGTAAATGATTAAGACTGTAAATGATTCCATGAATTTTATGCTGAATCAACAATGCTTTGTTTATATTACATCAATTTACTATATTCATAAAACATGTTTTCTTTTGTTATGCTTTACTTACAAAGACCATAACTCTGATGACAGGACTGTGATGCTTTGAAAGAAAAAAAGTCTGGATTATTCAAATTTGCAAATACAGAAAATCTCTCATGTCTCATATATAAATATACAGTATATTGTCCTTGGCTAAAAAGTCTTGCGAAGTAGAGGAGTAAAAATAAAATGAATGAATGGATAAATTCTAGTTATGGTTAATTTACAAATATCATAAATGTGATATATCAATGAACTGATACAACATTTTTTCAAGAATTGAATTTCAAAAATTTCTCCATATGCATGTTCAGAATATGGGTGTCACAGGCTGAAAAGTTCATTGTGGTCAAATTTGACCAAATGTGTTTTATTTTTTTATTTTTCAATCACTGGGATCCAAGTGCTGCAACACCGATGGAAGAAGTGTGTGGACTGAAGGGGAGAGCATGTTGAAAAATAAACCACATTTGGTCAGATTTGACCACTATGAGATTTTCACCCCCCATATTGTATATTTGGGCCATTTAAGACAACTGTGAGTAACTCAAACTGATACTGGTCCAGGTCAAAAGTTTGAGGGTTTAACTATTGATAAACACAATCTAATTAGCCTTTGTGTTTTTTTTTTTAAATGTAAGCATGTCTTAATCTGAACAAAAAGCAGGTGAAGACATTCAAAATGTAAATGATTCCATGAATTTTATGCTGAATCAACAATGCTTTCTTCATATTACATCAATTTACTATATTCATAAAACATGTTTTCTTTTGTTATGCTTTACTTACAAAGACCATGACTCTGAAGACAGGAAAGTTGTGTTTTGAAAGAAAAAAGTCTGGATTATTTAAATTTGCAAATGCTGAAAATGTCTCATGTCTCATATATAAATATATATTGTCCTTGGCTAAAAAGTCTTGTGAAGTAGAGGAGTAAAAATACAATGAATGAATGGATAGATTCTAGTTATGGTTAATTTACAAATATCATAAGTGTGATATATCAATGAACTGATACAAAATATTTTCAAGAATTGAATAGTTTTAATAAGTAATTTCCCATCTGAACTCACCATTTCTTGAGACAAAATGGCCTTTCAAATGTTGTACCATTGTAGCATTCATACAAGAAATATTTTAAATATATATATTTCTCCATATGTATGTTCAGAATATGACAAGTATTATATGGGGGGGGAGGGGGGTTCACAGGATGAAAAGTTCACAGTGGTCAAATTTGACCAAATGTGTTTTATTTTTTTTTTTCAATTGCTGGGATCCAAGTGCTGCAACACCGATGGAAGAAGTGTGTGGACTGAAGGGGAGAGCATGTTGAAAAATAAACCCCATTTGGTTCAAATTTGACCACTATGAGCTTTTCACCCCCCGTATTGTATATTTGGGCCATTTAACACAACTGTGAGTAACTCAAATTGATACTAGGTCAGGTCAAAAGTTTGAGGGTTTAACTATTGATAAACACAATCTAATTAGCCTTTGTTTTTTTTTTTGTTTTTTTTTTAAATGTAAGCATGTCTTAATCTGAACAAAAAAAGGTGAAGACATTCATATTGTAAATGATTACATGAATTTTATGCTGCTTCAGCATTGTTTTGTTCATATTACATCAATTTAGTATATTCATAAAACATGTTTTGTTATGCCTTACTTACCATTGTCATAATCATCACTATCAACACCTTGATCCAGGCACTCTGAGAATTTCAAAGAAAAAAAATTGGGATTATTCAAACTTGCCAACATTGAAAATCCCTCATGTCTTATATATATAAACATATGCAGAGTTGCCAGCTTTTCAGAAAAGACAATTTTATGCTACATCAACATTGCTTTGTTCGTATTACATCAATTTACTCATGACAGAAAACCCCTCATGTCTCATATATAAATGTATACTGTCCTTGGCTAAACTGTCTTGCCCCTAAAAGAGGAGTAAAAATAAAATAAATGAATGAATAAATTCTTGAAAGGTTAATTCTGTATTATTTAATCTCTGTATTATTCTTTTATACAGTGGGGCAAAAAAGTATTTAGTCAGCCACCAATTGTGCAAGTTCTCCCACTTAAAAAATGAGAGAGGTCTCAAATTTTCATCATAGGTATACCTCAACTATGAGAGACAAAATGAGGAAAAAAAATCTAGAAAATCACATTGAAGGATTTTTAATGAATTAATTGGTAAATTCCTCGGTAAAATAAGTATTTGGTCAATAACAAAAGTTTATCTCAATACTTTGTTATATACCCTTTGTTGGCAATGACAGAGGTCAAACGTTTTCTGTAAGTCTTCACAAGGTTTTCACACACTGTTGCTGGTATTTTGGCCCATTCCTCCATGCAGATCTCCTCTAGAGCAGTGGTGTTTTGGGGCTGACGCTGGGCAACATGGACTTTCAACTCCCTCCAAAGATTTTCTATGGGGTTGAGATCTGGAGGCTGGCTAGGCCACTCCAGGACCTTGAAATGCTTCTTACGAAGCCACTCCTTCGTTGCCTGGGTGGTGTGTTTGGGATCATTGTCATGCTGAAAGACCCTGCCACGTTTCATCTTCAATGCCCTTGCTGATGGAAGGAGGTTTTCACTCAAAATCTCACGATACATGGCCCCATTCATTCTTTCCTTTACACGGATCAGTCGTCCTGGTCCCTTTGCAGAAAAACAGCCCCAAAGCATGATGTTTCCACCCCCATGCTTCACAGTAGGTATGGTGTTCTTTCTCCTCCAAACACGACAAGTTGAGTTTTTACCAAAAAGTTCTATTTTGGTTTCATCTGACCATATGACATTCTCCCAATCCTCTTCTGGATCATCCAAATGCTCTCTAGCAAACTTCAGATGGGCCTGGACATGTACTGGCTTAAGCAGCGGGACACGTCAGGCACTGCAGGATTTGAGTCCCTGGCGGCGTAGTGTGTTACTGATGGTATTGTTACTTTGGTCCCAGCTCTCTGCAGGTCATTCACTAGGTCCCCCCATGTGGTTCTGGGATTTTTGCTCACCATTTTCGTGATCATTTTGACCCCACGGGTTGAGATCTTGCGTGGAGTCCCAGATCGAGGGAGATTATCAGTGGTCTTCCATTTTCTAATAATTGCTCCCACAGTTGATTTATTCACACCAAGCTGCTTACCTATTGCAGATTCAGTCTTCCCAGCCTGGTGCAGGTCTACAATTTTGTTTCTGGTGTCCTTTGACAGCTCTTTGGTCTTGGCCATAGTGGAGTTTGGAGTCTGACTGTTTGAGGTTGTGGACAGGTGTCTTTTATACTGATAACGAGTTCAAACAGGTGCCATTAATACAAGTAATAAGTGCAGGACAGAGGAGCCTCTTAAAGAAGAAGTTACAGGTCTGTGAGAGCCAGAAATCCTGCTTGTTTGTAGGTAACCAAATACTTATTTTAACGAGGAATTTACCAATTAATTCATTAAAAATCCTTCAATGTGATTTTCTGGATTTTTTTTTTCTCATTTTGTCTCTCATAGTTGAGCTATACCTATGATGAAAATTGGGAGACCTCTCTCATCTCTTAAGTGGGAGAACGTGCACAATTGGTGGCTGACTAAATACTTTTTTGCCCCACTGTATATCTGTACAGTATTTTCTGATGCATTGTATGAGCCATTTATAATCTTATGTCCCACAGTCCTGAGCGTTGAGTGAATGTGCATGTGGATGGATGCAGGAATGTGAGGTTAGGTCAGTAAGACGTAAATAATGACCCAGGTCAGGGGTCACCAACGCGGTGCCCGCGGGCACCATGTCGCCCGCAAGGACCACATGAGTCGCCCGCAGGCCTGTTCTAAAAATAGCACAACTTGCAAGTGAGCTGCGTCTAAGATGTAATTTTTTCTGCCGCTATTTTTTAAAATCACACTTGCATTTATATAGATTTTAAAATGACAATGTCTTAAAAATAAAAAAAATGAAAATATGTTTATTATACGTAAAGTTAAGGTGAACTCTGACCTAGTTCAAAGGTCAGTATCGTGCGCATGACAAAACTTTCGCGCTTGTGGAGAGTAAGCTAGCGGCCAGTGGAGATGGTGAGCGCAGTGCAGTTTCCTAGGCCAAAAACATGGCAAAAAAAAAAAAAAAGACAGAAAATTTATCATTTTCAAAGTGAGCGGGAGGAAGAGTTCTTTTTTCCTACCGTGAAAGCAAGCTGCGTGTGTTTCATTTGCAGGGCGACGGCGAAGCGGGACTATGTGGACCTTGTTCTCAATAAAGTTTTGGAAAAAAAATTTCAATACGTGTCATGAAACTGCTGCCCACTCTTTTTTTTTTTTTGTACCCGTAGGTAGATTTGTTCTGCAGTCCGGTGACAAGCCTTAACTCCCTAACCTGCATGTCTTTGGCATGCGGGAGGAAACCCACGCAAACACGGGGAGGACATGCAAACTCCACACAGATCACTGTTGGCCGGGGGCAGGGATCGAACCCACAATCCCCGCAATCCCGCGGCCGAGGGTAAACTGCTGCCGCGGTGCTGGTTATTACTCCAGCATGATTCTTGGCAAGAACTGTATGGATATAATTCCAGTGAAGAAGAACACACAAAAGTGTGTTTATTAAATGTAACAGATTTTGAGCAGAATTGCAGCAGATTTGTTCAGTTAAAAATGTGATAAGATTTATTTAATATGAAAGTTGATTTTTCTTAAATGTTGCATAACTTTTTCAAACATGGTTCAACATAGCTCATGAATTAAAAGGGTTTAGTTTTTTTATGGTTAAAAGGGACTGGTGAAAACTGGACATTTTTTTAATGAAATGTAGAAGTGATCATCTGAACAATTACTGAGATTAATAAAAATAAAGTGTTGTATATTGATCTTGTCTGTTACCCACTCTAAGTTATTGATAATTATATATATATATATATATATATATATATATATATATACTGTATATATACAATTTGTTATTTTAGAGGAGTGTGTCAAGTTGGTGCCCTTCACATGACTCGATACCCATGGAGTAGCTCTTGGTTTCAAAAAGGTTGGTGACCCCTGACCCAGGTTATACTGCTCTAGTTATATTGACCTGCTCTGTTTCTGATACCAGGAAGGCTATAGATTAAAGACACTTAAACTGTTTTCAGGAGATATCTTCAGATGTCTCCAGATGTCTCAAGGACTGTTCTCTTGTTTACCTCCAACTATAAAAAAAACACCAGGCTTAGGATGAATGGCAGAGAATGGTTGCGTGCTTGACTCTGAGAGACGTCTGCTGTAACTCTTCCTCCTCTGATCACAGTTATAAATAAATGGCTCATGACTTGGAAACTGCCTGCTTTGATTTTTGATTCAGTCTCATTCAATCCAATTTTCTTCCGTCAATTCTAGTTATGGTTAATTTACAAATATCATAAATGTGATATATCAATGAACTGATACAAAATATTTTCAAGAATTGAATAGTTTTAATAAGTAATTTCCCATCTGAACTAGCCATTTCCAGAGACAAAATGGCCTTTCAGATGTTGTACCATTGTAGCATTCATACAAGAAATATTTTAAATATATGCATTTATCCACATGTAAGTTCAGAATAAGACAAGTATTATATGGGGGGGGGGGGTCACAGGCTGAAAAGTTCATTGTGGTCAAATTTGACCAAATGTGTTTTATTTTTCAATCGCTGGGATCCAAGTGCTGCAACACCGATGGAAGAAGTGTGTGGACTGAAGGGGAGACTATGTTGAAAAATAAACCACATTTGGTCATATTTGACCATTATGAGATTTTCACCCCCCGTATTGTGTATTTGGGCCATTTAAGACAGCTCTGACTAACTCAAACTGATACTGGTGCAGGTCAAATGTTTGAGGGTTTAACTACTGATAAACACAATCTAATTAGCCTTTGCATGTTTTTAAAATGAAAGCATGTCTTAAACTGAACAAAAAACAGGTGAAGACATTCATAATGCAAATCATTCCATGAATTTTATGCTGCATCAACGATGCTTTCTTCATATTTTTTCCACAATATCTTTATTGAACCTTTTTTTTTTTTTTAACAAACATGATACAAACAATCAAACACTAACACTAAAGTACTACAAAAAAAAAAAAAATGCACTAAAAACACCAACAACCACCAACAAAATCAAGTCTTCAACAATGCTCCTCTGTTTAGTCTAGACAATCCAATACATAAGTATACATATTATGTTCACCAGTTTGGAATTTACAAGGTCCACACACATCATTCACCTTCTTCTTCAAGAGTTATGTTTAAATTTTTTACATAATCAATAAAAGGTCTCCATATATTCTCAAACACAATTTCCTTTGATTTCAGTATATATGTTATTCTTTCTAATGGAAGGTTTGTTAACATCTGTCTTAACCACTGAGTCACATCTGGTCTATGAGTCTTTTTCCATAATAGTGCAATACATTTTTTGGCATTAAGCAAACTGAGGTCTATGAATGTTCTTTCACTTTTATTGAAATTATGCTTTTCTGGGTACAGACCCAACAAAACCAGTTTAGGATTCAATATGATTTGTTTTGAGATTATTTTTTCAATTGTTACCCTCACCTCTTCCCAAAACATTCTTATTAATCTACATTCCCATAAACAATGAAATAGGGTTCCTTTACTTTCCATGCATTTTGTGCATGTATCTGGTATATTTTTGTTATATCTATTTAACTCCTCTGGTGTAACATACATCCGCATTAACCATTTGAAATGTATCAATTTAAGGCGTGCATTTATTGATTTGGTTTGAGCTTCTGTACAAGCCAATTCCCATTGTTCCTCTGAAATTTCAATTTGCAGATCTTCTTTCCAGTAGTTTAATCTTTTCAGTGAATTTTCACTTGAAGATAGTGTCAATGAGTTATAAAACTCTGAAATAATACCCTTTCTTTTACTATCTTTCATCATCATTTTTTCCAAGGATGAATAAATAGGTCGAGTGAGAGCTTTATTTTGATTTGATCGAATAAAGTTTCTAAGTTGAAGATATTTAAAAAAATGTGTTCTATTGAGATTAAATTTGATCCTCAGCTCTTCAAAAGACATTATGTTGTCTGCACATGGCAAATATAAATCCTGAATCTTTTGTATCCCTTTTAAATTCCATACTTTAAATACAGCGTCCGCTCTCCCTGGTTTAAAATATTGATTACCCCATATTGGACTAAATTGTGACAATAACTGTGGTTCTTTTAAATAGTTTTTAGCTTCACACCATATTTTGATCATATGCTTTACAAATGGATTTTTAACTTGTTTTTGTAATTTTTTTGCCGAATCTGAGTATATGAATATGGGAAGAGGTAAAGGTAAATTGTATGATTCCATTTCAGTCCAGTGAGGGAGATCATTTGATGAAAAATAATATGTCATAGACCTCAGTTGTGCCGACCAATAATACAACATAAAATTTGGACATTTCAGACCTCCACGATCAAATGGTAAATATAATAAAGACAGACGTAATCTAGCCCTCCTGTTGTTCCATATAAATTCCACTAACTTTTTTTTTATTCTTGAGAATAGATCTAAAGGTGGTGATAAGGGAATGTATTGAAATAAATAAAGTATTTTAGGTAAAATATTACTTTTAAGTATATTGATTCTCCCGATCATCGACATTGGTAGTGACATCCATCTCTGAGTTAACTCACTGATATCTGACATTAAGGCTTCATAGTTGACACTGGCGACTGATTCTAGCTTAGGCATAATTTGGATTCCTAAATATTTAAACTGATTTACAACATTGAATTGATTTACCTCAGGGGCTGGGTAATTTCTCTGGGTCTCATTTAGCATTAATATTGAAGATTTAGTTTTATTTATTTTATATCCTGATATTTCCCCAAAATTCTTTATTAAATTCAACAAGGTTGGAATTGATTTTTTTAGATTCGACATAAACAAAATTATATCATCGGCGTACAGGGAGATTTTATGTTCTGTTGGTCCAACTTTAATTCCATATATTTGTGAATGTAAACGTATCGCTATCGCTAAAGGTTCAATTGCCATAGTAAACAGTAAAGGTGAGAGTGGACAGCCTTGTCGACATCCTCTATTGATTTTTATTGGTTTTGAAATATTGTTATTTGTTAGGATTTCTGCTGTAGCATTATTGTATATTATTTGAACCCATTTTATGAAATTATTTCCAAGTCCAAACCTTTGTAGGACTTCAAAAAGAAAGGGCCATTCAACTCTATCAAAGGCCTTTTCGGCGTCCAATGATAGGAGAGCTGTATCCGGTGCTTCTTTATTAAAATAGATAATATTAAATAGTCTTCTTACATTATGGAAGCCTTGTCTACCCTTTATAAAGCCATTCTGATCTCGATTAATAATATTTGGTAAAATTTCTTGTATTCGTCTTGCTAAAATTTTACAGATTATCTTAAGGTCGGCGTTTAATAGGCTTATTGGTCTCATATTTTCACATTTATTAGAGGGCTTACCTGGTTTTGGCAGCAGTATAATTAAGGCATTATTTATGTATGATGGTAAATTATTATTTTGAAATGCTTCTAAAACCATTTCCAAAAAAGGTTTTATTAATTTATTCTTAAATTTTTTATAAAGGTCAACTGGAAGACCATCTGGTCCTGCACTTTTTCCTGATTTCATATTATCAATGGCTAGCCCAACTTCTTCTTGACTAATTTTAGACTCCAATATCTCCCTGTTTTCATTTGGAATACACGGTATAGATAGTTCGTTCAAAAACCCATTTAGTTTTGTTAAATCAGGTTCATTTTTGGTATCATATAATTTTTCATAGTAATCTCTAAAGGCTCTATTAATTTCTAAAGGATCTATAACTACCTGTCCGTTACTTATAATACTGGTAATTGGTGTTTTAATTTCCAATTGTTTAATCTGCCATGCTAATAATTTTCCTGATTTTTCACCTTGTTCATAAAAAGATTGTTTCAATCTTAGAAGACTCGAGGCAGCTCTATTCGCTGATTTTTTGTCGTATTCAGCTCTCAAAATCAGTAATTCATTCTCCAACCTTGGGTCACTTCCTGCATACACTTTTTCCTGAAGATTTTTTATTTTATGTTCCAATTTAGCTCTCTCCTCTCGAGTCTTCTTAGATTTTGATCCTGTATAACTAATAATATGCCCCCTAATAAAAGCTTTGAAAGCCTCCCACTTTACACATGCTGATGTTTGTGTAGTATTGTTGTCAAAGAACTCGTCTATCTGTTTTTCTATATACTTGACAAATTCCTCATCCTGAAGCCATTTATGCTGAAATTGCCATCTACCTGATTCCTTTGTCAATTTTTTATCTACATATATTAGACAACAGGGTGCATGATCAGAGATCACGATGTTATCATAAAAGCAGTTTTGAATCTTGGACCTTAATTCTGTGGAAATCAAAAAATAATCAATACGTGAGAATGTCTTGTAGGTACTGGAATAACAAGAATAGGCTTTAACTTGTGGTTTCATTTCTCTCCATATATCTAACAATCTCAATTCTTTCATAAAATGATTAATAGTCATCCTACATCCAATGTGCGTACAATCCAGTCCTGTTGATCTATCCACACCTGGATTCAATGTACAATTAAAATCCCCTGCTATTATATGTTGCCCTGTAAGTGATGATAAGATGAGAAATAAATTAGCAAAGAACTTCTGATCATCTATATTGGGACCATATAAGTTCACAAGATTTATATTTTCTAATAGCAAAGAACCTTGAATGATTACATATCTTCCAAATTTGTCTCCAATTACATTTTTCACTTGAAAAGGAACTGATTTATGTATGAGAGTCATAACTCCCCTGGCTCGGGATGAAAATGAAGAGGTGAATACACTTCCCTGCCATCTACTCCTAATTCTTTTAACATCCTCCTCTATCAGATGAGTTTCTTGTAAAAACACAATTCTTGAACCCATGTCCTTTATTTTATTCATAACTTGTTTAAGTTTTTTTAAATTTTGTAGACCTCTGCAATTCCATGAAGTTAAATTAAGATTAACACTTTGGTCCATGATCAATAGAGAGTTTGGGATTACCTTGCAGTGTAAACATGCTCATACAGAGAAGCAAAAACATGAGTGGTTGAACATTCATCCTACAAACTACACACAAACAAATTTCCCCTTCCCACACTTGTGGCAAACCCCCCAAAATCAAAAGAAAAATTCTGTCTCCCGATATAGCCATCGACCGTTCCACACCCACGGGGAACAGCCTAAGCCACTCCTTCTTCATCCTCCCAATCACCCTAACTCTACTGCTTTTAATGACGTAACATTAACTCTCCTCTGTAGTTTTCCAACTTAACTCCAAAATTTTTAACAACTTTGTACATCATAGTTTTTTTTTTTTGTTTGTTTGTTTTGTTTTTGTTTTGTTTTTTTTTAATATATAATACAATCTATATTTTGTAAACTTACTATTTACTTCAAGTCAGTCAGATGCCTGTGCAAATGCTTAATTATTCTACCTTATATTTTGTTCATGCTTAGCTCCCACCAGTCTCTTCTTCTTCTTTGATCTTCTTGATGAACTCCTGCGCCTCCTCTGGGGTCTTGAAGATGTGGGTTCTGCCCTCATACGTGGTCAGCAGTCTCGCAGGATAGATTACACCATGACGAATCCCAAGGTTGCGCAGCTCCTTACGTACGGGATCAAACTGCTTCCTCAATTGCTGGATTCCTGTGGCCAAATCTGGGTAGAACCGCACCTGCTGGTCCTGGTGTTTAATCTCTCCTTTTTTAGCTCGTGCAGCGTTGAAGATCTTCATCCTGTCTCTGTTGTTAAGAAACTTCATAATTAAGGTCCTCGGCGGTCCCTTATCTCTCCGTGGGCCAATGCGATGTGCTTTTTCCAGAACCACTGCTGATTGCAACTCCTCGCTGCCCAGCACCTCCGGAATCCACTTTTCCAGAAAGGAACATACGTCCCGACCTTCTGATTCCTCTGGAAGACCCACCAGCCTCAAATTATTCTGTCTCGACCGAGATTCCAAATCCAAAATATTATCTTCCAGAGATTTATTTTTTTTTTCCAAAGTGCGCACCTTTAATTGAAGACGGGTGACGTCATCTTCAGCACTAGCGAGACGGAGCTCCATCTGCGCCGTTCGTTCTACACAGTCACCCAATTCCTTTCTTATTCCTTCCAACGCTGTCATAATCCCATCAAATCTAGAGGAAAAGTCCGCTCTCATTGAACTCATGGCAGCCATCAGCGCATCTGCGCCATTCCCCGCAGAAATCGCAGCGTTGCCAGCCTCCTCCGCCATATATGGAGCCCTGTTTGCTGCGTCACAGACCTGAAAGTCCGTTAATTTGGACTGTTTCGGCGGCTCGCTTTTTCCTTTTCCTGGTTTTCCAGCCTTAGGCTTCGCCGACATATCCTCGCCCAAACGCTGGGATACGTTCTGTCCCAAATGAGAGAGTTATTTGCCGATTTTTTTTCTCCAGGAGCAGAGCAGAGCGAGACACGTCCGTCCTACGTGGCAGCCATAACCGGAAGTCGCTTTCTTCATATTACATCAATTTACTATATTCATAAAACATGTTTTCTTTTGTTATGCTTTACTTACCACGAGCAGCACTGCGACGATAGAACTGTCGTGCTTTGAAAGAAAAAAAGTCTGGATTATTTAAATTTGCAAATGCTGAAAATCTCTCATGTCTCATATATAAGTATGTATTGTCCTTGGCTAAAAAGTCTTGCTAAGTAGAGGAGTAAAAATAAAATGAATGAATGGATAAATTCTAGTTATGGTTAATTTACAAATATCATAAATGTGATATATCAATGAACTGATACAAAATATTTTCAAGAACAGAATAGTTTTAATAAGTAATTTCCCATCTGAACTCGCCATTTCCAGTGACAAAATTTTATGCTGCATCAACAATGCTTTGTTCATATTACATCAATTTACTATATTCATAAAACATGTTTTCTTTTGTTATGCTTTACTTACCAAGTCCAGAAGCCATATTACAGACGATAAAATCGGAAATTTCTGAGAGAAAAAAGTAAAAAAAAAGTTATAAAAATGTTGTAGAAAATTGGCAACATTTTTCTTGTAAATGTGAGTTTCGTGTAAATTTATGTCTTTTCCTGAAGATGTGGGTTTTTTTCAGCATTTGGAAGTTGTGTTTTTCTCACAAAACTAACTTTTTAT
Organism: Pholidichthys leucotaenia; assembly: GCA_020510985.1. Taxonomy (NCBI): domain Eukaryota; kingdom Metazoa; phylum Chordata; class Actinopteri; order Cichliformes; family Pholidichthyidae; genus Pholidichthys; species Pholidichthys leucotaenia. Next base: position 132,579,096 of record CM035847.1, read on the forward strand.
AGTAAATTTGGGACTTTTTAAATTGTAAATTAGCATCTGTTATCATGTTTTTGCACCTTTATTCTGGCAAATTTGTGTCATGATCCTGTGCACGGGCAGAAGCCGTGCCAGATTAGTTTTGTCTTTTTCATGATTGTTTATTTTTTTCTGTTCACCTTGTTTGTTGTATTTGGTTCCTGGTTTTGATTAGTTCTTTGTTAGTTTCTGTATTTCCTTTTTTGGTTCATTGTTTTGATCGCTGCTGGCACAGTGACAGCTCGCCCGTTACTTCTGGCTGTCAGATTCTGTTCGCGGGCTGTCATGGCTGCCAGCAATGATTGCCACTCATGACCCTGCAGGTGACTGTAGTCCGGGGGGTTGCCTATTTAAGCCGTGGGCACCACTTCCCTGGTGCAACCCTCTCAAGTCAGGAATCCCCCGCATTCATGACAGTACACCACTGCCATCACGCCAGCAGATTATGAGTTTTTGCTTTTTTCTTCCCTCCCATATTTTTTCATTAAATCTGTTTTGTCGACATGGCAGCGCCCTAGGATTATGGGCAGTGTGGGCTTAGTGGGGTGGAGTGCTGGACAGTGAATGTGCTTTAGGACATTTTGTCAGAGGCTCGGGGTTCTTGCACTCCCTAGGCGGTTCAGGAGTGTCTGGTGGGTGCTGCACAAGAGCTTGAAGCATGTCCCAGCCTGTGGAGCCACCCGGAGCTCACAGACTTTCTCCTCTCTGTTATCAACCCATCGGCAATGCTCCATGGGCTGGGGGAACACTGTTCTACACCCGTGCTGGTGCCAACGAGGAAGCGGCCCCGGGTGCGGAAGTCCCGAGCCTCTCGATGTTCCCTAGCATCAGCAGCAGCCCCGCCTTCCCCTCCCAAATGGTGGCCCGCACCATCGGTGGAGGAGCAGGAAGAACATCAGCGAGTTTTGGCGGCAGAGGTGGAGCTGCTCATGGATTACAAGCCGTGGCTTCTTCCTGAACTTGCGGCCCAGGTTGAGGGAGGATGTCCCGCCCCACCAGTCGTCATGCCTGCAGGGCCGGATCGGCTGGGATTGGTACTGGTGTGCTCGGCTCCTGCAGCCAGCAGAGAATAGTCTTCCGGTCCATCTGCAGCAGCAACCACTACACTCAGGGAGCAGAGGCAAGTAACTTTTCATTTAATAACATCTGAGGATGGATTGTCTTGCCTTGTTCCCAGCAGGAAGACTCAGGAGCAGTCACCCATGTTGGTTGAGCCTTCGTCGCCTGCTGCTGCAGTTATCTTGTCATTTTCTCCTGCCTCTCCCGAGTCCTCCCCTGTTTTCCCTGTTGGTCTGCCGGTCCTGGGAGAGAGCCACTGGATGAAGAGGAAGCCAGTCGTTCCGGGGGAACCAGCATCAGCTGTGCAGCTGCACCTCGGACGGGAGAGGAGAGCCCCCTGTGGCCCAAAACCTGAGCGACTGTGAGTCCCCTGGCTTCAGCATCGCTGGACCCGATACCATCGGGTCCATAGGCGTTTCCTGGCTCCGTCACGCCACGCTGGAGTTCCCCCTGCTTCAGCCATCGAGTCGGAGGGTCTGCCGGCACTAGCCACCACACCTGGAGGTCCACCAGCACCCGTCGCCTCACCCAGGGACTCGCCAGTGTCAGCCACCATGCCTGCTGTCCGGGGCGCTGCAGCAGAGCCACTGGAGTCCTGGACAGAGGTGGATTCCAAGTTCAGGCAAGTGCTCTGTTCTGGTTTTGCACCTTCAGGTTCAGAGAATTTTTGTCTGGCTCGGAGTAGGGAGATTCAGTTGCAGATGTCCTCTGCTCCTGAGCTCTCCTCACCGGGCTCCACTGCTGCCGGAGACTCTTCTCCGATGTTTATTTTTTCTCCTTCTCCCAAGGAGGCTGCATGGGGGAAGGCTGCCCTGACGGTGGAGGTTGAGACGTCCCAGCTAGATTCGCCAGAGTCCTGGATGGCGGTGGAGCTTGAGCGCAGGCAAGTTTCTTTATGTAGCTCCAAGAAATCTTGCCTGGATCCTGCTGGGGGGAACCAGGTGTGGCCCTCAAGTGCACTTGGGCTTCCCCCCACTGGGCTCCACTGCTGCCAGTGACCCTGATCTGGTGTGTGTTCCTGTCTTTGTTCCTTTGCCCAAGCCACCATCTAGGGTGACCAAAGCCTCGGTGGGTGCTGCTCCCCCTCCGGTCGAGGTCTCCGTGGGTGCTGCTCCCCCTCCGTCCAGGCCGTTGTGATTGTCGGGCTCCAGCCCGGAGGCCACCGTGGGTGCGACACCCATGTCTGAGGCTGCAAGGGATGCTGCTGTCCCGCCATGTGTGGTCTCCGAGGATGCTGCTGTCCCGCCATCTGTGGTCTCCGAGGGGGTTACTGTCCCGCCGTCAATGGTCTCCGTGGGTGCTGCTATGCCCCAGTCCAGAGCTGCCGCAGGTGCTGCTATGCCTGAGGTTGCTGTGGGTCCTTCACCGGAGTTCGTCAGGGGTCGTCGGGCACCGCTGGAGATCCCTGCCGGTCGGCCACTCATTTCAGGAGGACGCCACCTCCCAGCTCCTGTGGTCCGCGAGGGGCACTGGGTCCAGCTGCCGCCCCCAGATGATGGTGTGTTAGCGGCCCATGGCCTCAGGGATGCTAGGAGGCTGCCTAACAGATGGGGTCCTCGGTTGGGGTGGCTCAGGGACTGTGGGCAGCCACCTGAAGGGCCAGGCCATCTGTGTTGGTAGCTGAGGAACTCTGAACTGCCACCAGATGGTCTGGACTGGACGGTCCAGTGGTCCTGGGGTTAAGGTAGGCCACCCGAGTTGCCTCGGGTTCTCTTCCGAGGCCCTTGAGTCCAGCACCTGTTGTACTGTTTTGAGGGTCATGAGTGTTTTCTTTTTGTTTTTTTTGTTTGTTTGTTTGGTCTCTGTCCTTCTGTGCCTGGGTTCTCCCTCCCCCCCCGGGGTGAATTGTTTTTCTTGTTGTGGGGGGGGGGGGTCTTCTGTGTGTGGGGGGGGGGGTTGTTTTATTTTGTGATGTTACTCTGGGGTGTCTGGGTCCATCCCTTGAGGAGGGGGCTCTGTCATGATCTGGTGCACGAGCGCTGCTGGCACAGTGACAGCTCGACCGTTACTTCGGGCTGTTTGCGGGCTGTCATGGCTGCCAGCAATGATTGTCACTCATGACCCCGCAGGTGTCTGTAGTCAAGGGAGTTGCCTATTTAAGCCGTGGGCACCACTTCCCTGGTGCATCAGCATCAATCCTCTCAAGTCAGGAATCCCCAGGACATTTTGCTGATAAATTATTATTTTCCTGTCCTTGTTTATGCTTTTGTTTATCTTGGCGATCACTGCCCCAGTCTCTGAGTTTAGTTTTTCATTGATGTTTGTTTTGTATTTTGTGTTTCTTTTAGTTAATAAATTTTAAAGCTTACAGTCTTTGTTTGGCGTCCTGTTTGCCCTCAGGGAGGACCATTCATGACATTTTGTACTGAAATTAGGTTTATAGCATATGCTAAATTTATAAATATTTAACTTTATTTTTATAGCACCATTTCACAACAGTCATCTCATAGCATGAAGAAAATCCCCCCACAGCCACCATTCCCCTTGCTAAAAAGCTAAATCACCTACTGAGTGTATTTTCACATCAGGAAAAAAAAAATGTTGAGGCTTTGGGCAATTAAAACATTCACCTGACTCTTCTTGATGGAGAGGAGCTGCACGGACGCTGCAGGGTGTAATTGCTGAGGTGAGGCGTTTGGACATTCTGAAGTCATGCGCTGGTCACACAGAATTAATTGGACATCAAAATATAGTTATTGGACATTAAAACTGTCAGTAGGCTAATTGGCATCACACTGGGGATTCTACATTGTCCTTAGGTATGAATGTGAGAGTGAATGGTTGTCTGTCTCTCTCTGTTGGCCCTGCCATGGACTGGCGATCTGTCCAGGGTGTACCCTGCCTCTCGCCCAAAGAGGCTGGGATAGGTTCCAGCCCCCCCGCGACCCGAAAAGGATTAAGTGGAAGAAGATGGATGGATGTTCTGCACATGATCAGGGGACCGTGCTCACACTTTTAAGTTCATTTTTGTTATTCACCGTGTTTTCTCTACCTCAGCTCAGTTTGGTTATTATTTATTTTCACAGTCATGTTCCCATTTACATTCCCTTAAATTTGCCATTTATTTCTGTTTGCCATGATTATCTTCTGAGTTCTGTCTTGTCATTCTCCTTACCTTAGTCTTAGTTTAGTTCGTCATAGTTCTGTTTATAAGTGTTATGTTTATCATGATCACAGTTATGCTTGGGTTTGATGATTATTGTTCTAATGGTTATGTTATCATATTTATTCCTGCCATGATTTGGGGTTAGGCTTTTGTTTTGACAGCACCTTTTGCAACTTGTTGTAATGTTTTGTTTTTATGTAAACACTCTGAATTGTCTTGTACATGAAATGTGCTATACAGATAAACTTGCCTTGCCTTTACTTCCAGCTTTGCATTGTGAGTTTGTGCTTTGCTAATTATTCATGGTTGCTTTTGATTTTTTGATTACTGATTGTCCATGGGTGTTCCTGATTTGCTGCACTACACAGACACACCGTGCATTGCCCTCGGTGTGGCGACCTACTGTGATGTTATGTCAAGTTAGGCCAAGTTGTGTCACGTTCATGTCATGTCTTGCTTGTAGTTTCTGTCTAAAATAAATCACTGCAAACTAAAGCTCCAGCTCTTGGGTCCAGTTCTCCTGTTGTGCACCACAAAGGGGCGCATTTCATGACAAAACACCTCTGAATGGCATTTCATGTCTCCATGGGAGAAAATTACTATCTAAAATACCTTAAAAAAAAATCTCCAGAAGGGCACTTCAGGGGGCAAAAGGGGCAGTCCAAGAGCACTGCATGGGCCATATTTGTGCACGTGTCTGCACAGGACTGTTTTACATGTGTTTGCTGGCAGTAACTTGCCATTGTCAGGTGCTGGAACTTAATATTACTAATAAAATATTTTTTCATTAAATTTATGCAAGAACAGCAAATCCACAGTGGGACGGTGGACTATAATACTGTCAGGTCACACCTGTGTGTGGCTTCCTTTAATAGTGCAACGACATGCATGATAGAATCACTGGGGAAATGAGGTAGGTGAAGCAAGTATTTTATAGCTATTCATTTGAGGAAATGTTTGATATTAAAAATACACTGAAAATCATGTTGTAATGCCTGTCTAAAAACCAGCAACGTTTCTACTAAAATCCTACTAATGGTTGAACCCCCTGTTGAGCAAACCATCTATGGAAAGGAACTGTACTTACAGTGGGGCAAAAAAGTATTTAGTCAGCCACCAATTGTGCAAGTTCTCCCACTTAAAAGATGAGAGAGGTCTCCAATTTTCATCATAGGTATACCTCAACTATGAGAGACAAAATGAGAAAAAAAAATCCAGAAAATCACATTGAAGGATTTTTAATGAATTAATTGGTAAATTCCTCGGTAAAATAAGTATTTGGTCACCTACAAACAAGCAAGATTTCTGGCTCTCACAGACCTGTAACTTCTTCTTTAAGAGGCTCCTCTGTCCTCCACTCGTTACGTGTATTATGGCACCTGTTTGAACTCGTTATCAGTATAAAAGACACCTGTCCACAACCTCAAACAGTCAGACTCCAAACTCCACTATGGCCAAGACCAAAGAGCTGTTAAAGGACACCAGAAATAAAATTGTAGACCTGCACCAGGCTGGGAAGACTGAATCTGCAATAGGTAAGCAGCTTGGTGTGAAGAAATCAACTGTGGGAGCAATTATTAGAAAATGGAAGACATACAACACCACTGATAATCTCCCTCAATCTGGGACTCCACGCAAGATCTCACCCCGTGGGGTCAAAATGATCACAAGAACGGTGAGCAAAAATCCCAGAACCACATGGGGGGACCTAGTGAATGACCTGCAGAGAGCTGGGACCAAAGTAACAAAGGCTACATCAGAAACACACTACGCCGCCAGGGACTCAAATCCTGCAGTGCCAGACGTGTCCCCCTGCTTAACCCAGTACATGTCCAGGCCCGTCTGAAGTTTGCTAGAGAGCATTTGGATGATCCAGAAGAGGACTGGGAGAATGTAATATGGTCAGATGAAACCAAAATAGAACTTTTTGGTAAAAACTCAACTTGTCGTGTTTGGAGGAGAAAGAACACCATACCTACTGTGAAGCATGGGGGTGGAAACATCATACTTTGGGGCTGTTTTTCTGCAAAGGGACCAGGACGACTGATCTGTGTAAAGGAAAGAATGAATGCGGCCATGTATCGTGAGATTTTGAGTGAAAACCTCCTTCCATCAGCAAGGGCATTGAAGATAAAACGTGGCTGGGTCTTTCAGCATGACAATGATCCCAAACACACCACCCGGACAACGAAGGAGTGGCTTCGTAAGAAGCATTTCAAGGTCCTGGAGTGGCCTAGCCAGTCTCCAGATCTCAACCCCATAGAAAATCTTTGGAGGGAGTTGAAAGTCCGTGTTGCCCAGTGACAGCCCCAAAACATCACTGCTCTAGACGAGATCTGCATGGAGGAATGGGCCAAAATACCAGCAACAGTGTGTGAAAACCTTGTGAAAACTTACAGAAAATGTTTGACCTCTGTCATTGCCAACAAAGGGTATATAACAAAGTATTGAGATGAACTTTTGTTATTGACCAAATACTTACTTTACCGAGGAATTTACCAATTAATTCATTAAAAATCCTTCAATGTGATTTTCTGGATTTTTTTTTTCTTATTTTGTCTCTCATAGTTGAGGTATACCTATGATGAAAATTTGAGACCTCTCGCATCTTTTAAGTGGGAGAACTTGCACAATTGGTGGCTGACTAAATATTTTTTTACCCCGCTGTATATAGTGCTTTTTCTCACAAAGACCACTCAAAGCACTTAACTAGTAGGTACACTAACCTGTTATGTATAGAAACAGGCTGGTACTAGTAAGATAGCGGCCGGGTTGGACGTGGGTGGACCGGGGTGGCTGACTGCTGGTTTCCAGTCGTGACCCTATCCGGGGTATAAAGGAAGTGGGCGGAGGAGGCTCTGCCTCTTTCGTCGTGGAGCCACCTGGCATGCAGGCAAGTGCCGTAAGCCTTTTTTATATAGCTGTTTATTATTCTGAAAAAACCCTGTTAACCGAGTTCAGTCTCACTCGTCATTCCCAGCATTATGGACACAACATTTGGCGACGAGGTAAAAGTGGTGATGGAGCGTTCCGTTGCCAGCTTTCAGCCGTTTCTCGAGGCCCCGAGTGAGCCGCTCGTGCCGTGGCCTCGTTGGTTTGCTGCTTTCACCAACAATCTCATTGTCTTAAACCTGGGCAAGATGGAGAAGCTCCGAGCATGAGCTGTGTTGGTCCATAATTTGGGAATGGAAGGGCAGAGGATTCTGGACAACCTTGGAGGTGCTGACAGACCAGACCTCACTAATTTCCATCTGTAATTGTTTCAATAAAGTAACAACGTGCAGTCTCTCTTGAGTGGTTCGGCCTGAAATCAAACTGCAAAGGATGCAGCAGCTGCACAGATTCGAGATATTCTACCATTTGGTCTACTACCTCCTTTTCAATTCAATTCAATTCAGTTTTATTTATATAGCGCCAAATCACAACATAGGCCACACTTGACAAAAAAAGAGTTGGTTTAGGCCACACTCTCAAATTTATAGAATCCAGTCGAGACCCCTAAGAGCAAGCACTGTGGCAACACAGGCGAGGAAAAACTTCCCTTTAATGGGCAGAAACCTCGTGAGGAACCATAGCTCATAGAGGACGGCCACCCGCCTCGACCGGCTGGGTTGAGAAAAGAGGTAAAAAGTAGGAGGCCTGGCAGTAGCTACATTCAAAACTAACTTTTCAATGGCTTTTGACAAAACAAGAAGTATACTTATTGGCCTAAAATTATTAATTTTGTGGAGAGATGAATAATCAGGCCGAGCACTCAGAGTATAGGGAACTTTATTTTTCACTCCATCACATCCACCAGAATCAAAAGTATTAAAACACAGGTTGCAGGCACTCTCTTTTATCACCCCACACTCCTCCGCTATGTGCAGTGCTGCATTTACATATTAATCCCCTATGACAATTCCCTATGTCCCCCAGCACCTTTGATCTGCCATGCCCTTCAGTCTGAGGGAAAACTACTTGGAAAACTACTGAGTGGGTTCCCCACACCGCCCCCCCAGACTCTCAGACTGAGCCTTAACCCTCATGTCCTTTGGGCTTCAGCCTCCGTCCATATCTGCTGTAACGGGGGGTTTTTGGCTGCGAGGCGCTGCTGTGCCGGTGGGAGGTTCCTGGGGGTGTGTCCGTCTGTGGGGGGACAATGGGGGGGGCTTCAGCATGCTCATGTGACTGATCTGACGAGTCATTTACCTGGGGAGTTCTCCGTGGGGGTCTTCCGCGCCGAGGAGCTCGGGTTCCAGCACTCTGAATGGGCCATCGTAGGGTGGGCGCAATGGGGTCCGGTGGGCATCGTGCCTGACAAATACGAACGCCGCATCCTTCAAGGTCCTTGGCACAAAAGCGCGGGGAAATTAGTGGTGGGCCTGGCCGAGTAGCATCCCTGTCTCTGCGCTATGCTGTGAACGTGGGGATGGATTGGTGTTTGGCGCAGGGTTATCCGGCAAAAATTCCCCAGGGAGCTGCAGTTGCTGGGGAAAAAACAGCTCTGCTGGGGAGGCTGCCAAATCCTCCTTCGGTGTGGAACGCAACCCTAATAGAACCCACGGCAACCGGTCCACCCAATTTGCATCCGTAAGCGAAGCCCTGAGCACTGCTTTAAGTGATGTATGGGAACGCTCGCTTATCCCATTGGCCTGTGGGTTGTACGTGGTCGTGCGATGAATTGTGACGCCCAGGCTCCAGGCCATCGTGGACTAGAGGTCGGAAACAAACTGCGGGCCTCAATCGGACGTGATGTCCGAAGGAGCGCCAAAATGTGCCACCCATGTTGTCAAAAAAGCGCGTGCCACATCTGCGGAAGCAGTGGAAGCTAGCGGGACTGCTTCGGGCCAGCGCGTGGTGCGGTCTACCACTGTCAGGAGGTGTGTGAACTCCTGTGATGGCAGGAGGGGGGCCACAAGGTCCACGTGAATGTGGTCAAACCTCTTAGCCGGGATATGGAATGGCTCCAAGGGGGCCTTTGTATGCCTGTGCACCTTGGCTCGTTGGCATGCTACGCAGGCTGCAGCACACTCTTTCACCTGTTTGTGCAGGCCTGGCCAGACGAACTTTGCCGCCACCATTTTGACTGACGCGCACACTCCTGGGTGCGCCAGGGAGTGAACTGACTCAAAAACGTGGCGGCACCAAGCGTGTGGGACCACCGGGCGCCGGCAGCCTGTGGAGACGTCACAGACCGGGGGGGGGGGGGTCCCCCATCTTGTAGCACCCTGCTTTCCAGCCTTAACCCTGTTGGTCCAGAGTGGAGCGCGAAAATGTCCGCATTGCCGATCTGCGCAGCGGCCATGGCCGTATAATCTATCCCCACGTAAACTGGGGCGACTTTTGAGCATGAGAGGCAGTCTGCCACCACGTTGAGTTTACCAGCCACATGGCGAATGTCGGTCGTAAACTCCGAGATCACGGCCAGCTGTCTCTGCTGCCTGGCCGCCCATGGCTCCGAAACCTTGGCCATCGCTTACGTTACTGGCTTGTGGTCCATGAACGCAGTGAAGCTGCGCCCTTCCGTGAGCACACAAAAAATCAGCGCCCAAAATGGGGAAGCTGCATGCCGCTATGACGAATGTCCATTGGTACGTACGGCCGTGCAAGGATAGAGTCAGTGTTCTCTCACCAAATGTCTTAATGTCTGAGCCGTTTGTGGCCGTCAGTTCGGGGCCGCTAGTTCCCACCAGCCGGTCGGCATGGGATGGCAGGATGAGGCTCTTTTGGGAGCCAGAGTCCACGGGGAACCGTCTCCCCGAGCGCGAGTCAGTCGCATAGAGCAGGTTGCTTGCCTCATCGGCAGTCGCAGCTGCTACCAACTGCCGGCCCTGGTGTTCCCGAGCGCTTGAATTGGCACAGTGGCACGCACCGGCGTGCGTCCTCTCCAACACGGTGGTGGTAGAAGCAGAGCGTGTCCGATGCTTCTTGGCTTCTGCTGCAGCCACCATCGCTGGCTCCTCACCTCCGCTGGCTGTCTCGCTGGGTTCCGACGCCGCTGCACTCACTGTGAGAGCTCTGGTGGTGAGGATGATCTGATCTCCCTCTTTGGCTAGTGCCGGTAGTTCCGCACTGCCAGCAGTGGTGAATTGACAAGGACCGCCCTGGCCGCTGTCGAGAGGTTCCGTAGGAAAAGGTGGGCAAAGAAGAAATGCCCGTCGTCTGTGCCCATCAACGCCAACATCTTCTACATCAAATCGACCGCCGACCCGTCTCCCAAGTGGGAGCGCGTCAGGAGCCTCTCCGCTCTCTCACAGTCCGAGAGCATGTAACGCTGGGTCAGCGCGGCTTTGAGAGCACCGTATTTGCCGCGGGCTGGGGGCTGTTGGAGCAGGCTCGCCACCTGCTGAGTTGTGCGTGCGTCCAGTGCTGCAACCACGTAGTAGTATCTGGTGTCATCTGCCGTTATTCCTCAGAGCGCGAACTGGGCCTTGGTGTGAAGGAACCAAGACTTCGGGTCGTGTAGCCAAAAGTCTGGGAGTTTGACCGAAACGGCGCACGTGTTGCTGGCATTTCCCCTCTGGGTCATCTCCGGGGTGTTCAGCTCGTGTTCCATTATGCGTCAAGAGTCACCAGTGTGGAGAGATGAAAAACCAGGCTGAGCGCTCATGGTCCCAATGTTTTCGGCAACCATCACTAAACACGGGGTGGAGCACTTCATTACCACCACGGGGCCGTCCGTTTTCGCACAACCTCAGCGCCTGGATGCAGCTAAACTGGCCATAGCATGCGAGGAGTTCGCCAACTTCGAAAAGTTGGGCATCATCAGACGCTCAAAGAGCCCATGGGCATCCCCTCTACATATGGTTCCTAAGGCTGAGGGATCGTGGTGACCTTGCGGAGATTTCCGCAGATTAAACAACGCCACAGCGCACGACCGCTACCCCATCCCGCATATTCAGGATTTTTCCGTTCACCTCACCGGGACATGCATTTTTTCCAAGATATACTTGGTCCGCGGTTACCACCAGGTCCCGGTGTGCACTGAAGACATACCTAAAATGGCAGTAATAACCCTGTTTGGTCTGTTCGAGTTTTAACGCATGTCTTTCGGGTTAAAGGGTGCAGTGCAGACATTCCAACGCATGATGGATGCGGTGTTGCACGATCTGCCGTTTGTGTTCGGCTACCTGGACGACATCCTGGTGGCCAGCGCGTCCAAGGACGAACACGTAGCCCACCTCAGGACAGACTTCCAGAGGTTGGAGGAGCACAGGCTAATAATCAACCCGGCAAAGTGTCAGTTCGGGGTGACGGGAATCGATTTTTTGGGCCACCACATCTCACCAGAAGGCGCAATATCTTTGCCGGACAAGGTGCATGCAGTGGTGGATTTTCCCCGGCCTCAGACGGTCAAGGCGCTGCAGGAGTTTTTGGGGATGGTTAATGGATGGCGTTTTCTCAGGTTAAACAGCTCTGGCGAACGCCGCACTACTGGCGCACCCGGACCCGGAGGCTCAGATTGCGCTCACTACCAACGCATCAGATGTGGCCATAGGGGCCATCATGGAGCAATGAGTCGCCGGTTCTTGGCAGCCGTTCGCCATTTTTAGCAGGTCTTTGCGCAACAATGAGCATAAATACAGCGCGTTCGACAGGGAGTTACTGGCTCTCCACCTGGCCATACGCCACTTCCAGTTCTGGCTGGAAGGGCGCAGCTTCACTGCGTTCGTGGACCACAAGCCGCTAACGTACATGATGGCCAAGGTTTCGGAGCCATGGGCGGCCAGGCAGCAGAGACAGCTGGCCGCGATCTCGGAGTTTACAACTGACATTCGCCATGTGGCCGGTAAACTCAACGTGGTGGCGGACTGCCTCTCGCGTGCAATAGTCGCCCCAGTCTACATGGGGATAGAGTACTTGGCCATGGCCGCTGCGCAGATCGGCGACGCGGACATTTGCGCACTCCGGTCTGGACCAACAGGGTTAAGGCTGGAGAGCAGGGTGCTGCAAGACGGGGGACCCCCCCCAGTCTGTGACGTCTTCACAGGCCGTCCGCGCCTGGTGGTCCCACGTGCTTGGCGCCACCGTGTTTTTGAGTCAGTTCACTCCCTGGCGCACCCAGGAGTGTGCGTGTCACTCAAAATGGTGGGGGCAAAGTTCGTCTGGCCAAGCCTGCACAAACAGGTGAAAGAGTGGGCTACAGCCTGCGTAGCGTGCCAACGAGCCAAGGTGCACAGGCACACAAAGGCCCCCTTGGAGCTGTTCCATATCCTGGCTAAGAGGTTTGACTACGTTCACGTGGAGGCCAGTCTAATCATTCAGAGGTGTGTTTTGAATAATCCAATTCAAAGCACTCCTTCCCATTCCTTTAATGCAAAGAGGTGCATTACCTAAAGTGAATTGTGATCATGATGGTTTAAGACAGGTTTTGCACTGACCAGAGCCTGTGTGTGAGATCCAAAATGCACACGATAGTAACACTGCTTGGTCATAAGGAAGACACTAATCCTAGCTGATGACCAGTTAGTTATGTTAGAACGAAGAAACGGGAAAGGATGGACTGAAAAATCAGCTGCACATGGATGCAACACACAGACATGAATGGGTTTGAAGCTTCAGGAAAAGAGGATGATGCCTGTGCAAGCTTTCATAAACTTTCATAAACTTTAATTAATGATGGCAGGAAAGTTGCTCCGGGTAAAGACAAACAACAAGACATTATATTAGAGAAAGTGAACAGACATTCATATTGTAAATGATTCTGTTTTGTTGTCGTTGCTTCGTCATATTACATCAGTCTACTGTATTCATAGAGAATAGGTAAGTGTGTATCTGGACAAATTTGGAAATATTAAAAGTTACTCATATGTTAAACAGACATTACATTAGATTACATTAGATTATTCATTCATCTTCTTCCGCTTAATCCTTTTCGGGTCGCGGGGGGGCTGGAGCCTATCCCAGCATCTTTGGATGAGAGGCAGGGTACACCCTGGACAGATCGCCAGTCCATCGCAGGGCCAACACAGAGAGACAGACAGCCATTCACTCTCACAGTCATACCTAAGGACAATTTAGAATCCCCAGTTTGATGCCAATTGTCTGTGTGGGTTTACTACATTAGATTATAAATAATATTTTTTCCATGACACAGAGCAATCATTTTAGAGTTTTTAAAAAAATATTTTGTACTTCGTAAAATATTTGTACTGTTCCTAACTGTGTTATCAAGTTGTTCTTTTTCAATTTCTGATCATTAAAAGCATCACTATACCAATTTGTAACGCCAAAAGTCTGCATAATAGTATTTCAGTTACCTTCATTACTTGGAGCTGGAATATCTCTTCTCAAAAGAGGTCCTTGAATGGCCTCGCCATTCTCTTTGTTGACAGCAATGAAGGAAGTGAAGGAGCTGCTCACTCCTGATTGGACACTGAGCTCCACCACCTTCGCCTTCATGGCTTCATCTGGTCTTCCTCTATTCTCTCTCCCCTTCATCTCCAGGGAGCGGATCAGAGTCCGAGCACCCAGCCGGTGGATGGTTAATCTGCAGATGAGAATTGCTACATCTGTTTGCCAGTGACCTATGCATGTTGATTAGTTTTTATCACACGTAACATCAGACAACAGCATCATATTATGTGCATCAATCCCTATTTTACCTGGTGTCTTCTGTAGGTTTGAGATTGAACTGCATCTTCTCCTCAAAGGGATGATCTGCCAGACAATACTTCACTGTCACGCAGCCCTCTGATCCCTCTGAACACTGAAGGAATTACAGTGTTAGGAGTCATATCAACTATTGACATCACAACATGAGATGGTATTAGTGGTACCAGTCCAGTGATCTGGGCATAAATCAGTGTCCTTTCATGCTGGAAAAGGACTGGGATTGGTGGAGAGAGGACTGTCACAGACATTCCATCAGGTAAAGCCAAAGTAGTTGAGATGTCTGTCAAAGACAGCTGTAGACCACACCGCAACGACTGCATCACCTGAAAAATAGTAATTATAATAATACAACAATTATTTCTCCAAAATGTCTCCAGACAGTGGCAAAGCAAGTTTATTTGCATGGCAAATTCCATGTATAAGACAATTCAAAGTGCTTTACATAAAACATTAAAGCATTACAGCAAGTTGCAAAAGAAATACATAAGAGTTTAAAAGCAAACTAAAAAAATAAAGACAAACAGAAACGAGCTAAAAGAGAATAAGACAGCTAAAGTGCAAGAAATAAAAGCTACAGTGCATTTTGGGAGATTAACAATTGTTCTACTGAAAGGCAGCGGCAAAGAGGAAATGTTTTAACTTCAGTCTAAAGCAGCTGAGAGTTTCAGCAGCCCTGATGCTTTCTGGGAGTTCGTTCCACATGTGAGGAGCAGAAAAACTGAACGCTGCCTCACCATGTTTGGTTCTAACTCTGGGCACAGATAGCAGGCCTGACCCTGATGATCTTCTGGTTCTGGGTGGTTCATAGTGGACCAGAAGATCTAAAATGTTACATACATACTTCAAGTCTGACCTAATATGTCAGTAGTTTTGGCAGTAGAGAGCTTACTTTTGGTTGCATCCTCTCAGTCTCTGTGATGAACTGAGCATGACCTTTACCTTCCTTGGCCATACCATTGATGAGAGCTGTGCTGGCCCCTTCCCCAATCCCAAAAGAGAAACACCTGCCACACACAGCAGTTTGTCTTTAGATATACACAAGACATTTCTCAAATGGGAGAGATTCTGTGAATATAGTAGACATTTATATTCACCTGTGGGAGCTTGAATTCTTCTTCACCAGATCAATGACTTCTTTTGTGTTTTCCACCTCACCATCAGTAAAGACAAAAAGCTGGAAAGGAAAATTTATGTTAGAAAAGCAGTTATTTATTCAACAGGTTTATGATTTTTACATCTTAGGTCAGGAAGATGTGAAATTGATACTGACAAACTGCTCATTTTATTTAATTATGGATTCAATTCAATTCAACTTTATACAGCGCCATTTCACAACAACAGTCATCTCATAGCACTATCAACTGTAGGGGGAACCCCCACAGTTGCAGAAAGACCCCAGCAATCAGGCGATCCCCTGTGAGCAAGCACTTGGCGACGGTGGAGAGGAAAAACTCCCTTTTAACAGGAAGAAACCTCCAGCAGAACCAGGCTCAGGGAGGGGCAGTCATCTGCTGCGACTGGCTGGGGGGTGAGGGGATAGAGAAGAAGAAAAGAACAGACATGTAGAGAGCAAACAGCACGATGGGGACTCTATGGGAGAGAACAAACAAATGTTAATGACCAGCAAAAAAAAATATTTCATTGAGAGTGAGAAAAGGAGTGAGGCCCAGTGCATTACTGGAGGTCCCCCGGCTGACTAAACCTATTAGCAGCATAATTAAGGGAGGGTTCAGAAACACATGATCCCTCCCTAATTGTAGGCTATATCAAAAAGGTAGGTTTTAGCCCTATTCTTAAAAACAGAGATCGAGTCTGACTCCCGAATCCAGATTGGCAGCTGATTCCACAGGAGAGGAGCTTGATAACTGAAGGCTCTGCCTCCCATTGTACTTTTGGAGATTCTAGGTATTACAAGTAATCCTGCATTTTGGGAGCGTAGTGCTCTGTTAGGATAATACGGTAGTATCAGATCTTTTAAATAAAAAGAAGCCTGATTGTTTAGAGCTTTTTAAGTAAGAAGAATGATTTTAAACTTAATTCTAAACTCTATGGGAAGCCAATGAAGGGAGGCCAGAACCGGAGAGATATGATCTCTCTTTCTAGTACCTGTTAAAACTCTTGCTGCAGCATTTTGGATCAGCTGAAGACTTTTTAAAGATGTTTTAGGACAGCCTGATAATAAAGAATTACAATAATCTAATCTCGAGCTAACAAAAGCGTGGATCAGTTTCTCAGCATCACTCTGAGACAAGATGCTCCTAATCTTGGCAATATTACGCAAATGATAGAAGGCAGTCTTAGAAACAAATTTAATATGTGAATTGAAGGACAAATCCTGATCAAAAATAACTCCAAGGTTCCTCACAGAGCTATTAAGAGATGTTCAAATCAGTTGGCTGGAGTATCACTGTCATACTATATGAACATTTGGACAGTATATTACATTTAATTAGACCCTAAAATGAGCGACTGCAGAGAATGAATCTTTTCGAGCTCTGTCTGCTAACCAAAAGTTAACTTGAGGCTAGCCTCAGCAGACCAACTTTTCTCACTCTTCTTTTTGCAAATGTTCACTTTTTAGACTTTTTTTAAGTGCTAGAGATAGACAAAAGTGGCATCAACTCAATTAACTCCAATGGACCACTTTTTTTTTTACATCAATGGCAGCTCATGAAGTGCAAAATAGTTCCAGGAAGTTAACAAGCGCTCACATCACCAGTTACAGTTGAATGATTCTGAGCCACTTTCAAGAGATAAGACATTAAACATTTACAAGTTTGTATTATCAGCACATCAGAATCAAATGGGCATGAGCACATAAGTGTTTTTTTTTATATATTTCCCACTGGATTAGTAAATTTAGGCAATATTAATATATAAAATAGTAGTCTAGGATACTGTGTATAATTAGCAGCACTACATCAGTTTATTATTTGTAATTCTGTTAATGTGTAAGTGCTCTCCCTAACTGTTTAATTGAGAGTGAATAGTTGTCTCTCGCTCTGTGTTGGCCCTGCGATGGACTGGCGATCTGTCCAGGGTGTACCCTGCCTCTCGCCCAAAGATGCTGGGATAGGATCCAGCCCCCCCGCGACCCGAAAAGGATTAAGTGGAAGAAGATGGATGGATGGATATCTTTCTGGCTGTGTAACATGTTACCTCACTAATGTGACAGTTCCAGAAGCTGGCCCAGTGCAAAAGAGTAGGCCTAGTTTTTCAGGCTTTAAATTTGCAAAGTTTGCTTGCACAAATCAGACAGTAAACCATTAAAAGGACTGTTAAATGAAACTATTTGAAGTTTAGTTGGTGCTTTGTTAAAAACTAGGTTGCTGAAATTAAAAAAGCAATAAAAAGTTGCCCCAAAACACTTCATTTTCACTGTTTTTCATTGTAATTTTAGTGATTAATAATAGTTAACTGCTAAATTAGTAAAAAGTTTGTAATTGTGATTAATTATAAAAAATGGGTGCAATTAATTAGTTCCAGTGACACTCCGGCGAAAATAATGGCTGTAACATGTTTTTTATGACTTACAAGACATATTAGAAAAATAATGGATTTATTCTTCTCTTTCATTAACATTAAGTAAGCTGTAACCTTGTGCCACACACAGTTGCAGAGACAGGAGAAGAAAGTTGGAAAGTCTGAGACAACGGGAAGAAGTGAAACTGGACACCACACAGACACATTCACATATAAGAATGTCCTGCACAGTGAGAAAGTTGCACATACTATGAGACTTGACTGTCTGTGTATCAGTTTGTTGTATGTTCCTCCTTACAAGGATAATAAACCTGTTTATTGATTCAGATCTCTGCTTCGAGTGAGAATATTTCATTAATACATTTCAAAAGCTAAATCACTCTTATGTGTCATGTCTGTGTTTTTCTGTTGTGAAGGTTCAATTAAGCTCCTCCCTGTGGAAAAAGGCAAGTTTAGATGGAGCATTTTTGTGATGTTTCAATAACACTGAGCCAATCAGGACCAAGCACTGGGTATGGCCTCAGAGGAAGAGGATGGAACTGAGGATTCAACTTAGCCTCCAGTTTCACTTAGTATTTTTGGAAAGCAGCTTTGAAAACTTGACCCAAATTAAGATGGGTTTTACCATTAAACTGCTTTTAAGGACCAATTCAGTTTCAGTAATTATCCTAGCCCACCATGCATACAAGTGGCGATGTTGTTAAACCAGTAAGTCTGTATTTTATTACGGGATTTATTCTGTTTGTATAATGTTGTGCTAGCCAGGTTTAGCCTTGTACAAACGTGTACACGTGTTCCCGGAGGTGAAAGCAGCCTTGGCAAAGGCTGTGTTGTTGGCACACCCAGACCCAACGGCCCGCATAGCGCTCACCACTGACGCATCAGAGGTGGCCATAGGGGCGGTCGTGGAGCAACATGTAGCCGGGGTTTGGCAGCCCCTCGCATTTTTCAGCAGGACCTTGCGCGACAGCGAACGTAAATACAGCGCGTTCGACAGGGAGCTGCTGGCTCTCCATTTGGCCATCTGCCACTTTCAGTTCTGGCTAGAAGGACGCTCTTTCACCGCGTTCGTTGACCACAGACCGCTAACATTCGCGATGGCCAAGGTTTCTGAACCGTGGTCAGGCCGGCAGCAGAGACAGCTGGCCGCAATATCAGAGTTTACCACTGATATTCAGCATGTGACGGGCAAACTCAATGTAGTGGTAGATTGCCTCTCGCGCACCGTGGCGGCCCCAGTCAGCGTAGGGGTAGATTATGCAGCCATGGCTGCGGAGCAGGTTGGTGACACGGATGTGCGCGCGCTTCAGTCTGGACCAACAGGGTTAAGGCTGGAGAGCAGGGTGCTGCAAGACGGCATGCCCCCCCCCCCTAATCTGCGATGTCTCCACTGGACGGCCGCGTCCAGTAGTAACGGCCGCGTGGCGCCGCCGCGTTTTTGACTCAGTTCATTCCTTGGCGCACCCTGGAGTGCGCGTGTCGGTCAAGATGGTAGAAGAGAAATTTGTGTGGCCGAGCCTCCGCAAACAAGTTAAAGAGTGGGCAGCAGTCTGCACGGTGTGTCAACGAGCCAAAGTACACAGGCACACGAAGGCTCCTTTGGAGCCGTTTCACATTCCGGCCAAGACCTCGTGGGCCCCCTCCTGCCGTCACAAGGGTGCACACACCTTCTGACAATGGTGGACCGCACCACGCGCTGGCCTGAAGTGGTCCCGCTGGCGTCAACCACAGCCGAGGAGGTGGCGCGAGCGTTTTTAACAGCTTGGGTGGTGCGCTTCGGCGTTCCGTCGGACATTACATCCGACAGAGGCCCTCAATTTGTGTCCAAGCTTTGGTCGACAATGGCCCGCAGCCTGGGTGTCACAATTCACCGCACAACCACGTACAATCCGCAGGCTAATGGGTTATGCGAATGTTTTCATAGGTCATTGAAAGTTACCGTGGGTGTTATTGGGGTTGCGTTCTGCGCCTAAAGAGGACTTAGAAGCCTCCCCAGCGGAGCTCGTGTTTGCGCAGCCACTCCGGCTGCCTGGGGAGTTTCTCCCAGATAACCCTGCGCCAGACGCCTCCCTGTCTCAGCTGTTGCGGAGTAACATAGAATCAAGCACGCTGCCCGGCCCCACGCACCACAGTTTTCCGCGCGTTTTTGTGCCTAAAACTTTGAAGAACACAGAGTTTGTTTTTGTTAGACACGATGCGCATCGAACCCCGCTGCGACCACCTTATGACGGACCGTTCAGAGTGCTAGAAACAGGGGACAAGCAGTTTTTGCTAGATTTGGGGGGTAGGAAAGAGAAAGTTGGCATAAACAGACTCAAACCCGCTTTTGTGGTGGCAGATGAGCAGGTGCTGTTGGCGAGGGCCCCGCGGCGAGCTAGACCACCGCGGGGGGCTTCACAGAGTAATGTTTCCCCAGACAACCCACAGGTGCTGACAAAAGGTTTCCACCCCCAGACGGCAAACCCCCAGCGTGACAGCGCCGCAGAGACGTTGAATCCCCGCTACAGCAGATACGGCAGGAGGCTGAAGCCTATACAGCATGTGGACTGATGTGTATTGATACTATCACGGCATGCATGTGGTTATTCTCTTGTTTGTTCTGTTTATTCTAAAATGCTGGGGGGGCTTTGTGTGGTGGACACACATACGGGACCTGTTTTGTGACTCACATTTTAGGTCAGAACAAAGGCAGAGCAGCTTCCTTGGTGATTACAGGAAGCTGCAAGAATCTTAGCTTTGGTATGCAAGGCTTGAGACTGTGGGGGGTTTAATTATAGGATTAAAGAAGGGATGCATTGTAGACAGTGGAAGCGATATCATGGAGAGAGGATGCATTGTGACTGTCTTTATAATGCAAGGTGGTCTGTGATACATGTGACCTGTGAACTGTAAGAGCCCAGATATTTAAGGACGAGGGTATACTGTGTGGATCTCTTTTTCTGCTTTGAGATGATAGTGATGTGAATATAGCTGACTTGAGAGAGAGCTCTGCCTCGTCATTCTCACATCTCCACAATAGAATTTTTATTTATTACCAATTTGTCAGATTCAAGTTATTTATGTGACCATTGTGGGTTTTTCTTTCATTAACAGAGGAGTACCAACAATTTTGTAAACGGCTGTAATGTTCCTGATACTGCAGTCTACTAAATGTACAATTTTACATTCAGTGAATGTCGAAGCCTGTCAAATTGGTAATATGCTATAGAGAAAATTAACCACAAATATCCAGATAAG
This sequence comes from Pholidichthys leucotaenia, assembly GCA_020510985.1. Taxonomy (NCBI): domain Eukaryota; kingdom Metazoa; phylum Chordata; class Actinopteri; order Cichliformes; family Pholidichthyidae; genus Pholidichthys; species Pholidichthys leucotaenia. The sequence goes on from CM035847.1 coordinate 132,599,593, forward strand.
CCTAGATATATTTAGATGGTACCATGTTGATTTGTTTCTTCAGACTTTTTTAGAAAGATGCTGCTACACGTTATACAGATGAGAAAAGAGATGTAATCAGACTGGGCTGTCTGACAGCTTTGCCCCGATGCAGTGCAGCAAAGCAAAATACTTTTGGAGTGTGTTGCGATAATGCAGAGATGACTGTGCATGGAATGAATGTATAGTGCTGTTGGAGATTGCTGAGAGGACCGGTGTCAACACCAGACCTGCTCTGTCCCCAGCTGTGCTTGTCCACTCTCTGAATGCAGGCCGGAGTTGCCTCTCCAACACGTTCTGTGCTGCCCTGGTTCATGTGTGGTTGCATGTGATCGATCTGGTCATTCCTCTAACAGTCATACTGATGTGAACGTTTGACGTTTTGGATATTATAGGTATGCGAGCACCAGTGGGGACTTGCGTCTGTTTTTGGGCAGCTGCCTGTACTTTGAGTCCCGGCAGAGGACAGTGGTGGCAGCCAGTGTGTGTGGCATGCCCCTTGGCTGTGGCGTTTGTGTACTCCGCAATTGCCGAGTGGTTGTTTGGACCCTCCACAGTCACGACAGCATTGTATTGTAATTTTTTTAAACATTAGATCTTCAATACTATCATTTTGCAAACTTCTGTGTGCTGTGGTCCTGAAGGAGATTCAACATATCAGTGTTGTCATGGGTGCCATGTGGGTGGACCGAATTAGAATATTCATACATCCTGGCATTTGAAGGAGGAGGAAAAGGGCAAAGACTTTCATAAGCAACTGTAAGGCAATAAAAGGGTTTTTTGTGAACAAAGGGCATAAGATACCATTTTAGACAAAGAAGATTTGTTTGTAAGGGGGTTGATATCCACCGCAGTGAGATTTTTATTTTTTTTATAATTGATTCCAGGCACTTATATTTATATCTGTCTAAAAATGCAACAGATCTGTGTGTGTGTGTGTGTGTGTGTGTGTGTGTGAGTGAGTGAGTGAGTGAGTGAGTGAGTGAGTGAGTGAGTGAGTGAGTGAGTGAGTGAGAGAGAGAGAGAGAGAGAGAGAGAGTGTTAAAAGACCAAGGACCCGGCAGCCTCCTGCAGCCATGTCGAGGGACTGGTCGTCATGGGTTTACCCACGCCACCGGATTTACCTCATCATCGTGAAGACAGTGCTATTGGGAAGAGCGCGCCCCCTACAGCACTCTAAATAATTCAATGTGCAGGTGTCCACCTCTGACCATGGTGGGCCTTACCTTTCTGGACATCTGGTTGAAGTCTGGCGGCGACAGGGTGTAGCACAGGGCTATTATGGTCGCTAACAGCTGGGGTGGCAGCTGTTTTCGGCAGACCCCTGTGTGATTAGGCAGCCCTATTTAGGACAGCACTGCTCACCCCAACTGGGGAGGGGCCTAGAAAAAGTGGCCTAAAAATTGCCCACCCATCTTTCGCCTGAACAGGTTACCGCGCCTGTTGGGTCATTCCACCTCTGCGGTCGAAACAATAAAAAGAGAACATGCAACCTAAAACTGGCAACATGGAATGTAAGGACACTCCTGGATCGAGGTTCTGATAGACCCCATAGGAGAACAGCTCTGGTTGCTGCTGAACTGAGTTGCTACAACATTGATATTGCTGCACTGAGCGAGACCAGGCTCCTAGATGAGGGCTCTTTAACAGAGGAAGGGATGGACTACACATTCTTCTGGAGGGGTTACCCCTCAGGAGAATAACATCTGCATGGTGTAGGACTGGCCATCAAAAACACCTTTCTACCAAGACTCAGTGAAACACCTGTTGGCATTCGTGAGAGAATGATGACACTCCGTATCCCCCTGGTTAAGAATTGCTTTACTACACTTCTTAGTGCCTATGCACCGACCCTGCCATCGGAGAGTGAGGCCAAGGATTCCTTCTACCAGTTACTGGATGAAACTCTTTGCCGGATCCCCAAGAATGACAAGATCTTCTTACTTGGAGATTTTAACGCCAGAGTGGGTCAGAACAATCAGATATGGAGTGGAGTGCTTGGCAGACACAGAGTTGGCCAGGCTAATGCAAATGGAGTGAGATTGCTCACTCTCTGCTCTGAGCATAACCTGACCATAACCAACACCATCTTCCAGCAAAAGCCCAAATACAAAACATCATGGATGCACCCTCGCTCTAAACACTGGCACCTGATTGATTACATCATTGTGAGGCGCAGTGACATCAGAGATGTCCACATCACCCGTGCCATGAGAGGTGCAGAATGCTGGACAGATCACCGGCTGATCGTGGCCGGTGATTTGTCCGGTGTGGCATGTGGACCGGCAAGGTCCACATGCAAGTGTGCCCTCCCTTGCGACTACAAGGGCCCAAAAGGAGGAAACTTGATTGCTCCTGTCTGGCAAATCTGGATGTAAGAAATGACTTTTGTCACTCCCTGGTTGAGAAACTAGGGGGGGTGGAGCATTTCCTGAGTCTGCCTGAGAAGACCATGGACCAGAAGTGAGACTTTATCAGCTCGACTCTTTGTGAGGCAGCAGCCCAAACGATTGGCTATAAGAGAAAGAACCACCAAGACTGGTTTGATGACAACTCGGACACCATCCACGACTTGTTGGAGGACAAGCACAGAGCACATCAAGCAACCTTAAGGAACCCCTCATCCATTATCATCAGGCATCAGCGGCAGAGAGCTCGGCGGGATATACAAAGGGCTACTCGGACAACGCAGAACGAGTGGTGGACAAAAAAGGCACATGAAATCCAGGCCTTTGCCGATAAAAATGACATGCATAATTTTTATAATGCTGTCAAGATGATTTACGGCCCAACAAATCGCTGCATCACTCCCCTGAAAACAGCAGATGGGCTGAGAATCCTAAAGGATCAGCCTAACATCTTGCTGAGATGGACTGAACACTTTAGTACCCTGCTTAACCAGGACTCAGATGCAGACCCCACTGTTCTCGACGACTTGCCTACACTTCCTCCGATGCAAGACCTGGATCAGCCCCCAACCTTTCTGGAGGTTCTATCAGCTACCCGCTCTCTCAAAAACAACAAGTCCCCTGGTAATGACAGCATCCCTGCCGAGCTGTTGAAACAAGGAGGCTACTTGTGTACAAAAACCCTGCACAAGTACATCACCAAGGTCTGGGCCGATGATAACATCCCACAACAATGGAGAGATGCCACAATTGTCACCATTTATAAAAACAAGGGTGACAAGGCTGTCTGCGGCAACAGCAGAGGTATTTCGCTCCCTGCTGTTGCTGGTAAGGTCCTGGCGAAGGTGATGCTTCACAGGCTGATCAACAACATCACAGAATCAGTACTGCCTGAATCGTAATGTGGTTTCAGGAAGGGCAGGAGCTCGGTGGACATGATTTTCACAGCTCGGCAGCTGCAGGAGAAATGTTGGGAGCAACACCAGGACCTGTTCATGGCCTCTGTCGATCTCTCCAAAGCTTTCGACACTGTCCATAAAGAACTCCTATGGGAAGTTCTTCTTAAGTTTGGCTGCCCCAGTAAGTTTGTCAATATCCTCCGCCAGTTCCATGATGGTATGACTGCTCAGGTGACTATAGGAGGACAGGAATCTCCTTCCTTCCCCGTCTGTACAGGGGTTAGGCAGGGGTGTGTATTAGCACCAGTACTTTTTAACATCTTCCTGCTCTGTGTCAACCAGCTTCTCCACAAGGAGATTGAGGACAGCAGCGGTGTAACAGTGGATTTCCGTCTAGATGGAAACCTTTTTAATATAAGGAGGCTCCAGGCAACCACCAAACTTCAAAGGGTGAGAGTCATTGAGCTACAGTATGCAGATGACTGTGCTCTGGTATCTCATAACCCACAAGCTCTCCAGTCTGTTCTTACTGCTGCGGTGAGAGCATACAGCAGGATGGGACTGACGGTGAACACCATCAAAACAGAGGTCGTCTGCCAATGGAGCACCAATATCCCATCTACTCCACCTACCTTCACTGTTGCTGGTGAACAGCTGTCTGTTGTTCCATCTTTCAAGTACCTGGGGAGCATCCTCTCTGTAGACAACACCATTGACAGTGAGGTCCAGAACAGGATCAGGCAGGCATCAGCTTCTTTTGGGAGACTCCGGCGTCGGGTCTTCCAGAACAAGAACCTCCATCTCCAAACGAAGATGTCTGTTTACCAGGCAGTCTGTGTCACTACTCTCCTCTACAGCTGTGAATCCTGGGTGACTTACAGCCGCCACATTAGGGATCTAGAGCGGTTCCATATACGCTGCCTTCAGCGCATCCTGGGAATCACCTGGCGTGACCATGTGCCTCATTCTGAGATACTCTTTAAGACCAGCTGTAGGAGTATTGAGGCAACGATCGCCCAGCACCAGCTACGCTGGCTGGGACATGTGGTGAGGATGCCCCCAAACCGGCTGCCTCTCAGGGTGTTACATGGCCAGCTACACCATGGTCGACGCTCTGCTGGAGGGCAGAAGAAGCGCTACAAGGACCAGCTAAAGATGGCCTTAAAGAAGTGCAGGATCAGACCTGAGGCTCTGGAGGAGGCTGCTGCTGACCGGAACACCTGGCGACAGCAGTGCCTTGTGGGGACCCGTGTGATGGAGGAGGACAGAACAGCCAGGAGACAGGAGAGAAGACTGAGGAGGAATGCACCTGCAGTCCCTGCTGCCACTACTACAACTTTTACATGCCCTACCTGCAACAGGACATGTGGGTCCAGGACAGGACTACACAGCCATCAAAGGAATCACCGATAGAAGTGGACGTCATCATCGGACTCGATGGACAACCACAAGCAAAAAGCAAGTGTGAGTTCTTTAGATATCTCCCAAACCGTTCATCAGACTGGCCTCAGATGTTATAGATAGATACTTTATTTTGAACAAAAAAAGCAAACAAAAAAAAAACCCAAAACAAATGACAAGTGCAATAAAAGTGACCATGTACAGTGCTCAAAAGGGAGAAAGAAGAAGTTAACACTTATTTACTTCAACTCCTCTTTTCCCTAAATACAACCCATGTGAAATATATACATATTACCTCAATTAAGACCCCAAGTAGACAATTAACTATGTTTTATACATATCGGCATTGACACCCATCCATCCCTACATACATACAGTCCATACATCTAGACCCAGCCCCAAACAACACAGATATACACAGTACCGTTCCACCTACCCTACCATAGTGTCCCAGAGTGAGTTTAGTGCATTTTACAGATTAATACTACACCTCTAACATATATCCTTTTAGCAAGTAATGTTTATACCTATTTTTGAATTGATTTCTGTTTGTACATAGTTTTAGTTCCAGCTCCAGACTTTTCCACAAATCCACCCCACAGACAGATATGCACGTACTTTTCTTAGTTGTTCGTATCTTAGGTTTTGTAAAGTTTAAGTCTCCTCTCAAATTATAATCATTGTCTCTTTTTTTGAATATTTTTTGTATATTAGTTGGGAGTTGATTATTAATTGCCTTGTACATTACTTGTGCTGTCTTATATTTAACTAAATCCATGAACTTTATGGCATGTGACTTTAGAAACAATGAGTAGGTATGGTGTCTATAGCCTACATTATTTATTATCCTTATAGCTTTTTTTGTAATGTGCATATTGGCTGTAGGTTGATCTTGTAGGTGTTTCCCCAGACCTCTGCACAGTAGTTAAGATATGGTAAAAACAGTGAATTGTACAGTGAGAATAATGATTTATAGTCTAATATGTGTTTTGTCTTCCCCAGTATCCCGATAAATTTTGCCAACTTGGCCCGGATGTGACTCGTGAGGTTTCCAGTAGATCTTATCGTCTCACGTCACCCCCAGAAACTTATGTATTTTTGTATACTTTACTGATCCCCAGAGGGGAAATTGAGGGCATCCACCTGGATGGATGAAGCAGCCATGGTACAGCGCTATCCCTTAACCATTCACACACACATTCACACCTAGGGCCACTTTAGAGTCTCCAATTAACCTAACCTGCATGTTTTTGGCCTGTGGGAGGAAACCGGAGAAATCCCGGAGTAAACCCACGCAGATACGGGGAGAACATGCAAACTCCACACAGATCACTGTTGGTCAGGGGCTGGGATCGAACCAGGGATCCCATGACCAAGAGTGAGTTGCTGTGCTGGTGCAGTGCTAACCACTGCACCACCGCACTGCCCATTTTCCTGTACTATTTCAATTCTTGTATCATCTATCATTACCATTATTTCATGATTTATTTTATAATTTCCAAACAACATAATCTTTGTTTTTTCAGTTGTAGAGATTTTTTTTTTTTTGAACCACTGCATTAACCTTTTCATTTCTGTTGTGATCACCTCTAAAACCTGCTGAAAATTCTCACCAGTACAAAGAATATTTGTGTCATCTGCAAACAAAATAAATTTCACAATTTTTGATACTTGGCATATGTCATTTATATATATATATATATATATATATATATATATATATATATATATATATATATATATATATATAAGATAAAGAGTTTGTCCCAAAACTGACCCCTGGGGCACACCACAAGTTATGTCCATGAATGGTGATTTGTGCTCACCTATTTGTACAAATTGTTGTCTGTTACTTAAATAATTTTCCACCCAGCTCAGTCTGACCCCTCTTATCCCATACCTTTCCAATCCATCCATCCATCTTCTTCCGCTTTATCCTTTTCGGGTCGCAGGGGGGCTGGAGCCTATCCCAGCATCTTTTTGGGTGAGAGGCAGGGTACACCCTGGACAGATCACCAGTCCATCACGGGGCCAACACAGAGAGACAAACAACCATTCACTCTCACAGTCATACCTAAGGACAATTTAGAATCCCCAGTTTTGATGCCAATTAACCTAACTTGCGTGTTTTTGACATGTGGGAGGAAACCGGAGAAATCCCGGAGTAAACCCATGCAGACACGGGGAGAACATGCAAACTCTGCTGTGCTGCTGTAGTGTTAACCACTCCGCCACCGCGCTGCCCAATTTCCTCTGTAAAATTCTATGATCAGTGGTGTTAAAAACGTTCTTTAAATCTATAAATACTCCTACAGTCATGTTTCTGAGCTCAGGTTTTCTCTGAGCTCAGACCTCCACTTTATTTTCAGTATTATTTGTCTGTAAATCTGTTTTTGGTTATTTTCTGTACATGTGTATTGGTTTACTTTCCTGTTTCATGGCAGAGCTCTGCTCTCATTTTCCAGACACACCCTTCAGCTGATTGCTGTGCTTCAGGTCCCCTCAGCTGCAATCTGTTGGTAATTAGGTCACTTGCCACTTGCACCTGCAGCTTGTTAGTTCCTCCACTATTTATTTGACTGCTGCACTCTCCATCAGTGCGGCAGCCACAATGGTGTTTAGGACTGTTCTGCTTCTAGGGCAGTCTCCCCTTTCTTTTCCTCCTGGGACCTCTCTGCCCAGGAGAAGCTCATCAATGTAAGTTTTTTGTATCTGTCTACACCATTATTTCTGTTAGACTGGTTATGTTCTTTATGTTAATAAATGTTCCACTGCAGTCAAGCACCTGGGTTTGTTTTTGTCTCGGAGGGGCGATCATGACAGTTGGCTGCCACCAGTTTAATAACCCAGCTTCTGCAGTGAACATTTTGTTTTCACCTTTTTGTGTTTTTTCACTCACCTGAGATCTGGAGCTCATCGTGTCCCCGGCTCACCGGCCCCACCCCAACAAAGGGAGAAAGGCAGCGGGGTCTCCGACTGTGGAGAAGGAGTGGGCGGCAGACTTCATGCAGAGTTTTGTGGATGAAGCCCTTGCCGCCCGGGGTCCAAAGAAAGCCTGGGAGAGTTTGTATGAAGCGGTGGGTATCCTGGAGGCACACCCCGGTCTTTGGCGTTATCCCCGATATGCAGAACTGCAGGCCACGGTCTGCACGCTCCTGCAAGCATTTCCTGGTTTAAAGATGGGAGCGTTTCCAGCGGAGCCAAAGCTGAGGTGCTCTCCACAGCGAACATCCTTCTTCCCTCTCAGCTCGCCAGCTTCACCTCCAGCTCCAGAGTGCATTTCACCAGCTCCATGGTGACAGCGTCGTTCCGCTCCGGATCACTGAAGGAAAGCCTCCACTTCCTCACCAGCAACCTCTCTCTCGCCAAGGCAGGAGACTCCCGCAGCAGCCTCTCTCTTTTGCTCTTTTTCTCTGGCTGTTCCGCCAGCCAAGCTCCCTGCTGCACCTTTTTCTCCCTCCTCCTCGGCAACTCCTCCCACTGCACTGGAATTGGTCACCTCCCTCTCAGTTCCACCCGTCTCAATGATTACAGGGGCGGCTCCTCGACAATCCACAGAGGGGCTCAGGATCACCGTAGCCATGGAGAGGGACGACGCTCCACCCGCTACAGCAGGCAACATCCTACACCAGGAAAACAGGCAAGTGTCATTTTTTTCCCTTTTCAGATTATGATGATATGCCTTGCTTGATTCCTGGTAGGGAGGTTCAGGACACGCAGTCCCCTGAACTCCCCCCACCTGCTGCAGCAATTAACTACCTATTTGCCCTCTCAGTGTCTCCTCCACCTTTTTCTGAGTGCCGCCGGCCCCTGAACTGAGCCGCCTGATGAGGGAGGAGCCTGTGGCCCAGGAGGACCCGACTCCAGTATCAGCGGTGAGCAGTACCCCAGTTGCCACGTGGGACAGATCACCAGCGTGGGTTCCTTTGCCTGGGGAAAACAGGACTGCAATCACCATCGTGCCTGCTGCGGGGGCCGCCGCAGCAGAGTGGGAACCAGAACTGGACCTCCTGGAGGCTGGGCCTGAGGTGTCATCGCTAGGATCGTCAGAGTCTTGGACGGAGGTGGAGCTCGAGCTCAGGCAAGTGATCTCTTTTGTTTTTCTCATGTCTATATTGGAGAGATCTTGTCTGGCTCTTGGTGAGGAGAGTCGAGTGCAGCCCTCAGCTGCACCTGAGCTCGCCTCCCCGGGCTCCGCCGCTGCCGGCGACCCTAATCATGTTCTTCTCCCTGTCTCTCCTGAGCCTTCTCCTAGGGTCACCGGGGAGGAACCATCACCACCACCTTATGCCTCCGTGGATCCAGGCCTACCATCTGATGTTGTGGGTTCAGCTCCCCCCGCCGAGGTCATCAGGGAACCTCCTCCTTCACCCTCGCGGGGGTCCCTCTGATTGACCGCTTCCTCGGCCTGGTGCTCTGCCGCGTTGGCCCAGCCAGGGTCCACCGTGGGTGCAACGTTGGCCCAGCCGGGGTCCACCGAGGGTGCAGCTGTGTTCCAGCCCGCAGCCACTGTGGGTGCTACTAAGCTCCAGCCCGAAGCCACTGCGGGTGCTGCCTTGTCCCAGTCCCGGACCCCTGTGGGTACTACCTTTCCCCAGACCACCGAGGGCATCATGGTTCCCCTTCCTCCTTGGCCAAACACCGTCATGGTCTACCCCCTCCGGCCCTGCTTTCCATCCTTGGGCCTTCCTGTTGGGCAACTGCCTCCTGGGCCATCCCTGCGACCGTGGTGGCTGAAAAACTCAGGCCAGCCGCCTGATGGACTGAGTCTATGGGTAGGGTGGCCAATTTTCGCCAGCAGGCCGCCACACTCTTTTCATTGGGCTGTCCGGCTGGTCTGGGACTTTGGCCGGCCACCCGAACCCTGGTGCCCTGGGACTGTGGGGGAACTTGGGATATGACTGGGTGCAGGTGCAGGTGTTGTTATTGTTATTTGTTCCCTCACCTCCCACCCGGGGTAGTTTTTTGGCTGTATTCCCTCTCTGGGGAAGGTTTGTGGGTGTTGCCTTGGGGTGTCTGGGACCCCCCCGCTCTGTCATGTTTCTGAGCTCAGACCTCCACTTCATTTTCAGTATTATTTGTCTGTAAATCTGTTTTTGGTTATTTTCTGTACATGTGTATTGGTTTACGTTCCTGTTTCATGGCAGAGCTCTGCTCTCATTTTCCAGACACACCCTCCAGCTGATTGCTGTGCTTCAGGTTCCTTCAGCTGCAATCAGTTGGTAATTAGGTCACTTGCATCTGCAGCTCGTTAGTTCCTCCACTATTTATGTGACTGTTGCACTCTCCATTAGTGCAGCAGCCACAATGGTGTTTAGACTGTTCTGCTTCTAGGGCAGTCTCCCCCTCCTTTTCCTCCTGGGACCTCTCTGCCCAGGAGAAGCTCATCAGTGTAAGTTTTTGTATTTGTCTACGCCATTATTTCTGTTGGACTGGTTATGTTCTTTCTGTTAATAAATGTTCCACTGCAGCCAAGCATCTTGGTTTGTTTTTGTCTCGGAGGGGCGATCATGACACCAACAGCAAACTTTTTTTTATCTATACCACTAGTGATTTCTTCTGAGTTCAATCAGTGCCAAAGATGTAGATTTGTCTGCTCTAAAATCATACTGACTGTCTGTGAGGAGGTTGTGTTTTTCAATGAAATTATCCAGTCTTTTAGTGAAGATTTTTTCAATTATTTTGGAGAATATAAGATAAGATAAGATAAGCCTTTATTAGTCCCACAATGGGGAAATTCCAGGATTGCAACAGCACAGGGATAGCAACACTAAGAGCAACAATCAGAAGACAAGAAAAAACAAGAGTATACATATGTATATATAAATATATAAATATATAAACACACAGTGCGGAGCATTGTAGCTAGATGGAATAAATATACAAATATATAAACACACACAGTGCGGAGCATTGTAGATAGATGGAATGAATAGCATAACCGCCTACTTAGTTATCCTACATGGTATGATTGTGTACCCATACATATTGTCACCCTCCGTAGCGACCGGTATTTTCCCAGTTGTATACCGGAGAGGACCATTGTGTAAGTCTATTGCGTCTTTTGCATTCAATACTATTAGGTTGTCACGTTTTTTTGCTATCTCTGCGAGCAGCCCTGCTTAGGTTGTACAGTCTAACAGCCATAGGTAGGAAGGACCTGCGAAACCTCTCAGTTGTGCACCTAGGATGATGTAGTCTGCTGCTAAATGAGCTCCTCAGTGCGTTCAGTATGTCCTGCATAGGGTGGAACTCGGACTCCAGCAGAGATGACAGTTTAGCCACCGTCCTTCTCTCTCCTATCTCCTCCACTGGGTCAAGGCGCTGCCCCAGGACAGAGCTAGCTTTCTTGATCAGTTTGTTCAGTCTCTTCCTATCGGCTGCTGTAACGCCACTGCCCGAGCAGACCACTCCAAAAGTGATGGCTGATGCCACCACCATGTTGTAGAATGTCTTCAGCAGCACCCCTTGTACACCAAAAGACCTGAGTCTCCTCAGTAGGAACAGCCTGCGCTGTCCCTTCTTGTAGAGAGTGTCAGTATTATGTGACCAGTCTAGTTTATTGTTCAGATGAACACCCAGGTACTTGTAGGTTGTCACCATCTCGATGTCTGTTCCCTGTATATTTACTGGTGCTGTGAGGGGTTGTCCTTGCCTGCGGCAGTCAACCACCAGCTCTTTAGTTTTCCTCGCGTTGATCTGGAGGCAGTTCCGATGGCACCAGTCCACGAAGTCCTGGATAAGTCCTCTGTACTCAGCTTCATCTCCGTTGGAGATGAGGCCAACGATCGCAGAGTCGTCAGAGAACTTCTGTAGATGGCAGTGTGTTGTGTTGTGTGAGAAGTCCGCAGTATAAAGGGTGAACAGGAAGGGAGCCAAAACCATTCCCTGGGGGGTCCCCGTGCTACCGATGATCGTGTCGGACACACAGTCCCGGGTTCTCACAAACTGTGGCGGGTTAGTGAGGTAGTCCAGGATCCATGATGACAGGTGCTGGTCCACCCCTGCGCCCAGCAGCTTGTCCTTCAGGATCATCGGTTGGATGGTGTTGAAAGCACTGGAGAAGTCAAAGAACATGATCTTCCCCGCATTCCCGGGCTTTTCCAGGTGGGACAGAGAACGGTGAAGGAGGAAGATCACTGCATCCTCCACCTCAAAGAGAATTGTGAGAGTAAAGAGACCGGCCTGTAATTTGTGAAATGATGACTCCCTGTTTTGTATAGTGGGATTACTTTTGCTATTTTCATTTTGTTTGGAAATTTATCAGTTTGAAATGACAGGTTACAGATGTGGGTGAGTGGTTTAACCCCTTGCACTCTGGTCAATTTCCCTAAAAACGCCTAAAAATAGCGTACCCAAAGTAAATCAAAAGCTGTTCTTCAACCCTTTGCATCCGTCATGTGGCGATGACGCACAGTTGTAATTTACCGATCGGTCAAAAGTCATTTTGATTACAATTTTCAGGGATAAAGAATAATTTAGCTTATAACACTTACCTGTCCACAACATCAGTGTCGCTGGCGAACTTCTCTTCCTCACTGTCAGACGAACATGACGCTGGTCCGCTTGTTACGACTCGTGGTTCTGGTCACGCGACCCGGTCAAACCATGATTCCATTATTGCGGTTTTGCGCTTCCATGATTGCGGTTTTGGCGAACGATTTTTCAAAACAAATAAGAACAGCAGTAAGAAAACTAGAAAAGCACTCGGAGAGCGCAGACCTCCGCCAAGTGCCACAGTTCCCCCCATACAGTGTTTGTGTGTATGTTTTCAGATTCCTTGACCATGAAAACATATGACTAGCAATTGGATTCACAATGATAGGATTAGTGGTTCAGTAGTAAAAGCATTACCTCCTTGGCGGAGGTAATAAACTGAAGCGTTGATCCAACACTGAAGCTTGAGCCAAGATGGCGCCCACAGTGGTCACCATGGTGCTTCGCTGCGTTTTTCTTTATATGTTTTTGTTCGTCAATTGTGTGTCTGCCAGCTCTTACACCCGTGAAGAGCTACTAAATATCAGGACTTTCACTCCCACGGACCTACTCCCAGTTTTTTTGGCTCCTGCCGCCAATCTGGTTCACTTTTTAGCCCAAAAAGTGAGACGGCGAAAGAGAGGAAGGCGAGCGGGCGCTCTCGTGTGGCTTCGCAGGAGAGGCACGCGCATGGCTTTGCCTGGCATATTTCTGTCCAATGTCAATTCTCTCTTTAACAAGGTAGAGGAACTGAGACTGCTGATGCGATTCAAGGACCTCTCCACCTCGTGTGCTCTCTGCTTTACTGAGACCTGGCTTAAGGAATCAACTCCGGACAGCGCGCTCCTCCTCGAGGGATTTCAGCTGTTTCGTGCTGATCGAGACACACAGCTCTCCGGTAAGACCACAGGAGGAGGAGTCTGCTTTTACATCAGCAGCTGGTGCTCTAATGTAACGGTGATCTCCCAACACTGTTCTCCCGCTCTGGAATATCTCTTCATTAACTGCAAGCCTTTTTATTCCCCGCGTGAGTTTGCTTCATTCATCCTCGCCGCTGTTTACGTCCCGCCCGACGCGGACGCGCGCGAGGCTCAGCGCGCGCTCGCGGATCACATTCAACAAACGGAGCAGACTTTCCCGGACTCTCTGGTTATTGTGGTTGGCGACTTTAACCAGAGTAACCTGAGCCACGATCTCCCCCGTTACAAACAGTTTATTAAATGCCCCACCAGAGGAAAGAACACGCTGGATCACTGTTACACTACAGTGAAGGATGCGTATCGCGCTGTTCCCCGCGCTGCGCTCGGACTATCTGATCACGTGATGGTCCACTTGATTCCCACATACAGACAGAGACTGAAGCTCACTAAACCTGTTGTGAGCACTACGAGGAAATGGACCAGTGAAGCTGGGGAGAAGCTGAGCACGTGCATGGAAATAACTGACTGGGGCATGTTTAAAGGAGCAACGCATGATCTGGATGAGTACACGGACACTGTGAACTCATATATCCACTTTTGTGAGGAGAGCATTCTTCCATCGCGCACCAGGGTGAGGTACTCCAATGACAAGCCCTGGTTCACTGCTAAGCTCAGACAGATCAGGAAGGAGAAGGAAGCAGCATTGAAAAGTGGAGACAGGGACTGCTACAGGGAGGTCAAATATCGGTTTAGCAGAGAACTGAGGAGAGCTAAGTCTATGTACTCTGAGAGACTCCAGCAGCAGTTCACTGCTAACGACTCTGCTTCTGTGTGGAGAGGACTGAGGCAAATCACCAACTATCGGCCTCAGGCTTCTAAAGGTCATGATGACAAAGCCCTTTGTCAAAGACTGTCCCAACACTATGCCCGTTTTGACACCTCGTCAGCTGTGTCCATCTCCCCCCCTCCCCCCAGCTCCACTGCCTCCACGGTCCCCACTTCATCAAAGGCAGCACCCCCCTCCTCCCCCCCTGCCCTTGTCATCAGTGAGCAGGACGTGCACAGACAGTTCTCCAGACTGAACCCGCGCAAGGCCCCCGGCCCGGACGGCGTGTCTCCCTCCACCCTGAGACACTGTGCGGAAGAGCTGGCTCCTGTCTTCACAGACATTTTTAACACTTCCCTGAAGTTATGCCATGTGCCGACCTGCCTCAAAACCTCCACCATCATCCCTGTCCCCAAGAAGCCACGGATCACTGGACTTAATGACTACAGACCTGTAGCGCTCACCTCTGTAGTCATGAAGTCCTTTGAGCGCCTGGTCCTGCCCCACCTCAAGACCATCACCACTCCCCTCCTGGACCTGCTGCAGTTTGCCTACTGAGCCAACAGGTCTGTGGACGACGCAGTCAACCTGGCCCTCCACTCCATCCTGCAGCACCTGGACTCCCCGGGAACCTACGCCAGGATCCTGTTTGTGGACTTCAGCTCTGCATTCAACACCATCCACCCCGCTCTGCTCCAGGACAAGCTGTCCCTGCTCAACGTGCCTGACTCCCTCTGCAGGTGGATCACCGACTTCCTAACAGACCGGAGGCAGCATGTGCGGCTGGGAAAGACTGTCTCAGACTCCGTCAGCATCAGCACCGGATCACCCCAGGGCTGTGTACTTCCCCCCCTACTCTTCTCCCTGTATACCAACTCCTGCACCTCCAGCCACCAGTCTGTCAAGCTGATCAAGTTTGCAGACGACACCACCCTCATCGGGCTCATCTCCAATGGCGACGAGTCCGTCTACAGGAGAGAGGTGGCCCAGCTGGCGTCCTGGTGCAGCCACAACAACCTGCAGCTGAACGCTCTGAAGACAGTGGAGATGATCGTGGACTTCAGGAAAGTCACAACCCCTCTGCCCCCCCTTACCCTCACAGGCTCTCCCATCACCACTGCAGATTCCTTCCGCTTCCAGGGCACCACCATCACCCGGGACCTCAAGTGGGAGCCGACCATCAGCTACCTCATCAAAAAGGCCCAGCAGAGGATGTTCTTCCTGCGGCAGCTGAGGAAGCTCAAGCTACCCACCAAGATGTTGGTGCAGTTCTACACGGCCATCATTGAGTCCATCCTCACTACCTCCATAACCGTGTGGTACACAGGAGCCACTGCCAGGGACAGACTAAGGCTGCAGCGCGTCGTGCGCACTGCTGAGAAGGTGATCGGCTGCAAGCTCCCATCCCTCCAGGACCTGTACATCTCCAGGACCCGGAGGCGTGCAGGCCGGATCATAGCCGATCCTTCACATCCTGGTCACGTACTGTTTGCCCCGCTCCCCTCAGGTAGAAGACTTCGGTCCATTCAGACTAAAACCTCCCGTCACATGAACAGCTTCTTCCCCTCTGCCATCAGACTGCTGAACACTAAGTGACTTATTAGACTCTCGTGCACTATGTACAGCAGCTCAACCAGACTCATGTCAATTCACTGTTTTCTTTTTGCATTACCGACTGCACTATGTAGTACTCCACAATATCTGCTACTCGCTAATATATTTAAAATTGCTTTGACTAGTATTACTCATTCATATTCTACATTTTATTGCATGTATAGTTTTATTTCTTTTATTTTTTCATGTTTAATGTTGCAGCATTGCACTGAGACAAATTCCTAGTTTGTGTACTACATGAACAATGGCAATAAATCTGATTCCGATTCTGATTCTGAAAAGTGTTGGTGTTGTGTCCATCTCCTCCACTGAAAGCAGCACTCAGGGCTTCACTGACGGATGCAAATTGGGTAGACAGGTTGCCGTGGGTCTTACATTGGGGTTGCGCTCCGCGGCAAAAGAGGATTTAGAAGCTTCCCCGGCAGAGAGGTTGTTTTTTGCGCAGCCCCTATGGCTGCCCGGGGAATTTCTGCCAAATAATCCGGCGCCGGACAGCTGGCCGTCTCAGCTTTTGCAGCGTAGCACAAACACAGGCACGCTGCCGGGCCCTGCCCACCACTGTTTTCCGCGTGCTTTTGTGCCTAAAACTTTGAAGAACGCGGAGTTTGTGTTCGTCAGACACGACGACCAGCGCCCTCCATTGCGCCTGCGCACATGTTGAAAATGGCCGTATCTCACAATGTTAAAGAATCCTTTAAAAAATTCCTGTATCCAGACGGTGATCCGGATCATCCCCAAAATTTAATAGATAATCAGTTCTTCCTTGTACCATTTTCAACAACGCCTGAAAGTTTCATCGAAATCCGTTGAAAACTTTTTGAGTTATCTTGCTAACCAACAGACAAACAAACAGACAGACAGACAAACAGACAAACGCTGGCAAAAACATAACCTCCTCCTGGACTGCGGCCTGGCGGAGGTAAAAAGACTGGCGAACGCGTGTGTGTCACCCAGCGGCTTACACAAAACAGATTTTACACACGGGACGCACGCTTTCAATCGTCGAACTTCTCTCCTTCAATTGGCTCGCTGTATTCGCAGCCGTTGGTAGGCGGGTCCTTCTTGCTAGGTTTTCAGTCATTGGTTCTTCAAGGTTTCAGAAACCCAATTCAAGGCTCTTATTAGTCGAATGAGAGGTCAATCAAATCTAAACCAATCAAAGCACTCCTTTGGCTTTCTGTTCGCGGCTGTGTCTGTAGTGGAAGAACGGAAATGCAGCTTTTTTTTTTCAGTGCGCACTGAGATGCACAGTGTGCGTCCTAGTGCACACGAGGGCGCACTAGGATGGAGAGACGTGACCGCCCGTGGTATCCCGGAGTGCAAGAGGTTAACAATTCCTTCAATTACTTTTTTCACTATTGTCATGTCAATTTCATTCCAGTCAGATGATTTTTTGTAATTAAATTTACTCACAGTCTCGATAATTTCCTTTTCAGTTATTGCACCCAAAAAGAAAACATAACCTCCTTGGCGGAGGTAAAGATTATTTGGATTTCTATCTTCTATTTAATTTACAGACCCACTATTGTTTGTTTCTGGTGTCACTATTGTTTTTGCTAATTCTGGACCAGCGTTTACAAAAAATTTATTGAAACCGCTGACCACATCCTCCATATTATTTATCAAATTGTCATTTTCAATAAAATATTCTGGATAATTAGCATTCTTTGATCGGTTACTAATAATCCCATTTAGCACTTGCCATATTCCTCTTAAGTTATTCTTATTATCCTCTAATATTCTGTTGTAGTATTCTTTCTTACATGTCCTCATTATATTAGTTAACTTGTTTTTATATCTTTTATTATTGATCTCGGCCTCTACCATTCTACACTTAATGAATTGTTTATATGATGTATTCTTCTTTTTACATGCATTTAGTAACCGACTTGGTGACCCATGGAATATTTTTGTTTTGTTGTCTGTCACTGTATTGTTTTATAGGACAGTTTTTGTTGTACAATGATTGAAATATTTGTAAAAATTTATCATATGCTTTATCTCATTTTCGTCACAAACTATCTTCCAGTCTTGCATTTACAATTCCTTTGCCAGTAAATACACAGATTCTTCAGTTCTTATTTTTTTATATTTAATATTTTTGGTATACTTATTCTTCCTATAATCACATTGATAGACAACAAAAATCGGCAGGTGGTCACTGATATCATTTAATAAAAGCCCACTCATGATATTATTTTCCATAATGTTTGTGAATATGTTATCTACAGTATTAATGTGGCACTGTGTGATGTAATTCTGCTAGGTCTGGTGATCACTGGATGTAAGCCTATACTGTACATTGTGTGGATAAATTCTTCTGTCATACTATGTTGTTTTGAGCTCATAATATCTATATTGAAATCCCAACAGATGAACATACAGTAACTTTATGAGTAAGTTTTGCATACATTTTATCCATCCAGCTCTTCAATAAATCAATATTTGATCCAGGTGTTCTATATACACAGCTCGCTACTATATTCTTCATATTGTCCAAACAGATTTCTATTGAAATAGATTCAAATAAATCATCCACAGTCACAGCCAAATTTTCAACAACCTTGTATTGCAAGCACTTATCAACATAAATTGCAACTCCTCCTCCTTTTTTCACTTTTCTATTTATATAATTTAATTTGTAGCCATTCATTGTAAAATCCACTCCTTTCTCTTCACTGAGCCACATCTCTGATATTGCCACTATATTGAATGGCTCATTAAACTGATGTAAATAATCTTTAATGTTATTAAAATTGGCATAGAGACCTCTGCTGCTGAAGTAGATCATTGATATATTAACATCAGATATGACCATTGTGTTAAACTGTTAATCTGTTCAATCACTGTTATAAGTGCTTTGCTGAGGTTACGAGGGTGTAAATCCCCGAGTATGGAGTTGCTCAGTGAAAATATATAATTTTTGTCAGTAAAAGTTTAGCCATCGACTTCCGGTTATGGCTGCCACGTAGGACGGACGTGTCTCGCTCTGCTCTGCTCCTGGAGAAAAAAAATCGGCAAATAACTCTCTCATTTGGGACAGAACGTATCCCAGCATTTGGGCGAGGATATGTCGGCGAAGCCTAAGGCTGGAAAACCAGGAAAAGGAAAAAGCGAGCCGCCGAAACAGTCCAAATTAACGGACTTTCAGGTCTGTGACGCAGCAAACAAAACTCCATATATGGCGGAGGAGGCTGGCAACGGTGCGATATCTGCGGGGAATGGCGCAGATGCGCTGATGGCTGCCATGAGTTCAATGAGAGCGGACTTTTCCTCTAGATTTGATGGGATTATGACAGCGTTGGAAGGAATAAGAAAGGAATTGGGTGACTGTGTAGAACGAACGGCGCAGATGGAGCTCCGTCTCGCTAGTGCTGAAGATGACGTCACCCGTCTTCAATTAAAGGTGCGCACTTTGGAAAAAAAAAATAAATCTCTGGAAGATAATATTTTGGATTTGGAATCTCGGTCGAGACAGAATAATTTGAGGCTGGTGGGTCTTCCAGAGGAATCAGAAGGTCGGGACGTATGTTCCTTTCTGGAAAAGTGGATTCCGGAGGTGCTGGGCAGCGAGGAGTTGCAATCAGCAGTGGTTCTGGAAAAAGCACATCGTATTGGCCCACGGAGAGATAAGGGACCGCCGAGGACCTTAATTATGAAGTTTCTTAGCAACAGAGACAGGATGAAGATCTTCAACGCTGCACGTGCTAAAGGAGAGATTAAACACCAGGACCAGCAGGTGCGGTTCTACCCAGATTTGGCCACAGGAATCCAGCAATTGAGGAAGCAGTTTGATCCCATACGTAAGGAGCTGCGCAACCTTGGGATTCGTCATGGTGTAATCTATCCTGCGAGACTGCTGACCACGTATGAGGGCAGAACCCACATCTTCAAGACCCCAGAGGAGGCGCAGGAGTTCATCAAGAAGATCAAAGAAGAAGAAGAGACTGGTGGGAGCTAAGCATGAACAAAATATAAGGTAGAATAATTAAGTATTTGCACAGGCATCTGACTGACTTGAAGTAAATAGTAAGTTTACAAAATATAGATTGTATTATATATTAAAAAAACAAAACAAAAACAAAACAAACAAAAAAAAAAAAAACTATGATGTACAAAGTTGTTAAAAATTTTGGAGTTAAGTTGGAAAACTACAGAGGAGAGTTAATGTTACGTCATTAAAAGCAGTAGAGTTAGGGTGATTGGGAGGATGAAGAAGGAGTGGCTTAGGCTGTTCCCCGTGGGTGTGGAACGGTCGATGGCTATATCGGGAGACAGAATTTTTCTTTTGATTTTGGGGGGTTTGCCACAAGTGTGGGAAGGGGAAATTTGTTTGTGTGTAGTTTGTAGGATGAATGTTCAACCACTCATGTTTTTGCTTCTCTGTATGAGCATGTTTACACTGCAAGGTAATCCCAAACTCTCTATTGATCATGGACCAAAGTGTTAATCTTAATTTAACTTCATGGAATTGCAGAGGTCTACAAAATTTAAAAAAACTTAAACAAGTTATGAATAAAATAAAGGACATGGGTTCAAGAATTGTGTTTTTACAAGAAACTCATCTGATAGAGGAGGATGTTAAAAGAATTAGGAGTAGATGGCAGGGAAGTGTATTCACCTCTTCATTTTCATCCCGAGCCAGGGGAGTTATGACTCTCATACATAAATCAGTTCCTTTTCAAGTGAAAAATGTAATTGGAGACAAATTTGGAAGATATGTAATCATTCAAGGTTCTTTGCTATTAGAAAATATAAATCTTGTGAACTTATATGGTCCCAATATAGATGATCAGAAGTTCTTTGCTAATTTATTTCTCATCTTATCATCACTTACAGGGCAACATATAATAGCAGGGGATTTTAATTGTACATTGAATCCAGGTGTGGATAGATCAACAGGACTGGATTGTACGCACATTGGATGTAGGATGACTATTAATCATTTTATGAAAGAATTGAGATTGTTAGATATATGGAGAGAAATGAAACCACAAGTTAAAGCCTATTCTTGTTATACCAGTACCTACAAGACATTCTCACGTATTGATTATTTTTTGATTTCCACAGAATTAAGGTCCAAGATTCAAAACTGCTTTTATGATAACATCGTGATCTCTGATCATGCACCCTGTTGTCTAATATATGTAGATAAAAAATTGACAAAGGAATCAGGTAGATGGCAATTTCAGCATAAATGGCTTCAGGATGAGGAATTTGTCAAGTATATAGAAAAACAGACGAGTTCTTTGACATCAATACTACACAAACATCAGCATGTGTAAAGTGGGAGGCTTTCAAAGCTTTTATTAGGGGACATATTATTAGTTATACAGGATCAAAATCTAAGAAGACTCGAGAGGAGAGAGCTAAATTAGAACATAAAATAAAAAATCTTCAGGAAAAAGTGTATGCAGGAAGTGACCCAAGGTTGGAGAATGAATTACTGATTTTGAGAGCTGAATACGACAAAAAATCAGCGAATAGAGCTGCCTCGAGTCTTCTAAGATTGAAACAATCTTTTTATGAACAAGGTGAAAAATCAGGAAAATTATTAGCATGGCAGATTAAACAATTGGAAATTAAAACACCAATTACCAGTATTATAAGTAACGGACAGGTAGTTATAGATCCTTTAGAAATTAATAGAGCCTTTAGAGATTACTATGAAAAATTATATGATACCAAAAATGAACCTGATTTAACAAAACTAAATGGGTTTTTGAACGAACTATCTATACCGTGTATTCCAAATGAAAACAGGGAGATATTGGAGTCTAAAATTAGTCAAGAAGAAGTTGGGCTAGCCATTGATAATATGAAATCAGGAAAAAGTGCAGGACCAGATGGTCTTCCAGTTGACCTTTATAAAAAATTTAAGAATAAATTAATAAAACCTTTTTTGGAAATGGTTTTAGAAGCATTTCAAAATAATAATTTACCATCATACATAAATAATGCCTTAATTATACTGCTGCCAAAACCAGGTAAGCCCTCTAATAAATGTGAAAATATGAGACCAATAAGCCTATTAAACGCCGACCTTAAGATAATCTGTAAAATTTTAGCAAGACGAATACAAGAAATTTTACCAAATATTATTAATCGAGATCAGAATGGCTTTATAAAGGGTAGACAAGGCTTCCATAATATAAGAAGACTATTTAATATTATTTATTTTAATAAAGAAGCACCGGATACAGCTCTCCTATCATTGGACGCCGAAAAGGCCTTTGATAGAGTTGAATGGCCCTTTCTTTTTGAAGTCCTACAAAGGTTTGGACTTGGAAATAATTTCATAAAATGGGTTCAAATAATATACAATAATGCTACAGCAGAAATCCTAACAAATAACAATATTTCAAAACCAATAAAAATCAATAGAGGATGTCGACAAGGCTGTCCACTTTCACCTTTACTGTTTACTATGGCAATTGAACCTTTAGCGATAGCGATACGTTTACATTCACAAATATATGGAATTAAAGTTGGACCAACAGAACATAAAATCTCCCTGTACGCCGATGATATAATTTTGTTTATGTCGAATCTAAAAAAATCAATTCCAACCTTGTTGAATTTAATAAAGAATTTTGGGGAAATATCAGGATATAAAATAAATAAAACTAAATCTTCAATATTAATGCTAAATGAGACCCAGAGAAATTACCCAGCCCCTGAGGTAAATCAATTCAATGTTGTAAATCAGTTTAAATATTTAGGAATCCAAATTATGCCTAAGCTAGAATCAGTCGCCAGTGTCAACTATGAAGCCTTAATGTCAGATATCAGTGAGTTAACTCAGAGATGGATGTCACTACCAATGTCGATGATCGGGAGAATCAATATACTTAAAAGTAATATTTTACCTAAAATACTTTATTTATTTCAATACATTCCCTTATCACCACCTTTAGATCTATTCTCAAGAATAAAAAAAAAGTTAGTGGAATTTATATGGAACAACAGGAGGGCTAGATTACGTTTGTCTTTATTATATTTACCATTTGATCGTGGAGGTCTGAAATGTCCAAATTTTATGTTGTATTATTGGTCGGCACAACTGAGGTCTATGACATATTATTTTTCATCAAATGATCTCCCTCACTGGACTGAAATGGAATCATACAATTTACCTTTACCTCTTCCCATATTCATATACTCAGATTCGGCAAAAAAATTACAAAAACAAGTTAAAAATCCATTTGTAAAGCATATGATCAAAATATGGTGTGAAGCTAAAAACTATTTAAAAGAACCACAGTTATTGTCACAATTTAGTCCAATATGGGGTAATCAATATTTTAAACCAGGGAGAGCGGACGCTGTATTTAAAGTATGGAATTTAAAAGGGATACAAAAGATTCAGGATTTATATTTGCCATGTGCAGACAACATAATGTCTTTTGAAGAGCTGAGGATCAAATTTAATCTCAATAGAACACATTTTTTTAAATATCTTCAACTTAGAAACTTTATTCGATCAAATCAAAATAAAGCTCTCACTCGACCTATTTATTCATCCTTGGAAAAAATGATGATGAAAGATAGTAAAAGAAAGGGTATTATTTCAGAGTTTTATAACTCATTGACACTATCTTCAAGTGAAAATTCACTGAAAAGATTAAACTACTGGAAAGAAGATCTGCAAATTGAAATTTCAGAGGAACAATGGGAATTGGCTTGTACAGAAGCTCAAACCAAATCAATAAATGCACGCCTTAAATTGATACATTTCAAATGGTTAATGCGGATGTATGTTACACCAGAGGAGTTAAATAGATATAACAAAAATATACCAGATACATGCATAAAATGCATGGAAAGTAAAGGAACCCTATTTCATTGTTTATGGGAATGTAGATTAATAAGAATGTTTTGGGAAGAGGTGAGGGTAACAATTGAAAAAATAATCTCAAAACAAATCATATTGAATCCTAAACTGTTTTTGTTGGGTCTGTACCCAGAAAAGCATAATTTTAATAAAAGTGAAAGAACATTCATAGACCTCAGTTTGCTTAATGCCAAAAAATGTATTGCACTATTATGGAAAAAGACTCATAGACCAGATGTGACTCAGTGGTTAAGACAGATGTTAACAAACCTTCCATTAGAAAGAATAACATATATACTAAAATCAAAGGAAATTGTGTTTGAGAATATATGGAGACCTTTTATTGATTATGTAAAAAATTTAAACATAACTCTTGAAGAAGAAGGTGAATGATGTGTGTGGACCTTGTAAATTCCAAACTGGTGAACATAATATGTATACTTATGTATTGGATTGTCTAGACTAAACAGAGGAGCATTGTTGAAGACTTGATTTTGTTGGTGGTTGTTGGTGTTTTTAGTGCATTTTTTTTTTTTTTTGTAGTACTTTAGTGTTAGTGTTTGATTGTTTGTATCATGTTTGTTAAAAAAAAAAAAAAGGTTCAATAAAGATATTGTGGAAAAAAAAAAAGTTTAGCCATCGCTCCGTTTCCTCATTCTCTGGCTTCTAGAAGTGTGGGTGGGGTTTCGGATCGACTCCATATTGACTGGATCATACGTGGCATCCCGACCAGTCACCAGAGCGCTCCGTAAACAAAACAAGGAAGTGAAAAGCGACAAATTTGACCAGAAAAAGAGAACACTTAAGATGTAATGCTTAAAAAAAATTATACTATAATGTTGCCCTGATGGCGTAGCTCTAAAGGATAATTCACAATATCTGGAGAACAAGAGGTGCGTGGGTGCGCTTGGGGGGGGGGGGGGGAACAGCAGCCGGACCGCAGTCCTCCTCAGGGAGCCAAGCCCAGCCTGTCTGGTTAACGGGAATCTCGGCTGCTGCTTCATGGGTTCAACATGAAGCTACTCCCAGTGCACGGCTATCTAAAAATTAAAAGTTAATAATAATATCACCATGACTGTGGAGCGGAATAGCCAAATCAATTGCACATCATATGCAGACACATATGCACGCTTTGACTAAACAACGACAGTGACAAAAACCGCCCAAATAACGAAATAAATATTTTTTTATTTACTGACAAATGGGCAACACTGATGCAACAGTTGCAGCCAAACGGTTTTTGTACTTATAATATTGCTAAAATATAAAAGGATGAACTACAATGAAGAAGAAGAAGCCATCTCTGTTGTCATTTAGTCCATACAGCCGGTCATGTACAGTGGAACAAAATTATGTTTCTCCGATCTACAATGTTCAGTGTTTCAGATCATCAAACAAATTTAAATATTAGACAAAGATGACACAAGTAAACACCAAATGCAGTTTTTAAATGAAGGTGTTTATTATTAAGGTTAAAAAAAATCCTAACCTACATGGCCCTGTGTGAAAAAGTGATTGCCCCGTAAACCTAATAACTGGTTGGGCCACCCTTAGCAGCAACAACTGCAATAAAGTGTTTGTGATAACTGGCAATGAGTCTTTTACAGCGCTGTGGAGGAATTTTGCCCACTCGTCTTTGCAGAATTGTTGTAATTCAGCCAAATTGGAGGGGTTTTGAGCATGAACCGTTTTTTTAAGGTCAGGCCACAGCATCTCAATTGGATTTAGGTCCAGACTTTGATTAAGACACTCCAAAGTCTTCATTTGTTTTTCTTAAGCCATTCAGAGGTGGACTTGCTGGTGTGTGTTGGATCATTGTCCTGCTGCAGAACCCAAGAGCGCTTCAGTTTGAGGTCACGAACAGATGGCCGGACAGTCTCCTTGAGGATTTTTTGATAAACAGCAGAATTCATGCTTCCATTTACCACAGCAAGTCTTCCAGGTCCTGAAGCAGCAAAACAGCCCCACACATCACACTACCACCACCATATTTTACTGTTGGTATGATGTTCTTTTTCTGAAATGTTGTGTTACTTTTATGCCAGATGTAATGGGACACACACCTTCCAAAAAGTTCAACTTTTGTCTTGTCTGTCCACAGAGTATTTTCCCAAAAAATCGTGGGGATCATCAAGATATTTTCTGGCAAAACTGAACCTTTATCTTCTTTTTGTTCAGCAGTGGTTTTCGTCTTGGAACTCTGCCATGCAGGCCATTTTTGCCTAGTCTCTTTCTTATGGTGGAGTCATGAATGCTGACCTTAACCGAGGCAAGTCAGGCCTGCAGTTCTTTGGATGTTGTTGTGGGGTCTTTTGTGACCTCTTGGATGAGTCATCGCTGCGCTCTTGGGGTAATTTTGGTCGGCCGGCAACTCCTGGGAAGGTTCACTACTGTTCCATATTTTCGCAATTTGTGGATAATGGCTCTCACTGTGGTTCACTGGAGTCCCACAGCTTAAGAAATGGCTTTATAACCTTTGCCAGACTAATAGATCTCAATTTCTTTGTTTTTCATTTGTTCCTGAATTTCTTTGGCTCACAGCATGATGTCTAACTTTTGAGGATGTTTTGGTCTACTTCACTTTGTCAGGCAGGTCCTATTTAAGTGACTTCTTGATTGAGAACAGGTGTGGCAGTAATCAGGCCTGGGTGTGGCTCGAGAAATTGAACTCAGCTTTCCAAAGATGTGATAAACCACAGTCAATTTATGTTTTAACGGGGGGGGGGGGGTGACCTTTTCACACAGGGCCATGTAGGTTTGAATTTTTTTTTACCCTTAATAATAAACCAAAAACATGCAAGTTAGGTTAATTGGCATCAAACTGGGGATTCTAAATTGTCCTTAGGTGTGACTGTGAGAGTGAATGGTTGTCTGTCTCTCTATGTTGGCCCTGCGATGGACTGGCGATCTGTCCAGGGTGTACCCTGCCTCTAACCCAAAGATGCTGGGATAGGCTCCAGCCCCCCGAGACCCGAAACGGATTAAGTGGAAGAAGATGAATGAATAAACACCTTCATTTAAAAACTGCATTTTGCATTTACTTGGGTTATCTTTGTCTAATATTTAAATTTGTTTTATGATCTGAAACATTTAAGTGTGACAAACATACAAAAAAATGAGAAATCAGTAAGGGGGCAAACACTTTTTCACACCACTGTAGCATCTGCCCCATAACCGGGAGGTTGGGGGTTCAAGTCCCAGCCGGGTCATACCAAAGACCATATAAAAATGGTACTGGGGCAGCACGGTGGTGCAGTGGTTAGCACTGTTGCCTAACAGCTAGAAGGTTCCAGGTTCGAATCCCCAGGCTGGCAGGGATAGGAACCTTTCTGTGTCAAGTTTGCATGTTCTCCCCGCACTGCGTGGGTTTACTCTGGGGGCTCCGGTTTCCTCCCACAATCCAAAGACATGCATGTTAGGTTGATTGGTTGTTCTAAATTGTCCCTAGATATCTGTCTCCTATAGGCCCTTAGAATAGAGGGTTAGTTCTAGTGAAGCGCTTTGAGTGGTCTTTAAGACTAGAAAAGCACTATATAAGTGCAGGTCCTTGATCCTTGATCCTACTTCCCGCCTTCTAGCTTGGTACTTTACGTAATAGAATGGGGGAAGGAGAAGTTGTTTGTGGCGGTGCCTTACATGGCAGCGACCCCTCTAATTCTGTATGTGATTAAGTGTGACAAACATACAAAAACATGAGAAATTAGGAAGGGGACAAACACTTTTTCACACGACTGAATATCAACTAGTCTGTATATCAATGTTTACACCACTCTGTGGTGTAAACGTGTCCTGTTATAGTACTGCATGAGTTTATTGACGATACACTATAAACTACACATATAAACTAAAACAGTTACAAAGATGACTGAACAACTCTCATTCCACAAAGTGCAAGATACAACACTTATGAATATAAGTCACAAAAGATCACACAAATAAGTATAAAACAAATAAACAAGTCCGCCAAGGTCTCCGCCTTTGACTGCCACCTAATCCACATAGCACCGGACCCCCATGATCCCTCCTGCAGGTGGTGAGCCCACTGGAGGGCGGACCCATGTAACTCCTTCGGGCCGAGCCCGGCCGGGTCCCATGGGTGGAAACCCGGCCACCAGACGCTAGCCATCGAGCCCCTCCCCCAGACCTGGCTCCAGGGTGGTGGCCCGGTAACCCCATACCGGGCGGGGTACACTGAATCCTTGATCTAGAATGTATCATGTGAGTCAGTTGGATCGTTCTTAGTCTGGCCCTTCACCCAGGACCAGTTTGTCTTGAGTGACCCTATCAGAGGCAAATTGCCCTGGACAACATAGCTCCTGGGATCACTGGGGCACGCAAACCCCCCACCACGATAAGGTGAAGATCCATGAGGAGCTTGGCGGACTGATCCCAAGCTTTCTAAAGTGGCTTTTGGAACGTGGAATGTCACCGCTCTGGTGGGGAAGGAGCCTGAGTTGGTGTACAAGGTTGAGAGATACCAGCTAGATATAGTCGGCCTCACCTCAACACACAGCTCCGGTTCCAGAACCAGTCTCCTGGAGACGGGCTGGAACTTGGCCTTTTTTGGAGTTTCCCCAGGCGAGAGGCGACGAGCAGGGGTGGGTATTCTTGTATCCCCCCACCTTGCTGCCTCTATATTGGAGTTTTCCCCGGTGGACAAAAGGGTTGCTTCCCTGCGCCTTCGGGTTGGGAAACGGGTCCTGACCATCATTTGTGCCTATGCACCAAATGATGTTTCAGAGTGCCCACCCTTTTTGGAGTCTCTGACTGCGGTGCTGGAGGGTGCTCCTCTTGGAGACTCCATTGTCCTGCTGGAGGACTTCAACGCGCACATGGGCAACGACAGTGAAACCTGGAGGGGGGTGATTGGGAGGAACGGCCTGCCCGATCTGAACCCGAGTGGTGTTCAGTTATTGGACTTCTGTGCTAACCACAGTTTGTCCATAACGAACACCATGTTCAAGCATAAGGGTGTCCATATGTGCACCTGGCACCAGGACACCCTAGGTCGCAGGTCGATGATCGGTTTTGTTATCGTATCATCAGACCTGCGACCATATGTCTTGAAAACTCGGGTAAAGAGAGGTGCAGAGCTGTCAAGTGATCACCACCTGGTGATGAGTTGGATCCGATGCCAGGGGAGGATGCCATTCAGACCTGGTAGATCCAAACATATAGAGAGGATGTGCTGGGAACGTCTGGCTGAGACCCCTGTCCGGGAGGTCTTCAACTCCCACCTCCGGAAGAACTTCAACCACATTCCGAGGGAGTCTGGAGACATGGAGTCTGAATGGGCCATGTTCTCCACCTCTGTTGTTGAAGCGGTGGCCCAGAGCTGCGGCTGCAAGGTGGTCGGTGCATCTCGTGGTGGCAACCCCCGAACCAAGTGGTGGACACCAGTGGTGAGGGGGGCCATTAAGCTGAAGAAGGAGTCCTATCAAGCTTGGTTGGCTTGTGGGACTCCCGAAGCAGCTGAGGTGTACCAGCAGGCCAAGCGGAGTGCAGCTCGGGTGGTTGTTGAAGCAAAAACCCGGGTATGGGAGGAGTTCGGTGAGGCCATGGAACAAGACTTTTGGTCGGCCTCGAAGAGATTCTGGCAAACTGTCCAGCAGCTCAGGAGGGGGAAGCAGCTCCCTGTCCACACTGTGTATGGTGCGGATGGGACGCTGTTGACTTCAACTGGGGATATCATCG
The DNA here is from genome assembly GCA_020510985.1 of Pholidichthys leucotaenia. Classification (NCBI taxonomy): domain Eukaryota; kingdom Metazoa; phylum Chordata; class Actinopteri; order Cichliformes; family Pholidichthyidae; genus Pholidichthys; species Pholidichthys leucotaenia. The sequence goes on from CM035847.1 coordinate 132,628,683, forward strand.
GGCGGTGGAAGGAATACTTTGAGGATCTCCTCAATGTCACTGATACGCCTTCCACAGAGGAAGCAGGGCTTGTGGATGAGGGGGATGACTCGCCTATCACAGGGGCTGAGGTCGCCAAGGTGGTTAAAAATCTCCTTGGTGGCCGGGCCCCGGGGGTGGACGAGATTCGCCCTGAGTACCTCAAGGCCATGGATGTTGTAGGGCTGTCATGGTTGACACGCCTCTGCAACATTGCGTGGAGGTCAGGGACAGTGCCTTTGGCATGGCAAACCGGGTGGTTCCTCTCTTCAAAAAAGGGGATTGGAGTGTGTGCTCCATCTTTAGAGGGCTCACACTCCTCAGCCTCCCTGGGAAGGTCTATGCCAAGGTACTGGAGAGGAGAGCCCGGCCGTTGGTAGAATCTCGGACTCAGGAGGAGCAATGTGGTTTTCGTGGCACATCGGACCATGTGCCACGACACATCGGACTAGCTCTTGACCCTCTCGAGAATTCTCGAGGGTTCGTGGGAGTTTGCATGTGTTTTGTGGACTTGGAGAAGGCATTCGACCGCGTCCCTCGTGGTTTTTTGTGGGGGGTGCTTCGGGAGTATGAAGTATCGGACTTGTTGTTATGAGCTATTCGGTCTCTGTACGACCATTGTGAGACTTTGGTTCGTATTGCCAACACTCGGTCGGACTCATTCCCAGTGAGAGGTGGACTCCGCCAGGGCTGCGCTTTGTCAGAATCAGAATCAGAATCAGAATCAGAATCAGGTTTATTGCCATTGTTCATGTAGTACACAAACTAGGAATTTGTCTCGGTACAATGCTGCAACATTAAACATGATAAGATAAGAGAAATAAACTATACATGTAATAAAGTGTAGGATAAGATTAAGTGATACTGGTCAACAGTTAAAATATATATTAGCCAGCAGCAGATACTGTGGAGAACTATATAGTGCAGTCGGTAATGCAGGAAGAAAACAGTGATGATTGACATGAGTCTGGTTGAGCTGCTGTACATGGTGCACGAGAGTCACTTAGTGTTCAGCAGTCTAATGGCAGAGGGGAAGAAGCTGTTCATGTGACGGGAGGTTTTAGTCTGGATGGACCGAAGTCTTCTACCAGAGGGGAGGGGGGCAAACAGTACGTGACCAGGGTGTGAGGGATCGGCTATGATCCGGCCAGCACGCCTCCGGGTCCTGGAGATGTACAGATCCTGGAGAGATGGGAGCTTGCAGCCGATCACCTTCTCAGCAGTGCGCACGACGCGCTGCAGCCTTAGTCTGTCCCTGGCAGTGGCTCCTGCGTACCACACGGTTATGGAGGTGGTGAGGATGGACTCGATGATGGCTGTGTAGAACTGCACTAACATCTTGGTGGGTAGCTTGAGCTTCCTCAGCTGCCGCAGGAAGAACATCCTCTGCTGGGCTTTTTTGATGAGTGAGCTGATGGTCAGCTCCCATTTGAGGTCCCTGGTGATGGTAGTGCCTAGGAAGCGGAAGGAATCAGCAGTGGTGATGGGAGAGCCTGAGAGGGTGAGGGGGGGCAGAGGAGTAGTGACTTTCCTGAAGTCTACAATCATCTCCACTGTCTTCAGAGCGTTCAGCTGCAGGTTGTTATTGCTGCACCAGGACGCCAGCTGGGCCACCTCTCTCCTGTAGGCGGACTCGTCGCCGTTGGAGATGAGCCCGATGAGGGTGGTGTCGTCCGCAAACTTGATCAACTTGACAGACTGGTGGCTGGAGGTGCAGGAGTTGGTGTAAAGGGAGAAGAGTAGGGGGGAAAGTACACAGCCCTGGGGTGATCCGGTGCTGATGCTAGTATAGTCTGAGACAGTCTTTCCCAGCCGCACATGCTGCCTCCGGTCCGTCACCAATCCTGTTCATAATTTTTATGGACAGAATTTCTAGGCGCAGCCAGGGAATGGAGGGTGTCATGCTTGGTGACCACAGGATCTCATCTCTGTTGTTTGCAGATGACCTTGTCCTGTTGGCTTCATCCAGCAATGACCTACAGTTCTTGCTGGGACGGTTTGCCGCTGAGTGTGAAGCGGCTGCGATGAGAATCAGCACCTCCAAGTCTGAGTCCATGGTCCTCAGCCGGAAAAAGGGGGATTGTCCTCTCCAGGTTGGGGACAGGCTCCCGCCCCAAGTGGAGGAGTTTAAGTATCTTGGGGTCTTATTCACGAGTGAGGGGAGAATGGAGCGAGAGATTGACAGACGGATCAGAGCAGCATCTGCAGTGATGCAGACATTGTACCGGTCTGCTGCTGTGAAGAAGAAGCTGAGTTCTAAGGCAAAGCTGTCAATTTACCAGTCAATCTACGTTCCAACTCTCACCTATGGTCACGAGCTTTGGGTAATGACCGAAAAAATGAGATTGCGGATACAAGCGGCTGAAATGAGCTTTCTCCGTAGGATTGCTGGACTCACCCTCAGAGATAGGGTGAGGAGCTCAGTCATCCGGGAGAGGGTCAGAGTAGAACCGCTGCTACTCCACATTGAAAGGAGTCAGTTGAGGTGGTATGGGCATCTGATTAGGATGCCTCCTGGACGCCTCCCACTTGAGGTGTTTCGGGCACATCCCACTGGGAGGAGACCCCGGGGCAGGCCCAGGACTCGCTGGAGAGACTATGTTTCCCAGTTGGTCTGGGAACGCCTTGGTATCCTCTCTGAAGAGCTGGAGCAGGTGGCTGGGGAGAGGGAAGTCTGGGCTTCTCTGCTTGAACTGCTGCCTCCACAACCCGGACCTCCAGAAAAGCGGTAGAAGATGGATGGATGGACAAATAAACAAGGGCTCTTAAACAGTCACTAATATAAGATAAGATAAGATAAGATAAGCCTTTATTAGTCCCACAATGGGGAAATTCCAGGATTGCAACAGCACAGGGATAGCAACACTCAGAGCAACAATCAGAAGGCAAGAAAAACAAGAACAGCTAGTACACATATGTACATATTACTGTATATATATATATATATATATATATATATATATATATATATACACTGTATGTATATACGTATATATATATATATATAGACACACAGTGCAGAGCATTATGGTTGGTGGATGTGCAGCAGAAAGTCTAAGCTCTCTCTCTGCGGATGCGGCGGGCCAGCTGGATGTCTTTGGGCATGATGGTGACCCTCTTGGCGTGGATGGCGCACAGGTTGGTGTCCTCAAAGAGACCCACCAGGTAAGCCTCGCTGGCCTCCTGCAGAGCCATGACGGCAGAACTCTGGAAGCGCAGGTCGGTCTTGAAGTCCTGAGCGATCTCCCTCACCAGGCGCTGGAAGGGCAGCTTATGGATGAGCAGCTCCGTGGATTTCTGGTAGCGACGGATCTCTCTCAGAGCCATGGTACCGGGCCTGTAATGGTGAGGATTCTTCACTCCGCCGGTGGCCAGAGCGCTTTTTCGAGCAGCCTTGGTGGCCAGCTGCTTCCTGGGGGGCTTTTCCTCCAGTAGATTTACGGGCGGTCTGCTTGGTTCTTGCCATCGCTCTTTATTATTCTGTCTTATATTTCTTGCACGCCGCCTAAACTCCAGCCCGGCACCCACGTCGTTTTCGCTTCAGTTCCCAGGTATGTCGAGTTTCTCCGTTAGCACCGGGTGGCGGTTGAGTGCTAGCTAGCTCTTCCCTGCTGTATCGTCTCCTGCTGTAAACAGTGGCTCCGTCCGCCGACTCGGGAGACCTTTGGGGTGATCTGTGTGTCCGTGATATATATAGAGTGAAAGGTGTGCCGGATCAGAAAGTTATCACCGGATCAGAAAGAAGAAGGAAGATAAAAAGACTCAGAATTGAGCCGCTGTTGCAAAAGGCAGCCAACTCGTGTGGCGCCGGAACCGGAAGCCGAATATTGGATGTCCTATTCATTTTCAAAAATTCTGTAATTAATATTCACACAGCACAGCAACTCACCCATGGCCGGGGGATCCTGGGTTCGATCCCAGCTCTTGACCAACAGTGATCTGTATGGGGTTTGCATGTTCTCCCCATGTCTGCGTGGGTTTACTCCGGGATTTCTCCGGTTTCCTCCCACATGCCAAAAACATGCAAGTTAGGTTAACTGGCATCAAACTGGGGATTCTAAATTTTCCTTAGGTATGAATGTGAGAGTGAATGGTTGTCTGTCTCTCTGTATTGGCCCTGCGATGGACTGGCGATCTGTCCAGGGTGTACCCTGCCTCTCGCCCAAAGTTGCTGAGATAGGCTCCAGCCCCCCCGCGACCTGAAAAGGATTAAGCGGAAGAAGATGGATGGATGGATGATCTGAAACATTTAAGTGTGGCAAACACAAAAAAATGAGAATCAGGAAGGGGGCAAACACTTTTTCACACCACTGTGAAAAGGAACACTGAATCGAGCCATGTACCAGAGTATTGTTGAAAATAATCTGTTGTCATCCATCAGGATAATGTGGATGTATGAAGGTTGCATATCTTCCAGCAGAATAAGGATCCCAAACACACAGCAATGGAAACTCAATTAATTTATAACAAAGAAAAAAATCAAGTTGTTTGATATGACTCAATCAGTTTCCTGAATTAAATCCAACTCAAAATTTGTGGAAAGGACCAAAGATCAGTCTTCACATGACAGTCCCCAAACTCTTCAGCATTAAAATGCATTCTGTTTAGAAGAACGGGCACCCCCCCCACACACACGCACACTACTACAGGAGATTAGCTTCTTTGTACAGAAAGTTTCATTAAGCTGTCATTGTAAAGACTTATCCACTGAGTATTAATTACATTTCAGTTACCATACTGAATACTTTTTCCCTGTTAAATTCCACAACTTAGTTATTGACTTAAATGTTTCCATTCATTCATCTTCAACTGCTTAATCCTTTTCAGGTTGCAGGGGGACTGGAGCCTATCCCAGTGTCTTTGGGCGAGAGGCAGGGTACACACTGGACAGATCCCAATCCATCGCAGGGCCAACACAGAGAGACAGACAACCATGAACTCTCACTTTCATACCTAAGGACAATTTGTTCCCAGTTGATGCCAATTAACCGAATGTGCATGTCATTATGCATGCAGGAAACCAGAGTACCAGGCAAAAACCCACGCAGACATGGGGAGAACATGTAAACGTCACACAGAAATGTCACACGTGGCCAAGGGTGCGATTGAACCCACAGCCTTCTTGCTGTGCTGCCACAGAGCCAACCACTGCATCACCAAGCTTTTCATTTCTTTACATATGTGGATTTCTGGAGTTAATACTGTCTTGAAAAAATTGCTGAAGCATTTAATACTTCTTCCCCTGTGACAGGCAGATGGGGGAGTGGATGGACAGACAGACAGACAGACATTAGATTAAATCTGAAGTCATGGATCTATAGCTTTCTCTGTTATTGTGGTGTTACCTGTCGAGGCTGTCTGGGAATGCAGGGTTGATTGTAAATTTGTGTGAGAGGCTTCAGGATCTCCGTTCCTCCCAGATTTGCATCTATCTGCTCAACTTCCTTCAGAGACTCCTTCATGGTCTTTTGGCTGTATTCCACACTCTTGCTGTCATCACAAGAACACATGTACCGTTTCACAACATACAGCACATTAATTTGACAACAAAGAAAGGAAGATTAATTTGGGGCTGACTATTTAGACAAAGTGACTCACGGGAACATGTACTCATAGGTGGACCCGAAACTGTAAATGTTGAAATAGCAGCCCATTGGTAAACTCTTCAACAGGAGCAGCAGAGTATCCTGAATAGATAAGGGGACAGATAGTGAAGGCAATTGTGCAAGATAGCTGCTGAGAAAGACTTCACAGGAATAGAATAGAAATACCCTTGCACTTTTGATTTTAGATCCCTCCATACTTCCAGATCGATCCATCAAGAACACAAACTCTCCACATGTGGCGAATGAAGACATCACAGACCGTGGGAACTCAGGGTACAGGCTCACCATCACCACAGGATCACCCATCAGAGTCCCTGAGACATAAATGGACAGAAAAAAACAATATTTGATAAGTATCCTGTGATCATCATCAGTACATGGATGAAGATATTTAATACTATACAACAGTGAGTTCTGTCCAAGCAATTTGATTGGCCGAAAGGCATTCTCATGCTGATATTACAGCATAAAGTCAACATTGTTTGTACATCACCTGTATCACTCCATTTTATAGATGTCTGTATTATCATTAACTGGCCTACTTTTACTGGTCTTTACTTACATATTATAATGTGCACAATTTAACACCATGGTGTACAATGCATCTTCTTTTCCACTGCGGGGGAGCTGTTTAGCAAGAGAAAGCCCTCATAATCTGGATGTCTACAACCCAGAGGTTCCACCTTGTAAACATCCAAATTAAAGCACCTGCAGTTAGCTTGGGTTTACGTCGAGTTGCTGTACAGTTACTGTTAAAGCTTCATGGTGTCTTCTTTCGGCTGCTCTGGAAAATGAAATCAGCATCTCCATAAAGCTTGTCAGCAGAGGGAAGCCTGAAGTGCTCTAAAATTTCCTGGTAGAGGGCTGCAATGACTTTGGACTTAATAAAACACAGTGGACCAACACCAGCAGATGGCTTGGCTCCCCAAATCATCACTGGCTGTGGAAACTTCACACGGGATCTCAAGCAACTTGGATTTTGTGCTTCTCCACTCTTCCTCCAGACTCTGGGACCTTGATTTCCAAATGACAGGACTTGGCACCTGATTTGGGGAGCCATGTCATCTGCTGGTGTTTGTGCCCTGTGTTTTAACAAGTCCAAAGTCAGCGCAGCCATGTACCAGGTGTTATGTTTGCCCTTTGCAGGGCAAAGATGAGGCACCAGAAGCCAGCAGTGAGTTTGTTATTTTATTAAGAAAAGTACAAAATAATGTGCCATGAGGGGCAAAACACATATACTAAACACAAGCGACCTCGATGGGTGAAATAACTGACCATACAAGAATCAACAGTCACATATAAAGCAACGAAGGTGAAACCTTGTGCTGTAGAATATACACTTAAATGAAAATAGCGAGGGTGAAACCTAAAACTGAAAAAGGACTGGCTTCGGACGTGGGGAAACTAGTCTGAATACGGCATTAGGTTTTGCCCTCGCTATTTTCATGTAAGTGTGTATTCTAAAGCACAAGGTTTTGCCCTTGCTACTTTATATGTGACTGTTGATTCTTGTACGTTCAGTTATTTCATCCATCGAGGTTGCTTGTGTTTAGTATATGTGTTTTGCCCTTCGTGGCACATTATTTTGTGCTTTTCTTAATAAAATAAACTCACTGCTGGCTTCTGGCGACTCATCTTTCCCCTGCAAAGGACAAACATAACAGTAGGTCGCAGCCAAAGCAGCTGCCAGCCACGGTGAGTTTTGTTTTTGGCTCTAATTACCTCCGCCAGGCCGAAAAGGCCAGGAGGAGGTTATGTTTTTGCCGGAGTTTGTGTGTTTGTCTTTGTCTGTCTGTCTGTCTGTCTGTCTGTTTGTCTGTTGGTTAGCAAGATAACTCAAAAAGTCTTGGACGGATTTCCATGAAACTTTCAGGCGTTGTTGGAAATGGTACAAGGAAGAACTGATTAAATTTTAGGGGTGATCCGGTTCACCGTCTGGATACAGGAATTTTTTAAAGCATTTTTCAACACTGTGACATACAGCCATTTTCAACATGTGCGCAGGCGCAATAGAGGGCGCTGGTCGTCGTGTCTGATGAACACAAACTCCGCCTTCTTCAAAGTTTTAGGCACAAAAGCACACAGAAAACAGGGCTCGCCAGAGTGCCTGTGTTTCCACTAAGCTGCAAAAGCTGACACGGGCAGCTGTCCGGCACCGGATTATTTGGCAGAAATTCCCCGGCCAGCCATAGGGGCTGCGCAAAAACCAGCTGTCTGCCGGGGGAGGCTTCCAAATCCTCTTTTTTCCGCGGACCGCAAACCCAATAAAACCCACGGCAACCATTATCGCACCTTCTTTTGTCCTGCGGCTCCGGAACAGAGAGGAATCCCGGCGCCAGTAATGCTGCGCCTGATATGTGTCACTCTAATGCTAAAAGTGACTGCATCAGGGATTTACCACCTTGAATGAATGAATGAATGAATTTATTTCGGATAGTACAGTACAGGTTAAAAGAAACTGTATAATATAACAACAAGGTCAAATTAGACAAAGACTCCTTCTACTATACAATTCCACGTGACTTATCCGAAATGGGTGATGGCTGAAGCCGCAGCTTATATTGCCCACCCATATTCCATCCAAGAATTCAAAAGAGAAAAAAGAGAAAACAAGACAAGAGCGATTACAATTTAAAACAAAGCTAAGACAAAATGTGACTGACAGAAAAAAAAAAAAAAAAAAAACTAAGCTAAGCTAAGTTAAGCGGTTACTATTCAAAACAAATCTAAGACAAAATGTCACAGAGAAAAAAAAAAAAAGCTACAACACAACACAGGCTGGATATGTCAATCCTTATGTGAGTTTACATGTCGTCTTGTAAATATGTTTGGAGTATTTCTTCCTTTAGTTTTTGTTTAAATTGGCCAGCCATAGTTGCTGCGCATTTGGCACAAATTCCCCGGCCAGCCATAGGAGCTGCGCATTTGGCAGAAATTCACCGGCCAGCCATAGGTGCTGCGCATTTGGCAGAAATTCACCGGCCAGCCATAGGAACTGCGCATTTGGCAGAAATTCACCGGCCAGCCACAGGTGCTGCGCATTTGGCAGAAATTCCCCGGCCAGCCATAGGTGCTGCGCATTTGGCACAAATTCCCCGGCCAGCCATACACGCTGCGCAATAACGAGCTCTCTGCCGGCGAAGCTTCTAAATTCTCGTTTGCCGCGGAGCGAAACCCCAAAATAATATAATATAAAACCCACGGCAACCTGTCTACCCAATTTGCATCCGTCAGTGGAGGAGATGGACACAACAGCAACACTTCAGTTTATTACCTCCGCCAAGGAGGCAATGCTTTTACTACTGAACCACTAATCCTATCACTATCAGATTGATTGTCATTGATTAATTGTGTGTTTATTGCACTGTCCCTGTCAAATAAACAAATAATCATTGTGAATCCAATTGCTAGTCATATGTTTACATGCTCAAGGAATCTGAAAACGTACACACAAACACTGTATGGGGGGAATTGTGGCGCTTGGCGGAGGTCTGCGCTCTCGAAGTGCTTTTCTATTTTTTTTTTTTTCTTTCTCGGGTGCCAACATTATTTTGTTCTTCTTGGGAATTATGACATCTTTTGGCAAATGGTATCCCATGAGCCTGGGTTTTGAGCTCGTCCATGCGCTAATGGAAATAGACGACCTCCTGGCCATTGCACGCCAACATTCGACTCCCAAGCACGCATTATGGTACCTGGACCTCGCGGAGGCAACTTTAAAATCATCATCCTCGCCTTGCTGAGCACTCTGAGGGCAGGGAGAGGATGGCTGAGCTAGTGGCGCTTCAGCAGAGACATCGTGAGCTGGTGAAGACTTCCAGCAGGAAGCCTAAGGGGCAGATGGCGAGGCACTCCCATTTCTTGCCTCATGACCAGGTTCCTGCTATAGTTCCAGCCCCAGTTTCTGCTTCGCCAGAAAGCCGTCTTCCAGGGCGCCGTGGGAGGAGGGCAGCTGGGGTTCCCAGTGACCATGAACAGCGGGCAGCTGAATTCATCGGGGACCGGATGGCTGAAGCTCGTTCCTCCTGCAACCCAAAGTGCTGAAGAGTGTGGTGGCTGCAGTAAGGACTTCAGAAGCCCATCCTAGTTTGAATAATTATTCTGAGTTTGCCGAGCTGCTGGCTACTCTCTCCGCCCAGCAGCAACGTTTTCCAGATTTAAGGACTGGGTCGATTCCAGCATGTAGATGCTGCAGCCCAGCACAGAACCTTTCTCCTTCCCGTGACTCAGCTGTCCCTAAGCGGAAGGAGGAGAAATACCGAGTGATTGCGCCGCGAGGGACCCGTCCAGATCCAGCTACAGGCCACCATAAGGATTCCCCTGTCTCCCAGTCAGCTGGGTTTTCTCCACCTCCGCAGAGTATTTTGTCAGCAGCTTCATCCTCCGGGTCCTCATTGTCAGCTGTTTTGCCAGCTCTCCTACACCAGACTGCCTCAGCTGCTCCTCCCTCCTGCATGGCGCCTTCTCCAGCTGCTGCTAGCTTTGTGGATCCATCTCCGGCTGCCTCCAGCACCGATCTTTATGGAGCGGCTCCTCCTGGTCTTCCCGAGGGGTCCACTCTCATCTACAGTGCATGACAGGAGAAGAGAAAAGAGTGCCAGCGCAGCAGTGACCACCGTTCCCCAGGAAAACAAGCAAGTGGGGTTTTTTTTCCATTTTTTATCACTGGTTAGTGAATCACCTTGTCTGATTCCTGGGGGTGAGGCTCAGGTCACTCAGTCCCATGAGCCCCCTCCACCTGTTGCAGCCATTAATACATCTCCTGCTTCCTCTGTGCTTTCTCCTTTTTTCCCCGAGTGTCCGGCAGTGCCAGGATCTGACTGTTGTACGGAGGAAGAGCCTGCAGCCCTGGAAAGCCTGGTTCCTGCTCTGCAGCCACGACGTGGACAGAGGAGGAGGGTGGACTGTTATGTGGAGCCTGTGCTGACGATGAAGTGTCCCCGGGTCTCCATCGAGCAGAGCCCTACCCCAGCTGGAGATGGACCTCCTGTCGCCCCATCGAGCAAGCAATTGGTGGGGGCTATAGTGCCAGGGGGTTCTGAGATTGCTTTGACCATCATGACTGCTGTTGGGGCCGCCGCAGCAGAGTTCGGGTTGGACCTTCAGGAGGCTGGGCCAGAGTCATCGCTATCTGGAGTCTCGGAGTCCTGGACGGCGGTGGAACTTGAGCTCAAACAAGTGCTTTCCTTTGTTTTCATTATTTCAATATTGGAGAGATCTTGTCCAGCTCTTGGTAGGGAGAGCCGGTCACTGCCATCAGCAGCAGCTGCGCTCGCCTCGCCAGGTTCTACTGCTGCTGGTGACCCTGACTCACTACCTGTTTGTCCTGTTCTCAAGTCTACTTTCAGGGTCACTGGGGCGCATCCTGTTACTCAGGGTGGTCTCCTTGGGTTCAGGTCCTCCCCCGGTGGTTGTCGTGGATGCAGCTATGGCCCAGTCGGGGTCCACTGTGGGTGCAGCCATGTCCCAGACCACCGCGGTTGCAACTTCTTTCTGGGATGGGACCTCCATGAGCACCGAGCTGGCCCAGCCGAGGCCCTTCGTGGATGCAGCAATGTCCCAAACGGGGACCACTGTGGGAGCTACAGTTTGCCGTTCCCCTGCGGACGCCTTCTTGGTCCCTATGGGCGCTGCTGTGGGAGGTCGCCTCCCAGTCCGCCTCTCCTGGCCTGGTGGCTAAAACGCCCAAGCCAGCTGCCTGATAAACTGCGCCGCTGGATTGGGTGGCCCTTTATCCCTAGCAGGCCACCTGACTCATGGTATTTGGCAGTCCAGCAGTGGTGGGATTTGGTGAGGCCACCAGAACAGTTTTTCTTATTTTCTTTTTTTTTCGCTCTCGCTGCTGCATATGTAGTGACTGTGTTGATTTTTTATTTTCTCAGTTATTTCACCCTCCGGGGTCGCTTGTGTATACAGTGTATTGTGTTTTGCCCCTCATGGCCTTTCATTTTGTACTTTTTGTAATAAAACAACAAACTCACTGCTGGCTTCTGGCGCCTCATCTTTGCCCTGCAAGGGGCAAACATAACACCATGAAATTTTAGAGCACTGGTTTCCTCTGCTGACAAGCTTAATGGAGATGCTAATTTCATTTTCTAGCAGGACTTGGCACCTGCCCACACTGCCAAAAGTACCAATACCTGGTTTACTGACTATGGAATCACTGTGCTTGACTGGTCAGCAACTTTGCCTGACCTAAACCTCATAAAGAATCAAAGGGGTATTGTCAAGAGGAAGATGAGACACCGGACCCAACAATGCAGATGAGCTGAAGGATACTATCAAAGCAACCTGAGCTTCCATGACACCTCAGCAGTACCACAGGCTGATCACTTCCATGCCATGCTGCTTTGATGCAGTAATTCATGCAAAAGGAGCCCCGACCAAGTTTTGAGTGCGTACATGAGTATACAGTACTTATCAGCAGGCCAACATTTCTATTAAAAATCCACTTTTGAAAATTGATCTTAAGTAACATCCAATTTTTTTGAGATACTGAAGTCTGGGTTTTAATTAGCTGTAAGCCATAATCATAAAAATCAAAAGAAATAAACACCTGAAATATATCACTCTGTGTGTAATGAATTTATACGAGTTTCATGTTTTGAATTGAAATATTGCAATAAATTAACTTTTCAATGATACTCTAATTTAACAAGATGCACCTGTATGTGCAAAATGACAATAACAAATTTCATATGATATGCATTTTGGTGCTTAAAAACAGTCAGGATTGACTATGTTTCTCCATCATCATCATCATCATAGCAGTCTGTCATGGGCAACAAAGACTGTTTCATTTAGGTCTGATCAGATTCCTCCACGCAGCTCTGTCCTTCGCCTTCCGCTGCCAGGAACTCCTGTCTATATCCAACTTCTTAAGGTTTCTTTTTACAGTGTCTTTAAATCTGAGCCTTGATCTACCCTGATTGCGTTTGCCCTCGCATAACTGTGAGTAGAGAAACTGCCGAGGGAGACGCTGGTGATCCATCTTCTCAACATGTCCGAGCCATCTCAGGTTCATCTGTATTATGAGTATGAGTATGGGTTCCGGTTCCGCCGGACCGGCGGCGCCACACGAGTTGGCTGCCCTTTGCAACTGCCTTTTTCTTATCTTCCTTCTTCTTTCTACACCTTTCACTCTATATATATATATATATATCACGGACACACAGATCGCCCCAAGGGTCTCCCGAGCCGGTGGACGGAGCCACTGTTTGCAGTAGGGGACAATACAGCAGGGAAGAGCTAGCTAGCTGGCTAGCTAGCTCCAACCGCCACCCGGTGCTAACGAAGAAGCTCGACATGCTGAGGAACTGTGGCGAAAACGACGTGGGTGCCGGGCTGGAGTTTAGGCGGCGTGCAAGAAATATAAGACAGAATAATAAAGAGCGATGGCAAGAACCAAGCAGACCGCCCGTAAATCTACTGGAGGAAAAGCCCCCCAGGAAGCAGCTAGCCACCAAGGCTGCTCGAAAAAAGCGCTCCGGCCACCGGCAGAGTGAAGAAGCCTCACCGTTACAGGCCCGGTACCGTGGCTCTGAGAGAGATCCGTCGCTACCAGAAATCCACGGAGCTGCTCATCCGTAGGCTGCCCTTCCAGCGCCTGGTGAGGGAGATCGCTCAGGACTTCAAGACCGACCTGCACTTCCAGAGCTCCGCCGTCATGGCTCTGCAGGAGGCCAGTGAGGACTACCTGGTGGGTCTCTTCGTGGACACCAACCTGTGCGCCATCCACGCCAAGAGGGTCACCACCATCATGCCCAAAGACATCCAGCTGGCCCGCCGCACCCGCGGAGGGAGAGAGGGCTTAGACTTTCTGCTGCACATTCACCAACCACAATGCTCCGCACTGTGTGTCTACATATACAGTATATATATATATATATATATATATACTGTATATATTTATAGTAATATGTATATACGTATGTATACTAGCTGTTCTTGTTTTTTTCTTGCCTTCTGATTGTTGCTCTGAGTGTTGCTATCCCTGTGCTGTTGCAGTCCTGGAATTTCCCCATTGTGGGACTAATAAAGGCTTATCTTATCTTATCTTATTAGCATGTCCTCCATTGATGGTAGACCTGCTAGTTTCAGCACTTCTATGTTGGTTATCTTGTCTTTTCATGAGATGTTCATTATGGCTCGAAGGTGTCTCATCATGTACGCGTGGAGTTTCTTTACCTTCACCCTGTAGACAGTCCAAGTTTCAGCACCGTACAATAAAGTAGCCATTACTGTCGCTCTATACACTTTGCATTTCACATGGATAGACACATGTCGATTGTTCCACAGTCTCTCCCTCAAGTTTCCAAACACAGCGCTCGCTCTTCCCATTCTGAGAGATAGTTCATCCTCCAGTCTACCATTCTTTGAAACAGTAAAATGCTAAATGGCATTCACTTACACTACCGTTCAAAAGTTTGGGGTCACCCAGACAATTATTTTGTGTTTTCCATGAAAAGTCACACTTATTTACCACCATGAGTTGTAAAATGAATACAAAATATAGTCAAGACATTGACAAGGTTAGAAATAATGATTTGTATTTGAAATAATAATTTTTTCCTTCAAACTTTGCTATCATCAAAGAATCCTCCATTTGCAGCAATTACAGCATTGCAGACCTAACATGATTGCACAAGGGTTTTCTAATCATCCATTAGCCGTCTGACGCAATGAGCAAACACATTGTACCATTAGAACACTGGAGTGATAGTTGCTGGAAATGGGCCTCTATACACCTATCTAGATATTGCACCAAAAACCAGACATTTGCAGCTAGAATAGTCATTTACCACATTAGCAATGCATAGAGTGTATTTCTGATTAGTTTAAAGTTATCTTCATTGAAAAAAAGTGCTTTTCTTTCAAAAATAAGGAAATTTCTAAGTGACCCCAAACTTTTGAACGGTAGTGTATATAGCACTTTTATTCTCATCTCTAGATGACCAAAGTACTTTACAGATCCTGCTATCCACCCATTCACACACTGATGGCGGCACAGCTGCCCAACATGGCGCTGCCCAGACCCACCAGGAGCAATTGGGGGTAAAGTGTCTTGCCCAGGGACACAACGGCAGGATATCTGGGGAGAGCGGGATTCGAACCGCCAACCATCCGGTTATTGGACGACCTGCTCTACCTCCTGAGCCACTGCTGTCCCACTGCCGCCAAGTACTCCCGAGATACTTGAAAGTCTTACACTTGACTAGTGGCTCTGTACCAATGCTGATCTCTTCTGGTAATAATGTTGATAACTAGAACTTTGGTGGTTGATAAAGGCACTCTGTCTTGTTGATTTTGAGGCTGAATTGGCTAGCTGCTCTTGCAAACTTCTCCACTAAAGACTGCATATCTTCCACACTGTGTGCAACTAGAGCACTGTCGTCAGCAGAGAGCATTTCTCTTACTACCTTTATCGATGTCTTAATCTTGGCTTTAAACTGTGCCACACTGAACAAGTCTGCTTCTTTCCTTGGTTGAATGTATACTTCAGAAGGAGTATACATTCAACCAAGGAAAGAAGCAGACTTGTTCTGTTCGATACACTTTTCTTGAACCTTTTTCAAGCAGAAAATCATGTCCATTGTGCTTCTTCCACTTCTAAAGCTGCACTGGGTTTCTGGTAGTACATTCTTCAAGATGTGTTCATTGAGTCTGTTCAGTAGTACACATGAGAGAATCTTACCAACAGTGGCTAGCAGTGATATACCTCGGTAATTTCCACAATCTTTCTTGTCACCTTTCTTGAACAAAGGCGCGATACTTGCATCCTTCCAGTCTTGAGGTACTTTCTGGGCATCCCATATCTCTTGGATGAGCTTGTGCAGGCAGTTGGTCAACTGAACACCACCAAATTTCCACACTTGTGCTGAAATTCCATCTCTTACTATGTTTCTCCACAGAGCAAAATAACTGATTAAACAAACAAATCAAACTTTTATGTATTGCTGTGAACATAATGTGCTTGTGAAACTATTGTATAACAGCAATATCACACTCGATGTCACAGTGTTGTTAGGGATATTGTCACACTGTGATTTTTTGCACTTGCCTGTGCCTTGTGTTTGATACACCACAGCTGTGCTGATGTCCACTAAAGACATGACTCCCTTTCCTGTGATCTTTAAGCAACCTGCCTTTGCACAGGCAAAAATTACTGTACACCATGGTATGTACATGTTCACATTTTAATAAATAAATGCCAGTTAGGCTAATTAATGATCATCTATATGGTGGAATGATATATGCAAATGGAGCGGCATTATGCTCTAACCCAGCCACAGGGGGTGCACAAGCCAATGAACTCCTAGCGCAGGTTCCAAGCCCAGGTAAATGGGGAGGGTTTTGTCAGAAAGGGCATCCGGTGTAAAACCTTTGTCAAATCAAACATGTGGATCCTGGCTAATGAGATTTCCATACCAGATCAGTTACCGTCACCGGTGCTGTTAACCTACAGGGTACCGGAGGAAACTGGGCTACTGTTGGTCAAAGATGGAGGAGGAAGAAAGGGAGAAAGTGTGTTATGAGGGAGAGAGAGAAAAGGAGAGGTACAAGTGTGGAGGTGAAAGTAGGGAATTTAAATGTAAGGACTATGACTGGTAAAGGGACAGAGCTGGCTGATATGATGGAGAGAAGGAAGGTAGATAAAGTACACTGTGTGTTCAAGAAAACAGATGGAAGGGAATCAAGGCTAGGAGCATTGGAGGTGGTGGTGGAATGAGTTGGTACAAGAAAGAATTCAAAGGAAGAGGCTGGCAAAGAAAAAGTGGGATAGTCAGGGAGATGAATAAAGTAGACAGAAGTATTTCAAATTTAGGCGAATGGGAAAGAGACAGGTAGCAAAGGCATACAGTGAGTTGTATGAGAGGCTGGACACTAAGAAAAGAGAAAAGGACTTTTATTGATTGAGTAGACAGAACTTGAACTGGCAAGGATGTGCAGCAAGTTAGGGACAGAAATGGTAATGTACGAACAAGCGACGAAAGTGTGTTGAGAAGGTGAAAAGAGTATTTTGAGGAGCTGAGAGAGAGAGAGAGAGAGAGAGAGAGAGAGAGAGAGAGAGAGAGAGAGAGAGATTTAAAAAAATGCCTTTATTGCACAATTCCAAAAAAATGTAAGAGCACCAATATCATTCCACCGAGAGAGAGAGAGAGAGAGAGAGAGGAGGATGGATAAAAGAAATATGCTGAAGAAGGAAGTCCCAAGGATTAGCAAGGTGGGCAGCTTTGAAGCGGATAAAGAATGGAAAGGTAGTTGATCCAGAAGACATACCTGTTGAGGTATGAAAATGCTTAGGAGAAATGGCAGTGGACATTTTGTTGTGAGAGGATGCCTGAGGAGTGGAGAAGAAGTATTCTGGTACCCATTTTCAAGAGCAAGGGTGATGCTCAGAGCTGTAGTAACTACAGAGGCATAAAGTTAATCAGCCACACTATGAACATATGGGAATGAGTTGTTGAAGCCAAGTTAAGATGAGAGGTGACAATCAGTACAGAGAAGTTCAGAAGAAGTTGCACTGTGTCTTTATGGATCTAGAGAAAGCATATGATAGGGTGCCAAGACAGGATGTGTGGTACTGTATCAGAAAGTCAGGAGTGACAGAAAAGTATGCAAGGGTGGTGCAGGACATGTATGAGGACAGCGAGATGATGGTGAGGTGTGCTGTAGGAGTGACAGATGGATTCAAGGTGTGAGTGGGGTTACATCAGGAATCAGCTCTGAGCCCCTTCTTGTTTGCCATGGTGATGGACAGGCTGACAGATGAGGTCAGGCAGGATTCTCTGTGGACCATGATGTTTGCAGTGTCACGCGGTGGCCCTCGCGAGCCACCATAAGACGCCAAAAGTCGCCAGTGAGTTTTGCAATGATGTTTTAATATACGAACACAAAACACAAATACAAAACAATGAGCCGCTGAGGGCAAAAACACACTACACACGATACATGGGACCGTAAGGCTACACCCAGCTACTTACGGTCTTGAACAGGAACGAGGAAAGGGTGACGTCTGAGACGAGAACCGCTCGCTCAACGTCTGGCACAAAGTCATCACAAGAATCACACAAGGGATGATTGACGAGACTGCTGCATTAGACTGCTGTCAGCGCCCGCAATAAATGCCGGCCGCTAACGAGCCAGAAGGTAAACACTACCGTCAAAGCTGGCAGAGATGATGTATGGCCCGAGCGCGGACGAAATCAGCGCTCGGACCATGACAGTACCTCCCCCTCCCCCCCGGAGGGTGGGCTCCGAACACCCATTGTCACCCAAGCCCGGCCCAAGCAGGCCTGGCGGGAGAGGATCAATTCACAGACCATGAAGAAACAAAAGTCCCAAATACATGAGACAAAATTACACCGGGCACGAATAACAGAAAAAAATATAACACTCCCAAAAGCACAAAACATGAACAATACAGAGCAAAATTAGCAATTACAGGGCATGATAACAGAAAACACCACACTCCCAAATGCACAAATCAAATACAGCACAGGACAGCAAAACAAAAAAAAAACAGAACAATCACAGAGCCAAATTATTACCCCGAATGACCTTAAACCCACAGTTCAGGAGAAAGATGATGACAGGCAGAGACCAACACCCACGGGAACAGTTCTGGCGGTCTCCCTGCATCCAACGGCCGACAGGTGGTCACGGGGGACAGTACAAGACCGGGCGGCCTACCCCAGTCCCAGGCCCGGAAAGTCCACTCCTCCGGTGGCCGAACCAGGTCGCCCAGTAATAAACACAATATGTCGGGTGGCCGACCCAGGGAGCCAAACCAGCGAAGCAGTTCCTCGGGCGGCCGACCCGCATCCCTCAGCCACCAGAACCATGGGAAGACAGCCTGCGGCGGCCTCCCTGGCATAGAAAAGACATGGGGGAGCCGGGCCAAGCGTAGAGGCCCCCCAACGGCCCCCGGCGATGATGAGCACGGTTGGCGACTACGGTGAGGGGAATGATGGTGATGATGAGCCCGCACCACGTCAGGCGGCGAAGGGTTTGCAGCTCCTCCACCGTCCTTGACCCACACCGATGCTGCGGACGTGGCTGCACCCGCGTTGGACCCCCACTGGGTCTCGGCGGCACCCGCATCGGAACCCGATTGGGTCTCGTCGGAACCCGACTGGATCTCGGATGCACCCACATCGGACCCCCACTGGGTCTTGGATGCACCCGCGTTGGACCCCCACTGGGTCTCGACTGTACCCGTGTCGGACCCCGATTGGGTCTTGGCTGCACCCGCGTCGGACCCCCACTGGACCTTGTCGGACCCCGACTGGGTCTCGGCTGCACCCGCATCTGACCCCAATTGGGTCAGCGCAGCACCGGCAAGGACCTCCACCCCTGAACCTGGAATCTCCAGCACAGCGACCACGACTGGCTCCGCACCGGTGACTCTGCAATAAGGCTCAGAAGACAAGACAGGACCGGGATCAGAATCACCGGCAGCGACAGAGCCCAGCGAGACGAGCTCGGGCGCAGCAGATAGCTGACCCTGACTCGTCTCCCCAAGAGGCAGGCAAAAATGCTCCAAGACAGGAAGAAGAGACACAAGATAGAGCACTTGCCTGCACTCGGGTTCTGTCGCCGTCCAGGACTTCGTCGATCCAGGTTCAGGGCGAAGAAGTTTGTCCACATGCTCCCACTCAGCTACGTCGGGCTCTGCAACTGGCATGATGGTTTCCGTAGTCAGTGAATCCTCCGGCGCTGATGACCACGCTGATAACCCAGACAGAGTGGTGGCAGGGGACCCTCGACGCGCTGGCTCGCACTGTTCCAGAGTGGAGACCCGGGGACGCTTGATCGTCGGCGCAGGCTCCAGGCTGCAGTCCGCTCTCCTCCTCTGTCCACGGCATGGCTGTAGGGCTGGAACCAGGCTCTCCAGCACAGCAGGCCCCCTCCTCATCCAGAGACGTAGGCCTGGCGTCGCGGACCACTCAGTGGAGGGAGACACAGAGGCAGCAGGTTTGGTAATTAAGGCTACAGCAGAAGGTAGGAGCTCGGGGGACCGCGAACCCCAAACTCCGCCCCCAGGAGTCAGACAAGGCAGATCACAATTATGATGGAGAGAATTAATGCACACTTGCCTGTCTCCCGGAGGGAGGATGGTGCCTGCTGTAGGGGACATTGTTCCTCCCTCTCCCCGCTGGATGGCAACAGAAGGCCCCCTGGAAGGACGAGGAGGAGCCGCTCTCGAAGGTCCACTGACGGGCTTCGCCCGCAGCGGATCCAGCCAGGGATCCTGCTGAGGTTCACCTTCGACGGCCCCCAGATGGCGCGAACTCCTGGACTGGATCAGGGACAGGAATGGGATCCCAACGCGGGGAGCGAGGATGCCTCCTCCTCTGCTTCCTGCCGTAGTCTTCCTCCAGCCCACGGAGTATCTCGCGCTGTTCGGCGAGTTCGGCCCTCCTGGCGACGACCTCCGGGTGGTCGTAGTACCGAGGAAGGTTGTCCAGAAGTACCTCAGCATAGTCCAGGTGCCAGCGCATGCCGTTGGGGTCGTCGTCAAAAGTAGCGGCGAGGAGCGTTTAATCAACATACTCCAGGGCGCTCGCTAGCTCATTGCCCAGGTGCCGAACGCGGCTCCTGGATGACGGCATTCTCCCAGCACGTAAACACCAAGACAGGGAAGAACAATGTCCAATTTAGCAAAAACTCACCGAGAACGGCGTCTCGGTGTGGCGTCTCCGTTTAGACGACCTGGCAGCAGTCTACTGTCACGCGGTGGCCCTCGCGAGCCACCATAAGACGCCAAAAGTCGTCAGTGAGTTTTGCAATGATGTTTTAATATACGAACACAAGACACAAATACAAAACAATGAGCCGCTGAGGGCAAAAACACACTACACACGATTCATGGGACTGTAAGGCTACACCCAGCTACTTACGGTCTTGAACAGGAATGAGGAAAGGGTGACGTCTGAGATGAGAACCGCTTGCTCAACGTCTGGCACAAAGTCATCACAGGAATCACACAAGGGATGATTGACGAGACTGCTGCATTAGACTGCTGTCAGCGCCCGCAATAAATGCCTGCCGCTAATGAGCCGTAATGCAGCACAGCTGATCAACTTTGACAGCAGGAAGCCCCTCCGAGCGGTGTCACAATAAGAGCCCAGGGAGCCAGAAGGTAAATACTACTGTCAAAGCCAGCAGAGGTGATGTATGGCCCGAGCGCGGACAAAATCGGCGCTCGGACCATGACATACAGATGACATTGTGATCTGTAGTGAGAGTAGGGAGGAGGTGGACAAGAACCTGGAGAAGTAGAGGTATGCTCTGCAGAGAAGAGGAATGAAAGCCAGTAGAAGCAGGACAGAATACATGAGTGTGAATGAGAGGGAGGTAGGTGTGACAAAAGGATAGCAGCAAGAGTGAAAGGTAAGATTTACAAGACGGTAGTGAGACCTGCTATGATTTATGGTTTGGAAATGGTGGAACTGACAAAAAAGACAGAAGGAAGAGCTAGAGGTAGCAGAGTTGAAGATGCTTATATTCTCATTGGGAGTGACTAGAAGGGACAGATTGCTTGGCCAGAACTAACTGTTGTATAAAGCATAACTGAAACTGTGACACTCACCAATGTTAGCAGAGCTCTGTCCTGCCTCCACAACAGCAGTGGGCTTGTGAGCATCTTTGTAATAAATCAGAAGTTCAACATCTCTGTCAAATTTGTGTCCTGCAGCCAACTTTACCTGCAGATGACAAACACACTTGTGCATTGATCTCAGTGAAGAATAATAAGCACACACAACAGACACATCAGTACTCTACCTACCGTGGCCTGAGTTTGATCAATGTTCAGGTACTGGAGAGGATCCAGGGAGCAGTTGGACTCTATTTTAGAGACTGGACGGGTAGAGGACATTCTGGCAGAGAAGGACAGACTGTAGGGCACTAGCGAGGCTGGAACAGACACCACCTGGACATTCCCACTTCCACTAAATTCCCTTCCTGTGAACATGTTTATCATGCAGTCACCATAGACATATCCTATGACAATTAAGAAGCAGTAAGGACCTAAAAAGGTAAGTGTACAATATATGAAAGCACTCATATAATACAAGACAGAGATGCTTTGAGAGCTTTTGTTTTCCCCAAAGTGGATTTAGGAATATTTAGGTATGGGTGATGGGGTCAGCTGCTCAGGGTGGCATATTGCTGTGTGGCATAGGCAGTCAGTAAGAAAAAAAAGAGCACTTGTTACATTTGCACCATCAGTTTTCACTTACCAGTTACATGACAATTACACCATTTCACAGTGTGGGTTGAAGAGGGCAGCTTACTAGTTTGTGAGCAGCAGCATTTTTGCTTGCTGGAAGATCATAAAGACAGGGTGGGAGACCGGGAGATGGGAAGGGGTAGGTTGAAAGGCCTTGAAACAGTCTAGCATATAACAGCAGGTTGTAAGATGTAGGCAGGTAGAGGATATAGGGAACATCAAAACCAAGTGGCTACAATAGTATAGAGGAACATCTGTGGAGAGTATGAGTTGGAAATTCCAAAGTCTAAATGGAAGATTCCACCAAAGGTGACTGAGAATGATCAAACTAAGATCCTGTGGGGTTTCCAGATCCAGACAGATAAACTGGTGATGGCTAACAAACCAGACCCTGTGGTGGTCAACAAACGGCAAAGAAAAGCAAGTGTGACAGATGTGGTGATCCCAAATGACTACAACATAAGAATGAAGGAACAGGAGAAGCTGGAAAAATACCAAGGACTAAAAGAGGAGTTAGAAAAATTGTGGAAAATGAAAATAACAATGATACCAATGGTAACAGGAGCACATGAGGCCATGACCTCCACACTGTTGAGAGTGGCTCCAGCATATCCCAGGAACAACGTCTGAGATCTCAGTGCAAAAGAATACAGTCCTAGGAACAGCTGACATACTGCGGAAGACCCTAAGACTCCCAGGTCTTTCAGTAGAGGACCAAACTTTGATTGAAAAAACAAGAAAAACACAAGAAAGTCACATGGGTGAGCATGAATACACGAATGAATATACGAATATTTGCTGTAGGTTTGGTGAGCATAGTATTTCCCATTCAGAAAATACTATGCTCACTTGGCATTAACAAGCCAAGTGTTGACTGCATTGGCCGGTACCACAAAGTAACCCCATTAGCTTTTATAGGGTAAGGGACAAATATGAAAAGCAATTAGGACTTCCTAGTGGACCCAGTACATACGATTTGTAGTGAAACCAGATGTTTCGTCATAAGTTGAACAGTTCCAGGTCAATGTGTTGGCTGTATTTCCTACCCTGTGGTTGGTAGCAAGGGTTGAGTACAGCAGGCAGACAGAACCTCAGCCCATCATCAGCTTCCACAGACAGCTCAGTGACATACTCCAGCCAGATGGAGGCGTTCTCTCCTGGAGGCAGACTGCCCACACTAAGACGGAATATATCTGGACTCTGCTCACTCTCCTCCAATAGGAAAGCCTGCTGACCGGAGCTCAGAGCATCATCATACTCATCACGAGCCTGGAGAGTAGGTGACACATCAGTAACTTTATGCTGTGCTATACTGAGAATAAATGTCTACTGTTCCAGCTCACCTTCTGTTTCTCTTTCACCTCAGCTACAATCTCAGTCTGTCCGATCTTTGCACTGAAATTACATACAGCAGCATCTCCAGGCAAAGGGAAGACAAACACAGCCTCTACTGGTTTATCCTCCTTGTTCTCGTATTTCAGAGTGGAGACCACTGTCGCCACATGGTCCTTCACCTCCAGCTCCACATCAATGCTCTTCAGAGGAACTGATTAAAAAAAAAAACAAAAACAGAGGACCGAGACTTTGTTATGGCTAGTGATGTTATGCTTGACACTGCCCACTCAGCACTGATTCAAGCAATATAAAGCAGAAGTGTCATGAGCAGTGCATCGAGCACCGTTTCAGCATGCCCACAGTTATGTGACCGTAACAAGCGAAGCCTCATGTTAGTCACATCACGTGACTTGAGGGCTCATGAGAAATTTTAGAGGAAATTTGTTTTTTGTTTGTTTGTTTGCTTTGAACTGTTTGTTCCTGCCATCCAATTTTGATTAGACCTCGGATGGCTCAAAGAAAAAAAAAGTATTGAGATTTTTTTCAGGTTTTCCACTCAGATGCAGTTCTGACAGTCAGTCACCAGACGGCAGTCTTTATTAGATGTTTCTTAACACTGTGTCGATCATGAAGCAATTGTCTCAAAGTTGCTCAGTTTCATAAGGCCTCAGTTTCAACATCACTAGTTATGATGCTATTGACTTACTTATTACCTCCACCAAGGAGGTTATGGTTTTACCAGCGTTTATTTGTGTGTCTGTTAGCAACATTACTCAAAAAGTAGTGAATGGATTTCAGTCAAATTTTCAGGGAAGGTAGGAAATGGGTAACGTCTTCAGTACACAAGTGTATAATTTTTCCATCTATCCATGTCTCTGACGCTGAGTACTGATCTTGTTCCATGTACCGATCTGAAAGCAACAGCCACAGGGATCCCAGTTTCATGCAGTTTCACATTTGCATCAGACCAACCAAATTACAGGATGTCAGCAGCATCACTGCTGATTGGGCATACTGCTAGGAACATTAGGAAATGCTATGTACTGTTATGGAGTGGGAGTTTTTAGTCTGAAATATCTTTACCAAAATATGGGTAACGGGGTGACTGAATTATGGATAATGTTATGAAATATGGATAACATGGTTACTGACTTCATCAGAGCGGCGGCCTGGTGGTCAAGCATCTGCTCCACAACTGGGGGGTTCAAGTCCAAGCTGGGTCATACCAAAGACCATAAAAATTGTATTTTCTGCCTTCTAGCTTGGTGCTCAGCATGAAAAGAATGTGGAAAGTTGGTTACTCAGCCACAGGGGGAAACACACACACACACACACACACACACACACACACACACACACACAGAGTACATACAGAGGAGGGAAACAAGAGAGAGCACAGCCACTACAGAGACAACACTCTGGAAAGGTGAGAAAATGAATACCACAGCGAACGCTCTAAAATTTGGATGCATTTCAATTACATCAACAAGTGCATTGCCCATGGAACGCAAGTATTCCTGTGTGAAACATGTATCCCAATTAGGCTTTACAGGCTAAAATGTAGGCTGTTTGAAAGTGGAATACAAAGAGGTGAAGCCTATATGCAGGCAATCACACGTTAGACTTTGACAAATACGAAAGGGACTGAACGGCACGAAGATTTATTTGATTGTGTGAATATTAATTACAAAATATCTAATTATTGTAAATGAATGGGACATCCAATATTAGTGACCGTTTCAGAACCCTTGTTTGTTTGTCAGATCACTTATTTGTGTGATCTTTCATGTCTTATATTCATAATAGTGCTGTATCTTGCACTTTGGGGAATGGGAGTTGTTCAGTAACCATTATAATTATTTTAGTTTATATCACTGTTCAGTGATGGAGTTAAGTGCAATATTGAATTTCTTCTGTGCATCGTCAATAAGCTCATGCAGTACTATAACAAGACAGGTTTACAAATATTTGACACCCATTGTAGTGCATCAGTTCATATTTTAGCAATATTTTGTTATTATTAAAAGGTTCTGAAAACTGTAATCAATCAAATTAACTATAAAACACCCAATATTATTATACACAGCAGAAGGACCTGTTTGACTACAACCATTGAATCAGTGTTGCCCATTTGTCAGCAAATATTTAACTAACAATGATTTATTTCATTATTTTGGCATTTGTGTGTCTGTTTAGTCATTAAGTCATTCTGGCCATTCCGCTCCAGAATCATGGTGATATTGTTATTACGTTTTTAATTTTTAGATACTCGCGTGGGAGGAGCGGCATCGGGGACTCGTGGTCCTGCAAAGGGCCCCTGGGCTAGAGCAATGTTTGGGGCCCTCCCACATACAGTGGTGTGAAAAAGTGTTTGCCTGCTTCCTGATTTCTTATTTTTTTCTCTGTTTGTCACACTTAAATGTGTCAGATCATCAAATAAATTTAAATATTAGACAAAGATAGCACAAGCAAACACAAAATGCAGTTTTTAAATGAAGGTGTTTATTATTAAGGGAAAAAAGATCCAAACCTACATGACCCTGTGTGAAAAAGTGATTGCCCCCTAAACCTAATAACAGGTTGGGCCACCCTTAACAGCAACAACTATAATCAAGTGTTTGCGATAACTGGCAAGGAGTCTTTTACAGCGCTGTGGAGGAATTTTGGCCCACTCATCTTTGCAGAATTGTTGAAATTTAGCCACATTGGAGGGTTTTCGAGTGTGAACTGCCTTTTTATGGTCAGGCCACAGCATCTCAATAGGATTCAGGTCAGGACTTTGACTAGGCCACTCCAAAGTCTTCATATTGTTTTTCTTAAGCCAATAAGAGGTGGACTTGCTGGTGTGTTTTGGATCATTGTCCTGCTGCAGAACCCAAGTGCGCTTCAGCCTGAGGTCACGAACAGATGGCCGGACATTCTCCTTCAGGATTTTTTGGAAGACAGCAGAATTCATGCTTCCATTTACCACAGCAAGTCTTCCAGGTCCTGAAGCAGCAAAACAGCCCCAGATCATCACACTACCACCACCATATTTTGCTGTTGGTATAATGTTCCTTTTCTGAAATGCTGTGTTACTTTTACGCCAGATGTAATGGGACACACACCTTCCAAAAAGTTCAACTTTTGTCTCGTCAGTCCACAGAGTATTTTCACAAAAGTCTCGGGGATCATCAAGATGTCTTCTGTCAAAATTGAGACAAGCCTTTATGTTCTTTTTGCTCAGCAGTGGTTTTCATCTTGGAACTTTTCCATGTAGGCCATTTTTGCCCAGTTTCTTTCTTATGGTCGAGTCATGAACACTGACCTTAACTGAGGCAAGTAAGGCCTGCATTTCTTTGCATGTTGTTGTGGGGTCTTTTGTGACCTCTTGGATGAATCGTTGCTGCACTCTTGGGGTAATTTTGGTCAGCCGGCCACTACTGGGAAGGTTCACCACTGTTCCATGTTTTCGCCATTTGTGGATAATGGCTCTCACTGTGGTTTGTTGGAGTCCCAAAGCTTTACAAATGGCTTTATAACCCTTTCTAGACTGATAGATCTCAATTACTTTCTCATCTGTTCCTGAATTTCTTTGAATCGTAGCATGATGTCTAGCTTTTGAGGATCTTTTTGGTCTACTTCACTTTGTCAGGCAGGTCCTATTTAAATGATTTCTTGATTGAGAACAGGTATGGCAGTAATCAGGTCTGGGTATGGCGAGAGAAACTGAATGCAGCTTTCCAAAGATATGATAAACCACAGTTAATTTATGTTTTAACAGGGGGGGCAATCACTTTTTTACACAGGGCCATGTAGGTTTGGATTTTTTTTACCCTTAATAATAAACCGGAGTGGTGGCTCAGTTGGTAGAGCATCCGCCCCACACCCGGGAGGCAGGGGTTCAAATCCCGGCCGGGTCATGCCAAAGACCATATAAAAGTGGAACTTCCTGCAATCCAGCTTGGTGCTCAGCAAATATGGAATGGAGGAGGGAAATCTGTGGCGGCGCCTTGCATGGCAGCAGCCCTCTGATTCTGCACTTGGGGTGTGTGTGACTGATACTGTAGATAGGTAAAGCACAATCTTGTTCTACTGTAGGGTGATTTATTTTTTTTTTAATACAACACCTTCATTTAAAACTGCATTTTGTGTTTACTTGTGTTATCTTTGTCTAATATTTAAATTTGTTTGATGATCTGAAACATTTGTGTGACAAACATACAAACTCGAAAAACACTCAGAGCGCATACCTCCGCCAAGGCTCCTTCCGTTTGACATGGATCACCTCCAAAATGTAATGGGTTTGTGTGTAGGCCTATAGCCACTTGTGGTGAAAATGGCATCAAAGTCTGTTCATCAGTTTTGAAGTATTGTTGCTAACACACTGTGAGAAGATAAGAGCCTTGGCTGAGGTATGCATTGTCAGATCATCACCAAAATATAATGGGTTCCTCTCTAGCCCAAGAACCACCTCTGGTGAAAATTTCATCCAAATCCATCCAGCAGTTTTTGTGTAATCCTGCTGCACAAATACAAACAACGTCCTTGGTGGAGGTATGCACTCTCAGATCATCACCAAAATCTAATCATCTGTTCCCCGTGCCATTACACACCTTTCCTGAAAATTTCATCAAAATCTGTTCATAACTTATTGAGTTATGTTGGTAACAGACAGACAGACAGACAACCAGACAAACATACAGACAAATCCCGGTAAAAATATTACCTCCTTGGCGGAGGTAAAAAATGAGAAATCAGGAAGGGGGCAAACACTTTTTCACACCACTGTATTATTTATAATAGTATGATATGCAAAATGGCTATGTTTACATGCATGGTAATAGTCTGTTTATAAGTGGATTTCTGCAGTTATCTGATTAACAGTCATGTAAAAACAATAATCAGATAAAAGGCGATTATTATGTCATGAGAAATTACATTAACACACATAGTTTAGTGTCCAATAATCCATCTATTCAGTGCATGTAAACATGTCAAATCCGGTTATTACCATTACCTGATTATTCCTAGTGATTGGATTATTGTGGCCATGTAGCCGGGGTCACTGATGGATCAGCTTGACCTTCAAGGTTCTAAATTACTAAAGCAGTGGCTATGGATACAGAACCATACCCATAGAATTCTTGTTACAGATATGGTTTGAATCTGATGGACCAGTATGTTCTATTAATGCATATCTTAAAAGCAACAGGCTACAAGTACGGAAATCTATTTACTACCTTTTTAACCTTACCCACTCCCAAATCCTAAGACTAACATCTTAATTTTAAGTCTGAATTTCAAATCATATCAAGCACAACAGCACTCTGAAGCGAGTGCAATATCCCCGGCCTCTGTTTTCTTTGAAGATCCCAATACTTACTGACAGAGAGCATGTTTCAACTTTTCAGTAATCACTGCGGCAGAACCAAATAATGATCAACCCATCATCCACAAATATACAACAAAGTATACAACCCATAGTTGTAAGGCAGGATCCCAAGGTAAACCTGTGTAGCAAGTTTGGTGACTCTAGAGAGCTTTACATGTCTATAGTAAGAGAGCATAGGGAGTTTCAACCTTGATCTTTGATCTTTTGACCCCAAACCTGTAGTCAGAGGTCATAGTCTCAGAGTGAACCTGTGTACTAAGTTTGGTGGCCCTAGCTTTCCTTGTTGTTGAGATATAGTTTATAAGTCATTTTGATGTTGACCTTTGACCTTGCAATCCCAAAATCATAGTCACACTTCAAGGTCACAGGGTGAACCTGTGTACCAGGTTTGGTGGCCCTAATTTTACTCGTTGTGCAGTAATAAGGCATACAGAATGTTAACATTAACCTTTGACCTTTTGATCCCAAACCCATTGTCAGAGGTCTGGAACCCAAGGTGAGCCTGAATACCAGGTTTGGTGGCCTATATTTATTTGTTTTATAGAAATAGTAGATGTAGCATTAACCACAGTGCAACTGCAATGCTAACTTTGAACTTTGACCTTTGACCTCTTGACCCCAAACCCATAATTAGGTCAAGGTGTAAATCGTCCAAGATATGTATTAGATACAACTACTGTATCAATTTGAAAAGCCTACATCATTTCTTTCAGTAGTTACTGTGTTAAGAAGATTTAGGCAAAATCTGACCTCTGACCTCAAGGTCATCCAATGAGAGTGAAATTGCAATATGCACATCATCAGAGTATAACAAACCATGGTACCAAGTTTCAAAACAATCGGAACAAAACTGTAGGAGGAGTTGATTTCACAAGACAGTTACTGTCTATGAAGTGAAGTGAAATAAGAGGTCATAGGTTGGGGGCTACAACTCCTGAAAAAATCATCCGATCAGAACCAAATTGCAATATGCAAATCATCAGTGCATATTTAACCATGGTACCAAGTTTCAAAACAGTCGGATCAAAACTGTAGGAGAGCTGATTTCACAGACTGACGGATGGACTGACCCATAACATAATCCCCCTTTGGGCTTCGTCCGGCAAGGGATAAAAATGGTTTGGACAAGGTGCCAATAACAGGATGTAAACCAGCAGCCTTTTGATCAAAGGCCCCATGTACTATCTACCTAAGCCACAGCAGCAGCTGGCTTGGACTTGATCTGAAAAAGTCTTGTCGGATTGTCAACCCTTCAACAAATAGACATTTCATATAGAGATACATCTTCTATATCCATAGCCACTGCCAATTACTAAATAAAGTGAATGACCACAAAGTTCTAGGTTTAGCTTGAATAGCAGAAAAATATAGTATATAGCCATCAGGGCTAACAACCGACAAATATCGTGTATCAACCCATAACTTTAATTACGTGTTGCTGCACTGACCACTAGCATAAATGAACCATCCAGCCATCCATCTTCTACCGCTTTTCTGGAGGTCCGGGTCGCAGAGGCAGCAGCTCAAGCAGAGAAGCCCAGACCTCCCTCTCCCTAGCCACCTGCTCTAGCTCTTCAGAGAGGACACCAAGGCGTCCCCAGACCAGCTGGGAGGCATAGTCTCTCCACTGAGTACTGGGTCTGCCCCGGGGTCTCCTCCCAGTGGGACGTGCCCAAAACACCTCAAGTGGGAGGCATCCAGGAGGCATCCTAATCAGATGTCCATACCACCTCAACTGACTCCTTTCAATGTGGAGGAGCAGCATCGTGCATAAATCGTGCATAAATGAACTATGAAATCATTACAAAAAGAGAACAGATAGCCTGCACTGTACTGCAACAGTGACCGTCATCTAGTTTCCCAGACAAATGTGTAAAAAGGCAACACTAGAATCAATGATGCAACACGACATCACAAATCAGTATCAGTTATTCAAAATGTTACACTGTACCATTTGTAACAACTGTACTGTCTAAGCCAGGGGTCACCAACGCGGTGCCCGCGGGCACCATGTCGCCCGCAGGCCTGTTCTAAAAATAGCACAACTCGCAAGTAAACTGCGTCTAAGATGTAATTTTTTCTGACGCTATTTTTTAAAATCACGCTTGCATTTATATAGATTTTAAAATGACAATGTCTTAAAAATAAAAAAAATGAAAATATGTTTATTATACGTAAAGTTAAGGTGAACTCTGACCTAGTTCAAAGGTCAGTATTGTGCGCATGACAAAACCTTCGCGCTGGAGCGTAAGCTAGCGGGCAGTGAAGATGGTGAACGCAGTGCTGTTTCCTAGCCCAAAAAAAACAGACAGAAAATTTATCATTTTCAAAGTGAGCGGGAGGAAGAGTTCTTTTTTACTACCGTGAAAGGAAGCTGCGTGTGTTTCATTTGCGGGGCGACGGCGAAGCGGCACTTCAACGCGTCATGAAACTGCTGCCCACTCTATTTTTTTGTACCCGTAGGTAGATTTGTTCTGCAGTCCGGTGACAAGCCACCAGCTGCTGGTCGCAAGTGCCCCTTAACTCCCTAACCTGCATGTTTTTGGCATGTGGGAGGAAACCCACGCAAACACGGGGAGAACATGCAAACTCCACGCAGATCACTGTTGACCGGGGGCAGGGATCGAACCCACGATCCCCGCGATCCCCCGGCCGAGGGTAAACTGTGCTGCCGCGGTGCTAACCACTGCGCCACCGTGCATATAAGCACTCTCAGTGCTTGTTTAGCTTCTCCTCATGAAAGGACAGCGCTGGTTATTACTGCAGCATGATTCTTGGCAAGAACTGTATGGATATAATTCCAGTGAAGAAGAACACACAAAAGTGTGTTTATTAAATGTAACAGATTTTGAGCAGAATTGCAGCAGATTTGTTCAGTTAAAAATGTGATAAGATTTATTTAATATGAAAGTTGATTTTTCTTAAATGTTGCATAACTTTTTCAAACATGGTTCAACATAGTTCATGAATTAAAAGGGTTTAGTTTTTTATGGTTAAAAGGGACTGGTGAAAACTGGACATTTTTTTAATGAAATGTAGAAGTGATCATCTGAACAATTGCTGAGATTAATAAAAATAAAGTGTTGAATATTGATCTTGTCTGTTACCCACTCTAAGTTATTGGTAATTATTTATTTATGTGTGTATATATATATATATATATATATATATATATATATATATACACACACACACACACACACAATTTGTTATTTTAGAGGAGTGTGTCAAGCTGGTGCCCTTCACATGACTCGATACCCATGAAGTAGCTCTTGGTTTCAAAAAGGTTGGTGACCCCTGGTCTAAGCTTTATAAAAGCAAAAAGCAACATCAGTACTGGAAAGACTGGAAATTGTGGCAAAACAACACCGGGGCCCTTAGTGGGGAAAAAAAAAATCAAATTTCATGCGTCAGGCAAAACAATACAAACAGCCAGTGGAAGGAGAATCTAGAAGCCATTGTCTTGAAACATACTCACACTTTGCAAGTTTGTGAATGAAATGGCACTTGGAGAAAAAGTGTTTCTGATTTTTGTAGGACCGTTCAGTTAACGGGCAAAATATTAAAATGAATATTTTGCCCGTTTCTGGACATGTTGTCGGTTCTGGGGATTTGTGTCTGCCCACAGTCTCCAACAGACCCAGTAATTTTACTTTTGAACAACAGAAAGAATTAGTAATGTTAAAAAAGCAAATGGAAAAAGAAAAAGAAATGCGGCAGGGTTTGGAGTTGGAGAAAAAAAAAATTAAATTTAAAAAAAAAATTAAAAAATTAAATCACCCTTATTGTTATTCAACTGTACAACCAATCATGTACAGTAGAACGAGATTGTGTTTTACCTATCTACTGTGTTAATCACACACACCCCAAGTGCAGAATCAGAGGGCCGCTGCTATGCAAGGTGCCGCCACAAATTTCCCTCCTCCATTCCATTATTGCTGAGCACCAAGCTGGACGACAGGAAGTTCCACTTTTATATGGTCTTTGGCATGACTCGGCCGGATGCTCTACCAACTGAGCCACTAACTGAGCTCTAACTTTGGAAAAAGTAACACAAGAAACATAATGAGTGAAGTTTGAGATAGAAAAACAAAAATTGGAATTGATTAAGGCTGGATGTCCACCAAACGTGTTTTTTTCTGCTCTGGGCGACTGTCTTCTATTCATTCTCTATGTAGTCCAGTGTTTACAGCGCTGAGTGCCCTTGGCCCTGATACGCTTTGAGCGGTGGCTGTTTTTTGTTGCGGCGCTCATGTTGAAAAACGTTCAACTTTTCAGACTGCAGCTGAGCTCATCAATTTCAGACCTTTCTAAGCATCCAATCAGAATTAAGGAAGGGCGGGACATGGGACACCGATACAGTCTCTACTCTGACTCCTGTTTTCCGTGTCATCATATTTTACAACCAGAGCTGCTAAAACACCTTTCCTGTCCATTGTTATTCAGAGACTGCTATTAAAAAATAAGTAGAAAGTCTGACCATAGGAAAAGCGGAAGTGCTGAGCTGAGAGTGACAAGCTGTTGCTGGGATACAGGGCACAGACTTTTTTTTCCAGAGCGCAGCGCACAAATGCTGAAAAAACAAACAAACAAAAAAAAACACTCAGGGCAGTTGGGTGCCAAAAAACGCTTTTGGTGGACATGCAGCCTAAATCTGGTAAAATGTCTGCTGAGGGTGTGCTTCAGTCTTTCGACTCCTCCTTGAGGTGTGATATTGTTAGGGAGATGAGGTTGATGCCTAAATCTAATTAAAATAATGTTGACTTTTTTTGCATTGGTTGAACGTGCAGCATGTGAGAGAGGTTGGTCTGACAGTGCGCGATCATTAATGTTACAGTCAGTAATCACAGGCAAAGCACAGGAGGCCTATTCTTCCTTAAGTGATGCTGACTGTAGGAATTATCCAGTTGTTAAGGCTGCCGTTTTGAAAGTTTATGAGTTTGTGCCCAAGGCTTATCACTAGAGGTTTAGGGATTAGAAGCGCAGTAACAAAACTCATTTGGAAGTTGCGCGTGATCTGTCTACACAGTTTGATCACTGGTGCACTGTGTCTGAAGTTGACGATTTTGAAGATTTTTGGAACTTGATCATTTTAGAACAGTTTTTAACTCATTGCCAGAGCATATTGCATTGTACGTTAATCAACAAAACGTTAAAACTGTTAAAGAGGCTGCTACTTTGGTGGATGATTTTGTGTTGAGACGCAGCGGGGATAATTGGAGTTTGCGCACACCCAGTATTCCTGCTGGAAAACGTAAATCTTCCATGCCTGTGTTTGAGTGGTTTGGTCGAAAGGGTAACCGTTCTGGCTATGAGTCTGATAAAGTCTGCACTTATTGTCACAGACGTGATCACTGGAAGAGCGATTGTAATATTCATGAAGTGAAAGAATCACATGCAGTTCCTGATAAGGGCATTAAACGTGCCATGTCTGTCACGCTTGCTGAGAACCCTTTACCTGTGGAAAAACCATCCATCCATCCATCCATCTTCTTCTGCTTATCCTTTTGGGGTTGCGGGGGGGCTGGAGCCTAACCGAATATTTGTAATCCCAAACTGACATCCTATTTACCTTTCATTACTGAGGGTTTTGTTTCTTTAATCGGCAGTAAGGAAAAAGTACCAGTCAGGATTTTGCAGGATAAAGGCACCTTTGATTCATTTATTTTGGTCTCAATTTTGCCTTTCTTGGAGGACTCATATACCGATTCTTTTATTCTAGTAATGGGGATGGGTCTGAATGTTATGAATGTACCTCTGCATAAAATCATGCTGTATGCAGATCTGTTCCAGGGTGAGATCTCTATTGGGGTGTGCCCAGTTTTACCCATGGATGGCATTACACTGATTTTGGGTAATGGTGTTTTTGGAGATAAACTGTGGGCAGAAGTGCCAACACCTATCATAGTTTGTGAGCCTGTGGTGAGTAGTAAACCTAATAAAAATGAGATGCCGTTTACTGATGTGTTCAAGGTGTGTACAGTAGGGATGAGCCGAGCCGATCCACCGTATCAGTATTGGGTTCGATCCAGGCAAAACGGCTGGATCGGTATCGGAAAGGAATAAAAGTAATTTCCCGATCCAATACATTATTAATTGTCATAAACTTCCCGTGCACTTTTCCACAGCGCACGGAGGAGGAGAAGGATGGATGGATTTAAACGCACGGTTTTCACCAAACACATTTATTGACAAAACACACTTCAAAAAATAGACTTACAGGTTGGGAAAAGATGTAAACAAAAGGCCGACGCAGGAGCGAACAGCGGGCAGACCACTGTGTACCATGGCCACAGGAAAATAATACAAAATAGCACACATGTGCTCGGGAGAGCAAGGAAGACTTTAGGAAGCTCAACTGACTCAAGAGAGTAAACTGCGCAACAGCCTAAGCGTAGCAGTTGAGCTGCAGGGCGAAACGCTACCAGATAAGCATAGCAGCTAACCGCACAGAGAAACGCAAGACAATTTACTCACGGGCAGGAGCAGTCCAAAGAGGTCCAATTCTCCCATGGAGCACGAATAACAAATCCTTCGAGACATGACGGTCACACAACGGGAAACGACCATGTGACTCGTATAATGGTCCAGCGGTGTTTGACTAGCAAAGTGCTGCTTAAGTACAAACACCGCTGGCCTGACAAATAGGGAACACCTGGGCGAGGCGCAGGAAAGGTAATTACCGGGGTACACAGCTGACCGTCAGAGAGAGGGGGGCGTGGTTGGACCGGCGAATGTTAGACAGCACCCACCAGAAAGTGGGTCAAACAGCTGCCTAACGATCACCGGCAAGAGCAACGGCCAAGCACAGAAATAAGACACAAAAGAGAAATCATAACACAAGATCAAGAATGACCAGAACCAAGCCCACGGGAGAACACAGGCTCGGTTCATGACTGTAATAAAATGAAAGTGCGATTATGTTCTCAGCCGCACTTTGCACGGCTTCTGCAGGCACAGCCAATGAGTATTGCATCACTGGAGCCTGTCTGTGGAACTCGTCTCAAAATGTTGCTGTGTGGTACCAACATTTACAATTTTATACCACCAGCATGATATCATGGCAAAGGAGTATGCTGAATTCTGTCAAGAACTGAGCAGAAGGAAGTGTGTCACGCAGCAGCTGCTGCTTTTTCAGCTCAGGAGGCTGGACGCTAAAAGTGAAACCTAAAAAGAACGAAACTGAAAGCAAAAACCAGACTGGAGCATACCTTTCGGGGAGAGTTAACAGTTAATGAGCGATAGGTGACAGAAACATAAATAGCAAATTATTTTTTTTTGTGTATTTTTGTATTTTGTGTATTTTATTAATCCCAGAGGGTGCAAGGCTACATGAACATGAAATGGAACAGGAGTGACTTCAAAATTAGAGCAAGTCTAAAATCTGAGAATGGACAGAGAATAATATCAGAAACATGACTAAATAAGCCGAGGCCCAGGTAAATACTTTTCATTCATTCATTCATTCATCTTCTTCCGCTTAATCCTTTTCAGGTCGCGGGGGGACTGGAGCCTATCCCAGCATCTTTGGGAGAGAGGCAGGGTACACCCTAGACAGTTCGCCAGTCCATCGCTGGGCCAACACAGAGAGACAGACAACCATTCACTCTCACAGTCATACCTAAGGACAATTTAGAATCCCCAGTTTGATGACAATTAACCTAACTTGCATGTTTTTGGCATGTGGGAGGAAACCAGAGAAAATCATGATACTAATAATGGATGACAAAAATATAACTTAAAGGGTTAGTTCCTTTATTTTAAGATCTACAGCATTTTTTATCTCATGCATAAAGTGGCACTTTAATTTTCATCTGAATGTTTACTTAAATACTCAGCTTCAAAATTTTGTATAAACTTGTACATAAAATTTCAGAATGCATGTTTACATGGCGCTAACCAGTGAAATGCTGCCAATATTGCAAAGTTTAAAATAAAAATAGCAGCAGCGTTGCTGAACCGAGTCACATTTGTAATATACAGTCATGTGAAAAAATTAGGATACCCCATTAAATATTCAGTTCTTTATTAAGAGATATTTATATATCTATGTCTAACCTTGCTTTTGTTTTTATTTGCAATTTTTAACATTTATTTTAGCCATTTTAAGTGGGAATGATTGTGGAGGTGTCCTAAAAACGATGGGAGGTATCCTAACTTATGCCTCACTATTTGTTTGGAATTATATTTTATAGAAAATTTGAAAAAAAGTCATTAATTCATTTTTAATTGTATAGTTGTTGTATTACATGAATCTCCCAGTATTTTAAACACTGATATTAAATATTCATATGTCCAAATATGTTGAGAAAAAACACACACACACACACACACACACACACACACACACACACAGGCTTATACAGGGTATCCTAATTTTTTCACATGACTGTATGCTTTGACGTTTAGATTTCTGTTTTTATATGTGTACAAAATGCAACTAGTCATTAAGGAAGTATGTTCTGTACTTTTATTGTTTTAAATAAGAGACGGTATCGGGTTTGAATCGTATCGGCTGATACTCAAAGCCACAGTATCGGTATTGGACTTGAAAAAGTGGTATCGGCTTACCCCTAGTGTGCAGTGGGTGAAACTGAAGCTAAAGAAGGTTTGAGCATGGGGTGGCAAAGCTGATTTGGTGTTATCTGACATTCCTTGGTCTTTTTCCCCACAGTGAGTTGGTGGAGGAACAGCACTCTGATTCTTCATTGAAGGAGCTATTTGAGAAGGTTTTGTCTGGTAATGAGGAGGAAAAGGCTGCCCAATGTTACTTCATTCAGGATGAAGTTTTGGTAAGGAAATGGGTTCCTTGTGGTAAATTGGGTTTACGTGAGCCTATCTACCAAGTAGTGGTCCCTTCCAATTTTCGTGTTGTGGCTTTGCAGCTCTTTCATAAGTTTGGACATCTAGGTGCCAGAAAAACTTTTTAATCTGGTCTTTAAACATTCCTTTTGGCCCAATTTAAAGGATATTGCTGCTCATATTAAATCATGTCACACATGTCAGTAGGCAGGAATGCCAAATCAGATCTCAAAGTCATCTCCTCTGAGTCATATATCTGCAATAGGACAGCCCTTTGAACACATCAGTGATAGTGTCACTCCTCTGCTTCCGTTTAGATCAGGTGCTACTTGTGTGTTGCCAGCAGGCTATCAGAATCTAGTGTGGGCAGCGTGGTGGTGGAGTGGTTAGCACCACGGCAGCACAGTAGCTCACTTTGGCCAGGGGATCCTGGGTTTGATCCCAGTCCCTGACCAACAGTGATCTGTGTGGAGTTTGCATGTTCTCCCCATGTCTGCGTGGGTTTACTCCAGGATTTCTCCGGTTTCCTCCCACATACCAAAAACACACAAGTTAGGTTAAATGGAGACTCTAAAGTGGCCCCATGTGTGAATATGTGTGTGAATGGTGAAAGGGTTGGGCACAGCACCAGTGGCTGCCTCATCCACTCATGTGGATGCCCTGTAATTTCCCCATTGTGGAACTAATAAAGGAATCTAAAAAAATAAATAAATAAATAAAATCCAGCACTATACCCATGGTATAGTTTATGTCAGTTCTGGTCCAGTGGTTGCAGACCACAACCCCTCTACTTTCCTCAGTTCTCTGCAGTACCCAAACTCACATCTGGTTTTATGGGATTTGTTTCTCCAATCCTACGGTTTGGATATTTGCCATATTAGAAGTTAAGACATGTAGTGGCAGATGCATTGTCTATAGCCCCCTGCAAATAAGTTTTTGTATTTGTTTTTTTCTGCTTGACTTCATGTATTCTTCTCAGGCCACTCACCTGCTTAAATGCTTCAAGGATCCAGTTGCTGAGGATGGGAAAGTGAGCCCAGAGGGATTTGTATGGCGTTAATAGCAGTATGAAAATTTAGTCTGTTTGCATGATTACACTGATCAACACCAAATTTATTGTCTAAGTTTTTTTAGCTGATTTAGGACAATTTTGATGTGCTGAATCCAAAAATCACATTGGTTTTGCTCAATCAGGTCAACTTTTTGAACTATGGCCACATGTTTTTTACGTTTTTGTTTACATGTACGGGTATTTTCGCTTTATATGATGCAAAATTCTTTATTTCTTGAAATTCTCTGAATTTTGAACAATGATGATGAAACATTCAATTTACATGTACTTACCTTTATCAATGTCTACTATTCAATTTACAGTACAACTGTACAACTGCTTGCAACTTAGCATAAAAACCTGACCTGATCGAGAGAAACGGATGTTATTTTCGGATTCAGTGGTGCAAAATTATCTTAAATCAGTTGAAAAAAACAGACAACTTACAAAAAAAAATATTTTTGTTATGTTCTGTTATAAGTACAGTGGATATAAAAAGTCTACATCCCCTATTCAAATGCCAGGTTTTCGTGATGTAAAAAAATGAGACCAAGTTCAATCATTTCAAAACTTTTTCCACCATTAATGTGACCTATAACCTGTACAACCCAATTGAAAAACAAACTGAAATCTTTTAAGGGGAAAAATAAAGAAAATAAAAATCTTGCAATAACCTGTTTGCATAAACATGCACACCCTGTTATAAGTGGGGATGTGGCTGTGTTCAGAATTAACCAACCACATTCAAACTCAAGTTAAATGGGAGTCAACACACACCTGCCACCATTTAACCTCTTGCACTCCGGGATACCGCGGGCGGTCACGTCTCTGAGTCCTAGTGCGTCCTTGTGCGTCCTAGTGTGCACTGTGTGTCTCAGTGCGCACTGAAAAAAAAAAAAAAAACTGCATTTCCGTTCTTCCACTACAGACATAGCCGCGAACAGAAAGCCAAAGGAGTGCTTTGATTGGTTTAGATTTGATTGACCTCTCATTCGACTAATAAGAGCCTTGAATTGGGTTTGTGAAACCTTGAAGAACCAATGACTGAAAACCTAGCAAGAAGGACCCGCCTACCAACGACTGCGAATACAATGAGCCAATTGAAGCAGAGAAGTTCGACGATTGAAACGCGTGCATCCTGTGCGTAAAAGGCACGCTGGGTGACCCACATTGAGACCTGTGTAACGGTAGCATTCGCCAGTCTTTTTTTATTACTACTGTTCTTATTTGTTTTGAAAAATCGTTCGCCAAAACCGCAATCATGGAAGCGCAAAACTGCAATAATGGAATCATGGTTTGACCGGGTCACGTGACCAGAACCACGAGTCGTAACAAGCGGATCAGCGTCATGTTCGTCTGACAATGAGGAACAGATGTTCGCCAGCGACACTGCTGTTGTGGACAGGTAAGTGTTATAAACTAAATTATTCTTCGTCACTGAAAATAGTAATAAAAATGACTTTTGACCGATCAGTAATTACAACTGTGCGTCATCGCCACATGACGGACCGTTGACGGACCGTTTTTTTGTGCGCTGCGTTCCTCTGTAGCGAGGGGGGGGGAGTTGTCATCCTCTACATTGCAGATATTTTAGTATAATTTTTATTGCACTGTAGGTTATTTTTTCTTGTAAAAAAAGGCCCCACATTTTTTACGTGGCATGCTTCTTTGTGTGTGGTGGGCTTGTTTGTTCATTCATTCATTCACGGTGGTGCAGTGGTTAGCACTATTGCCTTACAGCTAGAAGGTTCCTGGTTCAAATCCCCAGGTTGGCAGGGGTTGGAACCTTTCTGTGTGGAGTTTGCATGTTCTCCCTGTGCTGCGTGGGTTTACTCCGGGGGCTCCGGTTTCCTCCCACAATCCAAAGACATGCATGTTAGGTTAACTGGTTGTTCTAAATTGTCCCTAGATATCTGTTTCCTATAGGCCCTTAGAATAGAGGGTTAGTACTAGTGAAAGCGCTTTGAGTGGTCTTTGTGACTAGAAAAGCACTATATAAGTGCAGGTTAGTTAGTTAGTTAGTCATGAATGAATAAACAACCCCCCCCCCCCCCACACACACACACACAGCCCTGAGTGTCACCTTTCATTAGAGCCCAAGATCAAGCTTCTTTGTTGAATCATTCAAAAGTTATAGATGTTTTTCCAGACTGTGCCATTTGGCACAATTTGGCACAGTTCAAAAACGCCTGGAAACAACCTGAGAAAAAAGCTGTGTGATATATTCATTTTTTGTGGTATTGTTACAAAATTTTGACCTCAGCTGGATAACACTTGGCTCTACATTTCTGTTGCATTTTCCAGCCAGTATCTGACAGCTGTGTGTTTTTTGCAAGCATTTGTATCTAAAAAAAAAACACCCAGGCAAACTTTATTTTCTTCAAGTTCAGTATGTTTAGATGACTGTTACTCAGTGGCAGGAGCACTTAGAGAGATTATGACTGTTTTGCCAAAAAATTCAGTGTTTTCTTTTAAATGAGACCAACCCCATGAAGATGCTGCAAAGGGCTGAAGAACAGCTTCTGATTTACTTTGGGTATGTTATTTTTAGGCGTTTTTAGGGAAGTTGACCAGAGTGCAAGAGGTTAAAGTGCCTCTGATTAACCCCAAATAAAGCTCAGCTGTTCTAGTAGGCTTTTCCTGATATTTCTGTAGCACAAGCCATAGTCCGCATAGAGCTTCCAAAGCATCAGAGGGATCTCATTGTTCAAAGGTATCAGTCAGGAGAAGGGTGCAAAAGAATTTCCAAGGCATTAAATATACCATGGAACACAGTGAAGACAGTCATCATAAAGTGGAGAAAATATGGCACAACAGTGACATCACCAAGAACTTGACATCCCTCCAAAATTGATGAAAAGACAAGAAGAAAACTGGTCAGGGAGGCTGCCAAGAGGCCACCAGCAACACTGAAGGAGCTGCAGGAACTTCTGGCAAGTACTGGCTGTTTAGTACATGTGACAACAATCTCCCATCCAGGGTGGCAAGGATGGAAGCCTTACCTTATGAAGAAAAACAACCAAGCCCGTCTACATTTTGCAAAAACACATTTGAAATCTCTCAAACACATGTGGGAAAATGTGTTATGATCCAATGACACCAAGGTTGAATTTTTTGGCCATAATTCCAAAAGGTATATTTGGTACAAACAACACTGCTCATCACCAGAAGAACACCATACCTACAGTGATGCATGGTGGTGGCAGCATTATGCTTTGGGGGGTGTTTTTCTTCAGCTGGAACTGGGACCTTAGTCAAGGTGGAGGGAATTATGAACACTTCCAAATACCAGTCACTGTTGGCACAAAACCTTCAGGCTTACTTCCAGAAAGCTGAAGATGAAGAGGAACTTCATCTTTCAGCACGACAATGACTCAAAGCACACATGCAAATCAACAAAAGAATGGCTTGACCAGAAGAAGATTAAGGTTTTGGAATGGCCCAGCAAAAGTCCAGACCTGAATCTAATCGAACATCTGTGGGGTGATCTGAAAAGGGCTGTGCACAGGAGATGCCCTCACAATGTTACAGATTTGGAGCATTTTTGCAAAGAAGAGTCGACAAGTATTGCCACATCAAGATGTGCCATGCTGATAGACTCCTACCCAAAAAGACTGAGTGCTGTAATAAAAGCCAAAAGTGCTGCAACAAAGTATTAGTTTAACCCCTTGCACTCTGGTCAATTTCCCTAAAAACGCCAAAAAATAACGTGCCCAAAGTAAATCAAAAGCTGTTCTTCAACCCTTTGCAGCATCTTCATGGGGTTGGTCTCATTTAAAAGAAAACACTTTGAATTTTTTGGCAAAACAGTCATAATCTCTCTAAGTGCTCTGGCCACTGAGTAACAGTCATCTAAACAT
Source organism: Pholidichthys leucotaenia (assembly GCA_020510985.1). Taxonomy (NCBI): domain Eukaryota; kingdom Metazoa; phylum Chordata; class Actinopteri; order Cichliformes; family Pholidichthyidae; genus Pholidichthys; species Pholidichthys leucotaenia. Next base: position 132,670,966 of record CM035847.1, read on the forward strand.
AGTGAACTTGAAGAAAATAAATTTCGCCCGGGTGTTTTTTTGGATCCAAATGCTTGCAAATAACACACAGCTTCAGATCCGGGCTGGAACATGCAACAGAAATGTAGAACCAAGTGTTATCCAGCTGAGGTCAAAATGTTGTAACAATACCACAAAAAATGAATATATTACACAGCTTTGTTCTCAGGTTGTTCCCAGGCGTTTCTGAACTGTGCCAAATTGTGCCAAATGGCACAGTTTGGAAAAACGTCTAACTTTTGAATGATTCAATATAGAAACTTCATCTTGGGCTCTAATGAAAGGTGACACTCAGGGCTGTGTGTGGGGTGGGGGGTGAGGGTTTGTCCCCCCCACCCCCGCTACAGAGGATGGACATCGTTCGTGCGCCACGGTCCGTCATGTGGCGATGACACACAGTTGTAATTTACCGATCGGTCAAAAGTCATTTTTGATTACAATTTTCAGGGATAAAGAATAATTTAGCTTATAACACTTACCTGTTCACAACAGCAGCGTAGCTGGCGAACTTCTCTTCCTCATTGTCAGACGAACGTGATGCTCGTCCACTTGTTACGGACTCGTGGTTCTGGTCTCGCGACCCGGTCAAACCGTAATTCCATTATTGCGGTTTTGCGCTTCCATGATTGCGGTTTGGTGAACGATTTTTCAAAACAAATAAGAACAGTAGTTAGAAAAAAAGACTGGCGAACGCCTGTGTGTCACCCAGCCTTACACAAAACAGCTTTCGAACTTCTGTGCTTCAATTGGCTGGCTGTATTCACAGCCGTTGGTAGGCGGGTCCTTCTTGCTAGGTTTTCAGTCATTGGTTCTTCAAGGTTTCAGAAACCCAATTCAAGGCTCTTATTAGTTGAATGAGAGGTCAATCCCATCTAAACCAATCAAAGCACTCCTTTGGCTTTCTGTTTGCGGCTGTGTCTGTAGTGGAAGAACGGAAATGCAGGTGTTTTTTTTTTTTTCAGTGCCTCCTAGGACGCACAGTGTGCGTACTCGGACACCCTCGTGCGTCCTAGGACGCAGAGGCGTGCCCGCCCGCGGTACACCGAAGTGCAACAAGTTAAGGGTTTGCATATTTATGCAAACAGGTTACTGTAAGTTTTTTATTTTTCCCCTAAAAAGATTTCAGTTTGTTTTTGTACAGGTTATTGGTCACATTAATGGTGGAAAAAGTTTTGAAATGATTTATTTTGTTCTCATTTTTTTCACAAAAACCTGGCATTTGAACAGGGGTGTGTAGACTTTTTATATCCACTGCAACTTTGAATGTTTTTGTTTGAAATATTTGTTATATGGTGGTGCCAGAGTGCCCTTAGGGGACTCTGTCTCAATGGGGGGGGGGGGGGTGATGATGATTGTCATCTTCCCTTTGGAGTTGGAATGTGCACCTGTGCACCTGTATCTTATTGCTCTTTCAGGTGATTAGCTGATTGAGGAGTGGCTGACTGGCAGAATGTGGTAATGGGTAACTCCATAAAAGAGTAGCTGTCAAGCCAGCTGGCAGGGCTGTAACCTGTGGGCAGTTGGGGCTGCTCTCCTGTCCTGGGCACACCAGACCCCTTTTGGATTCTTTTGTCGTTTTAGTTTATTGCATGTTTTTTGCACTTTTTGTAAATAAACTGATAGAAAAATTTCATATTATCTATATTAAATGGCATTCACTTATATAGTGCTTTTATTCTCATCTCTTGATGACCAAAGCGCTTTACAGATCCTGCTATCCACCCATTCACACACTGATGGCGGCATGCTACCTAACATGGCGCTTCCAAACTCACCAGGAGCAATTGGGGTGAAGTGTCTTGCCCAGGGACACAACAGCAGGATATCTGGGGAGAGCGGGATTTGAACCGCCAACCATGTGGTTATTGGACAACCTGAGCCACTGCTGACCCTCAGTGGCTCAGGAGGTACTCTTATTATTACCTCCGCCAAGGAGGTTATGTTTTCATCGGCGCTGGTTTGTCTATCTATCTGTCTGTCTGTTTGTCTGTCTGTTTGTTTGTTAGCAAGATAACTCAAAAACTTACGTATGGATTTTCATGAAATTATCACAGATTGTCAGAAATGGGGTATCCTACAGATGATTACATTTTGGTGGTGATCCGGATCACCGTCCAGAAGAAAACCGCCATTACGGAAAATGCCATTTTCGTCAATAACTACTGAACCACTAATCCTATCATTGTGAATCCAATTGCTAGTCATATGTTTTCATGGTCAAGGAATCTGAAAACGTACACACAAACACTGTATGGGGGGAACTGTGGCGCTAAACTGCCATTACGGAAAATGCCATTTTCGTCAATAACTACTGAACCACTAATCCTATCATTGTCAATCCAATTGCTAGTCATATGTTTTCATGGTCAAGGAATCTGAAAACGTACACACAAACACTGTATGGGGGGGAACTGTGGCGCTAAACCGCCATTACGGAAAATGCCATTTTCGTCAATAACTACTGAACCACTAATCCTATCATTGTCAATCCAATTGCTAGTCATATGTTTTCATGGTCAAGGAATCTGAAAACGTACACACAAACACTGTATGGGGGGGAACTGTGGCGCTTGGTGGAGGTCTGCGCTCTCCGAGTGCTTTTCTAGTTACTCTTATTATATTATTTTTATATTATTCCATGACGTTCCCGTTTCATGTCTGATGTTTATATGTGCATTCCATGTAGAATAAGTTCATATATTCTTCTGTAGTGTTCTTTTATGTATCATAGCTGATGTCTTTTTGGTGTGTTGTATGAGCCATTATTTGTCTATGTGAAGTCCATGTCCCAGAGTTTTGAGTGCAGAGTGAATGTGCAGATGCCTGTGAGGTTAGATCAGCAAAGATGTAAACTAGAAAAGCACTCGGACAGCGCAGACCTCCGCCAAGCGCCACAGTTCCCCCCATACAGTGTTTGTGTGTACGTTTTCAGATTCCTTGACCATGAAAACATATGACTAGCAATTGGATTCACAATGATAGGATTAGTGGTTCAGTAGTTATTGACGAAAATCGCATTTTCCGTAATGGGGTTTTCGCCACAGTTCCCCCAATACAGTGTTTGTGTGTACATTTTCAGATTCCTTGACCATGAAAACATATGACTAGCAATTGGATTGACAATGATAGGATAAGTGGTTCAGTAGTTATTCACGAAAATGGCATTTTGCGTAATGGCGGTTTTCTTCTGGACGGTGATCCGGATCACCACCAAAATCTAATCATCTGTAGGATACACCATTTCTGACAATCTGTGAAAATTTCATGAAAATCCGTCCATAACTTTTTTAGTTATCTTGCTAACAAACAAACAAACAGACAAACAAACAGACAGCCAAACCAACGCCGATGATCACATAACCTCCTTGGCGGAGGTAATAATGACCCAGGATAAGCTCTTGTTATACTGCTCGTTATATTAACCTGCCCTGCTAAGTTTCTGTGTCCGAGGAATGTGCTAACACTTTCAGTTCATGAGATTAGATTTATAGACACTCTGTCTGTCTCCGAGATGTCTCTCAGATAGCTCAAGGACTTCTCCCTCATTGTTTACCTACAGCTATAAAAATGCCAGCTTAGAAATGTATGTTCAGAGGTTAGGTGTGTGTGTACCGAGTGCCACGCTTATGTGATCTCTTCCCCAGTGGTCAAGGGGTCTAATAATAAATATACTTATCAAATATTCTGCCTGATTTTTGACTCAGAATAATTATGCTGGAAATTATTCTATAATAAACACTTCACTTTTAAGTTAACTCTCATGTTAATGTCATGTCAATACATATAGCAGTACTGTATTGACAAATTAAAAAAAAAAAAATCTTTGAATTTTCTTTATTTGTTATGGCCTAGAGCCAGGTCATAACAACTTCAATGACCTGGAGCCATTTCCTCAGTAACTGATAGATTTCAGACAGTGGCTCTGCTGGTGTGTTCCATACTAGCATTTATAATGCTAACAGTCTGACAAACATCTTGTTGTGACTGTAAAGTCACTTACATGCCACAACTTCCGGTTAACTTCCGGTCAACAGGTAAACGCTCCCAGTTCGTTTTTTGCTATCTTCCTTTAAAACTCAGTTTAGAGCTAGCATTTTTAGCTGTTGCTTTGTCACTGCCGCTGGAGAATAAAAATGGTACGCCTGCTCGTGCGAAAAAAGAGAGAAATTGCCAGTCTCATAACTTAATATTGTAGTGGCTGGTGAAATATATCCTCAGCAATTCATCAGTCCCCTCACACTCCGGGAGAACAAAGGGACTTCTCCCACGTGTTTTCTTTTCTACGATCACAGAGCCTGAATCAACATACATCGGCCGGGATCATGGGTCCCAAGAAAGCTCAGCAGACTGAGGAGGTGGACGATATTAAAAGATCGCGCGACTTCTTGGCTGAAGAGATTTCTGCTGTTAAGCAGCAGCAAAAAAACCATCCTGGGCCTGCTCGAGGAGGTGAAAGCACTGCGGATCCAGAACGCCGAGAAGGACAAGAGGCTGGCGTATCTGGAGAGCAGTGTCGGACCTGGAGCAGTACACCCGGGTGAACGACGTGATCATCACTGGGCTCCACATTAAACCCCGATCGTATGCTCAGGCGGTGGCCGCGGACAGCGGAGGGAGGCTCGACACGCTGGAAGATGAATCCACAGAACAACAAGTGGCGGCCTTCATGCAGTCTAAAGGAATCAAGCTGGACTGTAACACCACTGAGGCCTGCCACCCTCTGCCCAGGAAAAACAGCAACAAACCAGCTGTGATCAAAGACTGCGCTGCTAAAACAAGGTAGAAAACTGAAAGGAACGAACATCTATATAAACGAGCACCTCACAAAAGAAAACACAGAAATAGCCAGAAAAGCAAGATACCTGAGAAAGCAGAAAAAGATTCAAAACACCTGGACATCAAAATGTAAAATATACATAAAATTAAATGGATCACCTCAAGAAGCCAAGGTCATTAACATCCGTAATATCATGGAACTGGACAAATATCAATGAATATTGTGAACTGGAGTCGACAGCAACAAGAAACAACTGTAGGACACTGAAGGATTATACTCATCTGCAACAGGACATTTAACAACATGAAACAAAAGATTAACAAACAGGAACAACAGGAACTGAAAGTTTTTGAATATACGGATTACAACCCACAGGACGTAGAATATAACCTAGACCCTGATAATAATTTATTTAGCTCCATCAATAATGACTGTAGTTACTACACGGATGAACAGTTTAACACAATGGTCACATCTGATTTCAATATTTCTATGATCCACTTCAACAGCAGAAGTCTCTATGCCAACTTTAATAACATTAAAGATTATTTACATCAGTTTAAAGAGCCATTCAATATTGTGGCAATATCAGAGACGTGGCTCAGTGAATAGAAAGGAGTGGATCTAACCATGGATGGCTATGAATTAAATTATATAAATAGAAAAGTGAAAAAAAGGAGGAGGAGTTGCAATTTATGTTGTCAAGAGCTTGCAATACAAGGTTGTTGAAAATCTGTCAGTAACTGTGGATGATTTATTTGAATGTATTACAATAGAAATCTGTCTGGACAATGTGAAGAATATGGTCGTGAGCTGTGTATATAGAACACCTGGATCAAACATTGACTTATTTAAGGACTGGATGGAAAAAATGTACGCAAAACTAACTCATAAAGTTATGTTCATCTGTGGGGATTTCAATATAGATTTGATGAACTCAAAACAACATAGTTTGACAGAAGAATTTATCAACACAATGTACAGTATGGGCTTACATCCAACAACTATCGGACCTAGCAGAATCACGTCACACAGTGCCACACTAATAGATAACATATTCACAAACATTATGGAAAATAATATCAGGAGTGGGCTTTTATTGAATGATATCAGTGACCACCTGCCGATTTTTGTTGTCTATCAATGTGATTATAGGAAGAAAAAGTATACCAAAAGTATTAAATATAAAAGAATAAGAACTGAAGAATCTATGTACTTACTGGCAAAGGAATTATTAATACAAGACTGGAAGATAGTTTATGATGAAAATGCTATAAATAAAGCATATGATAAATTTTTACAAATATTTCAATCATTGTACAATAAAAACTGTCCTATAAAACAATACAGTGACAAACAACAAAACAAAAATATTCCTTGGGTCACCAAGGGATTACTAAATGCACGTAAAAACAATACATTATATAAACAATTCATTAAGTGCAGAATGGTGGAGGCTGAGATCAAATATAAAAGATATAAAAATAAGCTTACTAATATAATGAGGACTTGTAAGAAAGAATACTACAACAGAATATTAGAGGATAATAAAAATAACTTAAGAGGAATATGGCAAGTACTCAATGGGATTTTTAGTAATCAACCTAAGAATGCTAATTATCCAGAATATTTTATTGAAAATGGCAATTTGATAAATAATATGGAGGATGTGGTCAGTGGTTTCAATAAATTTTTTGTAAACGTTGGTCCTGAATTAGCAAAATCAATAGTGACAACAGAAACAAACAACAGTGGTTCTGTAAATGAAATAGAAGAGAGAAATCCAAACACAATCTTTTTGGGTGCAGTAACTGAAAAGGAAATTATCGAGACTGTGAATAAATTTAAGAACAAAAAAATCAAAACAGACTGGAATGAAATTGATATGACAATAGTGAAAAAAGTAATTGAAGGAATTGTTAAACCACTCACCCATATCTGTAACCTGTCATTTCAAACTGGTAAATTTCCAAACAAAATGAAAATAGCAAAAGTAACCATTATACCATTATACAATACAGGAGACATTATTCATTATTAGTCTTCATTATTATTCATTATTATTAGAATAATTAGTCATTATTTCACAAATTACAGGCCAGTCTCTTTACTCTCACAATTCTCCAAAATACTTGAAAAAATCTTCACTAAGAGACTGGATGATTTCATTGAAAAACACAACCTCCTTACAGACAGCTAGTATGGTTTTAGAGCAGATAAATCTAATCTTTGGCACTGATCGAACTTATTGAAGAAATTACTAGTTGTGTAGAGGATGTGCTCGAATGATGAGGCTGAGTTTAGTTCTCAGGTTCAGCTTTATTGACAGAACACATCGTCTAGCATTCTCAAAGCAGGAAGAAGAGGAAGAATCATATCACATCACCCTTTTATATGTTTCCAGCATCAGAACTCAAGTCACATGGTGCTTCAGTAAACATACAGTCACAAAGCATCCCTTTGAACCTTCACCATTGTCTCTCATTCCTTGATGAACCGGAAATCCCTCTGGGGCATCTTCTGTGGGACAAAAAGACAAATCTCACACCTCCTCGTTATCTTCTGCAGATTCGAGTCCTTTGTCCTTCCAGACGTGAAACCCCCAATACGCATGCAGTCATATCTCTGTGGAAATGTGACCCCACCATGTGCGTCACCCACAGTTGTATAGATAAAAAAAAGTTTGCTGTAGGAGTATTTATAGATTTAAAGAAAGCTTTTGACACCATTGACCACAGAATTCTACTAAGGAAACTGGAAAGGTATGGGATAAGAGGGGTCAGACTGAGTTGGGTGGAAAGTTATTTAAGTAACAGACAACAATTTGTACAAATTGGTGAGCACAAATCACCCTTCATGGACATCACTTGTGGTGTGCCCCAGGGGTCAGTTTTGGGACCCAAACTCTTTATCTTGCATATAAATGACATATGCCAAGTATCAAAAATTCTGAAATTTATTTTGTTTGTGGATGACACAAATATCCTTTGCACTGGTGAGAATTTGCAGCAGGTTTTAGAGGTGGTCACAACTGAAATGAAAAGGTTAACGCAGTGGTTCAACAAAAATAAATTATCTCTAAATCTGAAAAAACAAAGATTATGTTGTTTGGAAATTATAAAATAAATCATGAAATAATGGTAACGATAGATGATACCAGAATAGAAACAGTACAGGAAAATAAGTTTCTGGGGGTGAAATTAGACAATAAAATCTGCTGGAAACCTCACATCAGTCACATCCAGGCCAAGTTGGCAAAATGTAAAGGGATACTGGGGAAGATAAGACACATCTTGGACTATAAATCATTGTTCTTACTGTACAATTCACTGTTTCTACCTTATCTTAACTACTGTGTAGAAGTCTGGGGAAACACCAACAAGACCAACCTACAGTCAATATGCACATTACAAAAAAGAGCCATAAGGATAATAAATAATGTAGGATATAGAGACCATACCAGTTCGTTGTTTTTAAAGTCACATGTCATAAAGTTCATCAATTTAGTTAAATTTAAGACAGCACAAGTCATGTACAGGGCAATTAATAATCAACTCCCAACTAATATACAAAAAATATTTTTAAAAAAAGAGACAATGATTATAATTTGAGAGGAGACTTAAACTTTACAAAACCCAAGATACGAACAACTAAGAAAAGTATGTGCATATCTGTCTGTGGGGTGGATTTGTGGAACAGTCTGGAGCCGGAATTGAAACTATGTACAAACAGAAATCAATTCAAAAAGAGGTATAAACATTATTTGCTGAAAGAATATAGGTTAGAAGGGTAGTATTTATATGTACGATTCACTATGCTCACTCTGGGACACTATGGAATGGTGGGTGGTACAGCACTGTGTATATCTGTGTTGTTTGGGCTGGTTTTGATGTATGGACTGTATGTATGTTGGGATGGATGGGTGTTAATGTTGATATGTACAAAATATAGTTAATTGTTTACTTGGGGTCTTAAATGTGGTAATTTGTACATATTTCACATGGGTTGTATTTATGGAAAAGAGGAGTTGGAATTATTAAGTGTTCACTTCTTCTTTCTCCCTTTCGAACACTGTACACTGTTACTTTATTGCACTTGTCATTTGTTTTGTTTTTGTTTTACTTTTTTGTTCGAAATAAAGTATCTATCTATCTATCTAAAGTTAAGTGTAATATTGAATTTCTTCTGTGTATCATCAATAAACTCGCAGTACTATAACAGGACACATTTACAAATACAGAATTTGAGACCCATCAACTGCTGCTTTACCCATGTGCCTGCAAAGGACTGTGATCCACCGGTTCAGCTGCTGCTTCCCGCCAGCACCCCCCCCCCCCCTCCCCAGCCCACCTCGTGTTCTTCATGCCGAATTATCCATTAGACCTATGCAATCATTGCAACTTTATGGTATACTTTTTTAAGCATTAAACCTTAAGTCTATCTTTTGTCGCTATTTGCACTACGGGTAGCATTACCATACATGGGCTGCTGTTGTTTTTCCAGCCTTATTCCTTTTCTTTTTTATACTGCACACACCACTGAAGAGAGAGAGAAACACCATTTCAATTCTCCTGTATGTCCTGTATGTATGTCAACTGTTCTGATAGATATGTGATCCGTGCTGGCAAAATGAGTCAGAATGTGCACCGCATCATTATGAGCTACAGGCAGGAGAAGCCATAAATAATGACTTTTTTGCTTGCTCACAGCAAGTCCCGGGAAAAAAACCCATGAGTGCCTGGTATCATTGGAAAGCTTAGAAAATGTACTTTTTAAAAACATGTTTTTTGTGGAAGATGTAACTTCCGACCGGTCGAATGTGAGTTTAAAGCCTAGCCAAAATATAAACAATTAAGTCTTTTTCTGGTGTCCATTTTTGCGCACTTCCTACAAATTAAATATCATTTTGAAGGTCTTTCAATACAAAATACAGAAAAAACATTACCTCAGATTTGATAATTTCCTCAAAGTGACTCATTTTGCCAGCACAGGTCACATATGCCAAAATGTCAGACAGTGGTGGATCCAATCAGCTGATCGCTCGAACCACAGACCTCAGCTGTTTTCCATGATAAATCAGCCTCAGGGCAATTCTTTTTTTCACTTTATTGAAAATAACTTTTTTTTTGCCATCAGTTAGCATGTCTTTGAGCCAGGTCGTGTCTGGCCACTGCTTCTTCCAGCATGTTCTGTGTTGATTTGTCAGATGTGGTCAGCCGACACACACCTCATTCTCCACATATGGCAAATTATCCTTCAGACCTGCGCAATCAAGGCAACGTCACAGTATTTTTTAAGCATTAAATTTTTCATTTTCTTGTTTTGTACAGGGAACACTGTGGTGACTGACAGGTCGTGATGCTGTGTGTTATCCAATCAGCATGCTCGTGATGCTGCGTATTGTCCAATCAGCACAGAGTCATTCCGAAACCCCTCCCACAATTCTTGAAGCCAGGGCATGAAGAGACACAGAACTGTGACAGAGCAGTGGTTAAACTTTTATTGAAAAAAATTACATATTTTGACTGACCGACTCCATACTCAGGGATGCACACCCTCATAGCCTCAGGAAACCACGTATAAAACCTTAGGTCAGTCTGAGGAATGATTCAAGAGATATGCATGGAACAGACACACAGACAGACACAGATAAAGACTTTGTGAATTTATAGACAGACGCAAGATTCAGTCTCAATCAGACAGATTTAGAGGTATCAATTAAGGTGACAGAGTTTCAACATCTTCGTTCCCCTAAATTGATATTGAAAATACACAGACTATTATCAAAACTGGATGAGTCAGTATCTCTTCCAAAATCAAAATGGGAGACAGACCTATCAATTAATAAAGAAGAAAACTTCTGGACACGAATATGTTTAAACACTTTTAAGATGACTCAAAACTCTTTTACAACTCATACAGTACAAAGTTCTACACAGAACTCGTTACACAGGACAAAGGATGTTCACAATGGGCCTCAGTCACACAAATATCTGTTCCCATTGCACCAGCAATGTCCCGAATAGTTATATGCATGCTATGTGGTCCTGTGCACCGGTCCAAAAATTCTAGCAGAAGACATGTCAAGACTTATCAGCATGGCTTGGGTACCGTATCCCATCCTCTACCACACTTTGCATACTAGGTGATTTAGGTGAAATGAATACAGAGGTAAGAATGTCACACATGGTTCTCACTGCCTTATGCATCGCAAAGAAAACTATCCTGGTGAATTGGAAATCAAAAAATAACATGTACAACTCACTATAATAACCTACTACCAGATTATATTAGCCTGGACAGAATGTCTGCCTCCCCTAAAAACCAATTGGCTGAATTCAATTCTCTCTGGTCCCCGCTTATTAATTCTATAACCAGAAGGCTGGCGAGCGGTGGCTCGCTCTCCTTGGTGCCTCTGGCGGCTGGCTGCTCTCCTTGGTGCCTCTGGCGGCTGGCTGCACCCTGACCACAAGGGGTTTCTGTGGCCCACCTGGGCTGGTGTCTGGGGAGCCTTTCTCTGGGTGGCTGTACGTCTGGCCTGGGGGGACGGGGGTGGTGGTGCGGAGTGGGTCATGGCCCTGGGCCGGCTGGCCTTGCCTCCCAGGTGGGGCTGGGTGTGGCCCTGGGCCCCTGGTGCTGGGGGAGGGGGGGGTGCCCAGAGGGGCATTCCCCCTCTGGGCCAGGGTTGGGTGTGCACCGGTGGTGCCGGGAACGCCATGCCCTCCCTAGTGCCTGCGTTCCGGGGGGGGGGGGGCGCCCCCTGTGCCTGCGTGTGTGGGTGTGTGTGTGGGCGTGTGTGTGTGTGGGTGCGGGTACCTGTGGGTGGACATGCAGGGGTGTAGGGTGTGTGTGTGTGGGGGGACCTCGTTGGGTGGTGGGGGTGAAGCGGGCCATCTAGTGGCCTGGGGCTTGGCAGTTCGGGACCTGCTTTTCCTGGCTATCCTGCCATTGTGTCACAGGGCAGGGCGCTTTGTCGTATTGCCTCCGGTGTCCTTGGCGCCGGGTGTGAGTTCGTGTGCATGCTCGGAGGTGGCGGGGGAGGGGGGAAGTTGGCACGGGTTGGCGGTCGGTTTGCTCCGAGTTGACTGCGGCTGCGAGGTGTTCTGCCGCTGTGTGTCTGGGGTGGATGGTTGGTGGGCTTGTGGTGTGCGCTCTGGGTTGTCACTTGGCATGTAGGGTGCCGTATGGGTCCGGACCATTGTTCATTATTGTTATTATTGTTGTTGCGTGTGTTCGTGTTTGCAAGATGTGTGGTAGCGGATGTGGCTGCTCCATCATGGTGCTGGGAGCGCTGGGGGGCAACGCTGGCAGGTCCTGGACTGCTCAGCCTGGCAGCCCTCACCCTGGGTTGGGATCTGGGGGCAGTGGGTGGCCTCCTGAGCCAGTTTGTGAGCTAGCTTCTGGGGGGACGAGCACCCTTTGGGACCGCCTCCCTCCCAGTCTTACCCCCACCCTTTCCCCTGATTCTGAGTAGAACATACATCTTATTGGATACACTTAAAAGGAACTCCGATTATATTGGCATGTTAGCTCTATATGCTTTATTTTTATGTTAGTAACATAACTATAATATAATTTTTTTGAAAATAATTCCCAGTTTTATATATTTTTAAAAAACTTTATTACGATGTAAATCGCCATTTTTGTTTACATCGCAATGCATTCTGGGTAGTGACGTAGAATGGTTGCAGCCGTTTTTTCTGTCTTATACAAGCCAAGAAGCGAAGCTACTAACTACTGCCATTTGTCAGTGAAAATGCCACATTGCGCGGCTTTTGGATGTAATTTCCAATCAAAGGGAAATAAAGAGAGCGGGGTAAGCCTCCATAGCTTTCCTAAAGAGGGAAAGTGGAGGAAAAAGTGGGGCGGCAGCGGCTCAGCAGGTAGAGCAGGTCGTCTAATAACCCCATGGTTGGCGGTTCGCATCACGCTCTCCCCAGATATCCTGCCGTTGTGTCCCTGGGCAAGACACTTCGCCCGCATTGCCTCCAGTGCCCATAACACTGGGTATGAATGTGTAAAAATGTTTAAATGCTCGGTGGTGGCCGGAGAGGCCGTTGGCGCGGATTGGCAGCCACATTTCCATCACTCTATGAGTGTCTATGATCAAGCGCTATAGCGCATGCCTGATAAAGCTGACATATGTATTAATCACGCTATGATAAAGCATAATATCGCTCAAAGCGCGCACATGAGACAGAAGTCGAGAGACACTCGCGGAGCGGAGAGACACGCGCGCACACTATATCGCTCATTTGAGCGAAATAGAGCTTTATCATAGTGTGATAAATATATATATATATATATATATCAGCTTTATCAAGCGTGCGCTGGATAAAAATTCGAACCGTGACAAAATTCGAATCGTGATTCGCTTGAGCGTGCGCAAAGCGCTCTCTGATCCTGCTTTTTGATCACACGCATTGCCTGTTTGGTGATTAGAGACACAAGGCTTGCTGCAGCGTGCTCCCACAGCGCTGGAGTGAGCTTCGTGCTGGAGGATGAAATAAACACCCTTTTAAACTTCAGTTCGCCGTGTCCTGCATGCACTTATTCCATGCTTCCACACTGGGTTCCCTTATTTCATCCGCCACACTGGTGCGCAAAGTGCACGCTCGTGCGCTTTGAGTGATATTGTGCTTTATCATAGCGTGATTAATACATATGTCAGCTTTATCAGGCATGCGCTATAGCGTGCATGTCTCATGCACGCGCTTTGTGCGATATACACGACCGCTACCCAATTCCTCACATTCAGGATTTTTCCGTTCACCTTGCAGGGGCGCGCGTTTTTTCTAAAATAGACCTGGTGCGCGGTTACCACCAAGTCCCAGTGCGCGCTGAGGACATACCCAAAACAGCGGTAATAACTCCGTTCGGTTTATTCGAGTTTTTGCGCATGCCATTTGGGCTTAAAGGGGCTGCACAGATGTTCCAACGCATGATGGATGCAGTGCTGCGCAATCTCCCTTTCGTGTTCGTCTACCTGGACGATATCTTAGTAGCCAGCGTGTCCGAAGACGAACACGAAACCCACCTCACGACGGTTTTCCGGAGGTTGGAAGAGCACGGGTTAATAATCAACCCAGCGAAATGTCAGTTCGGGGTGACGGGGATTGATTTTTTGGGGCACCGCGTCTCTCCCGTAGGAGCGGTCCCACTGCCTGACAAAGTGCGCGCAGCAGCAGATTTTCCCCGGCCGCAAACGGTCAGGGCACTACAAGAATTTTTGGGAATGGTGAACTTTTATAACCGTTTCCTTCCCTGCGCAGCGCAGCTCATGCAACCACTGTACGCCGCGATATTGTGCTTTATCATAGCGTGATTAACGATTAACCAACGGCCTCTCCGGCCACCATCGAGCATTTAAACATTTTTACACATTAATACCCAGTGTTATGGGCACTGGAGGCAATGCGGGTGAAGTGTCTTGCCCAGGGACACAACGGCAGGATATCTGGGGACAGCGTAATGCGAACCGCCAACCATGGGGTTATTAGACGACCTGCTCCACCTGCTGAGCCACTGCCGCCCCACTATTTCCTCCACTTTCCCTCTTTAGGAAAGCTATGGAGGCTTACCCCGCTCTCTTTATTTCCCTTTGATTGGAAATTACATCCAAAAACCGCGCAATGTGGCATTTTCACTGACAAATGGCAGTAGTTAGTAGCTTCGCTTCTTGGCTTGTATAAGACAGAAAAAACGGCTGCAACCATTCTACGTCACTACCCAGAATGCATTGCGACGTAAACAAAAATCGTAATAAAGTTTTTTAAAAATATATAAAACTGGGAATTATTTTCAAAAAAATTATATTATAGTTATGTTACTAACATAAAAATAAAGCATATAGAGCTAACATGCCAATATAATCGGAGTTCCTTTTAAGGTTTTGGGGTGGGGGTGTGCCGTACGGTGTCAGTAAAGGGGATCCCTCTGTCTGCCGCCCTCACCTCTATTTTAATTGCACTATAGACACTGAGGGCTTGGGGGATGGGAGCCCCACTGCCTATAGCAGTGGCTATAGGCACTATAGTTGTAGCGGTGCTCCAACCACCATCCCCCCAATTTTAAATGCACTCTGGTAGTTCACACACCTGCACACAATCACACCACACAACTAACACACACACACACACATCATAATTCGTGCATGGGGGGGTGGGGGTCTTCTCTCACCCCTGCTTGCCTCCTTCTGCCAGGGGCCAAGGGGCCCGGCGGGAGGCCCGGGGCCCGTCATGTTGTCACAATCCCTGGGTGCTGCCGAATGAATAGGTGCGAACAAAGGAGTGACAGAGTGACTGAACAAGAGAGAAAGTGAGAGTGAGGGAGTGATGAGTGGAGATGGTGATGGTCTGGAGCTTTGCATGTCGGGTGGCATCTCTGAGCGCTTGCAGTGGTCCGCTGATCAGTCGCTTCTGGTGGGGTGGTGGTCTGCTTCCGTGGCCACAGCCGCCCTGGGGCGGGATGGCGGGGGTGTGGCTGCTGCCCCATACCGCCGGTCTCCCTGGCCACTGTCAGTCGCTGGTGCGTGTTCATGGTCACTGCATCTACACTGCAGCTACCCCAAGTAATATGGGTGAATGAGAGTGGGGGAATGTGTGGGGGAGAGCAGAAATGGATGTGAGAGGGTCAGAGCCCAAGTGAGAGTGTTTGTAAGGGTGAGCTTGAGTGGGTATGGGTGACTCTGAGGGCAAGTGGGAGTGAGATTGAGGTGGCACAGGAGTGGGACAGAGTTGGTGGGTCCAGGGGTGTGAGTGTGGGATTGTGTGGGGGAGCGGGTGAGTGAGCGTGAGTGAGTGTGTGTCGGTGCAAGTGGGTGCGTATGAGAGCATGAGGGTGTAAGTGCGTGGGAATGGGCGTGTGTGCTGGTCGGGAGGTGGTAGATTGAGGGGATGTAGCTCCTCCCGGTTGCGTGGGTTCCCCTGGACGGGGGGGGGGGGGGGGGCCCATGGGGCCCTGCCGCCTTCTTCTTTGGGCATGGGGGTCCCCGGGTGTGCGATGATGGCCCTGGAGTGGGGATGGGCCCGTCGTGGGGGTGTCTGGGGGGCTTGCACTGGGGCACGGGCCAGTCTCCGGCCCGGTGAATGGGGGTGCTGGCCTCCCGGCGCCTGGGGCCCAGGGGCTGGCATTGGCCCCTCTGGGGGGCGGGGGTTGGCCGGTCCGGAGGCGTGGAACCGCCATGCCAGCGACTTGGTGGCTCGGCCTCCCTTGGTCGGCCCTCCTGGGGAAGACGCCTGGCTGTCCTGGGACTTGTTGGCCTTGGGACATTTGTGCACTGTGGGGGTTGGTGGCGTTGTCCTGCTTGCTCAGGGTTTCGGGGGGGGGGGGGGTTGCTGTGACAAGCCACCCTCATTGGATGCTTCGTGGCAAACCACTCGCATGCACACACTTACTTGTGCATACTCTCATACACACACACATGTATGCACATGATGCTTTGAGTGAACTGTGGTAGCGACTTCCGGCAGTAGTGTTTTCTATGGGAACAGAATGCTTTATCTTGGCGAAATAAACAATGACTTCCACATCAGACGTGGGAACACAATATCTTGTATCTGAAAAACTGGACAAAATCAACTCCACTAGGAAACCCATGGTTATAAGCTGAACAGGCTCTCTGTGGGGTCACTAAATATCTCTGAATTACCCTTCATGAGTCCCTGTATCAAATGCTATGACTGTTTAAAAGCATTGTTAGCTCCTCTCTGAGAGCCTGGTGGAAATGTTTAAAAATAACAGGGACTTCTCTTGTCCCTTGTAAACTCATGCCTGTTTGGAATAATCCTGATACCCTGCTACAAAAGAGGTTGTTAAACTTTCCACTATGGTGTGGGAAAGGAATAAAAAAAAACTTAGAACATCTTTTTCAACGTGGAAACTTTATTAAATTCCAGGAACTGCTGTCACAGTAGGACATCAGTGATAAAAAAAAAAGTTTCTTGAATACCAACAGCTTAAATCCATAATAAAAGCAAGATTCAATTTTAACCAGACAGATTTAGAGGTACCAGTTAAGGTGATAAGAGTTTCTAAATCTTTGTTCTCCTAAATTGATATCGAAAATACATGGACTATTATCAAAACTGGATGAGTCAGTATCTCTTCCAAAATCAAAATGGGAGACAGACCTATCAATTAATAAAGATGAAGGCTTCTGGACACATATATTTAAACACTTTTAAGGTCACTAAAAACTCTAATGTACAACTCAAACAGTACAAGTTCTACATAGAACTCATTACCCAGGACAAAGGATGTTCAAAATGGGCCTGAGTCACACAGATGTCTGTTTGCATTGCACCAGCAACGTCCCAAATAGTTATATGCATGCTATGTGGTCCTGTGCACCGGTCCAAAAGTTCGGGCAGAAAACATGTGAAGTTTTATCGGCATGGCTTTGGTATTGTATCCCAACCTCTCCCACACTTTGCATACTGGGTGATTTAAGTGAAATAAATATAGAGGTAAAGATGTCACATGGTTCTCACTGCCTTATGCACTGCAAAGAAAACTATCCTCATGAATTTGAAATAAAAAAATAATTTATGTACAACTCAAGATAAGAACCTCCTATCAGATTATATTAGCCTGGAGAGAATGTCTGCCTCCTCTCAAAACCAACTGGCTTAATTTAATTCTCTATGGTCCCCACTTATTGACTGTATAACCTGAGGGGTAGCGGGCGGTGGCTTGCTCTCCTTGGCGCCTCTGGTGGCTGACTGAGCTCTGACGGCAAGAGGTTTCTGTGACCCACTAGAGCCGGTGTCTGGGGCACCTGTCCCAGGGTGGCTGTGCGTCTGGCCTGGGGGTGCTGGGGGGGGAGGGCTGTTCCCCCTCTGGGCCCGGATCGGGTGTGCCCCCGTGGTGCGGGCCGGCCCCGGCACATCCCCGCATGGCGGGGTCATGGACTCCCCAGGGCCTTGCCGACACTCCGGGGACTGGAGCCTGCATCCCAGGGGGCTTGCCCCCCTCCCCCCGGTTCTCCGGGGCCTACAAGTGTGGGTGCGCGTCTGTATGTGTGCATGCATGCGTGCGCGTGTAAGTGTGTGTCCGCATGTGTATGTGCAGGTGTGCGTGAGTATGGGTGTGTGTGGGTTTGCGTGTATATGTGTGGGTGTGGATATGGGTGTGTGTATGTGTGTAAACATGTGGGTGCTGTATGTGTGTCATGTGTAAGGTTGTGTGTGGGTGTAGGTGGACGTATGTGATGGTGAGTATGTGTGTGTACACATGAGGGTGGGCATGTGTGTTGCAGCATGAGCTTGAGTTCCAATTTATAAAATCATTCTTTGCTGGAGGAAAATTGTTTCAACTCAAAAGATCTGGCCATGAACTGCTTCCATCATCCAAGGGCCAGAGCTGTAACACTATTCATCCGCCATAAAGTGGAAGTTAATCCCTTCCCCGGGACTTAGTCATCCTTCCTTTTCTGCTCTTTGAAAAAGGAATGTTCCAAATCGATAGATTTATGGTTGACATAATCCAGATGTGGGAAGTCCAGATTCTCCAGTAAACAACCAGATAGTTTCACAGTGCCATCTGATGGATGAATCAGGAATATTTAATTTTTCTCTTTGCAGTGGATTGTATGCATTATGGACAAATAAATTAATTCATATTCTTTCTCTCAAGACAGCATCCACTGCTGAGGACATGGTTGAACTCTTGGGATGGATAATGGGTTTCAAATGCTTTCACTGATATGATTACCTCCGCCAGGCCGAAAGGCCAGGAGAAGGTAATGTTTTTACCGGGGTTTGTCTGTGTGTTTGTCTGTGTGTTTGTCTGTTTGTTAGCAAGATAACTCAAAAACTTTTGGACGGATTTCAATGAAACTTTCAGGCATTGTTGGAAATGGTACAAGGAAGAACTGATTAAATTTTGGGGATGATCCGCATCACCGTCTGCATACAGGAATTTTTTAAAGCATTTTTCCACACTGTGACATACGGCCATTTTCAACATGTGCGCAGGCGCAATGGAGGGCGCTGGGCGTCGTGTCTGACCAACACAAACTCCGCCTTCTTCAACGTTTTAGCCACAAAAGCATGCGGAAAACACTGGTGGCCTTGGCCCGCCAGCGTGCCTGTGCCAGCCATAGGCGCTGCGCACATTGCGCTGGTCGTCGTGTCTGACCAACACAAACTCCGCGTTCTTCAACGTTTTAGGCACAAAAGCACGCGGAAAACACTGCTGGCCTGGGCCCGCCAGCGTGCCTGTTTTTGCGCCACGCTGCAAAACCTGACAAGGCCACCTGTCCGCCGCCCGATTATTTGCCACAAATTCCCCGCCCAGCTATAGGCGTTGCGTAAAAACGACCTCTCTGCCGGGGAAGATTCTAAATTCTGTTTTGCCGCGGAGCGCAACCCCAATATAATATAAAACCCACGGCAACCTGTCTAACCAATCTGCATCCGTCAGTGGAGGAGATGGACACACCAACACTTCAGTTTATTACCTCCACCAAGGAGGCAATGCTTTTACAACCGTAAAACGGGACGGCGGGGTAATATGGGACACTTTTCTAAATGTAATTCTGCTTTTTTAATTTTGCTTCCGCCTAGATTTGATGAAGGATTCATGGATATTTGACAATAACAACACAACTCAGCGTCCTGCTCAAAATAAAAAAAGCAGAATTACATTTAAAACATTTCCCAGAAAAGTGTCCCTTATTAACCCGCCGTCCCTTATAGCCCTGTTTTACACTACTGAACCACTAATCCTATCACTATCACATTGATTGTCATTCATTAATTGTCTGTGCGTTGTCGGCGTTGGTCAAGCTATAAGGAGCCTCTTCTGCTCTTCCATTTTTTTCTCTCTTCCAAGTAAGGTCCAGAGCTTGTCATGTTCTGTGAAAATCTGTTCTTTTCTTTAAAATTCATTTTTCTTATTTTAATCTTCTTTTTCTTTAAATCACCATGCAAGAAGATTTTGTTTGATTTTTTTCTAAGCTTAAACCACCAATATCGGAAGAAATTAATTTGTAACGTGTTTTGCGTCATTTTGAATTTCTGATGAGACTTTGGACAATAAACTAATTCCTTCTTCAGTGCATGAGAGAAGACCTCGCCCAACTTGCTGAAGAACAGCCTTTGTGAACTCGGGAGTAGGCCATAACTGTGGTAAAGAGCCTGTCTGCCAGTCTCCCAACAGAACCCACGCTTGTCCAGTTGAAACAGAATCCAGTGGACCCGCCTGCTACCTGCTGGAACGCAAGAAGTCTGTTTGGCTGACGATCTGTTTAATTTAACTTAATTCTTCAAAATATTCCTGGTATAAGTTCTTTAAACTTAATTTCATGCAAACCCCCATCAGAATTTCAAAAGGCATTTTGCTCTTTCATTAATTCACGTTCTTTTTCAGAGAAACACCAATTTTCCCTTTTTATAAATAGTTAATCATCATTTTCTTCATAAAATTGCATAAACTTGTCTTAACCAATGCTATTTTATGGTTTTCCAATTTCCAGTATACCGACAAATTAAACTAAGCTTTATTTGGTTTCATAAATGCTTGATTCATAAGTAACAGTAATAGTCCATGATGCCAATAAAACATGTTGAATTCTCTGTTTTAAAGCTATCCAAATATGTTAACCTATTCTGACCTTTCTATTTAAACCAGTGAAAGACATATGGGAGTTACTGTTTGATTTAATGTCCATCTTCTTGATTATCAGGAGATAAGAACTCACAAGGGTTATACATATATATATATATATACTGATTCATAATTGGTACAAATAAAGAGTTATTAATAAAACTGGTCATTATCTGGACTGGTGCCCTATGAGGATGAGTTAATGAAAATAAATTTTCCTTCCTACTCACATTCATATTTACATTAATACTTGTACCAACATTAAAATGTCTATAAACCCATAAATCCACTACAGTGTTTGTGTATATGTGGGTGCAAGTACCTGTGGATGGACATGCAGGGGTGGAGGGTGTGTATATGGAGGGGAAGACCTCATAGGGCAGAGGGGGGTAGGGCGGGCCGTCTGGTGGCGGTTCGGGTCCTGCTCTTCCGAGCCACCCTGCCATTGTGTCCGGGGATGGGGCGCTTTGCCGTTTTGCCTGCGGTATCTGGGGCGCCAGGTATGGGTGTGTATGGGTGCTCAGGGGGATGTTGGCGGCCGTGTGTCCGTCGGTTTGCCCCAGGGAGGCTGTGGCTGCAGGATTTGTCTGGGGTGGAAGGTTGGTGGGCTTGCGATTGGCGCTCTGGGATGTCACTTGGGATGTGGCATGCCGAATGGGTCTGGCCCATTATTCATTATTCGTCGGCCTCCGTCGGTCTATGATGACCATGGAAGAGAATCCTAGATGTCTACTCTGCTGGAACAGCACCGCCTATGGCTGAACAGGTCGATGCGCGAATGGCAGTCCCTGTCACACAGGTCGCACTTGTGGATGGTCTCTGTGCTACTGGGTCTGTGGCGGTTCTTCCTGCGGGTCCTTTTTTCATCTGCTGCAGCAGACAGTTTCTTTTCACCCGCCTTGAGCTGTCTGGTCAGGGTGCCCCTCCATTTGGAGCGGTCCGTTGCAAGGTCCTCCCAGCGCTCTGTGTTGATCTCCAGGGCCTTCATATCTCTCTTGCAGACGTCTCTGAAGCGCAGCTGTGGGCGGCTAACGTCTCTCCTGCCAATCGCCAGTTCTCCGTAGAGGACGCCTTTGGGGATTCTGCCATCCTCTATACGGTGAACATGGCCTAACCACCGGAGCCTGCGCTGCCTGAGTAGAGTGAACATGGAGGGAAGGCCGGCGTGGGACAGAACTTCTATGTTGGACACTTTGTCCTGCCAGGATATGTCCAGAATGCGGCGAATGCAGTGCAAGTGGAAGGAATTCAGTCTCTTTCCCTGCCGGGCATATGTTGTCCACGTCTCACTCCCATAGAGCAGTGTGCTGATGACGCAGGCGTTGTACACTGCCATCTTCGTCTTGACAGAGAGTTTGGGATTCTCCCACACTCGTGGTGAGGCGAGCAAGTGTGGAGGTTGATTTTCCAATCCTCTTGTCGATCTCTGTATCAAGGGAGAGGTTGCTGCTAATCGTGGACCCCAGGTACGTGAACTGATTCACGACCTCCAGCTCGTAGTCGTCGATGGTGATGGTTGGTGGTGCTTCTGTGCCTTGCGACAAGACATTAGTCTTCTTCAGGCTGATGGTAAGCCTGAAGTCCATGCATGCCTGGGAGAAGCTCCTGCTGTGTGTGGGTCACGACTGCAGCGTCGTCTGCGAACAGCATCTCTCTGATTAGAGCCTCACGTACTTTGGTTCTGGCTTTCAGGTGGGCAAGGTTGAAAAGCCTGCCATCAGATCTTGTATGCAGATAGATTCCCTCTGTTGCTGTGCTGAAGGCATGCCTCAGGAGCATAGCAAAGAAGATCCCAAAGAGGGTTGGCGCAAGTACACAGCCCTGTTTCACTCCGCTGTGTATATTGAATGGCTCTGAAACATTGCCATCGTACTGCACCATCCCCTGCATGTTGGTGTGAAACGATTCGATGAGGTTTTGCAACTTTGGTGGGCATCCCATCTTTGGCAGGATCTTGAAAAGGCCCTCTCTGCTGACCAGATCGAACGCTTTGGTGAGGTTGATGAAGGCGACGTATAGGGGCATGTTCTGTTCTCTGCACTTCTCCTGAAGTTGACGGATGGAGAATATCATGTCCACCGTCGATCGCTCAGCGCGGAAGCCATACTGAGACTCGGGGTAGACACGTTCGGCAAGCTTCTGTAGACGAACGAGGAAAACTCGTGTGTAGACTTTGCCAACAATGCTGAGGAGGAAGATGCCCCTGTAGTTGTTGCAGTCACTTCTCTCCCCTTTGTTTTTGTAGAGGGTGATGATCTTGGCGTCCCTCATGTCCTGTGGTACGGCACCTTCCTTCCAGCACAGGCAGAGGACATCATGCAATGGCAGGAGTAGGGCAGTCTTGCAGTGCTTGATCAGGTCGGAGGGTATGCCGTAGTTGCCAGGAGCCTTGCCAGCGGCCAAGCTATCAATGGCCTTGCTGAGTTCGTCGATGGTGGGCTCGGCGTCAAGTTCATCCATGGATGGCAGGCAATCGATGGCATCAAGGGCTGACGGTGTCACGGTGTTCTGTCTGGAGTAGAGGTCGGAGTAGTGCTCCACCCATCTCTCCATCTGCTTGTTCTTTTCTGTGATCATCTCCCCAGTGGAGGATTTGAGGGGGGCCGTCTTGCTCTGAGCCGGACCAAGTGCTTTCTTGATGCCGTCGTACATACCACGGATGTTTCCTGTTATGGCAGCGGTTTGAATGTCTTGGCTGAGCTGAGTCCAGTACTTGTTGGCGCAGCGCCGAGCAGTCTGCTGAACTTTGCTTCTCGCAGCCCTGAGAATCTGGAGATTCTTCTCGTTTGGGTACTTCTTATACTCAGCAAGTGCTGAGCGCTTGGCTTCAATGGCGGGGGTCATCACGGTCGACTTGGCATCAAACCAGTCCTGTGACTTCGAGGTCTTCCTCCTAAAGGTAGCCAAGGCTGTGCGGTGGATGGTGTTTCGCAGCTCTTCCCACTTCTGCTTTGCAAACTCTCCTTCTTGTGGTTCACCAAGTTCCTTCACAAAGGTGGAGGCAAACTGCTCAACAAGTTCTGGTTGGGCCATCTTGCTGGTGTCAATCCATGCCTTTCCAGGCTGTCTGGCGCAGTGGAATTTCTTCAGCTGCAGCTTGACCTTGCAACACACCAATGAATGGTCTGTGTCGCAATCTGCACTCTGGAACGAGCGGGTGATTAGCACGTTCTTCAGTGAGGTGCGCCTGGTCAGGATCAAGTCCAGCTGGTGCCAGTGCTTTGAGCGCGGATGTCACCAAGAAACCTTGTGTTAGGGCTTGGTCTTGAAGAACGAGTTTGTGATGCACAGATCATGATGTGTGCAGAACTCGAGCAGCCGCTGTCCGTTGTCATTCATTCTGCCCACGCCAAATGGTCCAAGACAGGAGGGCCAGGAGTCGTGGTCAGCACCCACTCTGGCATTGAAGTCTCCAAGGAGAATGAGTTGTTCAGAGTTGGGGATGATCCTGACAGTTGTTGCGAGATTCTCGTAGAACTCGTCTTTTGCCTCTGATGTGGCTGTCAGTGTTGGGGCATACACACTGACGAGGGTGACTGGGCCTTGAGTGGTGTTAAGGCGGCGGGTGAGGAGTTGTGCAGAGCCATTGCTGCCCGGTTCCACCATCTTCAGCAAGGTGTTCTTCACTGCAAAGCCCACTCCGTGTTCCCTGTGTTCATCACTGCCCTTTCCCTGCCAGTAGAACATGTAGTCCTTCTCTCTCAGTGTGCCTGCGTCAGCCAGCCGTGTTTCCTAGAGAGTGGCGATATCCACTTCCAGTCTCTTCAGCTCATTATTGATGATGGCAGTCTTCCTGGTGTTGCTGATGTCCTTGAGGTTAGCAGCAAGTCCTGTCATCATAGTGTGGACATTCCAAGTTCCCAGTTTTAGAGTTGGTCTCTTTTGTTTTGTTGTCTTGCCTGGTGCGAAGGTTCTCAGCCTGCCGTTTGGACTTCACCTCATCCCTATGCACCCAATGAGGAAAGCAGGCTGTGGCGGGACAACACCTTATTGGCTGGGGGCTGCCCAGCTTGAGGCGGGAGGTAGCTGTCCAGTGAGATCAGATGATCCCTCCCACCATCGGGAACAACCCCTGGCACCACGCTCTACGCCAGTTTAGTGGTGGCTTATAATTGGTAACTGTCATTCCCCGTGTTTTATCTACGCCAAAGGCGAAGCTGGAGTGTCCTCTCCAGTGATCCGGTGTTCTACCTTCCAGCGTTGGGCGTTGGTAGGATTCAAGCCTGGGCAGGAAGATATGGAAGACAAGATGTTTCCCATTCAGCATGTCCCCCCTCTCCACGTCACTGATGAATCCAAAGGAATAGCAGGGCTGCTACAGTTTGGCACCAGCACCGTCGCAGGAGCTGCCAGAACGATGTTGAGCACAGAGAACTGCCTTAGGGACTCTGACTCCGGATTTTTCCTCAGAGTTGACTCCCGAAGCCTTTCCCGTGACCGGGTATGCCGCAAGGCAGCAGAGGTTTGAAATCAGGGTTTACCTTCCCCTAGATGGGCTACCTTCCCAGGTTAACGGGCCAACATCTACCCAAAGCATCTGGTTTTAAGGCGCTAGAAATTCGCCCTCACCCCTTCTCCTATTAGTAAAAGCAGTTCCGCCGGGCTTAGAAATTAAACCACACGGGCAGGCTAGGAGTTGGACTTAGCTGTCAGAGGCTTTTTGAGACGCACACCATAAGGAGCATTTTATAAGCACTGGGAGCTTAACCCCAGTGCCGCTCCTGGCTATGACAACCTTGGAACCACATTATTATTAATGTTATTATTATTATTATACGTGTTATACGTGTGTGCATACAAGATGTGTCAGAGTAAGTGTGAGTGTGGCTCCCCTATCATGCCTGTGGTGCTGGTGAGCACCCGGGTGCGACGCTGGCCAGGTGCGGCTTGGTGGCCCTCGCCCTGGCATGGGAGCTGGAGGAAATGGGTGGCCTCCTGAGCCAGTCTGGGAGATGGATGCGGGGGAGGGGGGACCGTCTTTGGGACCACCTCCCTCCCGGTCTTACTGCTCCCCTTCCCCCAATTCTGGGTGGAACATACATCTTATTAGACACTTAGGGTTTTGGGGTGGGGGTGTGCTGTACGGTGTCGGTCAAGAGGATCCCTCTGTCTACTGTGCAATGGGGCCACCCTCACCTCAATTTTAATTGCACTGTAGACATTGAAGGCTTGGGGGATGGGAGTCCTGCTGCCCATAGCAGTTGCTAGCGGTGTCTTAACACACTATCCCCCCCCCCAATTTTAATTGCACTTTGGTAGTTCACACACCTGCAAACAATTACACCACACACCTAACACTCACCCATCACGATTCACACATGGTTGATGGGGGTCTTCCCCCACCCTTGCTGCCCTCTTTCTGTCAGGGGCCTGGGGCCTGGCTCGTGACCTGGGGCCCGGCTGGTGACCTGGGGCCCGGCTGGTGACCTGGGGCCCGTCATATTGTTGTCACCCCTGGGCGCTGCCGGATGAATAGGTGCGAGCAAGGGAGTGAGCAAGTGAGAGAGTGAGTAAGCAAGTGAGTAAGTGAGAGTGAGGGAGCTATGAGTGGAGATGGTGATGGTGGGTCCGATTTGTGTGGCATCTCGGAGCGCTTGCGGTGGTCCATTGATCAGTCACTCCAAGTGGGTGTTGGTGGTCTGCTTCTGTGGCTATGGCAGCCCTGGGGCGGGTTGGCGGGCGTGTGGCTGCTGGTCCGTGCCGGTGGTCTCCCCAGCTGCTGCAAGGCATTGGTGCGCATTCGTGCCTGCTACATCTGTGCCATGGCTGCTCCAAGTGTTAAGGATAAATGAGTGTGGATGAGTGTGTGCGGGAGAACACGAGTGGATGAGAGTGAGTCAGAACGCGAGTGAGAGTGTGTGTATGGGTAAGTGCGGGTGACTGTCAGGGCGAGGGGGAGAGAGATTGAGCAGGTACGGGAGTGGGTGAGAGTGGGTGGGTCTGGGTGTGGGACTGTGAGTGTGGGATTGTGTGGGGAGAGTTCAAGTGAAAGTGAGTGAGTGCATGTGAGTGTGTGTGGGTGCGAGTGGGTGCGTGGGAGACCATGAGGGTGTGAATGCGTGGGAATGGGTGTGTGTGCTGGTCGGGGGGTGCTGGACTGAGGGTTGGCACCTCCTGGTGCCTCCTGGCCATGTGGGCTTCCTTGAACTGGGGGGGCTAGCCCCTCGTGGAGCTCCTGTGCCTTGCTGTCACCTTCTTTGGGCATGGGGGCCTGGGGGTTCCCAGATTGTGTGTCGTGACACTGGGGTGGGCACGGGCCCCCTGTGGGGGTGTCTGGAGAGGCTCGCGCCAGGGGCATGGAACGGTCTCCAGCGCGAGGGGGGGGGGGGGATGCTGGCCTTCCGGTGCCTGGGGCCCGGGTGCTGGCGTTAGGGCTGTGTGATATGACAATATATACTGGATGACAATATAAAAACATCTATTGTTTCACAGAATACTTTATTGTTTATATCGTTATTTAAAATGCACATACTCCCATTTATTCAGTAAAGCTCCTCACCACTACTTGTCAGGGCCCTGTCTCTCCTCTGCAGTGCGCACAGCAGGACAGGTGTGTCGTGGGTAGCTAGGCTTCAGTCCAGTGGATGCTAATGCTCCCTCGAAACTACCGGTTCAGATAGCTGCTACTGCTAGGGATGTGGGACTGTTATCCATCGTGCTGCGTCAGAGAGGAGAGTTCGCAAACCTTGTGTTAATAGGAGGTAGGCAACATTAACACCCTGTATGTAACTATAAAATGTTAAATGACGATGCAAGTTGTGCTAACTGGAAATGAAATGTAGCAGACCATTGTTTCTTTTGCTTAAATTACTGTTGTTTCTTAGTTTTGTCTGAAAAAATGTTTCACTTTTTACTTTTGATGATATAGGCAAAGTTTTAACGTCCAGAAGCGTTGTGAACAAACTAGAGTAGTTCACCCACCGTCGCGGTGACCAATAACATGCAAGCCCTGCAGGTCAGGGAGAGCAGAGCGGGTTGGGGTCGACAGAAAAGGCTCATCAAATTGCACTTTTGTAGCCAAAAGCACTGCTTGAAAACCGGACAAAGTTCTTTGACCAGTTACAGTGATGCTCTCCATGCAGTTTGCAGCTACAGAGTATTGGGCTTGTGACTCTCACCTGGTTATACCCCCCCCCCCACCCCGCTCCTGACGGATCCTGAACCGGATGAGGTGCGGGGAACAGACGCCAAGGTGGACATGTACTTTTGAAGCCCAATTCGTAGTAGCCTCGTGCAGCAGGTAGCTGCAGTCAGAGAAGAGACCCACGTCACTCGTGTCCAGACTGCAAATGAATTGTGCATGCACCCCACCCCCCACACCCATCCCGCCATGTTTTACAAGAAGCCGTTTATTGGATAGAATACATGGGCATACTGCCTGTACTGTCCCAAGCACGGATAAAGGAGGAGGGTTGGACGTAGAGCTAGCAATTCCAACCCCACATAACAGTCTTTTCATTAAATTTGATATTCAAACATTTAACAATGCACGACAAAATTGATTTATTTACACATTTATTGATTTATTAAATTCACACTTCAAAATGGGTAATGCCACTGATCCCTTTAGATTTTTAGGTGCCTTACAAAGATCTGTGAGTGACTGAATTTGGTCATGGCTGGTTGGCATCTGGGTCTAGACAAAGCATTAAAGTCATAAAGTTATTTTGAGAAGTGATGGCCTATTTAAATGACAAAATTAAAAGAAACAAACCAAGAATTGACAGAAAAAAAAGTTCATTTGTAGTTCTAAACTAATAGGATGTTTTTTTTTTTTTTACTTACTTTTGTCTCTCCTACAACATTATTCTTCTCTCCTACAGCATCCATAACAATTACATGCAAATTACCAATTATGCAAATTAGGCGATGGCATTATTTAGCAACTTCTACCGACTTTTAGGACAGCCAATAGCTACTTTACTTACTGAGGAGTTGAGAACACTGATTCCGGACCAGAGTTGTCAACTTGGCAACTTTCTCACTAAATCTGGTGACATTTCAAACACTCTTGGTGACTTTTTTTTGTCAAAAGCAACTAGCAACAAATCTAGTGGCTTTTTTCTGATGTTATCAGAGACTTTTCTGATGTTAGATAGATTAGTTTATTTGACAGGGACAGTGCAATAAACATAGACAATTAATCAATGACAATCAATCTGATGTGTTGCACATGGAGTGTATAGCTATTAGCTAATTTGCAACTCTTGTCCCTGGATGGGCTTTAGAAAAGAGAATCAAGTAAAAAAAAGAAAAGAAATAAAGAAAATACACAATAACCACATACATCAATGCAAAAAGATTATAAATACACAATTATAAATATTATAAATATTATAAATACTATAAATACACAATTATAAATATTATAAATACACAAATATAACAACCTGACTCACATTTGCCTATTTCAGGCCTCCCTCCCTCCCTTCGTCACTCACTATAAACAAACACATTCATTCCTTCCCTTCATTCACTCTCACCTTGTAGACAATCAATTCATACATGAGTACATTCTTGTTTATTTTTCAGCCAGTTTTTAACCTTTTTAGTGAATGTTTTAAAGTCCGTTATTATTTTAATTTCATTTGGCATTGTGTTCCAGATGTGACTGCCCTTTATAGAGAATGCTGTTTGTCCAAATGTGGTTCTGCGGTGGAATATTTTACAGTTATTGTTAACAGAACTCCTGGTGGCTCTGCTGCTGTCCTGTCTTTGGATGAAACCAGCAAGTGGCTCGGGTGCTGATTTATGGAGAGTCTGTTGTGGAGAGTCTGACATGCAGGGCTTGGTAGGTTGTAATTTCCTTAGATGGCATCTAAAATAAAACCTATCTGTAATGTGAGACTATGAAACTACAACTCCCAGAAGCACTATTTGCACACAGTGTGTGCCTTTTGGTCCACTGTCACCTGGACCCCTCTAAAGCTGCAGACCGTGTGCTCGGCGGGTCGGTCTTCTGTCCTGCCCCAATTCACACCGCAACCCTGTAGGAAGAAATGCTGTGAGGGTGGAAACATCTCATATCAAGCCCAGAGCAGAGCCAGACTCCACTTCCATTTCTTCAGACTAGCTTCAAAGTGAACTTGCCATGGACAAACAGACATCAGCTGGCAGAACACACCTGTCCCCACTCTCAGTGATCAGATCATCAAGACAAGTTACTGACCCTGATCACCTGTTGCCCGAGCAGTGAGTAGCCCCCAACATCAGCCCCTACCTCTGTGGTTAAACATGAGTATTTTTAGAGCAAGAAGCTCACATCTAATGTCCACAGTTGTGCAAATGTAAGTTTTCTTACCACACAGAGAAAAAGTGACTGTGATCTGTTGCTGTAAAGAACAAATGAAGCTTCTTCTAAGGTGAACTTTCATTTACCTGTGCTTTCTATTTCATTTTATCTTATTCATTTACATGCTGTTGTGATAGGCAACTATTTCATGGAAGTAAATCCTCTAAATATGTATTTTTAATGGGCTGGTCCATGGGTGTCAAGCATATGGCCCGTGAGCCAAAAATGGCCCACGAGGGAGTCCAAAATTTTCTCTGTGAATTTACAACTTTATTTCTTATAAATTTCTGACTTTTTCAACTGATTAGAATATCCATCCATCTTCTTCAACTTAATCCTTTTCGGGTCGCGGGGAGACTGGAGCCTATCCCAACATCTTTGGATGAGAGGCAGGGTACACCCTGGACAGTCCATCGCAGGGCCAACACAGAGAGACAGACAACCATTCACTCTCGCATTCAAACCTAAGGACAATTTAGAATCTCCAGTTTGATGCCAATTAACCTAACTTGCATGTTTTTTGCATGTGGAAAGAAACTGGAGAAATCCCGGAGTAAACAGATGCAGACACAGGGAGAACATGCAAACTCCACACAGATCACTGTTGGTCGGGGGCTGGGATCAAACCCAGGATCCCCCGGCCAAGGGCGAGTTGCTGTGCTGCTGCAGTGCTAACCACTCCGCCACCATGCTGCCCAGATTTGAACAGTTTGTGTAAATTTGAGACATTTTTCTCTGTAAGGTAAGACTTTTTTCTCATCAGTTTTCTTTTTCTTCTTTTTTTCTGATGAGAACAAGGGCCAAGGGGTAGGCAAAGGGGAAAGGGTCGAATTTAGAATTGGGACGGACCCCAAATCTACCTGTACTTCACTCTCACATTGCAAATATTTTTCTCGACTGTTTTACAGTATTTACTGCTGTTAATAACTACTTAGACAGTGTTTCTCTTGCTATTTTTATGGATGTACAGCCATGGACAAAATTGTTGGTACCCCTCTGTTAATGAAAGAAAAACCCACAGTGGTCACAGAAATAACTTGAATCTGACAAAAGTGGTAATATATAAAAATTCTATGAAAATTAACCAATGAAAATCAGACAATGCTTTTGAATTGTGGTTCAACAGAATTATTTTAAAAAAACAAACTCATGAAACAGGCATGGACAAAAATGATGGTACCCCTATAAAAGATTGAAAATAATGTGACCATAGGGACATGTTCAATCAAGATGTGTCCTCTAATTAACATCACAGGTGTCTAAAACTTGTAATCAGTCAGTCGGCCTATTTAAAGGGTGACAAGTAGTCACTGTGCTGATTGGTGACATGGTGTGTACTACACTAAAGATGGACCAGAGGAAACAAAGGAGAGAGTTGTCTCAGGAGATTAGAAAGAAAATTATAGACAAGCATGTTAAAGGTAAAGGCTATAAGACCATCTCCAAGCAGCTTGATGTTCCTGTGACTACAGTTGCACATATTATTCAGAAATTTAAGATCCACGGGTGTAAATAACCCTATGTACATTTCTTCATTTGCTTATATTTTATTTTTTGGAGCTTATTACTTTTATGTACTATCAGTTACGGTTAGCTTCCTGTTTGATATTCGGTGCTTTTATTTTGAAGGAACTTCCGGTTATAACCGTTAGCGTGAGCAAACTAACGGCGGCAAAAGACGGGGAAGAAAAGGTTGTGACAAAAATAAAACGTATTTGTTATTAGCAGCCCCCTTGATAGAGGCACAAGGTATGTTTAATATGTAAATATGACAATTTGAATTTTCGTGTTAACATGTATGTATATTTTGTAGTATTTAGTGTCAAGAGTTAAGGTTATTTTTAGCTAACAGTTGTAAGAGTGTGGACTTTAGCTTATACAATGTTTTTCTGTGTGGTTCCCAGCTCTTACGGTGAATTTGAGGGTTTACTGCCACTAAACCTAAAAAATCATCAGTAAAGTGTCATCCTTCATTCGGGGGGGTATGCTGCAGTAAGAGCTTACCTCCGGGAGAGGTGAAGGCCTGTCGCCTGGTCGAGGCCAAGAGGAGACGCTTCACCCAACGTGCTACAACGAGCTGCCCGCGATTTCAAGGAACGGCACGGAAATGACGCGGAGCAGCGAGCTGCAGCAACGGTCTAAGGATACGGTGACAAGCAATCACTCTCAAAATGGAAGATAATAAATCAGTACAGATAAATGAAAAGGAACAGCGAGAGGAAACAGTTAATGAAACGTTACCAAGGCGGTCAGAAAGGCCTAGTGTGCCTACAGAGAAAATGCTGTTATATCAGAAGGATGAACAGACTAAAAGAGAGAAAAGGCTGTTAACTATCTATGAACATTGGAAAGGTCAGGTCAGAATTTACAGAGCAGACCTCAAAAGTGATCTGTCAGATTCACGGTTAGCAGAAATGGCTGATGATATTGAAAGCACAGTAAATGACATGACAAAAGCATACAGTGAACTAAGAGAGCATAATGCACCATCCCATGTCATAAGGCGTAAAATGGACTCCTGTGAATCTGTGACAAAAGACATTATGGAAATCATTTCAGAGTGTTTGGCAGCCATAGATGAATATGATGCAGATAGAGAAAAGCAGCGCCTCCATCAACTCTTAACTTATGACCATGCTAAGTCCATTTTTGGCACTTCATCACAGTCCAGTTATCACTCTGAAGCGAGCATCACTGCCAAAAGAATTGATGCAACTGCAGAATTAGCTGCTAAGGAAGCTCAGTATAAAATCACACAAGAGGAAATCAAACAAAAGGAAAAATTAAGAGAAATGGAAGAGAAACACAGGAGAGAATTGGATGCACAAAAGTTTGAACTAGAGCGCTTACAAGCAGAAAAGGAAAGGCAAGCTGCACGTGCAAAATTAGAGATTTATGACAAGGAATTGAAAGTTGATACGGACAGTCAATGTATGTTACAGAACAATGGGACTTCTCCTGTCAACCAAAGCTTTGCACAACCAGTCCCATTGCTCTCCACAGGTTCATACCACCCGCTCATGCAACAATATGCATCCTTTCCTGTCAACTATTCTGTGCAACAACCACACTCTCAAGTTGTTTCTCCATCGCCTCCCACAGACATTTCCCAGCTGGCTAAAGCTACCCAAGACAGCATAGCTGTAAACAGAATCCCAGTGCCAGTGCCTATCGTGTTCAGCGGAGATCCCATCACCTATATCGAATGGAAGGCTTCCTTCAGCTCACTGATAGACTGCAAAGGTATATCTCCTGCTGATAAACTGCACTTGTTAAAAAGGTATATTACTGGCCCAGCACTTAAATGCCTTGAGGGCACATTTTATCGTAGCGACGAAGAGGCATACAAAGATGCCTGGAAAAGGCTTGACCAACGTTATGGTCAGCCTTTTGTTGTTCAAAAGGCATTCAGAGACAAACTGTTGAAGTGGCCTAAAATCCACTCAAAGGATGCAGAAGGTTTATGGACATTTTCTGATTTTCTCACAACCTGTCTCCAAGCAACACCACATGTAAAGGGCTTAGAGATACTGAGTGACTGTGAGGAAAACCAAAAGTTATTGCAAAAGGTTCCAGAATGGCTCGCAACACGTTGGAATCGTCAGGTCACAGTTGCTCTCATGGAAGGTAAAGATTTCCCCTCTTTCAAGGATTTTGCAGAGTTTGTAGCACTCGAGGCGGAAATTGCATGTAATCCTGTGACTTCTTCCTATGCACTCCATTCATGCAGTTCATCTCTGGAAAAAGGGCATGCAAAAGAGATTAAACCAAACAGATTTGCAACCCAAGTCTTTACAACACAAGCTACAGCACATGCAGATAAAGCAAAGTTAAATGACACAAAGTTAAAGGTACCCTGCATGTTCTGCAAAGATGAAAGGCATCAGTTGTCAAAGTGCCCAAGCTTCTCAGAAAAGTCACTAGACGACAAACGGACATTTGTAAAGGACAATAAACTGTGCTACGGGTGCTTGAAGGTGGGCCACAATGCCAAAGACTGTCGTCATCGCCACACATGTGACACTTGCAAAAGACGACACCCCACTTGTTTGCACAATGAGAATCACAAGGCAAATGAAAGACCTCAGAGCTCCACAAACATTACACCAACCACAGAAAATGATACTATGGCAGTCACAGCTCTGAACGTCACAAAGGTGGGTCAATCAGGTAGTACCTCCATGATTGTTCCTGTGTGGGTTTCCACTACCCAGAGACCTTCTAAAGAGCAGTTAGTGTATGCTTTATTAGACACACAAAGTGACAATACATTTGTTAGTGAAGAGGTAACTAACCAGTTACAAGCAGACTCTCATCCAGTTAATCTAAAACTAACCACAATGCTGGGAGTTCACATGACAGTCAAAAGTCAGAGAGTACCAGGGTTACGTGTGAGAGGTTACAACTCAGATGTTTGTATTGACCTTCCGCCCTCTTACACAAAGGACTATATTCCGTTTAATTATGACAACATACCCACGAACGAAACTGCAAAGCAATGGCCCCATCTGTCAGAGATTGTTGATAAGATACCTCCTCTTCTGAGCTGTGATGTTGGACTACTCATTGGATTTAACTGTTCCAGAACTCTAGCTCCAAAACAGGTTCTACTTGGAAAGGACAATGAGCCATTTGCAGTCCAGACAGAGCTGGGGTGGAGCATTGTCGGTGGCTCCACATCAGAGTCAGATGAAACTGAAACAAGTCTGTGCCACAGAGTCATGGTAAAAGAACTACCTCCTGTAACACCTATGGATGTTATCAAAGTTCTTGAGTCTGATTTTAAAGATGCAAAGGCAAGCGACAAAATAGTCTCACAAGAGGATCTCATTTTTCTAGACAAACTCAAGGAAGGAATAAAGAAAAATGAACTGCCCACACCACAAACTGTTGAGCCGGATCTATCCATAGGAGATCCAGAAGTCAGAAAAGTACAGACAATGTTAACTAAAGTCACAGACACTGCGAGTCTTGCTGAACGTCTAAGTAAGTTCTCGTCATGGTCCAGAGCAATCAAAGCTGTAGCACATCTTATAAGAAGGGCTAAACATATCAAATCAAATGCACCAGCTACAGTGAGTGAACAGGAAAATGCTGAACTTGTGATCATTTGTGATGTGCAGCATCAAGCATACGAACAGGAAATAAAACTGTTGAACAAAGGAAAACAGCTCCCACGTCACAACAAACTGTTTAAACTGGACATTTTCATGGACACAGATGGTCTCCTCAAGGTGGGAGGGAGACTTCGACATTCACCAACAAGTGACACCTTCAAACATCCAATCGTGATCCCAAAGGATCACTGTGCAGCTAAGCTCATAATATCTCACTGTCATAACAAGGTAAAACACCAAGGAAAGGGATTTACCATAAATGAAATCAGATCTAGTGGCTACTGGATTCCAGGAATGAGTAAAACAGTTGCTTCATACATCGGTCAGTGTGTGACCTGCCGCAGACTCCGCAAAGCTCCAGAGGGTCAGAGGATGAGTGACCTACCTCCACAGCGCTTAGAGCCCTCTCCTCCCTTCACACACTGCGGCATGGACTGTTTTGGTCCGTTTGTGACAACAGAAGGAAGGAAACAACACAAACGGCATGGACTCTTATTTACTTGCTTTTGCTCTCGTGCCATCCACATCGAGCTATTAGAGGACTTGTCTACTGATGCATTCATTAACGCATTAAGGTGTTTCATTTCAATCAGAGGTGCAGTTAGACGAATCCAATGTGACCAGGGAACAAACTTTGTTGGCGCTCAAAATGAGTTTAAAGCAGCCTTAAATGAACTAGACACTCAGAAACTAAGTACTTACTTATCCGAAAGACAATGTGACTTTGTGATGAATGCACCCCACTCCAGTCATGCAGGGGGAGTGTGGGAGCGTCAGATAAAGACTGTCAGAAGTGTACTGAATACCATTCTGTCACTTGCTCATGGTAGACTCAATGATGCTTCATTAAGGACTCTATTCTATGAAGCCATGACTATAGTCAACAGCAGACCCCTAACTATAGATAACTTGAACAACCCTGACAGCTTAGAACCACTTATGCCCAATCACCTGCTCCACATGAAATCCAACGCACCGTTGCCCCCACCTGGCACGTTTCCAAAGGAGGACCTATATGGCAAAAAGAGATGGCGCCGCGTGCAGTTCCTTGCAGAGCAGTTCTGGAGCCGCTGGAGACGGGAATATGTTCACAACATCATTTCAAGGCAAAAATAGCATTCACCAAAAAGGAATCTAAAAGTAGGTGATGTTGTGTTAGACATGGATGAACTAGCGCCCAGAGGTGAATGGAGACTTGCAAGAGTTTTAGAGACTGTTAGTGGAAAAGATGGACTTGTGCGAAGAGCAAAGATTTCGCTTGGAGAAAAGAGACTAAATAACAAAGGTCAACGCTCTAGTAAGCTATCAGTTGTAGAGCGTCCAGTACAAAAACTGGTCTTGTTGTTAAAAAGTTCTTAAGGCGACCTCTTTATATGGGTTCTTTTGCTTGAGAAAATTATTTGTTGATGTTCTTATGGAACCCAAATACTCATAATTTTGGTGGGAGTGTAAATAACCCTATGTACATTTCTTCATTTGCTTATATTTTATTTTTTGGAGCTTATTACTTTTATGTACTATCAGTTACGGTTAGCTTCCTGTTTGATATTCGGTGCTTTTATTTTGAAGGAACTTCCGGTTATAACCGTTAGCGTGAGCAAACTAACGGCGGCAAAAGACGGGGAAGAAAAGGTTGTGACAAAAATAAAACGTATTTGTTATTAGCAGCCCCCTTGATAGAGGCACAAGGTATGTTTAATATGTAAATATGACAATTTGAATTTTCGTGTTAACATGTATGTATATTTTGTAGTATTTAGTGTCAAAAGTTAAGGTTATTTTTAGCTAACAGTTGTAAGAGTGTGGACTTTAGCTTATACAATGTTTTTCTGTGTGGTTCCCAGCTCTTACGGTGAATTTGAGGGTTTACTGCCATTAAACCTAAAAAATCATCAGTAAAGTGTCATCCTTCATTCGGGGGGGTATGCTACAACGGGACTGTAGCCAACCTCCCTGGATGTGGCCACAGGAGGAAACTTGATGAAAAATGGAAGAGACAGATAATACGAATGGTAACAAAAGAGCCCAGAACAACTTCTAAACACATTCATGGTGAACTCCAGGGTCAAGGTACATCAGTGTCAGATCGCACCATCCGTCGTTGTTTGAGCCAAAGTGGACTTCATGGAAGACGACCAAGGAGGACACCACTGTTGAAGACAAATCATAAAAAAGCCAGACTGGAATTTGCCAAACTGCATTTTGACAAGCCCCAAAGCTTCTGGGAGAATGTCCTATGGACAGACGAGACAAAACTGGAACTTTTTGGCAAGGCACATCAGCGCTATGTTCACAGACACAAAAATGAAGCATACCAAGAAAAGAACACTGTCCTTACTGTGAAACATGGAGGAGGTTCTGTTATGTTCTGGGGCTGCTTTGCTGCATCTGGCACAGGGTGTCTTGAATCTGTGCAGGGTACAATGAAATCTCAAGACTATCAAGGTATTCTAGAGAGAAATGTGCTGCCCAGTGTCAGACAGCTTGGTCTCAGTCGCAGTTCATGGGTCTTGCAACAGGATAATGACCCAAAACACACAGCTAAAAACACCCAAGAATGGCTAAGAGCGAAACATTGGACTATTTTAAAGTGGCCTTCTATGAGCCCTGATCTAAATCCTATTGAACATCTGTGGAAGGAGCTGAAACTGTCATATGGGATGAGACGCCGTGCTATCCGGCGCTCAGGCCATATCTCCCCCTCAACCCGGCTCTTATGGTGACAGCGTCTCAGCGGGCTCCCAGCTGTCAAGCTTTACGAGACGGCTGGAGCCCAATTAATCCTCATCAGCTGAGGCGCTGTTAACCGGTATTCAAGGAAGCAGCTCCGATCATTCGGGGCTGTGACTTCGTGCACATCATAGGCTGGAACCCCTTTGTCTGGCGCCAGCCACCTGCTCATTGTTCTGCATTACTTGTAAGTGTAGTCCTCGTATTGTTATCTGTGTTTTTGGCCCCACGAGGCCTTGTTCCTTTGTTCCCTTTTCCTCATCTTAATAAACATCGCAAACTCACTGGCTCGCCCTCGGCTCTCATTCTGTGGCTCGCGAGAGCCACACGTAACAGTAAGTCACAGACAAACGAGTTGCCGGCGGCCGTGAGTTTGCTGTTTTGGACTGTTGCCCTTACCTGTCTAAGTACCGTCAGGGAAGCATGCCGTCACGGAGGTCCCGCACTCAGGGTTCGAGTGATGTCCTCGCAGACGCCCTCGAGTGCGTGGATGACATCCTTAACACCGCTTCCCTCCTCAACTTCAGCAGCGACGCGCACCGGTACTTGGACCAGGCTGAGGAGGTTCTTGATTATCTCCCCCGCTTCGCCTGTCATCCTGAGGTGAGCGCGAGGAGGTTGGACATTACCGCACAGCGGGAAATACTCCGTGGGTTGGAGGGAAATCCCGGCAGGAAGCCGAAGAGGAGGAGACGTCACTCTTCGCTTCGGGATCCCGCTCCTGCCTCCACTCCGGCCCAGGAGTTCGCGCCATCCAGAGGGCTTTCCCCATCCAGCACAACGTCACTCGGGATTCCCCCGGAGGATCTGCAGCTGACTGCAATTAAGGTCCAGGACCGAGTGGCTGCTGCTCGCTCCGCTGTGCACCCGTCCTCAACCATGAAGCATGTGGCGGCGGCAGTTAGACTGGTGGAGAGGAATCCAGGGCTGCAAGACTACCCCGAGTTCAACGCCCTCCTCGCCTCGGTCTCTGCTCAGGAGCGGCGATTCCCGGGTCTCTCCTTCGCTTCGTCTCCTGTGAGTAGCCGTCGTCACACTGCCAAATCTCCTCAGCATGAACTCCGTCCGGATCCAGTTCCGGGCCCCCGCAAGGTCTCATTCCCCCATGCAGCTGTCACTCCTGCGCCTCTTCTGAGAGGAGATCCCGCAGCCTCGTCTCCCGAGCCATCTCCCTCCGCTGTTACGCCAGCGCTCCGGGCCCGGCTCATCTCGGCTGTCGCCCCCTCCTCCTCGATGCGCTCCCCGGCTGCTGTGTGCATCCAGAACCTGACCTGGCGAGCTCCATCCCGGAATCTACACGAGCGGCTCCCCGACGTCTTCCCAGGGGGTCCTCCGTTACCGCCCGGCGGGGAAAGGGAGGAGCAACGTCCGCGACAGCAGGCACCATC
The DNA here is from genome assembly GCA_020510985.1 of Pholidichthys leucotaenia. Classification (NCBI taxonomy): domain Eukaryota; kingdom Metazoa; phylum Chordata; class Actinopteri; order Cichliformes; family Pholidichthyidae; genus Pholidichthys; species Pholidichthys leucotaenia. The sequence continues at coordinate 132,709,897 of CM035847.1, forward strand.
CAGCCTCCAGGAGACAGGCAAGTCTCAGTTCATTCACACTCACCTTGTGATTTGCTCTGTCAAACTCCTGGAGGTGGAGTTCGGGGTTCGCAGCTCCCCGAACTGCCACCACCTGCTGTAGCTGTAATTATTAATCCTGCATCCTCTGTGTCTCCCTCCGCTGAGCGGTCCCCGGCACCAGGCCAATGTCGTGGGATGAGGAGGGAGCCTGCGGTTCTGGACAGCCTGGTTCCGGTTCCGCAGCTACGCCATGGGCAGAGGAGGAAGGCGGACTGCTGCGTGGAGCCTATGCCGACGACTAAGCGTCCCCAGGTCTCCACGGAGGAGCGGTCCGGTCCAGCGGGACGAGGTTCTCCTGCCACCACGCCGTATGGGCCATCGGCGTGGGCACCGGTGCCGGAGGACTCACAAGCTGCGCATTCCATCATGCCAGCTGCGGAGCCCGACGCAGCTGAGTGGGAGCCTGATGACGACCTCCTGATGCTTGAACCCGGATCTTCGCAGTCCTGGACGGCGTCAGAACCCGAGATCAGGCAAGTGCTCTACCTTATCTTTCTCCTTCTCACCTTAGAGCACTTTAGCCTGTCTCCAGGGGAGATGAGCCGGGTGCAGCCGTCCACTGCGTCCGAGCTTGTCTCGCCGGGTTCTGCCGCTGCCGGTGATCCTGATCCCGGTTCTGTTCTCTCTCCTGAGCCTTCTCCCAGGGTCGCCGGCGAGGAGCTGCCATCGCCTGTGGTGCCAGAGGTTCCTGGTTCGAGTTTGGAGTTCGGTTCTGGTGCGGCGCCGACCCAATCGGGGTCCGACGTGGGTTCGGCTCCAACGGTGTCCATGTCCGGTGAGGGAGCTGCAGATCCCCTACCATCAGACATTGGACCACCTCGTCATCATCTCCCCCCTAAGCTTCTTCCACTAGGGCCCATTTGGACCTCTCACTTTAGGCCCAGCTCCCTCTCATTATTTTCCTCCACAGGGAAGCCGTTGCCTCTCTCTCCCCTACGGGCCTGGTGGTTGAGCGATGCGGGTCGGCCGCCTGAGGGTCTGCCCTGCCCATTCGGCTCCTTTGTGCAGCCACCCGACCCATTAGTTTTCCGGTTCGGCGATCTGGTTCGGCCTCCCAAGGAACTGTGTCTTCTGGCCTGGGGTTCGGGTAGGCCGCCGGAACTCTTCCCTTCACCCCTGTTGGCGGTATGGACGCTGGGTGCGGGGAGACCCCCCGAACTGAATTTCCTTTGCTGTGCTTGTGTTTGGGTGGGTACAGCTAAGTCCCTGTTACTGCGCCGCATTTAGCGTGATTTTCTTTTTTTTCTTCTCCCCTCCTGTTTGGGGGATGTCTGTATTGTTAGTTTTCGCCCTTAGGAGTTTTTCCTCTTATTTTGGGGACTCCGGGGTTGATTTTCTTTGTATTTGCCTGTTCATGGTTGACTTGGGAGTTTTGTGGGGGGGGTTTTCTTCCTGTATCTCAGGCTATTATTACCACAGTTGTCCTCTGCCTAAATGTTGTTTTTTTTTTTTTCCTTACTCATGTTGTGGTCTATGGAGTATTGTGGTTTTTTTCTTCTCTCCCTGTATCTCGGGCTATTATTACCACAGTTGTCCTCTGCCTAAACGTTTTTTTTTTTTTCTTCTTACTCATGTTGTGGGTTATGGAGTATTGTGGGGTTTTTTCTCCCTGTATCTCGGGTTATTATTACCACAGTTACCCTCTGCCTAAATGGGTTTTTTCTTTTTCCCTCATGTTGGGGGCTATGGAGTATTGTCTTTGGGTTTTCCCCTCGTACTCTGTAGTGGTTATTGTTAATTGCTGATTTTCATTTTTCTGATTCTCTCCCTCCTGCCCTGCACCCCGTCCGCCCACCCTAGGTGGTGGTGGTGGGGGGGGTTTTGGGTGTTACGGGCCGTTCGTAGTCCGGCCGTGAGGGGAGGGCTGTGTCATATGGGATGAGACGCCGTGCTATCCGGCGCTCAGGCCATATCTCCCACTCAACCCGGCTCTTATGGTGACAGCGTCTCAGCGGGCTCCTAGCTGTCAAGCTTTACGAGACGGCTGGAGCCCAATTAATCCTCATCAGCTGAGGCGCTGTTAACCGGTATTTAAGGGAGCAGCTCCGATCATTCGGGGCTGTGACTTCGCGCACATCATAGGCTGGAACCCCTTCGTCTGGCGCCAGCCACCTGCTCATCATTCTGCATTACTTGTAAGTGTAATCCTCGTATTGTTATCTGTGTTTTTGGCCCCACGAGGCCCTGTTCCTTTGTTCCCTTTTCCTCATCTTAATAAACATCGCAAACTCACTGGCTCGCCCTCGGCTCTCATTGTGTGGCTCTCGAGAGCCACACGTAACAGAAACATATCGTCTGGAGAAGGCACCCTTCAAACCTGAGACAACTGGAGCAGTTTGCTCATGAGGAGTGGGCCAAAATATCTGCTGAGAGGTGCAGAAGTCTCATTGACAGTTACAGAAATCGTTTGATTGCAGTGATTGCCTCAAAAGATTGTGCATCAAAATATTAAGTAAAGGGTACCATCATTTTTGTCCATGCCTGTTTCATGAGTTTGCTTTTTAAAATAATTCTGTTGAACCACAATTCAGAAGCATTGTCTGATTTTCATTCGTTGATTTTCATAGAATTTTTATTTATTACCACTTTTGTCAGATTCAAGTTATTTCTGTGACTATTGTGGGTTTTTCTTTCATTAACAGAGGGGTACCAACAATTTTGTCCACATGTGTATAAGGGTCATTGCAATTAAAAAGGTTGCACATTTAATTCAGCTACATTTTAGCATATGATAATCAAATTTTCCAACTAGAAAACTGTGGCTAGTGAAAAGGCTGAGTGGCTCGTAACTTTGGAAAATCACTAGCCACAATGGTTGGTAAGCACAGAAGTTAATGTCAAGCCCTGCTGACATGAAAGCACTATTGCTCTGCAGTTACTATCCTCAACAAGCAGTGGGTGCTACCGTGAACTTCTCCCTATCTCAAAGCACTCACAAGCGGTCAGTCTCACAGTAGCCTCGTGCAGCAGTTAGTGACAGTCAGAGAGGAGACCAATGCCCATACCACTCAAACCCAGACTGCAAATGAATTGCGCGTGCACAACCCGTACTCACTTCGTCCACTCTGTGTGTGTGTGTCTCTGTGACATAAGCTAAACATCTAACTAGCTCATCATGTTGCATGTGCACTCAAAAATACAGAAAGGAGTGGGAATCAAACCCTGAATTCAAAGGCTGGTTGAAGCCATTTATTGGAGCTGATACAGAAGTGATGGCCTATTTAAATGCCAAACTAAAACAAACAAAGAATCAACAGAAGAAAGTTAATTTGTAGTTCTTAACATATTTAGGGTGTTTTTTACTCACTTTTTCTCTCTCCCATTACATTATTCTTTTCTCCTACAGCATCCATTACAATTACATGCAAATGACAATTATGCAAATTAGGCGATGACGTCATTTAGCGACTTTTAGGACAGCCAATAGTTACTTTCCTTACTGAGGAGTTGGCAACACTGTTCTGGTTCTTCCGTAGCTCCGGATCCACTTCCATTATGTCACATGCCCATTCCCTAGTGCTTTCTCATCAATAAATCAATTTAATCACTTTTATTTATCATTGTACATATTGGAAATAGTGTATGGGCAGATCGTTTTTTCTTTATAAAGTTTGTGTTTCCCATTTTGATCGTTTTTGTTACCATACTGAGCCATTTAATAGTTCACCCAGTTAGCTTAGCATAGCACAGCTGTTGTCTTGTTTATGTCTGTGCCATCCCAAATATCACTGCATGGGCTGTAATAGACCTGTGTAATGGACATGTATTGTGCAAAGTCATTGCACAAGCTCATTCACATTCATCTGAGTCCATGCAGTGTTATTAGGAGTGAGTCAGTGTTTACAAGAATAAATAACACACTAGCATCTGGAACCTTACCATGTTAATATCAATAACAGTAATGGTACCATTGTGGAGAGTGCAAATAACGGAGGCAGACTTATGCAGCAGACGACTTTATTCACTCTCCATCAGTCATACACAGAAAAAGCATATCTTAATACACCAGGGTCTCTCCTTTTATATCAACCGCCCATCTCACATCTGCATGACATCTCGCACCACAATACATTCAACACTTCTCCCCCCACTACTTCTTCCTGCTACCTCACCATAATCTCTCTCATCTCAATACCGATTGTCCTTCTCTGTTTACCCTCTGCATCCAGTCTGAGATGATTAATCCAGCTTCTACCCCCCCCCCCACCACCACCCAAGAATCTCAGACCGAGTTTCAGTCCTCACGTCCTTTTGGCTTCAGTCTCCTCCCGTATCTGCTGTAACAGGGGTTTTCTGCCTCCACGGCGCTGCTGTGCCGGTGGGGGCTCCTGGGGGTGTGTTTGTCTGCGGATGGGCAATGGCAAGGGGGGGGAACCTTCGACTTGCCCGTGTGGCTGCTCTGTTGAATCGTTTACCTGGGGAGCTCTCAGTGGGGGTCTTCCACGCCGAGGGGCCCGAGCCAACATCACTTGCTCGTCCGCCACCACAAAGGCGGGCTTAAGTCTGTCTATACATATTTTCTCCCTACGACCCCCCAAGTCTAACAAAAAATGTTTGTCCCCTGTTTCCAGCACTCTGAACGGGCCATCGTAGGGTGGGCGCAATGGGGGGCGGTAGGCATCGTGCCTGACAAACACGAACGCCGCGTTCTTCAAAGTTTTTGGCACAAAAGTGCATGGAAAACAGTGGTGGGTCGGGCCCAGCAGCGTGCCTGTATCTGCGCTATGCTGCAAACGCTGAGACGGACAGTTGTCCGGCGTGGGATTATCTGGCAAAAATTCCCAGGGGAGCCGCAGTGGCTGAGAAAAAACAAGCTCCGCTGGGGAAGCCTACAAATCCTCTTTTGGTGTGGAACGCAACCCCAATAAAACCCACGGCAACCAGTCTACCCAATTTGCATCCGTCAGCGAAGCCCTGAGCGCTGCTTTCAGTGACCTATGGAAACGCTCGCATAACCCATTGGCCTGTGGGTTGTACGTGGTTGTACGATGAATTGTAACACCCAGGCTACGGGCCATCGCGGACCAGAGGTCGGAAACAAACTGTGGGCCCCTATCGGACGTGATGTCCGACGGGATGCCAAAACGTACCACCTGTGTCGTTAAAAAAGCGCGTGCCACGTGGTTGCTGCCAGCGGGACTGCTTCTGGCCAGCGTGTGGTGCAGTCCACCACTGTCAGAAGGTGCGTGCACCCTTGCGATGGCGGGAGGGGACCCACGAGGTCCACGTGAACATGGTCAAACCTCTTAGCCAGTATGCGAAACGGCTCCAAAGGAGCCTTCGTGTGTCTGTGCACTTTGGCTCGTTGGCACGCTACGCAGGCTGCAGCCCACTCTTTCACTTGTTTGCGCAGGCCTGGCCATACGAACTTCGCTCCCACCATTTTGACTGACGCGCGCACTCCTGGGTGCACCAGAGCGTGAACTGACTCAAACACTCGGCGGCACCAAGCAACTGGAACCACCGGGCGTGGGCGTCCCGTGGAGACGTCGCAGATTGGGGGGTGGGGGCTGCCGTCTTGCAGCACTCTGCTCTCCAGCCTTAACCCTGTTGGTCCAGACTGGAGCGTGCACACGTCCGCATCGCCAATCTGCTCTGCGGCCACGGCTGTATAATCTATCCCCACGCAGACCGGGGCCACTACTGCGCGCGAGAGACAGTCCACCCCCACATTCAGTTTGCCCGACACATGCTGAATATCGGTCGTAAACTCCGAGATCGCAGCCAGCTGTCTCTGCTGCCGGCCTGACCATGGTTCCGAAACCTTGGCCATCGCGAACGTTAGCGGCTTGTGGTCCATGAACGCGGTGAAGCTGCGCCCTTCCAGCCAGAACTGGAAGTGGCGTATGGCCAGGTGGAGAGCCAGAAACTCTGTCGATCGTGCTGTATTTACGCTCACTGTCGCGCAAAGCCCTGCTGAAAAAAGCGAGCGGCTGCCAAGAACCGGCGATACGTTGCTCCACGACGGCACCTATGGCCACATCCGAGGCGTTGGTAGTGAGCGCTATCCGGGCCACCGGGTCCGGGTGCGCCAACAGTGCGGCATTTGCAAGGGCCGTTTTAACCTCAGAGAACGCCTGCTCCCGCTCCGGAGTCCATTCGACTCTGTCCGCCGGTTTCCATTTCTTGAGCGCGCCGTACAATGACTGCATGAGCTGAGCTGCACGGGGGAGGAACCGGTTATAAAAGTTAACCATCCCCAAAAACTCTTGCAGCGCCCTGACCGTCTGAGGCCGGGGAAAATTCGCCACAGTGTGCACCTTGTCGGGCAAGGGTATCGCTCCCTCCAGTGAGACGCGGTGCCCCAAAAAGTCAATCCCCGTCACGCCGAACTGGCATTTCGCCGGGTTGATTATTAACCCATGCTCCTCCAACCTCTGGAAAACCGTCCTGAGGTGGGTTACGTGTTCGTCCTCGGACGCACTGGCCACCAGGATATCATCCAGGTAGACAAACACAAATGGCAGATCGCGCAACACCACATCCATCATGCGTTGGAATGTCTGTGCCGCACCTTTTAATCCGAAGGGCATGCGTAAAAACTCAAACAAGCCAAACGGACTTATTACCGCCGTTTTGGGTATATCCTCCGCGTGCACTGGGACCTGGTGGTAACTGCAGACCAGGTCTATTTTAGAAAAAATGCGTGCCCCAGTGAGGTGAATGGAAAAATCCTGAATATAGGGAATCGGGTAGCGGTCATGCGCTGTGGCATTATTCAACCTGCGGAAATCTCCGCACGGTCGCCACGATCCCTCGGCCTTAGGGACCATGTGTAGCGGGGATGCCCATGGGCTGTTTGAGCGCCTGATGATGCCCAACCTTTCCAAGTTGGCAGCCACGTCCCGCTATGAGAGTGTCTTCAGAGAGATTAACATGATGTTGTTTACTGAGATGTGGCTAACAGAACTACCAACAGATGCTAAAATCGAACTAGAGGGTTTCCACGCAATACGGGCAGACCGGACACCAGACAGTGGGCAGGCAAGAGGCGGAGGAGTGATAATGTATGTCAATAACAGCTGGTGTAAACTGGGACACATCACGGTTAAAGAGCAACACTGCAGCAAAGACATGGAGTTGCTGTACCTTATACGGGTACCTTATATACGGGTCTGTATATAAGGTACAGACCCGTCCTCCCATCTGTTATTATGGGGAACGTTCGATCGCTACTCAATAAAACAGATGAACTGGCAGCCACGACCCGCTATGAGAGTGTCTTCAGAGAGATTAACATGATGTTGTTTACTGAGACGTGGCTAACAGAACTACCAACAGATGCTAACATCGAACTAGAGGGTTTCCATGTAATCCGGGCAGACCGGACACCAGACAGTGGGCAGGCAAGAGGCGGGGGAGTGATAATGTATGTCAATAACAGCTGGTGTAAACTGGGACACATCACGGTTAAAGAGCAACACTGCAGCAAAGACATGGAGTTGCTAGCTGTTAGCATGCGGCCTATTTACCTCCCGAGGGAATACTCACATGTGATCTGTATTGTTATTTATGCAAATCCGATGGCGAACGCTGGGGCAGCGCGTGACATCATCCACTCAGTAACTGGCAGGCTTCTGACAGAACACCCATCATCGGCAGCACGGGGGCCCCGCAGGGAACGGTTTTGGCTCCCTTCCTGTTCACCCTTTATACTGCGGACTTCTCACACAACACAACACACTGCCATCTACAGAAGTTCTCTGACGACTCTGCGATCGTCGGCCTCATCTCCAACGGAGATGAAGCTGAGTACAGAGGACTTATTCAGGACTTCATGGACTGGTGCCATCGGAACTGCCTCCAGATCAACGCGAGAAAAAACTAAGGAGCTGGTGGTGGACTGCCACAGGCAAGGACAACCCCTCACAGCACCAGTGAACATCCAGGGAAAAGACATTGAGATCGTGACATCCTACAAGTACCTGGGTGTTCATCTGAACAATAAACTAGACTGGTCACACAATATTGACGCACGCTACAAGAAGGGACAGCGCAGGCTGTTCCTACTGAGGAGGCTCAGGTCTTTTGGTGTACAAGGGGTGCTCCTAAAGACCTTCTACAATTCAGTGGTGGCATCAGCCGTCACTTTTAGAGTGGTCTGCTGGGGCAGTGGCATCACAGCAGCCGATAGGAAGAGACTGAACAAACTGATCAAGAAAGCTCTGTCCTGGGACAGCGCCTTGACCCAGTGGAGGAGATAGGAGAGAGAAGAATGGTGGCTAAGCTGTCATCGCTGCTGGAGTCTGAGTCCCACCCTATGCAGGACATACTGAACGCACTGAGGAGCTCATTTAGCAGCAGACTACATCATCCTAGGTGTGCAACCGAGAGGTTTTGCAGGTCCTTCCTACCTACGGCTGTCAGACTTTATAACCTAAGCAGGGCTGCTCGCAGAGATAGCAAAAAAATGTGACAACTAATGGTATTGAATGCAAAAGACGCAACAGACTTACACAAAATGGTCCCCTCCAGTATACAACTAGGACAATATAAATCACTACGGAGGGTGACAATATGCATGGGTACATATTCATACTATGTGGGGTAACTATATAGACTGTTATGCTGTTTATTCCATCTAGCTACAATGTTCCACACTGTGTATATATACTGTATTTATATATTTATGTGTACATATGTATATTCACTGCTCTTATTTTCTTATCTTCTAAATTATTGCTCTGAGTGTTGCTATCCCTGTGCTGTTGCAATCCTGGAATTTCCCCATTGTGGGACTAATAAAGGCTCATCTTATCTCATCTTAAATGATAGTCCCAAAGAAGGATATGAAACCTGCAGCAGGTTTTATTTTGTTATAATTAGCAGAAACTTAGTTTTTGTTGGTGTGTTGTCATGGTAACCAAGAATCCCAATAAAGGATACGAAGCCTGCGGCATGTTTGGATGTTAAATAATGTCTTCATTTTTAACTGTCAAATATGAAGGATAGATCATTAGGTAAAAATGACTGTTTCACTGTGCGGATTTGTTCTGTTGTCACAATATATTGAGATGACTGTTGTTGTGAAATGGTGCTATATAAATAAAGTTGAATTGAACTGAGTATGTTTAAAGAAAGTTGATTCGTGAGTAACTTCAGCGTTTTATCTGCTGGTTTATTATTCACTCTATGTCAGTAAAAGTGTTTATTGCTGAAATTTCTATGCAGTAAATTCCCTCTGCTGATAGCTTTGCAGGAGCTGGAACTGTTTTCAATAATCAGTCTCGCTATATAGGGATTTTTTTTTTTATTTAATTTCAGAAAAAAAAATACTACCATGTTCAAACAATTTGTACCATATTGAAAATACCACCGTATGTGCCATGGACGTGGGGACACACGTAGGGGATGATGTCACCATGCTGTGGATATATAAAGGGGCTAATGGCGGGAGTCATCCTCTTTTTGGCGCTCCGCCCTCCACCAACTACCTGACTGTACCACCCCTCAGTTAGCTTGTTGCTATATGTTAACTATTGTTAGCTTGTTAATAAAGTTCCCTCAACAGGTGGATGAGTCCACTGGTCTCATTCCTGCACACCCCATAATAACACACAACAATAACAATTACAACATTTATAATAGTTACTTATGAACAGTTTTTAGCTTTTAGTTTGTCAGTTATTAAAAGTCTACAGCTATAAACTATACCTAGAAGAACTTTCCATCCATTAGTTTTAGCTCCAACTTAATTTAACAACTAATTTAATTAAGATTCAGTTGTCTTTCAATTAGCTACAATTTATTTACATTTTTAGCCTGCTCCATTTTACAATATCCATTACTTAAGCTAACAAAAGTGTTTACTGAGCTAATAATTTCAAGATTTAAATGATTTTTTTTTTTCCCCCATAGTGTCACAGTCTGGGCATGGTCACAGGACTATGCCTCCGTCTTATGTTTTTCTCATTTTCCCTGTGATTAATTATGATTTGCATTATGTGACTCCTGAGTTTCCCCCAGTCCATTGTGTCATCCCGTTTGATCCTGGGTCTGTCTGTGTGTGTGTGTGTGTGTGTGTGTGTGTATCCGTTTACCTATTGTTCCAGCTCCTCATGTTTTCCGTACCCCCAGCCACTGCCCTCTGTCAGTACAGCCCCACCCATCCTGTTTTGTAGCTGCTGCCCTGTTGTCTTCTAATTAGTCCCAGCTGTCCAATGTTTAGTCAATTATCTGTTCCCTCCTATCCTGTGTTGTCTTGATTACCCCCCGTCTTTATATACCGGTGTCAGTCTGTGTCCAGGGTGTCGTCATTAATGCTTCAGCCTGTGTCCTATAATGTTCCAGCCATTATCCCTGTTCCCTTGTGAGTTTACCTGCCTGGCTCTGTTTGTTTTTTCAGCCCATGCGCTGCTATTTGTTTGTTCCTGTTTTTGTTAATAAATGATCATTGTTTTTGCACTTGATCCTGCCTGCAAATGAGTCCTCTCCACCACTTCCATCCTTATGACAGAAGGACACCACTAGTTATGGAGTCAGCAGGCAGGTATTGGTACCCCATGAGCCTGGGGTGGGAGCTTTGTAACGCACTGATTGAAATAGATGGGCTTACGTATTTCTTGTGCTCGTTCGTCTTTCACCCCAAAATTGGCTCTGTGGTACCTGGGGTTCGTGGAGGCGGCTGTTCACCGCCATCCACCACTTGAGGAGCACACTGGGGGGGTGGAATTCTGGTGGCCTACCTGCAGCATGAAAACCGCGGGATGGCGAGGAGTTTGCTGAACAAGTTGAAGTCTGTATCGACGAAGAAGCATTCCCTGGCTTTGGCACCTCCTGTTCCTCATCAATCACCAGCTCCAGCCCCATCTCCACCTCCCAAGCAGCAGCCTTCTGTACCATGGGTGTCTTGGGACTCTCCGCCATCGAGAGGGAACAGTTTTGGGTATCAAGACTGACATTCAGCGGTCCCAGATGGAAGGCAGACTCCGGGAAACGCCACTCCTCTCGACACCATGGACCACCACCAGCTGTCCCATTGGCACACACATCAGCTTATGTTCCACCAGATTTGCCTGTCATCAAGCTTGCAGCTCTGCCTGTGAACAAGCCTGCAGCTCTGCCTGTGAACAAGCCTGAAGCTCAGCCTCTGAACATGTCTGTAGTGTTGTCTATCACCATATATGCAGCTTAGCCTGAGGTTTCACCGGTCATTACGCCTGCAGTTTCACCTATCACCATGCATGCAGCTTTGCCTGAGGTTTCACTGGTCATCACGCCTGCAGTTTCACCTATCACCATGCATGCAGCTTCGCCTGAGGTTTCACTGGTCATCACGCCTGCAGTTTCACCTGTCACCATGCATGCAGCTTCGCCTGAGGTTTCACTGGTCATCACGCCTGCAGTTTCACCTGTCACCATGCATGCAGCTTCGCCTGAGGTTTCACTGGTCACCATACCTGTGTAAAGCCGGAACCTGCAGCTGCTCGCGGGGTCTGTATCACAGCTCTAGCCGTCCCCAAGGTGCGCACAACGGCTCCTGCTGTCCCTGAGGCGCAGGTCACAGCTCTAGCTGATCCCGAGGAGCACACTCTTGTTCCTGTTCAGCCCAAGGTGCATGCTCCAGTTCCTGCGGCTCATCCAGAAGAGGCCACCCCAGCAGCAGTGGACCAGGAGCTCAGGCAAGTACTTTTCTTTACTTTTATACCAATATTACTGAAGACTTGCCTAGCTCCTGGTAATTGTGGTGATGCCTCACTCACTCCCTGCCTCTGTCCTTTGTTCAAGGTGACTGTAGTGAGGCCAGACGCACCCGCATCTCAGGGGCCACTGATGGAGACCAGCACACATGAATCTTCAGCTCCTGAGGCCAGTGCATCTCCACCAGGTGTTTCTGAGGCCGGCGCACCACTGACACCCATTCCTGTATTCAGCACACCACTAACACCTGTCCCATGAGCTCAACAAACTACTCTCATCTGTTTCTGGGGTCAGTACGCTCTCACCATCAGCTCCTGATATCTGCATACCCCCCCCCCCCGCCCCCGCCCTGCCAGGCAGGTAGGTACGCAGAACAGAAATCTTCTACCCTTATTGTGCCCAACAGATTTACTTTGCTAAAAGGAGCTTTATACAGTGCATATACAGTATATGTACTGTATATTGATGTAAACTCCTCTTGTAATAACTTTTAATACTTTATTTGAATTATTTTACCCATGAAGGACCCGACAGAAGGGCAATGGGGAAAGGAGGTGTGGGGAGGGGGAAAGAAAAGGGAGAAGAACAGACAAAGAAGACAAACAAATCAACAATTAAAACAAACAGAAGACAGACTGCTTCTTCCACCAAAGAGGTCTCAACACATGTCTGGTATCCGCACCTGTTAAAGGAGAGACGTATGTGTGTGCATCAATGTGCGTGTGTATGAGAGCACATGCAAAATAACTGTGCATTTGAGTGCTTTGTCAGGAAACATACGAAGAGGGCCACCAGTCACAGCAGCTCCCCCATCCTTCGCAAACCCCGAGCAAGCAGGACACCACCATCAACCCCCACAGAGCACAAATGTCCAAGGCCAACAAGCCCGAGGAGAGCCAGGCATCCGCCCCAGGAGGGATGGCTGAGGGAGGCCGGGCTGCCAGGCGGCCAGCGCGGTGGGCCCACACCCCAGGACCAGCCAAACCCCCGCCCCCACAGCAGGGCCAATGCTGCCCCCGGGCCCGAAGCAAGCCCCTCCGGGCAACCCCACCGTGGCCTCGGCCCCACCCCAGTGTCACTGCCACACACCCCAGGGACCCCCACGCCCATATGCACCCATACGCACTCACTCACGTTGGCTTGTCCTCTCCCCCACACAATCCCACACTCTTACTCTCGGACCCACCCACTCTCTCCCACTCCTGTACCTGCACAATTTCGCTCCCACTCGCCCTCAGAGTCACCCGCACTCACTCATGTTCACCCATACACACTCTAACTTGCACGCCGACCATGCTCTCCCCCACAAACGCACCCACACTCATTCACCCTTATTACTTAGGTCGATGCAGATGCAGGGAGCATAAATGCGCACCAGCGCCCAGCAGCAGTCAGGAAGTCTATCAGCGCAGGCGAGCAGCCACACCCCCGCCGATCCATCCAAGGGCGGCTGCGGCCACAGAAGCAGACTACCACCTCCGACGCCCACCCGAGCGACTGATCAGTGGACCACCGCAGGTGCTCCGAGATGCCACCCGACATGCAAAGCGCCACACAAAAATGACCCACCATCCCTATCTCCACTCATTGCTCCCCCACGCTCGCTTATTCTCTTGCTCAATCACTCTCTCACTCACTTGCTCGCATCTATTCATTCGGCAGCACCCAGGGATTTTGACAACATGACGGGCCCCAGGCCCCTCTGCCAGGTCCCCAGGCCCCCAGTAGAAGGGCAGCAACAGGGGTGGGGGAAAACCCCCACCCCCCTCTCCAATGTGCGAATAATGATGGGTGTGTGTCAGTCGTGTGATGTGATTGTGTGTAGGTGTGTGAACTACCAGAGTGCAGTTAAAATCGGGGGGATGGTGGTTGGAGCACCACTAGCCTCTGCGATAGGCAGCGGGGCTCCCATCCCCCCAAGTCCTCAATGTCTAAAATGCAATTAAAACTGAGGTGAGGGCGGCCCCACTGCGCATCAGACAGAGGTATCCCCTTCACTGACATGGTGCGGCACACCCACTACCCAAAACCCCAAGTGTATCCAAGAAGATGTATGTTCCACCCAGAAACCGGGGGAGGGGTAGGAGAGATAAGACTGGGAGGGAGGCGGTCCAAAAGGGAGCCCATCCCTCCCAGAAGCCAGCTCACAAACTGGCTCAGGAGGCCACCCACTGCCCCCAGATCCCAACCCAGGGCGAAGGCCGCAAGGCCGAGCAGCCCAGGACCTTCCAGCGTCACGCCCCAGCGCTCCCACCACCACAAGCATGATGGAGCAGCCACACCCACACCCACTCCCACACATCTTGGACACACGAACATACACAACAACAATAATCAACAATAATCTTCCGGCGCCACACGAGTAGGCTGCCTTTTTGCAACAGCGGATCAATTTCTTCCAATTTCTATTTACTATCTGGCTTCTATTGCTAATCTTTCTGATCCGACGACACCTTATCCATCGGACGGACACACGGATTGCCCAAATGTCTCCTGAGCCGGCAGACGGAGCCACTGTTTTTAGCAGGATATGTTACAGCAGAGACCAGCTGCTAGCACTTAACCGGCCCAAGATGCTAGCGCAAGACTTCGAAAAACCAGGTGAAATAAGACAGAAATGACGTGGATGCAGTGCTGGAGCACGACGGCGGGTGGGAAATATAAGGTACAGACCCGTCCTTCCATCTGTTATTATGGGGAACGTTCGATCACTACTCAATAAGACCGACGAGCTAGCGGCCATCTCCCGCTACGAGAGCGTCTTCAGAGAGAGTAGCATGACGTTGTTTACTGAGATGTGGCGAACAGAACTAGCAACAGATGCTAACATCGAACTGGAGGGTTTCCACGCAATACGGGAAGACCAGACACCAGACAGTGGGAAGGCAAGAGGCGGAGGAGTGATAATGTATGTCAATAACAGCTGGTGCAGACCAGGACATATCACGGTTAAACAACAACACTGCAGCAAAGACACTGAGTTGCTAGCTGTTAGCATGCGGCCTACCTATCTCCCGAGGGAATACTCACACGTGATCTGCATTGTTATTTATGCAAATCCGATGGCGAACGCGGGGACAGTGCGTGACATCATCCACTCAGTAAATGGCAGGCTGCTGACACAACAACCAGATGCTTTTCTCCTCATCTCCGGTGATTTCAACCATATTTCACTGTCCCCCATTCTGCCCACGTTCACCCAGTATGTCACATGCCACACTAGAGACAATAAAAACACTGGACTTGTTCTATGCTAACACTACGGAGGCGTACACCTCATCACCACTCCCCACACTCGGGAGATCGGATCACAACTTTGTTCATCTCCTGCCGGTGTACAAACCCCTAGTACACAGACAGCCTCCGGTCATGCGCACGGTGAAGATATGGTCTGAGGAGGCAATGGACGCGCTAAAGGACTGTTTTGAAACCACTGCCTGGGAGCAGCTCTGCGATCCACATGGTGAGGACATCGATGGCCTCACTCACACCATCACGGACTACATCAACTTCTGTGTGGACAACACCGTAGCCACCAAGACAATACGGTGTTGCTCGAACAACAAACCCTGGATCAACTCTGAGTTAAAAACACTTCTAAGAGAGAAGAGGATCTGCAGGTCGGGGAACAGGGAGATGCTGAAGTCCGTACACAGGGAGCTGAGGAGGAAGATCAGAGAAGGCAAGGACAGCTTCAGGAAGAAGATGGAGGACAAGCTGCAACAGAGCGACATCAGCGGGGTCCGGAGAAACCTTAAAACCATCTCTGGGCTCCACAATACCTCCTCCCAAGCCATGGGGGGCAGGGAGTGGGCGAACAATCTGAACCTGTTTTTTAATAGGTTTGACCACCCCACCCCCCCCGACTGCATAACAACCACTGCTGCCTCTAAAGTCATTGAGGCCTGCTGTCCACACCCCACTCCACCAATACCCCCCCACTCCCAGCACACAGCCCACCAACCTGATCCTCACTAAGACCCAGGTGAGGACGGAGCTGAGGAAGATCAAGGCGAGGAAGGCCTCGGGACCGGACTGCATCAGCGCGAAGCTCCTCAAGTCCTGCGCAGACCAGCTGTGTGGGATTGTGGAGCACATCTTCAACCTGAGCCTGAAGCTGGGGAGGGTACCACAGTTGTGGAAAACATCTTGTGTGGTACCTGTACCAAAGACTTCCCACCCCAAAGACCTGAACAGCTACAGACCAGTGGCCCTGACGTCTCACATAATGAAGACCCTGGAGACACTGCTCCTTGCTCGCCTCCGCCCCCTGGTGGGGCCAGCGATGGATCCACTCCAATTCCCCCAGCAGCATGGCATTGGGGTGGAGGATGCAGTGATCTTCCTCCTTCACCGTTCCCTGTCCCACCTGGAGAAGCCCGGGAATGAGGTGAGGATCATGTTCTTTGATTTCTCCAGTGCTTTTAACACCATCTAACCAATGATCCTGAAGAACAAGCTGCTGTGCACAGGGGTGGACCAGCACCTGTCATCATGGATCCTGGACTACCTCACTAACCGGCCACAGTTTGTGAGAACCTGGGATTGTGTGTCCGACACCATCATCGGCAGCACGGGGGCCCCCCAGGGAACGGTTTTGGTTCCCTTCCTGTTCACCCTTTATACTGCGGACTTCCCACACAACACAACACACTGCCATCTACAGAAGTTCTCTGACGACTCTGCGATCTTCGGCCTCATCTCCAATGGAGATGAAGCTGAGTACAGAGGACTTATCCAGGACTTCGTGGACTGGTGCCATTAGAACTGCCTCCAAATCAACACGAGGAAAACTAAGGAGCTGGTGGTGGACTGCCGCAGGCAAGGACAACCCCTCACAGCACCAGTGAACATCCAGGGAAAAGACATTGAGATCGTGACATCCTACAAGTACCTGGGTGTTCATCTGAACAATAAACTAGACTGGTCACAAAATACCGACGCACTCTACAAGAAAGGATAGCGCAGGCTGTTCCTACTGAGGAGGCCTGTGCTCTTGAAGACATTCTACGACACGGTGGTGGCATCAGCCATCACTTTTAGAGTGGTCTGCTGGGGCAACGGCATTACAGCAACCGATAGGAAGAGACTGAACAAACTAATCAAGAAAGCTAGCTCTGTCCTGGGGCAGTGCCTTGACCCACTGGAGGAGATAGGAGAGAGAAGGATGGTGGCTAAACTGTCATCTCTGCTGGAGTCCGAGTCCCACCCTATGCAGGACATACTGAACGCACTGAGGAGCTCATTTAGCAGTAGACTACATCATCCTAGATGCGCGACCGAGAGGTTTCGCAGGTCCTTCCTACCTACGGCTGTCAGACTGTATAACCTAAGCAGGGCTGCTCGCAGAGATAGCAAAAATACGTGACGACCTAATAGTATTGAATGCAAAAGACGCAACAGACTTACACAAATGGTCCCCTCCAGTATACAACTAGGACAGGGGTCCCCAAACATTTTCCTGTGAGGGCCACACAACTTTTGCCTTCTCTGATGGGGGCCGGGGACAGTTTGAAACAGAAAAAGTGAGACGATTGCAGGGGTGCCTAAACGTAAACATTTATTGTTTTCCAGAAAGCCACACATAACCAAATATTAATAACCCTTTCCGGGATCTTCACAGGAAAAAAAGTCAGAAAATAAATAATAACACTATTAATGAAATAAATAACACTATTTATGAAATAAATAATAACCAAATAACCCTCTCTGGGTTCTTCACAGAAAAAAGGTCCATGGAACATTAACTTTCTGTTGTGCTGTGCACAATCTTAACAGGTAAAAGTTCAGCTTAGTTGTCAGAGCAGAATCTCTTACTTAAATGACTCATATGAGCAGTCTCTCAGAGTTCTTGTGTTTCTTCCTTATAATCCTATTGTAGGTTCCAGTAGGCTTGTAGACACCGCTGTTGAACAGCCTTTTCTTTGCATTGAACAAAAAAATAATCGTTTGTCCACTGCACGTTAAATACCCTGCATTCTGAATCAATTTTTCTCTTACCAAACCTTTTCGCCATTATTCCGTTTTATTTGACAGGGGTGAGACTAGGATTTTTTTTTTTCTGAGGGTGGGGGTTCAGATAGGGGCATAGACTGCAGAAGGGTGGAATAGAATGTCACGTTCTATGCGTGTGCTAGTCTTGATCGCGTGGCCAGACTGAAAAAAAAAAATCATAACGCTTACCAGTGTGGAGGCAAAAAATAGTCCACAGCGCGGCAGAAGGGAGAGACAGTCCATCATGTCAGGTCACCAGTGTGGAGGAAAAAATAAGTGCAGGCGGACACAGCAAGCCGAAGTTTAAAGGTGTTTTATTCCTCCATCACGAGGCTCACCCAGCGCTCTGGCTGCGCGCTGTGAGTGAGCCCTGAGTAGTTGTCTAAGAGCGAATTCTAAGTGCGATAGTGAGGCATGTAGTCAGCTCTTCTATACAGTGATACAGAGAATGCATGGCACAGAATGCATGGCTGAGCACACGCTCAGCAGGGGAACGAGACGGCACTCAGCCGGCTTTGGAAGCGAGGTGCGGGAAAAGCTCTGTGCAGGAGGAGGTGCAGGGGGGTGGGGGTAAGCGTCTCTGGTATTGTTCAGGGGGCCAAATGTGGAGGCGGGCCGTATCCGGCCCGCGGGCCATAGTTTGGGGACCACTCAACTAGGACAATATCAGTCGCTTTGGAGGGTGACAATATGTATGAGTACATATTCATACTATGTAGGGTAACTAAATAGACGGTTATGCTGTTTAGTCCATCTAGCTACAATGCTCCGCACTGTGTATATATATTTATATATTTATGTGTACATATGTATATTCACTGCTTTTATTTTCTTATCTTCTAAATTATTGCTCTGAGTGTTGCTATCCCTGTGCTGTTGCAATCCTGGAATTTCCCCATTGTGGGACTAATAAAGGCTTATCTTATCTTATCACAATAATGAACAATGGGCCGGACCCATACAGCGCCCCACATGCCAAGCGACATCCCAGAGCGCCCACCACAAGCCCACCAAACACCCACCCCAGACATACACCGACAGTGGCAGGCCGCCCCGCAGCCACAGCCACCCCGGAGCAAACCAACAGCAACATGGCCACCAACCTGCACCAATGGCCCCCCCGACGACCCCCGAACACTCACACACACCCGGCACTAAGGACATCAGAGGCAATGCGACAAAGCGCCCCGCCCCGTCACACAACGGCAGGGCAGACGGGAAAAGCAGGCCCCGAACCACCAACCCCCAGCCCACCAGATGGCCTGCCCCGCCCCTATCCACCCACAGGTACCCACACCCACACACACGCCCACCCTCATGTGCATACACACATACACTCACCTTCACACATGCCCACCTACACACAACACACACACACATGCACGCACCCACATCCGCACCTACACATCCCTGTGCACACGCATGCACACACACACACTCATACATATACACACATGCACACGCACATCCACAGGCCCCGGAGGACAGGGGGTGACCCCCTCGGAGCACAGGCACTAGTCCCCCGAGTGCTGCCAGGGCCCCAGGGGACGGCACAACCCCGCTGCGCAAGGACGCAGGGGCCGGCCGCACCACCGGCGCACACCCAACCCAAAGGGGTAACCCAGACCCAGCCCCACCCGGAGGGTAAGGCCAGCTGGCCCGGGGCCACGGCCCACCCCACAGCCACTCCCCCCCCCCACCAACTTCCCCCAGGCCAGACACACAGCCACCCCGGGAAAGGCTCCCCAGACACCGGCCCCAGTGGGTCACAGAAATCCCTCATGGTCATGGTGCAGCCAGCCGCCAGAGGCGCCAAAGAGAGCAAACCACCACCAGCCACCCCTCAGGTTATAGAATTAATAAGCGCGGACCAGAGAGAATTGAATTCAACCAATTGGTTATTTGAGGAGGCAGACATTCTCTCCAGGCTAATATAATCTGATAGTAAGTTATTATAGTGAGTTGTACACAAATTATTTCTTGATTTTCAATTCATGAGGATAGTTCGCAATGCATAAGACAGTGAGAACCATGTGTGACATCCTTGCCCCTATATTTATTTCACTTAAATCACCTAATATGCAAACTGTGGGTGAGGATGAGATACAACACCAAAGCTATGCTAGTAAGTCTTCACATGGCTTCTGCCAGAACTTTTGGACCGGTGCACAGGACCACCTAGCATGCATATACCTATCCAGGATGTTGCAGATATTTGTGTGACTCAGGCCCATTTTGAACATCCTTTGTCCTGTATAAGGAGTTCTGTGTAGAACTTTGTACTGTGAGTTGTAAATTAGAGCTTTTAGTCATCTTAAAAGTGTTTAGACATATTTATGTCCAGAAGCCTTTATCTTTATTGAATGATAGGTCTGTCTCCCATTTTGATTTTGGAAGAGATACTGACTCATCCAGTTTTGATAATAGTCCGTGTATTTTTGATATCAATTTAGGGGAATGAAAATATAGAAACTCTGCCATCTTAACTGGTACCTCCAAGTACCTGAGGAGCTCATTTAGCAGTAGACTACATCATCCTAGATGCGCGACCGAGAAGTTTCGCAGGTCCTTCCTACGTACAGCTGTCAGACTGTATAACCTAAGCAGGGCTGCTCGCAGAGATAGCAAAAAAACGTGACAACCTAATAGTATTGGGTGCTATTCTGTGGCGCCACGAGACGGCTTTTGTTGTGATGTGGCGCATTATAAATAAAGCTGAATTGAATTGAAATTATTGAATGCAAAAGATGCAACAGACTTACACAAATGGTCCCCTCCATTATACAACTAGGACAATATCAGTCGCTATGGAGGGTGACAATATGTATGGGTACATATTCATACCATGTAGGGTAACTAAATAGACGGTTATGCTGTTTAGTCCATCAGAATCAGAAAAAGCTTTATTGCCAAGCATGTAAAAAAAACACACGAGGAATTTGACTTGACATTGGCGCGCGTGTAAGCGCAGCACAACGACACGGCAGCCATAACAAGGCGCCTCAAGGCGTCCATCTAGCTACAATGCTCCGCACTGTGTATATATACAGTATATATATATTTATATATTTATGTGTACATATGTATATTCACTGTTCTTATTTTCTTATCTTCTAAATCATTGCTCTGAGTGTTGCTATCCCTGTGCTGTTGCAATCCTGGAATTTCCCCAGTGTGGGACTACTAAAGGCTTATCTTATCTTAAATCTGTCTGATTGAGATTGAATCTTGCTTTTATTATGGATTTAAGCTGTTGGTATTCACGAAGCTTTTTATCACTGATGCCATACTGTGACACTTGTTCCTGAAATTGGATAAAATTTCCACCTCGAAAAAGATGTTCTAAATTTTTTATTCCTTTCTCATACCATAGTGGAAAATGTAACGTCCTCTTTTGTTGCAGGATATCAGGATTATTCCAAATGGCCGTGAGTTTGCAAGGGACAAGTGAAGTCCCTGTTATTTTTAAAAAAATTCCACCAGGTTCTCAGAGAAGAGCTAATGTTGATGGTTTTAAAACAGTAATGGCATTTGATACAGGGACTCATGAAAGGTAAGTGAGAGATTTTTAGCAACCCACAGAGATCCTGTTCAGCATCTAACCATGGGTTTCCTCGTGGGGTTGAGTTTGTCCATTTAGAAACAAACCTGCAGTCTACTGGCTCAGAAGTAGTTTTAAAAAAAATTCTAAACCTTCGCACTCTTTTGCTTTTTGAAGAGTTTTTAAGATGATCCATGATGGTTTATCCTTCCATAAAAACATACTTATACTTATACCATATACATACTTATACTTGCTTGAGTCTACAGACTTAAACCAGGCCATAGATGGATGGGTAGGAATTATTGAAAATAAACAGTTGATTTTAGGAAGGATGATCATTTAAACGGTTGCGACTCTTCCCATTAGTGATATAGGTAATGTCCTCCAAGGCGCAAGGTCGTCTTGTATTATTTTTAGAAGGGGAGTGTGATTTAGTCACAGCAAGTCTGAGAGCCTGGGGGAAATATATATTCCTAAATATTTAATATTACCTGATTGTGTTGCAATAGTGGATATATTTGAAAAATTACAATTTATCAGTAAGACTGTTGATTTACCACAGTTAATAGAGTAGTCCGATAATGATGAAAATTTATCAATGAGCACCACTGTCTGAAGAAGAGATCTTTGTGAGTTTTCAAAAATCAACACATGATCAGGTTCAGGTTCAGGTTGCTTAGTTGTACCCGTACGTAGATATGTTTTGCAGTCAGGTGACATCCTTTTAGACATATATTTGCATATTTATTCCACCTAGCTGCAATGCTCCGTACTGTGGGTGTTTATATATTTACATATTTATTCCATCTAGCTACAATGCTCTGCACTGTGTGTTCATATATTCATATATTTATTCCATCCAGCTACAATGCTCTGCACTGTGTGTCTGTGTATATATATATTTTATAGTAATATGTACATATGTATATTAGCTGCTCTTGCTTGCTTGTTTTTTTTCTTGCCTTCTGATTGTTGCTCTGAGTGTTGCTATCCCTGTGCTGTTGCAATCCTGGAATTTCCCCGTTGTGGGACTAATAAAGGCTTATCTTATATTTACAAAACACAATTACACTCAACATGAACACAAACACAGGCACACATGAAGCTGACTATAAACACAATAAAAGTACTCAAGGCTCCACGAATCAGAACATAAGACAATGAGATAAGAGAAAAAAAAGATAAGAGAGAAGGGTCATAGTAAAAAAGTTAAAAGCTAAATCAAAGAGACCAAAAACTCAATAAAAGTCTAAAACCAAATAAAAGCTTTAAAACCCAAATAAAAAAAACCTACAAAATAAATAAATATAAAATAAAATTTATAAATAGATAGCTAAATTATGTGCAATATATCAGCATAAAGACTTATCTTGCATTCTTTTTCTCCGGTTTGGATACCTCTAACATTTTGTCGTATGGCTGCAGCTAATGGTTCGATAAAGATGGTAAAAAGTGAGGGAGAGAGTGGACAACCCTGCCTGGTGCCTCTCTGAAGATTAATGCTTCGAGAAGTTTGATCATTTGTTCAGACAGATGCAGTTGGACAGCTATATAGTGTTTTAATCCAGTTTATAAAAGATGAACCAAACCCAATTTTTGATTTGATTTGATTTTATATACTTTATTGATCCCCAGAACACCATAAAAAGAAATTTCCCATTAACACGATCAAAGGCTTTCTCTGCATCCAGAGGTAAAATTGTGGTTTCTAAGTTATTAATCTTACAGCAGTCTATTAAATTAAATACCTTGCGTGTATTATTAGCCGAGTGCATACCTTGATAAAACCTGTTTGATCTGGGTGTATAATAAACCAAATTATCCTTTCCAGTCTTTTGGCGAGAGCTTTACAAACTAGAAAAGCACTCAGAGAGTGCATACTTCCGCCAAGGTTCAGTCTCTCATGGATCACCTCCAAAATGTAATGGGTGTGTGTATAGGCCTAGAGCCACTTGTGGTGAAAATTGCATCAAAGTCTGTCCATTAGTTTTGGAGTATTGTGAGTGACACACTGTGAGAAGAGCCTTGGCTGAGGTATGCATTCCCAGATCATCACCAAAATGTAATGGGTTCCTCTGTAAGACAAGAACCACCTCTGGTGAAAATTTCATCCAAATCCATCCAGTAGTTTTTGTGTAATCCTGCTGCACAAATACAAAAAAAGCCCTTGGTGGAGGTATGCACTCTCAGATAATCACCAAAATCTAATCATCTGTCCCCCGTGCTATTACACTCCTTTCCTGAAAATTTCGTCAAAATCCATTCATAACTTTTTGAGTTATGTTGGTAACACACAGACAGACAGACAAAACACCGGTAAAAACATTACCTCCTTGGCGGAGGTAATTATTTTAAGATCAACATTCATAAGTGAGATGGGACGGTAGCTGGATGGAAGTGTACGTTCTTTTTCGGGTTTAAGGAGCAGGATAATGCTTGCCAAGTTCATATTTGGAGGGATTACATTATCTTCTTTAATTTAGTTCACCATTTTAAAGAAGGTAGGTGCCAGCACAGGCCAGAATTCTTTATAGAATTCTACTGGAAAACCATCTGGTCCCTGATCTTTGTTGTTTGGGATGTGCTTAAGTGCCTCCTGGAGTTCGGGCATTAGCAGAGGTGCATCCAGAAGATGTAATCCGTTTACTATTTAATCGTGGTAAATTAACATTGTCCAGAAATTCATTTATCTCTGAGTCAGATGGATTAATCTGAGATGAATAGAGGGTTTCATAAAACTTTCTGAAGGAGTTATTTCTTCAGGCTCTTGGTGACATTTCCAGTCGTATCCTTAATAGAGTGGACAGTTGTTTTTTTCTTAATTCAATCTAAGCTGGTTAGAAAGATATCTCCCCGATTTATTACTGTGTCTAAACTTCTCCAGATGCAGTCTTTGTATTAAAAACTGTGTCCTTTTGTTTGTAATTTCTTTTAGTTCCAGCTTTAATTTTCTCAGATTGTGAAGTGCCTGTTACTGTGGAGAAACGGCACAGGTCATCTCCAGTGATTTAATTTTCTGTTCCAACTCCAGTACCAGTGCTTTTTCTTTTATTCTTATATGAACAGTAAGAGATTATTTTACCTCGTATGACTGCTTTTGCTGCTTCCCAGAGAGCACACAGTGATATTCCTGGCACGTCATTATATTCCAGATATGATTCCCACTCTTTATTAAAGTAATTAATAAAGTATTTGTTTTTGAGAAGCAATGTATTAAATTTCCATTTCCTAGTTTCCTTGTACCTTTTTTTATTTACCCGCGTAAGAGATACTGGATTGTGATTGCCGAAAGCTTGATTTAAGCAAATTTCAATGTCTGTGATATCCCTCACAATGGAGTTACTAGCTTAAAAAAGTCTAAACGGGAATATGAACAATGCACTGGTGAGAAAAAAGTGTATTCCCTAAGAGTTGGGTGAAAAGAACGCCATTCATTGCAAAGACCAAAATCATTCATGTATTGTTTGCGTGTCAGTAGCCTGCCATTTTCAATAATCACCTGATGTACTGAGGCTGTCGGTTGCAGGGTTTAATACCAGGTTGAAGTGTCCTCCTATTATGAGTGTGGTGTCCAAGTGCTCAGAAAGAGAAGTGAAGAAAGTGTGAAAATACGATGGGTCATCAACATTTGTGCCATAAACACTTGCAATACAGAGATCCAGATTTTGAACTGAGATTTTTAATATTATAAATCTACCTTCTGGATCTGCTATGGTGTTATTCACAACAAAGCGTATTCTTCTGTTTACCAATATAGCTACCCCCCTTTGTTTGGAATTAAAGCAGGCTGAGTACATGTGGGGAAATTCAGGGCAGGTGAATGCATCTACAGATGACTTGGAAACAAGGATCTACAGGCAGATCCTTCAGTCGATTAAAAACTTTTAGCCTCTTCTCCCTGGTACCGATTCCACTTATGTTCCACATGACAAACTTTAATGTGGACATGTTTTCACTAACTGGTTTTCTGCTAAAGGCTAGCTAAGTTCAATTCAATTCAATTCAACTTTATTTATATAGCGCCATTTCACAACAACAGTCATCTCATAGCACTATCAACTGTAGGGAGGACCCCCACAGTTGCAGAAAGACCCCAGCAATCAGGCGATCCCCTGTGAGCAAGCACTTGGCGACGGTGGAGAGGAAAAACTCCCTTTTAACAGGAAGAAACCTCCAGCAGAACCAGGCTCAGGGAGGGGCAGTCATCTGCTGCGACTGGCTGGGGGGTGAGGGGACAGAGAAGAAGAAAAGAACAGACATGTAGAGAGCAAACAGCACGATGGGGACTCAATCTATGGGAGAGAACAAACAAATGTTAATGACCAGCAAAAAAAAAATATTTCATAGAGAGTGAGGAAAGGAGTGAGGCCCAGTGCATTACTGGAGGTCCCCCGGCTGACTAAACCTATTAGCAGCATAACTAAGGGAGGGTTCAGAAACACATGATCCCTCCCTAATTGTAGGCTATATCAAAAAGGTAGGTTTTAGCCCTATTCTTAAAAACAGAGATCGAGTCTGACTCCCGAATCCAGATTGGCAGCTGATTCCACAGGAGAGGAGCTTGATAACTGAAGGCTCTGCCTCCCATTGTACTTTTGGAGATTCTAGGTATTACAAGTAAACCTGCATTTTGGGAGCGTAGTGCTCTGTTAGGATGATACGGTAGTATCAGATCTTTTAAATAAGAAGGAGCCTGATTGTTTAGAGCTTTGTAAGTAAGAAGAAGGATTTTAAACTTAATTCTAAACTCTATGGGAAGCCAATGAAGGGAGGCCAGAACCGGAGAGATATGATCTCTCTTTCTAGTACCTGTTAAAACTCTTGCTGCAGCATTTTGGATCAGCTGAAGACTTTTTAAAGATGTTTTAGGACAGCCTGATAATAAAGAATTACAATAATCTAATCTCGAGCTAACAAAAGCATGGATCAGCTTCTCAGCATCACTCTGAGACAAGATGCTCCTAATCTTGGCAATATTACGCAAATGATAGAAGGCAGTCTTAGAAACAAATTTAATATGTGAATTGAAGGACAAATCCTGATCAAAAATAACTCCAAGGTTCCTCACAGAGCTATTAAGAGAAAGAGTAACCACATCCAAACTGAAAGTTTGATTTGGAAAGGAATTTCTAAGGTTTTTTGGACCAACAAGAATGACTTCAGTCTTATCTGAATTTAATAGCAGGAAATTACAAGTCATCCAAACTTTGATTTCCTTAAGACAGGCTTCTAACTTGGCTAATTGATTAGTATCATCTGGCTTCATTGACAGGTATAATTGTGTGTCATCTGCATAACAGTGAAAATGTATACAGTGCTTTCTAATAATGTTGCCTAACGGAAGCATATATAAACTAAAAAGAGTAGGGCCAAGCACAGATCCCTGTGGAACTCCATGACTAAGCTTTGAGCTGAGAGAAAACTCATCATTTACATGAACAAACTGGAACCTATCAGATAAATAAGATCTAAACCACTGCAACGAAGTTCCATTAAGTCCAACATAGTGTTCTAATCTATCAAGTAGAATATTATGATCAATAGTATCAAAAGCTGCACTAAGATCTAAAAGGACAAGTACAGAAACTAGTCCATTATCAGATGCAATGAGGAGGTCGTTAGTGACCTTCGCTAAGGCTGTTTCAGTGCTATGATGGATTCTAAACCCAGATTGAAACTCCTCAAATAAACCATTTCCCTGCAGGTGGTCAAATAATTGCGTAGCAACAACTCTTTCTAAGATTTTTGAAATGAAAGGGAGATTAGAGATTGGTCTATAGTTAGCTAAAGCTCCTGGATCTAGCGTTGGCTTTTTGAGTAAGGGTTTAATTACAGCCGTTTTAAAAGCCTGCGGTACATGGCCTAAAGTTAATGAAGAATTGATTATATGAAGAATAAAGCTACCAATAAGTGGGAAGACTTCTTTAAATAACCTGGTAGGAATAGGGTCTAAAAGACAAGTTGAAGGTTTGGATGAGGAAACTATTTTGTCTAACTCACAAAGGTCGATTGGAGTAAACTCATCAAGACAGACATCAATAGAAGGAGTTGTAGTAGTTACGGTATTTAAGTTAACTGTGGGAAGAATCTGATTGATTTTATCTCTGATGGATGAAATTTTATTATTGAAAAAGTTCATAAAGTCCTGACTAGTAAGCTCTAAGGGGATGCTAGGATTGACAGAGTCCTGACTCTTTGTCAACCTGGCTACAGTACTGAAAAGAAACCTGGGATTATTCTTGTTCTCTTCTATTAATGCAGAGTAATAACTCGTTCTAGCTTTTCTAAGAGATTTTTTATAAATTAAAAGATGATTTCTCCAAGCTAAATAGATTTCATCTAAATTAGTAGAGCGCCATTTTCTTTCTAATTGACGAGTCTTCTGTTTTAAGCTACGAGTTTCTGTGTTGAACCAAGGAGTTAAAAATCTCTGATTAGACTTTTTCTTTTTTAAGGGGGCCACCAAGTCTAGAGCCTGATGCAGAGAAGCTGAAACACTATCCACCATGTTATCAATTACAGAAGGAGCAAGCTGTCTATAGCTTATTTCCGTTGTGTTGACACATGGCATAGAGGAAACAATCTGCATAAATTTGGAAACAGCATCATCTGAGAGGCATCTACTGTGATAATATTTTTCTTTAGGAGCCAAATAGTCAGAAATAGTAAAATCAAAGGTTAACAGACAATGGTCTGACAGTACAGGGTTATGAGGAGACACTACAAGATTTTCTATTTCTATGCCATATGTCAGAACAAGGTCCAATGTATGGTGGAGGTAATGAGTAGAATTTCCTACTTTCTGAGAAAACCCAATCGAGTCTAATATTGAATTAAAAGCCACATTAAGGCAGTCACTATCTACATCCACATGTATATTAAAGTCCCCTACTATAATTATTCTATCAGATTTCAGCACTAAATCAGCTAAGAAATCAGGAAATTCGGATAAAAATTCTGAATAGGTTGATGGGGGACGATAAACTATGGCAAATAAAATTGGGTTTAACCTGGAATTGCTAAAGTGCCCAATACTGAGGACCAGGCCCTCAGAGGAATTATAACATGTTTTTTGCTTTACATTAACTAGTAATTTGGAATGGTAAATTGATGCTACTCCTCCTCCACGACCAGAACTTCTGGGATTTTGACAGTTTAAATAACCAGAGGGAGTTGATTCATTTAAACCAACATAATCCTCCTGCCCTAACCAAGTCTCTGTAAGGGAAATTAAATCAATCTGATGATCAATTAACAGATCATGGACTAACAGAGACTTGGGAGTTAGAGACCTAATATTTAATAAACCACATTTAATTTTTAAATTATGAGGAGGAACAGAGGCCAAATCATTCAATTTAGAGGCTTTATGTTTAATTTGAGTTTTACCAATATTTTGCTTTATCACTTTGGGATGCTTATACATTATATTTTTATTTACTTTGGAGGGAGCAGACAACGATTCTCTGATGGGGAAGACAGGGGCTAAGCTGAGGGGTGGCGGATGAAGAGGAGCTGCAGAGAGGCGTGTAAGACTGAGACTCTGCTTCCTGGTCCCAACTCTGAGTAGTCATGGTTTTGGAAATTTGGATAAAAAAGATGCCAGATTGTTAGATAAATGAGAAGCACAAGTGTGCCTATGTGTTTATATGTCCGCTGTGTGTGTGTGTGTGTGTGTGTGTGTGTGTGTGTGTGTGTGTGTGTGTGTGTGTGTGTACATGAATGTCCTGTGTACGGTGTGTGGCTGCATATACACATGTGTGTAGGCATGTGCTGTGCGTAAAATATATACCTATGTGTGTGTGCTTAGGTGTGATGTCTCTGTTCCATTTGCTTGCATTTGCAAGAGTGAATGGGGTGCATGTACTTAAAGCTATTTCCTATAAACCAAATGTATGAGAGAGAACAGACATAAAGGTTAGTAACTGGTGAGAAGATACAGATAACATACAACAACAATCTCACGACATCAACAAAATTAGCTACAACAGACAACAACCTCAACAAAAAAGAAAAAGAAAAAAACATTTGACAAACGTTAACAAATTAAACAAGGATCAAATAAGAGACCTGCGCACAATCGCTCTCTTTTTTACATGTAGCAAAGGAAACAAGCTAGAATCTAGAATAGCCAGGGGGTTATGGTTTCACCCATAAACAGCTTGTTATAAACAATCTATCCACAGAGATAATAGCTCATTTACCTTCTTGGATTTTTTGTTTCCTGATGGGAAAAAGCTTCCTCCTTCTTTCCATAATTTCCTGTGGAAGTTGATCATTTCAACCATAATTGGTGTTTTTAAGCTGCTTGCCCTCCCTCTGTACCAGAATTTTTTGCTTTAAATGTTCAAATTCAGCAGCAATGGGTCTGGGACGTTTATTTTGAGGATTTTTCTGTCCAGTGCGGTGGACTTGGTGAAATGGTAATTGATTTCACAATGTCGGAGGGCATTCTCAGCTGTGTAGACATGAATTCACAGATCAGCTGTTCTGGATTTTCATTGTTTTTTTGTTTTTTTTTTCAGCAATTCCCGAGGAGACTAGGTTATCTCTCATGCTGTGTGATTGCAAGTTGAGAATTGTTTCCTTCATTTTCCAGTTTTCTTTTACAACGATGTCAAGTTGCATGGTTAGCGTGTTTACTGACTCCTGATCTCTGCGCACTCTAACCTTCAGTGCCTGAGGTCAGCACGCACCCGCCGTTTGTTCCTGAGAACGTTGCACATCTGCTATTTGTTCCGGAGACCAGTGCACATTTGCGGTTTGTTCCGGAGACCAGCGCGCACCTGCTGTTTATTCCAGAGACTGGCGTGCCTTTGTCATCAGCTGCCAAGAACGATGCACTCCAACCGTCTGCTCCTGAAGTTGGCGCACCATACCTGAGTGTGTAACGACAGTCTATTCCTGAATTCAGCAAGTCCCAGTCAGCTGTTTCTGAGGTCAGCGTGCCACAGCCACTTGTAGCTGAGTGGAAAGCTCTTTTATTGTTGTTACCTGAGCTAAAAGCTCCATTGTTACAATCTCCAGAGCAAAAAAAAACTCTTCGAAAGTTTCTAAAGTTCCAATATTATGGTCTCCTGAGCATGAAGCCCCCTTTTTCTGTTTTCCTGAAATTAAAGTGCCCTCACCATCATCTTCTGAGTTGTTCTGTTCCCCAGTCTGGTAGCCCAGGGACTCCGGTCGGCCACCCGACTCACTTTGTACTCTGATCTGGGGGTCCACGGACTGGGGTAGGCCCCCCAACCCATTCTGTTCTCCAGTCCGAGGATCCATGGACTTGGGTAGACCATCCAACCTGGTTGTTCGGGGCCTTGGACTTTATTTTGTTAAAACTCACATTTAAAATTCAGGTTAATGCACTGATGAACAATTTGTAATTTCTGTTTAAAAGAAGGATTTGTAACTTGTTTGTAAATGCTTCTGAAAGCACAGCCTGAAGTGCCCTTGAATCGTGTTTTTGTTTTCAACTCAGGGGGGAAGGGGAGGATTTGTTTCGACCCACATGGCCTTGCACCCCCACCACCCTCCCTGAAAAGGTATTTCTGTTTTGTTTTAGGTGTTGGCTTGGGGTGCCTGGAATCCACCCCTTAAAGAAGGGGCTATGTCACAGTCTGGGCATGATCACAGGATTATGCCCCCACCTTATGTTTTTCCCTCATTCTACCTGTGATTATTTATGATTTGTATTATGTGACTCCTGAGTTTCCCCTGGTCCGTTGTGTCATCCCCTGTTTGATCCTGGGTCTGTGTGTGTATCCATTTACCTATTGTTCCAGCTGCTCATGTTTTCCATACCCCCAGCCACTGCCCTCTCTGTCTGTACAGCCCCACCTGTTCTGTTTTGTAGCTGCTGCCCTGTTGTCTCCTAATTAGTCCCAGCTGTCCAATGTTTTGTCAATTGTCTGTTCCCTCCTGTCCTGTGTTGTCTTGATTACCCAGTCTTTATAGACCAGTATCAGTCTGTGTCCAGTGTGGCGTCATTAATGTTTCAGTCTGTGTCCTGTAGTGTTCCAGCCATAATCCCTGTTCCCTTGTGAGTTTGCCTGCCTGGCTCTGTTTGGTTTTTCAGCCCACGTGCTGCCATTTGTTTGTTCCTGCTTTTGTTAATAAAGTATCATTGTTGTTGCACTTGATCCTGTCTGCATGTGAGTCCTCTCCACCACTTCAGCCTTATGACAGACAGTTACTGAAATGCGTTTCTTGTTATGTTATATAAATGTTAAATGTTAAATACGTATATGCAAATGTTACACTGTAATTTCCCAGTTTGGGATCAATTAAGTACATCTATCTAAGTTAAATCATTTATGCATTAAGTTTGGCTCAGATTTCATTATTTGTTAATCCACTGTAATAGTTAATATTTTCTAATCTTCTTCTTGGCCACCACATATATAATCCTATTTGAGATTATTGTTGAAAAAGACAAAAATGTTTGTGAGAGAGATCAAATAAAGAGAACTTCATTAAAGAAATTATCTTCCTTCCTTTAATCTTTGTAAAGACGTCAGAATGGCGCAGAGTGTGGAGCAGTCTACAGCAGTCTGACCAAGAGCTGAGGGCATGCATGTTCTTTTATAGGGTAGACAGTGAGGTGTCACAGGATTTATGTGAACAAGAGAAGGGTGGCAACGAGAAATGGGAGACAAGAGAGGAGGAGATTTAAAATTAATAGAACATTGGGTCACCGTTGTGATTAGGTTAAACTATCGGAAACAATGGCTATGGTCACATTGCAGGTTTTAATGCTCAATTCTGATATTTTTGCACAAATGTGACCCATATCTGATTTTTTAATGACAGTCT
Organism: Pholidichthys leucotaenia; assembly: GCA_020510985.1. Taxonomy (NCBI): domain Eukaryota; kingdom Metazoa; phylum Chordata; class Actinopteri; order Cichliformes; family Pholidichthyidae; genus Pholidichthys; species Pholidichthys leucotaenia. The sequence continues at coordinate 132,741,941 of CM035847.1, forward strand.
GAACAACACAGATCTGATTTTTTCACACCAGACCCAAGCCACTTTCATATGTGGTCCTAATTCCGAATCGTATCTGATATTTTCCAAAGCGACCTCCGTCTGAATGGTCATGTCGCATTTCATCCGACTTTTTCCTCATTGAAGTGAGACAGACGCTACAATTCTGTGGTGGCAGATGCCACAGGCATGGCAGACACTGCTGATTTGTGCTTTCTTTTTAATCAATCTCCTTCACTTTATCACTGGATTGTAATTTCTGTCAGCTCAGACTGCACAATAACTTCAAATTTTGGGGGGGGGGGGGGGGGGGGGGGTCGGGGCTGAGGCCATAGACATTACATGCGCACAGTAATGGCACCATTTATAAAAAAAAAAAAAAAGTGGTCATCTGGCATGTAGAGGAATGAAGGTGGTGTCATTTATTTTGAGCATAAGCATTTCTGAATGTTTTTTTAACATTTATTTTGCTGCATTGCATCAAAGGTGAAGAAGTTCTGTCCCCTCAATCGTTCAGTGCTCATATTTACTTCCTCAAACACAGCGCTGTGTCTGACGTTATGTTTTCTTCTGCGCATGCGCGTCACTTCATTGCAGGAGCCCGTTCATACTCCAGTCTGATGGGGGTCACATTTAAATTATAATGTGAATGCCCACACAAAAAAAATCAGATCTCAGCAAAAAATCAGAATTGAGCATCAAGACCTTGTGACCCTAGCCAATGAGTCATCAACATAATGAAGTTAACCAACAGAACAGTGGGTTATGAACATAATGAAGTTAGCCTGGAACAACAATAAGGGGAAATTCTACTTCAGTGATTTCATGAAACAACAGGAAATTCATATGAATGAGGTTAAATATTGACACTGTACCTGGCAGTTTATTGGCAGAAAGCAGACCACATTGAACCATCTCTTCTCTTTATCTGATAAGCTGTGGAAATAAATGTAGGCATTAAAAAACACAAATTTTGATCGTGGTAAATGTTACAGCTGAATTTCCTATAATCTGAAGCCATATAAAAATAGTGCTATAAGGATGGAAAAACACTTAAACAAGTTGACAGGTAACAAGACAGAATTTTAAGTCTCAACTGTACTAAGATAAAGATGAATTCTACGTAAGATATTTTTCATGATCACTATGAAAAGCAAATGCATCCATGAGCAGTACAATTTCATATTAAAAAAATATAGCTGCAAGCGGCGATCATTGGGTTCCATGCAGGTATTGACTTCCACGTTTTGTTTTGTTAGGAACAGCATTTAAAACCTAAGGTCTGCTACACATTAGTTTTTAAAGCAGCATTATGCAACTTTCTTGTTCCTTGTAGGAACACTGAAAAACCCATAACCACAGGAGCCATGACCCCAGTCCCAGCAGCCAACCATGTGCCCTGTGATTTGCTGCTGAGACCGAGGCCACAGCCACCACAGCTGCTGTCCCCTCAGTGATCCCACTCAAAAAAAAAAAAAAGGCTGGGGAAAACATTGCTATGTCCCACCCAGATCTGATCCTGCCAGTCCAGGATTTGAGCTGGCAACTTTCCAGTCACCAGTTCACATCCCTAACCTTCACTTCACTACTTCGCTGCCATACGGTTAGGTACAGAAAATCTCTCCTGCCACATCCCATTTCACTGCACAATAACTCTAATGTTGTATTCTGGTCATAACAATGCTACCACACTGCACCTTACAGTCTATTTGGTGCCTCACATTTCACCCTCCACCTGACAGTCCTGCATTGTACAGCGGGTATGAATCATGTGCCTATACGGGTCACCATCTATTCATCTCTGATGTATGTATATAAGTTATTTAGCAATTTTACTTTCCATGGGTAACCCCTTTGTCTATTATGCTGTGTGTGTTTCTGTTGTTTTGGTCATCTACTGTCATGCTGCTCTTACACTGTAATTTCCCAGTTTGGGATCAATAAAATACATCTATATATTTCCGGCTCTGCCGGACCGGCGGCGCCACACGAGTCGGCTGCCTGTTGCAACAGCCTTTTTTTTTTTTTATCTTCCTTCTTCTTTCTACACCTTTCACTCTGTATATATATCACGGACGCACGGATCGCCCCGGGGGTCTCCCGGGTCGGCGGACGGAGCCACGGTTTGCAGCGGGAGACGTTACAGCGGGGAGGAGCTAGTGCTAGCTAGCACTTGGCCGCCGCCCGGTGCTAATGGGAAACTCGACATACCGGGAGCTGTAGCGAAAACGAAGCGGGTGCCGGGCTGGAGTTTAGGCGGCGTGAAAGAAATATAAGACAGAATAATAAAGAGCGATGGCAAGAACCAAGCAGACCGCCCGTAAAATCTACTGGAGGAAGAAGCCCCCCAGGAGACAGCTAGCCACCAGGGCTGCTCGGAGAGGCGCTCTGGCCACCGGCAGAGTGAAGAGGCCTCGCCGTCACAGGTCCGTGGCTCTGAGAGAGATCCGTCGCTACCAGAAATCCACGGAGCTGCTCATCCGTAAGCTGCCCGTCCAGCGCCTGGTGAGGGAGATCGCTCAGGACTTCAAGACCGTCCTGCGTTTCCTGAGTTTCGCCGTCATGGCTCTGCAGGAGACCAGCGAGACCCACCTGGTGGTCTCTTCTTCGCTAAGGGGGTCACCATCATGCCCAAAGACTTCCAGCTGGCCCGCTGCATCCGCGGAGAGAGAGCTTAGACTTTCTGCTGCACATCCACCAGCCATAATGCTCTGCACTGTGTGTCTATATATATACATTTATAGTAATATGGACATATGTTTGCTAGATGTTGTTTTTTCTTGCCTTCTGATTGTTGCTCTGAGTGTTGCTGTCCCTGTGCTGTTGCAATCCTGGAATTTCCCCATTGTGGGACTAATAAAGGCTCATCTTATCTTATCTTATCTTATCTTATCTTATATCTATCTATTAGGCCACAATTTGGAAGCTTAATGGCTTGGGATGTGGACCTAATGGTTAGGGATGGAATGGAGGAAGTGACATTCACACGGTCAGATACAGTCTACCATCAAAATAATTTTGCAAACATTATTTTGAGGTGAAAATCTTTCATAGTGTTGCATTAAAACACACAAGATTAGCATGCTGTACTTCAGTTGTTCAAAAGAATAAGAATTCCCTGTCAAGATTCGGACCCCCTACACCCCAAGCACTCACCTTAACCACAACACCACACAACTGCTTTAGCTTGTGATCGAACGTTCTCAAATGATAAATGTTCAACTGAAAGGATTCCCAGCAGCATATTTACTTCCGCAAACATGAGTACCGAACAATTGACAGGACAGAACTTCTTGAACTTTGATGCAGCGCAGCAAAATAGACGTTGAAAACATTCAGAAATGTTTATGCACAAAATAAATGAGACCAGCTTCATTCCCATACATGCCAGATGACCAACTTTTTTTTTTTAAATGTACTGTTACTGTGCGCCTGTTATGTCTGATGGCTTCAGCCCCGAACGCCCCCCAATTTTGAAGTTGAGATTGATTAAAAAAAGACAGCACAAATCAGCTGTCTGTCATGCCTGCGGCATCTTCCACAGCAGAATTGTAGCATCTGTCTCACTTCAATGAGGAAAAATTCAGATGAAGTGACATGACCGTTCAGACTGAAGTCGCTTTTGAAAATATCAGATAAGTATCAGAATTAGGACCACATATAAAAGTGGCCTGGGTCTGGTGTGAAAAAAATCTGATCTGTGCCATTCAGACTGTCATTAAAAAAAAAAAAAAATCAGATATGGGTCACATTTGTACAAAAAAATCGGAACTGAGCATTAAAACCTGCAGTGTGACCGTAGCCTTAATGTGCATTACATAGTTTTTAAATTCACAGAAGTAGTATGTTGCACTTCAGAAGAAGGACCTGTCACCAGGAGGATTTGAACCTAGGTCACCTGGGTGGAAAACTAGCATCTTAACCCCTACATGACACAATTGCTTTGCCTCGCACACAGACTTCCTCATACACTAACAAAACGTTCCATTGACAAAAAAAAAAAAAAATGGCTGAAAGACATTTCATAAATATGATTTTAGGAACATTAACAGAATTGGATATGTTGGAAAGACCGCTATACTGTGCATGCGTAGGAGTGTTTACATGAGGGGACTGAGGGTGGAGGCTACAAGTCGGGGCAATGAGAAATGTGTGTGAAGTGTGCGTAACTGACCAGAAAGCAAGTCATTGTATGTTTACCCGTTTATTTTGAGTCTCTTTACCCTGTCTGGGTTGTATTCAATCACTGTAGTCATTGCATCGTTAGCATTTTTGAAGTAACACGGTGTGCTGTTTCCATGGCAGTTAATTAGTAACTAACGTTGTGATGTTGGATTATCATTCATGACCGTTACTTATTGTTGCCTGTGAATTTACTCTTATTCAAGTGCCTTATAGAAATATGGAGTGTCGTTACCTTATTGTGTGTAATATTTTTGATATAGAAAAGTGTGATTCACCATACAAATGTTAGCCTTTTAAAGGAGTGCCCTGTTCAGAGTGTTATTGACGTGTTTCACCACCAGGTGGAACTGCTGAATCACAAATGTAACTGCCTGCACTCAGCAGATCTGAGCATTCGTATTTGGTTTAGAATAAAGCTATGAGGATCTGCCTGTAGCGATGTATATTGAATGGATGTGTGTATTTATGTGTATTATGCATCATCCTTCCGCCACCTTTCATTTTCATCATCCCTAATTTGTAGTCATTTGTTCTGTATCTTTACAGACCATAAACTACCCACACATATGCAAACGAACCCCTGTACCTACTAACGACCACCTGGACATTAAACCTATGGCTTGATGTTCAGTGTGATAGACTGTTCCCTCCAAGTTTAATTAAACCTCTGGATTCCATTCACCCTCTTCTGTGTGTTCTAACCGACACCCTGGGAAGGCACCTACTCTAACGAACCACTACACCTACAGTCCTAGTTCTAGCTATCTAGAAAAAGCCAGTAAGAAAAGCCGGCAGCTTACTATTGAAACAATATGGCATATCACTATTATGATGCGCTTTCACCACAAGATCGCTCCAGATATGATCAAAAGCTACAAATCTGTTATCTCAAAAAGTGTCCCCTCCATCTACCAGCCAGTGTGTGGAAGAATGATTCGACAGTGTCCAGAAACAATATTGATAACTGCAAGTGGTCAGAACAGATGGAGACGTGGGTCATATCATCCCTCAGCCTCCGCATCCCATTATGAAAACGCAGTCTCCATCGGCAGATATTAGCCCACAATATTCTCCTTTGGTAATCTCTGCTGGCCAATGGGAATCTTAAAAACTTGAGTTTCTGATTGCCATCACCATCTTTCATAAGATGGCGATGGCTACATGAGTCAATTGCGCACCATTTCATCATTTTCTTTGTTTAAATTTAGCAAACATTTTCATTGAAATACATTGAGAACGATGTTTGTTTATAGCTTTTTTTTATTACTTATTTTGTACCCGTAGGTAGATTTGTTTTGCAGTCTGGTGACAAACCACCAGCTGCCGGTCGCTGCGTGCGCAAGCGCCCCTTAACTCCCTAACCTGCATGTTTTTGGCATGTGGGAGGAAACCGGAGAAATCCCGGAGTAAACCCACGCAAACACGGGGAGAACATGCAAACTCCACACAGATCACTGTTGGCCGGAGGCAGGGATCGAACCCACGGTCTCACGGTCCCCGCGATCCCCCGGCCGAGGGTAAAACTGTGCTGCCACAGTGCTAACCACTGCGCCACCGTGCCGCCTTGCTCTGCCGCTCGGGTTAAGTTTACGCCATCGGTGACGTAAGAGCAGACAGCCCTACTGTAACCAGTAAGAATTTAATTTTGACTAGGAGGAAGTCAATTACAGATGTCTAAAAGTTCACTGTCGATAGGAAAGTGGTTTGTTTTAATGTTAAAACGGCTTGTCTCAGAAGCACCCTTTATCGCCCTCACCCACGTCTCTCCTTTGAAATGCGTCTTCTCACTATTCAACTCACCAGCTTTGCTAAACTCACCGTCACCCCACCTGCCTCACCCACCAAATCCCCCGCTGCGTCACCAAAAACACGAACCACCACCTCATTCACTTTACTTTCCACCTCAGCCGTTTCCCTGATCTCCTCTTCTGCTTCACCCACACCATAACCCCTCTCGTCACTCACCGCGGTGATGCCTTCGTCCAAGCTCTGCTCCACCTGTAACATCTGACCTGCTGTAACCCCGATGCCGGGAATTATCTGAGTCACGATGTTACGCTCGCGTCGACACCGCCCACTCTTCTACCTTTTTTTTTTTTTCCCAACTTTATTTCATGGCTGCTGTGACAGGGTCTCTTGGTCGGTTGGAGACGGCGCGTACGACGTCGGTAAAGTTGGCAAGGTGTTCTCAAATTCGGACTTTGCGGATCAATAACTCTTGAACAAAACATCGTTAAAACATAAACCACACTAATCTAATACATTGGTAAAGTGGACAAAGTGCAACAACCTCATTTTCATTAAACAGAGCCGTCCTCTGAGCTCCAGCAGTTACCTTGGTGTCTATGTGCTGCCGTGGGGGACACGAATGCGCAGGGACCGTCTGCAAATTGCAACTCCGAGGGGGAAAAAAAGCAACAAAATTAAATACTGTCATGATTATATGGTGAAGCGTCACCAGAATCAGTTCATACGTCAATTGTGTCGTTTTGGTCAGACTTAAATGCTTAGTTTGCATAAATTTTATTTTTCATAGTTTGGGGAAATATTTATTTAAAAAAATATTCAGTAACTTGAAAATTACAAAGTGTGGCTTCAGCAAAATCACCTCACATGCAATCCATCTTCTTGTAGTCAGACTACAACACATAGTTTGAATTAAAGACATTTTTTTCATAGCTTTTGGGAATATTTATTAGTATTGAATTTCAGCATCATCAAGGTTAGTGCTACTAAATACTGGCCAGCCACTAGGGTCTCCTGTTAGTAACACGTGTTACTTGGACCCCAAAAAATATCATAGGTGAGGGAAATATGTATTAGAAATGAAAACTTCCAAACAATAAATAAAATCCAATAGCTTCTCAGGTATGAAGTGCAGCTGTATCAAAATCACCTCACACATCATCGATCATCTGATGATACTACTCCCTGAAAATGGGTAAAAACATTTTTTCATAATTTCTGGAAATATTTATTTGAAATAAAATTCAATAGCTTCTTTGATATTAAGTGCACCTTCAACAAAATCACCTCACACATCATCTGTTACCTGATGATCATACAACATCTCTTAGTTTGGCTAAAAACATTTTGTCTTTTTTTTTTTGGAAATATTTATTTGAAATAGAATTCAATAGCTTCTCAAGTATAAAGTGCAGCTTCATCAAAATCACCATCATCTGATGGTCATACTGCATGACTTAGTTTGGGTAAAAAAAAATGTTTTCATATTTTCTGGAAATATTTATTTGAAACAAAATTCAACCGCTTCTCAGGTATTAAATGCAGCTTCACCAAATCACTTCACACATCATCCATCGTCTGATGATCATACTACATTCCTTAGTTTGGGTAAAAATCTTTTTTTTTTGGGGGGGGGGGTATTTATTTGAAATAAAATTCAATAGCTTCTCAGGTATTCAGTGTAGCTTTGTCAGATTGGCTGGACAAGCAGCCTGAGTGCAAAGTGCAATCACCACGAGAACACACAAAGACTGTTTGACCTTTTATTAGAATTTTTCAAAACCGCAATCTTGGGGAAAATGCCAGTCACTCGCCAGATAAGCAGGAGCCCTGCGCAGGATAGACGAGGCTGGTTAGGGAGGAATGGAGAAATAATGGGAGACAAATTATACCACTTACGTGAGAGATGAGAAGAGACCAGCACAGAGTCCAGCAAAGGAGAAGAACCACCAGGTAAGAACTGCCGGTCGGGTGTGATTATAGAGGTCTGACCAGGTGGAGAGGATGGGCTGACTTGAGGAGGAGCAACAGGCTGGCGAGCGCACCAAATCCCTGAAAACGCACCGCTTCATGTGAAGCAACCTGGAAGAGATGGAAAAAAGGAATGTAAGGCGAGGTCATAAACAACACAACCACTTACGAGTGAGCTGTCTGCTGGAGCAGTATACCCAAATGAGCCAGCATTGAATCACTGAAGAGCACTTCCTTATAAATGCTGGCCCAGCAGGAATCAGCAGGTGTGTCTGATGAGGAAGCCGGTGACTTTATTAAAAATAACTTGTTTTGTGAACACAAATGCCTTGATTTCTTTGCATGTATGGATTACTTGGGTTGTTACTGATACCTGGTGAAAATCTCAGGTCAATGGCTCAATCAGAAATACGTTTAATGAGAAAAATATTAACGTGTTAAAAAGTTATTTCCCCCCTGTATATAGCAAACAAAAGAGGAACTAGTATAGAGCCCTGAGGCACCCCACAAGCTAAAGCAGCAGACTCCGAGATAAAAGAACCAACAGTTAGCAAAAAACTTCTGTTAGAGGGATAAGAGGAAAACCATTCTAAGGCTTTCCCAGATAACTCTACCCTCTCTCTCAGCCTTTGTAATAAGATTTGATGATCCACTGTATCAAAAGCTGTGTTAAGATCCAGTAGCACTAAAACAGAACATTAGCCAGCATATGATTACATTAGAATATCGTTAGACACTCTGAGAAGAGCAGACTCAGTTGAATATTTCTGACGAAAACTGTCAGAAAAAATTATGTGTATGCATATTATCATTTTTATATAATCCAATCTAGTATATATATATCTGTATGTAACTGTCTGCTGAAAAATACTAAAACTGTCTGTGTATTAGAAGTTTTGTACATGATGCATGAAGATTGAAGTTGTTTTTCTTATTTTAATTATGTTGAAATTCCAGTTGTCCTTTGATGGCAGATTTATCTTAAAACAGTTGCCTGCACCTGCCTTAGAGAACAGCTACTCCCTAGAGCACAGGGCCATCCTGATAACATGGGACTGTTACTCCTCAGAACACAGGAAGCAAAGCCCTTTTTTGGAGCTGTTCCCCTTCCTTCAGTGTCAGCATGTTTTATCTGACCATGTAACTGCTGTGTGTGTGTGTGTGTTTGACTATGCAACTGCTGTGTATAAAATGACTGAACTGAGAGGATTACCTCCAGTACTGATCTCCTGTAACCAGGATTTGTGCTCCTTGCATTGCAAGTAAACAAAAGCTCATGAGAAATAGAATTTTGTGTCTTGAATCTTTATTGAGGTAACGAACTAATATACGATCACTTTTATGAGTTTCTAGATTCCTGACATACGTGGTGCCGGTGACCCGGATGGACAACAGGCTAGAGGGTGCCAGAAGCGACGCCTTCTCTGGGTTGAAATCCGTGCGCACGGTCTGACCACTGGTCAGCTTTGGAAACCCGCCTTCTGGGAACTCCGGAGGAGGACCGGCGCCCTGGCTCTCCCTAGTTGACGTCCATCCTCGATAATAAAGAGAAAGAAGCTAGCAGTCATAAAGTAAGTGACGTCTTTTGTTATTAAGTGTAAGGATACAGTGAGTTTCCTGTATTATGGTCAGGGACCATAAAAGTCAGTATACACTCAGTACGTTACAAGAATCTCCTAATCCATCCTGAGTGAGTAATGTAACAAAGAGCCACAAGAACCTTTTTTAAAAATCAATAAGTGAGTGTTGCTCATAAGTCTGAAAAGAGTGTAATGGTAGATAAAAGGTTTATTTAGGTTGTGATACCTGGTCTGGGACCAAAAAAGAATATCGGGTCGTCTGGGACGTAATGGTAGTGTGTTGAACCGAAATAACACACTTTTCCTGGTAAAATACTTTAATTCCTGTGGAATTAACAAAGGCTAAAAATGGGTAATTGCGCAGGAAAAACAGAAAACAAGAAAAAGTCTAAACAAAAGAAAAAAGAAGAAACGGCATGTCGAACAGTTAAAAATTATAATTACCATTTAAAGGAAAAAGAGCAAATAAAGGATCCTGAAAAATATTTAAATAAATGGGAAAAAGATTATTCTTTCAAACCCACACTGAATGTGGATGAATGTGCAGTCCTAGTATCAACTGTAAAACTTATAACTAAAGGCAATAAGAAAGGGAGAAGTAAGCTAAGTTCTGAACTTAAATGTGCCAATCTCTGGGCAATGGCGGCTATAGACGCCAAAGCCAAATCAGATCAAGGGAGAAAAAATGATGAAAAAGAAAAAAAACAAAAAACCAAGGTATAAGAGTCAAAACAGCGAGGAGCCCTTGTTAAGTCACGGGGAGGAGGAAGCACATCCTCCCCCGTCTCACTCAACTTCTGATCCTAAGGAGGGTCCTTATAATGCATTAATGAAAGAGGGGCAGCCAAAACAAGACAGGCTGTATTTTAAACCTTGGACCCCCCAAGAAATAATTCAGGCGGCCAAGAGCATACCAAATCCTGAAGAAGATTTGACCAGGTGCATTCGGGAGCTTAAAGATTTGTTGTTAATACACTATTTAGGTCCCTCAGAAATGTTTAAAATACTGAGAACTGTGTGTGGTGAAAAAGTGAATGAATATATAAATGAACATTTTGACCCTGATTATGAAGACAAAATTGCTGGGGTAACATTTTTAAAGGACACGTGGAAAGAATATAAAGGTAAAATGTTGAAGGTCATTGAAGATGTTCAAAAATACTATGCTACACCATCCTCATTAAATGAAATGGTAGGGTTGCGCATGAAAAAGGATGAAGATCTAGGCGAATTTTGGGCCAGATTTATGACAAAATTTAAGAAAACTATGGGGGGACTGCCTAATGCTGCCATGGAAGACGAGCCCTATAGGGACTTGTTTAAATACAGTTTTCTAGAAGCATTACCTACTGATCTGTCCACAATGGTAAGGTCAACTTGCATTAATTTGAAAACATGTACATTGGCTGAATTTAAAGAGCATGTGTTACATGCAGGGGACACGTTGATGCAGAAGAAAAAAGTTAAAAGTAGGACAGCTCCACTGCTCCTGAGCAGTGTAGAGGGTGAGGAGGAAGTGTTTGTTGCACGGATGGTGCAAGGTGGGGCTAGACCCAAGACAGGCAGGTCAATGCAAGTGAATGATGGAAATCAAAATGATTATGGAGGTGAGAATAGACAAGGACCCTCAGACAGAAGAGCATGACTAACCGACTGTGATGAACTCTCTTCTGAGGACAAACAGACAGTACTGGACCAACAGAAAAGACTATCTGAAGTGTTGACAAGGCCTAATGAGACTTTGGACTTGACTATGTGCAGCAGTGCGTTGTCTGCCCCTACAATATGGTTACTAGTAAATGGAAAAGAGGTTGAATTTCTTTGTGACACAGGAGCCACACGCACTACTGTTCGCAAAATCCCCAAAGGTGCTAAATTTACTGGAAGAACTATTAAAGTTCAAAATGCAGGAGGTGGAACAACAACTGAGAGCCTTTATGGCCCAATTACATTAACAGACTCCTCCACAGGCAAAGCATGTATTTCAGAAGTGGTTGTGGCACTCTCCTGCCCAGTAAATTTACTCGGGAGAGATGTATTATTCAAACTTGACATTATATTAGGCCCAAATTTAAAAAATAAAAGAAGGATGACTACACTGATTTAAAGGATTCTGACTTTACAGATGTGATGTTTATATGATTTTGCACTGCGGGATACATTTATAATGGTGTAACAACATCATATTTCAGAAATGTGATAGCAATGAGGAATGTGCTTCTCCTGATTCAGCGGTGGCCAAGCTGGGTCAGGGTGAACTACATTGCACTCCATAATTTACCAAGGAATGTATGAAATAGGGGCATTCCTTGTAAAACATTAAATCAAATTCTAATTGGGCAAAACGTCCGCCTTTCCTTTGACTGAAAGGGTGTGACACAATATTTCAAATTCAACCTATCTGTGTTCAACTGGACAAACTGATCTTATTTATCAATGCTGAAGCATATCAAAAATGCACAGATAGTTATTTTCTTTTTCTTAAGTAGAATTTGTAAACTATTTCAAGAGATGTCACAAAAAGAAGCTATAATTATTGAAATCTTATTTTTGAAGGAACTGGGCTACCTGCAAATTTTATTTAAAATTAAAATTGTTAGCACACTTCCTTTCAGTAAAGTCAAACAAATACCCTGTAACTTTGCTGCATGTGAGTCTCCATGTATCAAAACAGGGGGTATCAAAGAAATTAATTAACAAATAATTAGCAATCCTCAGAAAAATAGATAATGCATAAAAAAAATTATCAATAAATGATTGATGATGAATTCAATTCAACTTTATGTACATAAGCGCTTCTCATTTCATTTTCTGTAGTACCCAGGATAAACATATGGCTACAGTTATAACTAAAATACATGCTGGGCAATACAGACCACTTTTTATTATTCATGGGATAATACAAATAAGAAGATCATGCCCTCTATTATGTTGTGAAGGGGGTTTTGCAGCAGGACAACCATTCCATATTGTTACCAGCTAGACTATTGTCGTACACTATAACCTTGTTGTCACAGCCACACCTTAAGCTTGTACCAAATTCCTTGTGGTTATTTACTGATGGCTCATTTAAAAAAAAAAAAAAAAAAAAGGGGCAACAGAGGAGCGAGCGGTGGTTCTCTCTCCCATCAGCAAGGGGGGGGGGGGGTAAACGGCAGCTCTCTCTCTCTACTTAGCAAGGGAAAAAGCGAGCGACAGGCTTGCTTAGTAAAAAAATAGAAGTGTGCTTATGCTGTAACAATGTTGTCTGGGGTCCTGATTGTGTAAAAATTCCACAACCTGCATCACCTCCAACAGCTGAACTATTGGCTACTAACCTGAATGTAACTTATCTGTACAGACAGTAAATATGCTTATAACGCATGCCACCTGCATACTGTTACCTTGAATCTGCGGGGGTTTGTCACCTCCACAGGAAAACCAGTAAATATCGATAGCAATTATTGCAGCTACGTAATGTTTTGATGCTACCACGTTATGTGGCAGTTATTCACTGCCCTGCCCACACTAATGGCACTGACTTGTTTAACTGCAGTAATCGCTTGGCTGATAACGCTGCTCACTGTACTGCTATTAATCTTTTAGGAACCATCTGTTTTATTAATGATATTGATGTTTTAAAAGATTGTTAAAATAATATGGACCTTCCTCCTGTTTCATATGTAAATAATTAGATATACATTTGGCTTGCCTGACGAAAATTTGCTCTGCCACCCACATTATATAAATGAGCTGTCCTGGTGGCACATGGCCAATCATGTGCCAACAGGAGGGAAATCAATGAATGATGAGGATGTTGGAAAAACTGTCCTAATATTTTGAAAGAAGTAACAAAAACATGCCAAAAGTGCATCATTTGTTTATAAAATAATGCTCAAGGAGCAATGGAAAGCTACAATATTGCTTGGTGTTGATTAACACCTTCACAAAGTGGACAGAAATTTGTCCCACATCCTCAGCAAATGCCGCATTTGTGTGTAAAACTCTAGTAAATTATGTTTTTCTGTTTTTGGGGTTCCAGAACTGATTTATGCAGATAATGAAACTCATTTTACAGCACAAACAGTTCAAGACTTAATCCAAGCTGTAAGGTCAAATTTCATAGTATCTACCACCCACAAAGTACAGGTTTTGTAAAAAGAAAAATGGTACAATCAAACAAATGCTGGAAAAAACTATACATGGAAAGGGTATTACTTGGCCAGAAGCCCTGAAATTAGTCAGACTAACCATTAACTCTATACTAGACCTAAAGACAGGATTATCACCTTTTGAATGTGTTTTTCACTGTCCTTATGTATTACCTGACCTCTCACCACTAACCACGCCTAACAAATACACAGATCTTGGTGAACATCTCAGGGAATGTTTTGATCCTGTCAGAAGCTCTCTCTCCTCCACAGAAAAAAGCGGATAACCCGTTGCAACTTGGAGGCTAAGTAAAGAACCACCACCGACAACACTGGACACTCCCACTCCCACTGCAGTACGTATTGCTGAATGACCATCTTGGATTCACGTTAAAAGACTACGGGTGCCTGTAAGGGAACTAACTAACCTGTTTCCCTGAGTAAGTCCAGTTACAAAGGGGGCGTGTCCTTTTAAGGACAAGGCCGTCTCAACCCTGGTGAAGAAAGAGGCCCGGAGGGGTACTCTCTCAGGTGGAAGCATGGCACCAAAATTATTGATGACTCTGTGTTCAGCACTTCTCCTGACAGTGGGGTGGTAATCTCTTTCTGATTCAAGGACAAGGAACCCACGAAGCACGGACAATGAACAATACGTGGATTACATGCATAACCTGTGGTACCAGACAATGGTGGTTTCAGTGAGAGGACTGGGAATCAATACTTCTTGCTATGTGTGTTCATTGCTACCCCATTCACACAAGACTGCAATACCCATGATCCCTGCTCCACTGAGTGAAGAGGAAACACCCGGAGCGACAATAGCGATGAACTCTCTGTTTAATACAAGCAATAATGTTGGACATTGGTTGGTGGGTAAACTATCTGGAAAACAGAGAATTAGTGATTTTAAAGGTATTATGAGTACTCTTTTTCCAATGTATGGCAGTGCTCTAGCTATACACCACATAAATGCATTAGCATGGACAATGGAAAATCTGACTGTATTAATGGAGCAAGGATTCACAACTTTAAATGAAGAACAAAAATTAGCCATTTGAATGATATTTTACACTTACAGCATGGGTTAGATGAAGATAAAGGTTGGGGCTCCTGGGATTGGTTTCAAAGTAGAACTTGGTGGCAGATTCTTTTGAAATAGTTAACCCCATTGATTGTGATATTAATCTTATTCTGTGTGCTTTTCATGTGTGTCATTCCCTGTATAAGGTCCATAATAAATAGAGCTCTTGCTCAACAGTCTTACATGTTACAATCTGTTATGCTCCAACGGGAAGTTCCTGTACAATATACTGACTTGAGACAACAAAGTAATGGTGATTGTGATGACAGAACCACTGTTTAGATTTGGAAGTGATGCTCAATGAATGTCAATGTAGAAAATCGTGAGAAGATACATTGTACTGATGATTGCATGTGATTTAAATTGATAAAAATGATAAACAGGAGGGAATGTCAGAAAAAATTATGTGTATGCATATTATCATTTTTATATAATCCAATCTAGTATATATATATCTGTATGTAACTGTCTGCTGAAAAATACTAAAACTGGCTGTGTATTAGAAGTTTTGTACATGATGCATGAAGATTGAAGTTGTTTTTCTTATTTTAATTATGTTGAAATTCCAGTTGTCCTTTGATGGCAGATTTATCTTAAAACAGTTGCCTGCACCTGCCTTAGAGAACAGCTACTCCCTAGAGCACAGGACCATCCTGATAACATGGGACTGTTACTCCTCAGAACACAGGAAGCAAAGCCCTTTTTTGGAGCTGTTCCCCTTCCTTCAGTGTCAGCATGTTTTATCTGACCATGTAACTGCTGTGTGTGTGTGTGTGTGTTTGACTATGCAACTGCTGTGTATAAAATGACTGAACTGAGAGGATTACCTCCAGTACTGATCTCCTGTAACCAGGATTTGTGCTCCTTGCATTGCAAGTAAACAAAAGCTCATGAGAAATAGAATTTTGTGTCTTGAATCTTTATTGAGGTAACGAACTAATATACGATCACTTCTATGAGTTTCTAGATTCCTGACAAAAACCCAACTGAAATTTATCAAAAACATTGTGGTAATTAAGAACATCAGTGAGCTGCTAGGCTACAACTTTTTCTCACAGGGGATCGCCTGATTGCTGGGGTCTTTCTGCAACTGTGGGGGTCCCCCCTTCAGTTGATAGTGCTATGAGATGACTGTTGTTGTGAAATGGCGCTATATAAATAAAGTTGAATTGAATTGAATTGAATTGAATTGAACTTTTTCCAATATCTTGGAAACAAAGGGAAATTTAGAGATGGGGCTATAGTTTTCATAGTGTGCTGGGTCAAGGTTAGGCTTTTTTAAAGGAGGTTGAATAATAGCATGTCTAAAATAAGAGGGAACACAACCAGATTCAAGAGAGCTGTTAAAGATGGTGACCAGAGAGGTACCTACAATGCTCATTACCTGCTTCAACATGGGAGAGGGTACAAAATCAAATGTGCAGGAGGAGGACGTCATAAAGGCCATCAGATCTGACAAGTCCTTTAAAGACATTAATGAAAAGGAACTTTGCTGTTTTGGGGAACAGACTGAGGGTGAAGGCAAACATTTCACAAAACTACCCCTCACAGTTGCAACTTTGTCCACAAAAAAGAACAAAAATTTATTGCAGTCATTGACTGATTGAACTGGAGGAGAAGACGGAGAAGGGTTGACTATGGAATTAATTATATCAAAGAGTGTCTTAGGATTGTTCCTGCTGATGGAGATCAAATTGGAGAAGTTGGAAGTCCTTGCTCCTTTCACCATGGTATTAAGAACCATTAAAAGTTCTGATACAGCCAATGTACCTCAAGCTTAATGGATTTTCAGTCTTTCCACCTTTTGACATTTGAAACGATGTATGTCATCATTTAACCAGGGAGAACACTTAACAGTACGGCCAGTCCTAGTTGTTAGAGGAGCAACTTTGTCCATAATGTCACAACAGTGTGTGTTAAAGTATTGAACCATGTTCTCAATGTGTTTATGAGAGGATAAAATCACTGTGCTGTTAAAAGCTTCAGAAAATTTTGCAGCAGAGATGATCAATGGCATGAAAACATTTCACAGGCCTGCCAATAAAACTATCCAGTTTAAAAGATAAATTAAAAAGAACACAAAAATGGTCTGACAAAGGAGGTACTTGAGTTGTAACATTATTCACATTAAGACCAAGAGTAAAAACAAGATTGACAATATTTCCTTTAGAGTGTGTGGAGTGGGCAAGGTTCACCACTTTGTGAACAACTGTGTGGGCAAATAGTCCAGTAGTACAAGAACAATGTCTCTCAATGTACAATTGCAAGGAATTTGGGAGTGCATCATCCCATAATATAATATCATCAAAAGATTAAGAAAAATCTGGAGAAATTTCTGCATGTAAGTGGCAAGGCCAAAAACCAGCATTGAATGCCCATGACTTTTGATGCCTAAAGCAGCACTGCATTAAAAACTGACATCATTCTGTAAAGAATACTACCATGTGGGCTCAGGAACATTTCGGAAATCCATTGCCAGTTAACACAGTTTGTCGCTACATCTACAAGTGCAAGTTAAAACTCTACCATGCAAAGCAAAAGTCATATCAACATCCAAAAAGGCAGCTTTTTCCTTTGCCCCCAAGCTCATCTGAGATGGACTGATGCAAAATGGAAAAGTGTGCTGTGGTCTGAGGAGTCCACATTTCAAATTGTTTTTGGAAATCATGCACATCATGTCCTCCAGGCATAAAGAGGAAAAAGTCCATCCAGATTGTTGTCAGTACAAAGTTCAAAAGCTAGCATCTGTGATGGTATGGGGGGGTGTTAGTGACATGGTATGGATAACTTGCAAATCTGTGAAGGCACCATTAATGCTGAATGGTATATACAGGTTTTGGAGCTACATATTTTGCCATCCAAGCAACATCTTTTTCAGAGATGCCCCTGCTTATTTCAGCAAGACAGTGTCAGCCCACATTCTGCACATGTTACAACAACATAGCTCTGTAGTAAAAGAGTGCAGATACTAGACTGGCCTGCCTGTAGTCCAGACCTGTTTCCCATTGAAAATGTGTGGCACATTATGATGCGAAAATACAGTATACCAACAGATACTCCGGACTGCTGAGCAACTGAAGTCATACATCAAGCAAGAATGGGAAAGAATTCCACCTACAAAGCTCCAACAATTAGGGCGCATTCACACGGCCACTGTTTGACCCAGAATAAAGGACCAAAGTGTGCATTCCGTGGATAGTTCGGTTCATTTGGTTCCATCTGAATGTGCCTTGAACTCTGGTGCAGCACCAAACACGCAAACTCTGGTCCCCCTGAAAAGGGGGGGTCTTGGTTCACTTGCAAACACAGTCTGGTGTGCTTCGCTTGCCATGTGAATGCAAACGGAGTATCCAGCGGACCAAAGGGCGGAAGTGCCCCTCAGCGTTTATGTAACAACAGCAACATACCCCAGATAACAAATTACATCTGGCCCAGATCTGGCCCACTTATGGCGTGGAATGACGGAGATGACTCAACCTGAGTCCAGCTGCCAGAAGTCAGCCACAAGAGGGCCAGATGTGGACCACATCTCACAAATGGTGTGGGTCACATCTGGGCCAGATGTGGACCACATCTCACAAATGGCGTGGGCCATAAGTGGGCCAGATGTCTGAGACATGTATGGCCCAGTTCTGGCCCACACCTAGAAGTTGGTGATGACATAACCTGTGTCCAGCTGCCAGAAGTCAGCCACAAGAGTGCTAGATGTGGGCCACATCTCACAAATGGTGTGTGCCACACCTGGGCCAGATGGGTGACTGATGGGCTACATCTGTGCCAGATGTGGACCACACCTCACCAATGGCATGGGCCATAAGTGTGCCAGATGCCTGAGACAGTGTCTGGCCCAGTTCTGGTCCACACCTTTCTTCTGGCTGACATATGTCGTGGAATGACAGCCATGACTCAACCTGAGTCCGGTTGCCAGAAGTCAGCGACAATAGGGCCAGATGTGGGCCACATCTCACAAATGGGATGGGCCACATCTGGACCAGACTGGTCACTTATGGGGTGCAACTGGGCCAGATGCGGACCACATCTCACGAATGGCTTGGGCCATAAGTGTTATAAGATAAGATAAGATAAGCCTTTATTAGTCCCAC
The DNA here is from genome assembly GCA_020510985.1 of Pholidichthys leucotaenia. Lineage (NCBI taxonomy): Eukaryota > Metazoa > Chordata > Actinopteri > Cichliformes > Pholidichthyidae > Pholidichthys > Pholidichthys leucotaenia. The sequence goes on from CM035847.1 coordinate 132,760,734, forward strand.
AATGGGGAAATTCCAGGATTGCAACAGCACAGGGATAGCAACACTCAGAGCAACAATCAGAAGGCAAGAAAAAAACAAAAAACAAAAACAAGAGCAACGAGTATACATACACTACTGTTCAAAAGTTTGGGGTCACCCAGACAATTATTTTGTGTTTTCCATGAAAAGTCACACTTATTTACCACCATGAGTTGTAAAATGAATAGAAAATAGTCAAGACATTGACAAGGTTAGAAACAATGATTTGTATTTGAAATAATAATTTTTTCCTTCAAACTTTGCTTTCGTCAAAGAATCCTCCATTTGCAGCAATTACAGCATTGCAGACCTAACATGATTGCACAAGGGTTTTCTAATCATCCATTAGCCTTCTGACGCAATGAGCAAACACATTGTACCATTAGAACACTGGAGTGATAGTTGCTGGAAATGGGCCTCTATACACCTATGTAGATATTGCACCAAAAACCAGACATTTGAAGCTAGAATAGTCATTTACCACATTAGCAATGTATAGAGTGTATTTCTGATTAGATTAAAGTTATCTTCATTGAAAAAAAAGTGCTTTTCTTTCAAAAATAAGGAAATTTCAAGTGACCCCAAACTTTTGAACGGTAGTGTATGTACATATAAATATAAATATATAGACACACAGTGCGGAGCATTGTAGCTAGATGGAATAAATATATAAATATTTTTCCACACGGCGCCACACGAGTCGGCCGCCCTTTGCAACAGCGGCTCGATTCCGAGTCTTTTTTTCCCTCCCTCTCTCTTTTTGATCCGTTTTTTTTTTTCACTCCATTTATATCACGGACACACAGATCATCCCAAATGTCTCCTGAGCCTGTGGACGGAGCCACTGTTTACAGCAGGAGGCGATACAGCAGGGAAGAGCTGCTAGCATTCAACCGCAACCCGGTGCCATTGGAAAAACTCAACATACCGAGAGAACTGAGGCGAAAACGCCGCGGCTGCCGGGCTGGAGTAAGGCGGAGGACAAAAAATATAAGGTACAGACCATCGCTTCCATCTATTGTCATGGGAAATGTACGGTCGTTACTGGGAAAGGTAGATGAGCTAGGGGCTATCTGCCGTTACGATAGCACATACCGGGAGTGCTCTCTCCTTTTGTTTTCTGAGACGTGGCTAACTGAACTAGCAGCAGATGCTAACATTGAGCTGGAGGGTTTCCACATTATACGGGCAGACCGAACACCAGACAGTGGCAAAGCAAGGGGCGGTGGAGTGATAATGTACACTACCGTTCAAAAGTTTGGGGTCACTTGAAATTTCCTTATTTTTGAAAGAAAAGCACTTTTTTTTCAATGAAGATAACTTTAATCTAATCAGAAATACACTCTATACATTGCTAATGTGGTAAATGACTATTCTAGCTTCAAATGTCTGGTTTTTGGTGCAATATCTACATAGGTGTATAGAGGCCCATTTCCAGCAACTATCACTCCAGTGTTCTAATGGTACAATGTGTTTGCTCATTGCGTCAGAAGGCTAATGGATGATTAGAAAACCCTTGTGCAATCATGTTAGGTCTGCAATGCTGTAATTGCTGCAAATGGAGGATTCTTTGACGAAAGCAAAGTTTGAAGGAAAAAATTATTATTTCAAATACAAATCATTGTTTCTAACCTTGTCAATGTCTTGACTATATTTTCTATTCATTTTACAACTCATGGTGGTAAATAAGTGTGACTTTTCATGGAAAACACAAAATAATTGTCTGGGTGACCCCAAACTTTTGAACATGTTATAATCCCTTTGAGGGCCTGGTCCTCAGTGTTGGGCACTTTAGCAATTCCAGGTTAAACCCAATTTTATTTGCCATAGTTTATCGTCCCCCATCAACCTATTCAGAATTTTTATCCGAATTTGCTGATTTCTTAGCTGATTTAGTGCTGAAATCTGATAGAATAATTATAGTAGGGGACTTTAATATACATGTGGATGTAAATAGTGACTGCCTTAATGTGGCTTTTAATTCAATATTAGACTCGATTGGGTTTTCTCAGAAAGTAGGAAATTCTACTCATTACCTCCACCATACATTGGACCTTGTTCTGATATATGGCATAGAAATAGAAAATCTTGTAGTGTCTCCTCATAACCCTGTACTGTCAGACCATTGTCTGTTAACCTTTGATTTTACTATTTCTGACTATTTGGCTCCTAAAGAAAAATATTATCACAGTAGATGCCTCTCAGATGATGCTGTTTCCAAATTTATGCAGATTGTTTCCTCTATGCCATGTGTCAACACAACGGAAATAAGCTATAGACAGCTTGCTCCTTCTGTAATTGATAACATGGTAGATAGTGTTTCAGCTTCTCTGCATCAGGCTCTAGACTTGGTGGCCCCCTTAAAAAAGAAAAAGTCTAATCAGAGATTTTTAACTCCTTGGTTCAACACAGAAACTCGTAGCTTAAAACAGAAGACTCGTCAATTAGAAAGAAAATGGCGCTCTACTAATTTAGATGAAATCTATTTAGCTTGGAGAAATCATCTTTTAATTTATAAAAAATCTCTTAGAAAAGCTAGAACGAGTTATTACTCTGCATTAATAGAAGAGAACAAGAATAATCCCAGGTTTCTTTTCAGTACTGTAGCCAGGTTGACAAAGAGTCAGGACTCTGTCAATCCTAGCATCCCCTTAGAGCTTACTAGTCAGGACTTTATGAACTTTTTCAATAATAAAATTTCATCCATCAGAGATAAAATCAATCAGATTCTTCCCACAGTTAACTTAAATACTGTAACTACTACAACTCCTTCTATTGATGTCTGTCTTGATGAGTTTACTCCAATCGACCTTTGTGAGTTAGACAAAATAGTTTCCTCATCCAAACCTTCAACTTGTCTTTTAGACCCTATTCCTACCAGGTTACTTAAAGAAGTCTTCCCACTTATTGGTAGCTTTATTCTTCATATAATCAATTCTTCATTAACTTTAGGCCATGTACCGCAGGCTTTTAAAACAGCTGTAATTAAACCCTTACTCAAAAAGCCAACGCTAGATCCAGGAGCTTTAGCTAACTATAGACCAATCTCTAATCTCCCTTTCATTTCAAAAATCTTAGAAAGAGTTGTTGCTACGCAATTATTTGACCACCTGCAGGGAAATGGTTTACTTGAGGAGTTTCAATCTGGGTTTAGAATCCATCATAGTACTGAAACAGCCTTAGCGAAGGTCACTAACAACCTCCTCATTGCATCTGATAATGGACTAGTTTCTGTACTTGTCCTTTTAGATCTTAGTGCAGCTTTTGATACTATTGATCATAATATTCTACTTGATAGATTAGAACACTATGTTGGACTTAATGGAACTTCGTTGCAGTGGTTTAGATCTTATTTATCTGATAGGTTCCAGTTTGTTCATGTAAATGATGAGTTTTCTCTCAGCTCAAAGCTTAGTCATGGAGTTCCACAGGGATCTGTGCTTGGCCCTACTCTTTTTAGTTTATATATGCTTCCGTTAGGCAACATTATTAGAAAGCACTGTATACATTTTCACTGTTATGCAGATGACACACAATTATACCTGTCAATGAAGCCAGATGATACTAATCAATTAGCCAAGTTAGAAGCCTGTCTTAAGGAAATCAAAGCTTGGATGACTTGTAATTTCCTGCTATTAAATTCAGATAAGACTGAAGTCATTCTTGTTGGTCCAAAAAACCTTAGAAATTCCTTTCCAAATCAAACTTTCAGTTTGGATGCAGTTACTCTTTCTCTTAATAGCTCTGTGAGGAACCTTGGAGTTATTTTTGATCAGGATTTGTCCTTCAATTCACATATTAAATTTGTTTCTAAGACTGCCTTCTATCATTTGCGTAATATTGCCAAGATTAGGAGCATCTTGTCTCAGAGTGATGCTGAGAAGCTGATCCACGCTTTTGTTAGCTCGAGATTAGATTATTGTAATTCTTTATTATCAGGCTGTCCTAAAACATCTTTAAAAAGTCTTCAGCTGATCCAAAATGCTGCAGCAAGAGTTTTAACAGGTACTAGAAAGAGAGATCATATCTCTCCGGTTCTGGCCTCCCTTCATTGGCTTCCCATAGAGTTTAGAATTAAGTTTAAAATCCTTCTTCTTACTTACAAAGCTCTAAACAATCAGGCTCCTTTTATTTAAAAGATCTGATACTACTGTATCATCCTAACAGAGCACTACGCTCCCAAAATGCAGGTTTACTTGTATTACCTAGAATCTCCAAAAGTACAATGGGAGGCAGAGCCTTCAGTTATCAAGCTCCTCTCCTGTGGAATCAGCTGCCAATCTGGATTCGGGAGTCAGACTCGATCTCTGTTTTTAAGAATAGGGCTAAAACCTACCTTTTTGATCTAGCCTACAATTAGGGAGGGATCATGTGTTTCTGAACCCTCCCTTAGTTATGCTGCTAATAGGTTTAGTCAGCCGGGGGACCTCCAGTAATGCACTGGGCCTCACTCCTTTCCTCACTCTCTATGAAATTTTTTTTTTTTTGCTGGTCATTAACATTTGTTTGTTCTCTCCCATAGATTGAGTCCCCATCGTGCTGTTTGCTCTCTACATGTCTGTTCTTTTCTTCTTCTCTGTCCCCTCACCCCCCAGCCAGTCGCAGCAGATGACTGCCCCTCCCTGAGCCTGGTTCTGCTGGAGGTTTCTTCCTGTTAAAAGGGAGTTTTTCCTCTCCACCGTCGCCAAGTGCTTGCTCACAGGGGATCGCCTGATTGCTGGGGTCTTTCTGCAACTGTGGGGGTCCTCCCTACAGTTGATAGTGCTATGAGATGACTGTTGTTGTGAAATGGCGCTATATAAATAAAGTTGAATTGAATTGAATTGAACAGTAGTGTATGTTAACAACAACTGGTGCAGACCGGGACATATCACTGTTAAACAACGACACTGCAGCAAAGACATTGAGTTGCTAGCTGTTAGCATGCGGCCTACATATCTCCCGAGGGAATACTCACACGTGATCTGCATTGTTGTTTATGCAAATCCGACGGTGAACGCTGGGACAGCGCGTGACGTCATCCTTTCAGTAACCAGCAGGCTGCAGACAGAACACCCAGATGCTCTTCTCCTCATCTCAGGCGATTTCAACCATGTTTCACTGTCTCCCATTCTACCCACATTTACCCAGTGTGTCACATGCCACACTAGAGACAATAAAACACTGGACTTATTCTACGCAAACACTAAGGAGGCGTACACCTCATCACAACTCCCCCCACTCGGGAGATTGGATCACAACTTGGTTCATCTCCGGCCGGTGTACAAACCCCTAGTGCACAGACAACCTCCGGCCATGCGCACAGTGAAGTTATGGTCTGAGGAGGCAATGGACACTCTAAAGGGCTGTTTTGAAACCACTGCCTGGAAGCAGCTCTGCGATCCACATGGTGAGGACATCGATGGCCTCACTCACACCTTCACGGGCTACCTCAGCTTCTGTGTGGACAAATCCGTTCCCACCAAGACCATACGGTGTTGCTCAAACAACAAACCCTGGATCAACCCTGAGATAAAAACACTTCTGAGAGAGAAGAAGAGGATCTTCAGGTCGGGGAACAGGGAGATGCTGAAGTCCGTACAGAGGGAGCTGAGGAGAAAGATCAGAGAAGGCAAGGACAGCTTCAGGAAGAAGATGGAGGACAAGATGCAACAGAGTGACATCAGCGGGGTCTGGAGAAACCTCAAAACCCTCTCTGGGATCCAGAATACCTCCCCCCCAGGCCACGGGGGGCAGGGAGTGGGCGAACAATCTGAATCTGTTTTTCAATAGGTTTGACCAACCGCCCTCCCCCCTGACTGCACAACAACCACTGCTGCCTCTAAAGACATCAAGTCCTGCTGCCCACTCCCCACTCCACCAACACCCCCCCACTCCCAACACACAGCCCCCCATCCTGACCCTGACCAGGACCCAGGTGAGGACGGAGCTGAGGAAGATCAAGGCGAGGAAGGCGTCGGGACCGGACAGCATCAGCGCAAAGCTCCTCAAGTCCGGTGCAGACCAGCTGTGTGGGATTGTGACGTACATCTTCAACCTGAGCCTGAAGCTGGGGAGGGTATCACAGCTGTGGAAAACATCTTGTGTGGTACCTGTACCAAAGACTTCCCACCCCAAAGACCTGAACAGCTACAGACCAGTGGCCTTGACGTCCCACTTGATGAAGACCCTGGAGAGGCTGCTCCTTGCTCACCTCCGCCCCCTGGTGGGACCAGCGATGGATCCACTCCAGTTTGCCTACCAGCATGGCATTGGGGTGCATGGCATTCCTCCTTCACCATTCTCTGTCCCACCTGGAGAAGCCCGGGAATGTGGTGAGGATCATGTTCTTTGACTTCTCCAGTGGTTTCAACACCATCCAACCGATGATCCTGAAGGACAAGCTGCTGCGCGCAGGGGTGGACCAGCACCTGTCATCATGGATCCTGGACTACCTCACGAACCGGCCTCAGTTTGTGAGAACCCGGGACTGTGTGTCCGACACGATCATCAGTAGCACGGGGGCCCCCCAGGGAACGGTGTTGGCTCCCTTCCTGTTCACTCTTTATACTGCGGACTTCTCACACAACACAACACACTGCCATCTGCAGAAGTTCTCTGATGACTCTGCGATCGTTGGCCTCATCTCCAATGGAGATGAAGCTGAGTACAGAGGGCTTATCCAGGACTTTGTGGACTGGTGCCATCGGAACTGCCTCCAGATCAACGCGAGGAAAACTAAGGAGCTGGTGGTGGACTGCCGCAGGCATGGACAACCCCTCACAGCACCAGAAACAGACATTGAGATGGTGACATCCTACAAGTACCTGGGTGTTCATCTGAACAATAAACTAGACTGGTCACACAATACTGACGCACTCTACAAGAAGGGACAGCGCAGGCTGTTCCTACTGAGGAGACTCAGGTCTTTTGGTGTTCAAGGGGCGCTGCTGAAGACATTCTATGACACGGTGGTGGCATCAGCCATCACTTTTGGAGTGGTCTGCTGGGGCAGTGGCATTACTGCAGCCGATAGGAAGAGACTGAACAAACTGATCAAGAAAGCTAGCTCTGTCCTGGGGCAGTGCCTTGATCCGGTGGAGGAGATAGGAGAGAGAAGGACGGTGGCTAAACTGTCATCTCTGCTGGAGTCCGAGTTCCACCCTATGCAGGACATACTGAATGCACTGAGGAGCTCATTTAGCAGCAGACTACATCATCCCAGGTGCACAACCGAGAGGTTTCGCAGGTCCTTCCTACCAACGGCTGTCAGACTGTACAACCTAAGCAGGGCTGCTCGCAGAGATAGCAAAAAGACGTAACAACGTAATAGTTTTTGAATGCAAAAGATGCAATAGACTTACACAACGGTCCCCTCCGGCATACAACTAGGAAAATACCAGTCGCTATGGAGGGTGAGAATATGTATGGGTACATAATCATACCATGTAGGATAACTAAGTAGACGGTTGTGCTGTTTCATCCCATCTAGCAACAATGCTCTGCACTGTGTGTGTTTATATATTTACATATTTATTCCATCTTGCTACAATGCTCCGCACTGGGTGTTTTTATATTTATATATCTATATATTTATTCCATCTAGCTACAATGCTCCGCACTGCGTGTTTATATATCTACATATTACTCCATCTAGCTACATTGCTCCGCACAGTGTGTGTTTATATATTTACATATTTATCCCATCTAGCTACAATGCTCCGCACTGTGTGTTTATATACTCATATACTTATTCCATCCAGCTACAATGCTCTGCACTGTGTGTCTGTGTATATATATATATATATATATAGTAATATGTACATATGTATATTAGCTGCTCTTGCTTGCTTGCTTTTTTTTTCTTGTCTTCTGATTGTTGCTCTGAGTGTTGCTATCCCTGTGCTGTTGCAATCCTGGAATTTCCCCGTTTTGGGACTAATAAAGGCTTATCTTATCTTATCTTATATTATCTTATCTTAAATATATAAACACACAGTGCGGAGCATTGTAGCTAGATGGGATAAATATATAGATATATAAATATAAACACACCCAGTGCGGAGCATTGTAGCTAGATGGAATAAATATGTAAATATATAAACACACACAGTGTGGAGCATTGTGGCTAGATGGAATAAATATGTAAATATATAAACACACACAGTGCGGAGCAATGTAGCTAGATGGAATAAATGTATGAGTATATAAACACACAGTGCGGAGCATTGTAGCAAGATGGAATAAATATGTAAATATATAAATGCACACAGTGCGGAGCATTGTGGCTAGATGGAATAAATATGTAAATATATAAACACACACAGTGTGGAGCATTGTCGCTAGATGGAATAAATATATAAATGTGGGCGACACACATTGTGGGCTCACGTTTCCACAGAGACAGGACTGCATGTGTATTAAGGGTGTCACGTCTGCAAGGACAAAGGACTCGAATCTGCAGAAGATAACAAGGAGGTGTGGGATTTGTCTCTTTGTCCCACAGAAGATGCCCCGGAGAGATTTCCGGTTCATCAGGAAATGAGAGACAATGGTGAAGATTCAAAGGGATGCTTTGTGACTGTATATTTACTGAAAACACCATGTGACTTGAATTCTGATGCTGGAAACATATAAAAGGGTGATGAGATATGATTCTTCCTCTTTCCTGCTTTGAGAATGCTAGAAGCTGTGTTCTGTCAATTTATTTATTTAGCGAATGCAAAGTCCTTAAGCCAAGCAGTTGCCTCCTGGTTTGCTGTATGGAGGGTGTGTAATCCTCCTTCCAGTCTTTGGAGCGGGCAAGCCTCTATGATGTGTTCCATTGTTTGCTCCTCTCCACATGCGCACAGTGGGCTAGGGCTACTGCCCCATCTGTAAAGGCTGGCCAAGCAGGGGCCATGTCCAGTCCTGAAGCGATTGAGTGTAGACCACTGTCTCCTTGGGAGGTTGGTGCCCGGGACCTGTTGGTTGGGGTTTATCACCAGCTGTTTGTTTGGGACCTCCTTGGTCTCCCATTCCTCTTGCCAAGCTGTCTGGATGGTAAAGTCAGCTGGGGGAGGGTTTTTCCAAATCGGCCGTCTGGATGAAAGTCGGGCAGTGGGTGGAGTGTAGATATCTGCATGGGTTGGTAAGTGAGGAGAATCTTTAACTTTTTGGAGCATCCTTTGAGTTAATGCTGCTCGCCGGATGTGTGGAGGGGCTATGTTTGACAGTACAGAGAGCCAGGGGAGTGGTGTTGAGCGGATTGTTCCAGTTATAGTTCTCATGGTTGTGTTGAGCTGGGTGTCTACATGGTGTGTGTAAGATGACCTGGACCAGACAGGGGCACAATATTCTGCTACAGAGTATGAAAGGGCCAGTGCTGAGGTGCGCAGGGTGGAGACTGCCGCCCCCCATTTTGCACCAGCGAGCTTGCAGAGCAGGTTGTTTCGTACCTTCACCTTAGCAGCCGTCCCCTTTAGATGTTCCTTGAAGGATAAGGTCCTATCAAGGGTCACTCCAAGATAAGTTGGATTTGGGGCATGCTTAAGCTTGAGTCCGCTCAGGTGGATGTTTAGTTCTCTGGCAGCTTTTGCATTGTGGAGATGGAATACACTGGAGACGGTTTTTGCTGGGCTTGGTTTTAGGCGCCAGATTTTGCAGAACTGGTCCAGTTTGGCAAGATCTTCCGTGAGCACCCGTTCCAGTGGTTCAAAGTCTGGTGCTTGGAATGCCAAACAGATGTCGTCTGCATAGGTGAATTTGCGGGATTTTGTAGTAGGCAGGTCGTTTATGTAGAGGTTGAACAGAGTTGGAGCTAGAACTGAGCCTTGTGGGAGTCCGTTTTTCTGCATTCTCCATGCACTGTCTATTGTTCTGTCAATAAAGCTGGTTTACGACTAAACTCAGCCTCATCATTTGAGCACATCTTCTACACTGGTGACCTACGACGAGAAATGAGCAGACAGAATTCTCCCGAGCAGGGCTCGGTGGAAGCCAGCCTGATGGCCGCCTCCACGATCCGGCTGCCCGATTTCTGGCAGCACAGCCCGCGCTCATGGTTTAGCGCAGTCGAGGCGCAGTTCAACCTCCGGAGAATCTCCAACGATGACACAAGATTCTACCACGTGGTAGCGAAGCTGGACAGCAACATGGTCCAGAGAGTGGAGGATCTGGTTAATCATCCACCAGACAGCGACAAGTACAGCGCATTGAAGGACGCGCTGATCAGCCATTTCACCCCTTCAGTCCAACAACGAGCAGAGGGACTCCTGACGTTGACGGAGTCAGAAAACGATAGACCTGCAGACCTGATGGTGAAGATGCTGAAGCTCAAAGACTCTGAGGATGGCGAATTCATTTTCGCCCACCTTTTCCTTCGGACCCTGCCGCCAGCAGTGAGAGTGGCCCTGGCAGAGTCGCCCCGATTGGCCAGGCGAGACTACCATGGGTTGAGCAAAGAGGCGCAGCGGTTGGTCAACGCCCACAAGCGGAACGCGGTTTCGGACGCGGTGGCTAGCCCGGGAACAGCGTCCGGAGACAGCGCAGGTCCAGCGGCCGCGGCGCCAGACGCACCAACGACGGCGGCGACGGGAGCCAGACGACGCGGAGCGGAGGACGGCCCGTGTTTCTACCACCGCCGTTTTGCAGAGAGAGCGCACAGGTGCGTCCCACCGTGCAACTTTAAGCACCAGGGAAACGCCAAGACCGAGGGCTGGTAGCAGCTGCGACCCTCGGCAACGAGAACAGGCTGCTTTACCTGACGGATGCACGCTCGAGGAAACAGTTCCTCGTGGACACGGGCTCTCAGCTGAGTTTCGTCACACCCACCTACGCGGAACGGCTGATGCCTTCTAAAGCTCCCTGGGTGTCAGTGTCAGCAGCGAACGGCTCCACAATTAAAACGTTCGGTGAGAGGACCATGCTTCTGTCCTTACAGGGCCGTTCATTTGAGTGGACATTTATTGTAGTAGCAGTCAGTTTCAACATGTTAGGGGCTGATTTTTTGTGCTCACATGGTTTATTGGTTGACCTTGCTAATAGACGTCTGATTAATGCACTGTCCTTTCATTCTATTCCCTGCACAGCTCGGGTGGCCCCGCCGACTGCACATGCCAGCGTCTCAGCTGTGGGTGGTAAGTTTCACACATTGCTTGCTCAGTTCCCAGAACTCACAGTCCACACGTTTTCGGCAACGGTGGCTAAACATGGGGTGGAGCATTTCATAACCACCACCGGCCCTCCCGTTTTTGCAAAAGCTCGGCGCTTGGACCCAGCTAAACTGGCCATCGCGCGCGAGGAGTTCACTAATCTGGAAAAACTGGGCATTGTTAGACGCTCCAAGAGCTCTTGGGCTTCGCCGTTACACATGGTCCCAAAGGCTGACGGCTCGTGGCGACCTTGCGGCGATTTCCGCAGGTTGAACAACGTTTCAGCTCATGACCGCTACCCGATTCCGCACATTCAGGATTTTTCTGTTCATTTGGCAGGGGCGCGCATTTTTTCTAAAATAGACTTGGTGCGCAGTTACCACCAGGTTCCAGTGCACGCGCAAGATGTACCCAAAACAGCGGTCATAACTCCTTTCGGCCTTTTTGAGTTTTTGCGCATGCCTTTTGGCCTCAAGGGGGCCGCGCAGACTTTCCAACGCATGATGGATGCAGTTTTACGCGACCTTCCTTTCGTGTTCGTTTATTTGGACGATATTTTGGTAGCCAGCGCGTCCGAGGGCGAGCACGAAAAACACCTCACAGCAGTTTTTCGGAGGCTGGCAGAGCACGGGTTAATAGTTAACCCAGCGAAGTGCCAGTTTGGGGTGGCGCAGATTGATTTTTTGGGACATCGCGTTTCGGCAGAAGGAACGGTTCCTCTTCCAAATAAAGTGCATGCCATAACGGATTTTCCGCAACCTCAAACGGTCAAGGCGCTTCAGGAGTTTCTAGGGATGGTTAATTTTTACAACCGGTTCCTCCCAAGCGCAGCACGGCTCATGCAGCCATTGTACACCGCGTTAAAAAAACAAAAGCCCGCAAATAAAGTTGAATGGTCTCCGGAGCGGGAGCACGCTTTTGCCCAGGTCAAATCAGCCCTGGCAAACGCAGTTTTGTTAGCGCACCCAGTTCCAACGGCTCACATGGCGCTCACCACTGACGCTTCCGATGTAGCGGTGGGGGCGGTAGTTGAACAGTTTGTGGCAGGTACCTGGCAACCCCTCGCGTTTTTCAGCAGGACTTTGCGCGATAGTGAGGTAAATACAGTGCGTTTGACAGGGAGCTTTTGGCCCTACACTTGGCCATCCGTCATTTTCAGTTCTGGTTAGAGGGGCGACGTTTCACCGCGTTTGTGGATCATAAACCGCTAACGTTTGCGATGGCCAAAATTTCAGAACCCTGGTCAGGCCGACAACAAAGGCAACTAGCCGCAATATCGGAGTTCACTACTGATATTCAGCATGTCGCGGGTAAACACAATGTTGTAGCAGACTGCCTCTCGCGCGCGGTAGCACCACCAAGCCCCATAGGGGCAGACTCTGTAGCCGTGGCCACGGGCCTGGGCAGCGACGCGGGAGCGCGCGCAGCCCCGGTCTGTGTAGGGTTAGATTATGCAGCCATGGCTGCGGAGCAGGTTAACGACGCGGACGTGCGCGCGCTCCAGTCTGGACCAACAGGGTTAAGGCTGGAGCACAGGGAGCAACAAAGTGGTATGCCCCCACTAATCTGCGATGTCTCCACGGGACGGCCCCGCCCCGTGGTGCCAGCCGCGTGGCGTCGCCACGTTTTTGACTCGGTCCATTCTCTCGCGCACCCGGGGGTGCGCGCATCGATTAAGTTGGTGGGGGAGAAATTTGTTTGGCCCGGGTTGCGCAAACAGGTTAAGGAATGGGCGGCAGCCTGCGTAGCGTGTCAGCGAGCCAAAATACACAGACACACTAAGGCCCTGTTGGAACCTTTTCACATCCCCGCTAAGCGTTTTGATCACGTGCATGTTGACTTGGTGGGTCCGCTCCCATTATCACATGGGCACACACATCTTTTGACGATGGTGGATCGCACCACGCGTTGGCCAGAGGCGATTCCTCTGACATCAACCACAGCGGAAGAAGTTGCGCGAGCATTTTTAGCAGCGTGGGTTGCGCGTTTCGGTGTACCGTCAGACATAACGTCCGACAGGGGTCCCCAATTTATTTCCGAACTATGGTCATCGATGGCCCGCAGCTTGGGGGTGAAGATTCATCGCACTACCGCGTATAACCCCCAGGCTAATGGTTTATGCGAACGCTTTCACAGGTCATTGAAAGCAGCCCTCAGAGCATCGCTGACGGATACAAATTGGGTGGACAAACTTCCATGGGTTTTACTGGGGTTGCGTTCTGCACCTAAGGAAGATTTGCATGCTTCCCCGGCTGAATTAGTTTTTGCACAACATCTCCGTTTGCCGGGGGAATTTCTCCCCGATAATCCCGCACCAAATGGCCCCCCTGCTCAGCCGTGGCAGAGCGACTTGGGAGCAAACACGCTCCCTGGCCCGGTCCATCACAGTTTACCACACGTTTTTGTGCCAAAGGCTTTAAAAAATGCAGTTTGTTTTTGTTAAACATGATGCTCAGCGTCCAAGTTTGCGGCCGTTTTATGACGGACCATTCCGAGTGCTGGAGACCGGGCAGAAGCATTTTCTGCTAGATTTAGGGGGCAGAAGGGAGTTGATTTGCATAAACAGGCTCAAACCCGCCTTTGTTTTGGCTGATGAGGAAGTGCAGCTCGCGAGGCCCCCCCGCCGTGGCAGGCCACCGAGAGGACATTCTCCAAAATCTTCACAGAAAGGTGCTAACAGCTTTAATCCACAGGTGCAGAGAGATGTTGCAGGTGCAGCCAAGCCAGGTTGCAGCAGATTCGGCAGAAAGTTAAAACCTAGGCAGTTGGTGGATTGATTAGCGATATATGGAGTGTTTTGTGTTTTTCTTTTTTTATGCCATGCAGGTTTTGCCCTTACTAGACGTTTGGGTGGGGGGTAGTGTGGGCGACACACATTGTGGGCTCACGTTTCCACAGAGACAGGACTGCATGTGTATTGAGGGTGTCACGTCTGCAAGGACAAAGGACTCGAATCTGCAGAAGATAACAAGGAGGTGTGAGATTTGTCTCTTTGTCCCACAGAAGATGCCCCGGAGAGATTTCCGGTTCATCAGGAAATGAGAGACAATGGTGAAGATTCAAAGGGATGCTTTGTGACTGTATATTTACTGAAAACACCATGTGACTTGAATTCTGATGCTGGAAACATATAAAAGGGTGATGAGATATGATTCTTTCTCTTTCCTGCTTTGAGAATGCTAGAAGCTGTGTTCTGTCAATAAAGCTGGTTTACGACTAAACTCAGCCTCATCATTTGAACACATCTTCTACATAAATATATAAACATACACAGTGCGGAGCATTGTAGCTAGATGGAATGAAACAGCATAACGTCTACTTAGTTATCCTACATGGTATGATTATGTACCCATACATATTGTCACCCTCCATAGCGACCGGTATTTTCCTAGTTCTATACCGGGGGGACCATTGTGTAAGTCTATTGCGTCTGATTCTAAGTCTCTTGAGTTATGGAACGCCCCTTGCAGGGCATTCATGAGACGGCAGAGACCAGACAGTAAGTTTGCTGATTTATTTATGAAAGACTGGGATAACAAAATAAACAGCCTCGTGGGGAAAAATGCGAACATAAACTCTGACACAAGAACTCTGACACTGGAGATTAACTATGAGAGACAGCGAGGACAGAGCCTACGCTGAACAATGAACACTTACGGGAGGAAGGACGAAATGAGTCACATGAGAGACTGGAATCGAGGGTAGGAACTCCAGCCACGTACACAGAGGTGCACAACGTTATTGTATAGGTCGCAGCGAGGAGTGAGCCTCAGCTGCTCCCTTAAATGAATAACAAAAACCAATCAGGAAAGGGGAATGTGATTAATGAGATGACACACAGCTGTCACCGCGCGGCTCGGCTTTGACAGCCGGAAGTCCTGCCGTGACGCTGTCAAAATAAAAGCGCTGATGAAGGCCACAAGTCAAGACCCAAAAGATAGAACAGGGAAAATACTGGACAACCCGAGCGCGGATGGAATCAGCGCTGAGGCCATCACAATAAATGGGCCAGACGAAGCAAATTTTTTACATGGCGCCGATATATGTAAAGTTACTGTAAACATGTGGAAAACGTGCAAATTCTGGCTTTCGCGTCTGAGGGATAGCGCTAGCTGGTAATCAGCCTTAAGATTTTCTGCCGTCACCGTGATAAAGTATCAACACTGGAGAGTCAACTAGTTTGAAAATGAGACTGTCACTCACCTTCAGACAGATGGACCGGAGCTCTGCAGCTGAAATGGAGTGTGTTGTTTATCCCCCCACGCAGTCCCGCTACAGAAGTGCTAATGAGGGCTAGTAGCCACTGTGAGATCGTATATATACTGCTCAAAAAAATAAAGGGAACACTTTGCAAACACATCAGATTTTAATGGGAAAAAATAAGCTGGATATCGAAATTGTGGCAGGCTAGTCCAGTTTACTCAGATTAAAGGAAAACTTTTTAATCTGAGTTTTTTCAGAGTGTTCCCTTTATTTTTTTGAGCAGTATATATATATATATATATATATATATATATATATATTGTGGTGGACACACACATGGGACCTGTTGGACCTGTTTTGTGACTCACATTTTAGGTCAGAACAAAGGCAGGAAGCTGCAGGAATCTTAGCCTTGGTATGCAAGGCTTGAGACTGTGGGGGGTTCAATTAAAGGATTAAGGAAAGGATGCAATGGAGACAGTGGAAGTGATATCATGGAGAGAAATGCATTGTGACTGTCTTTATAATGCAAGGTGGTCTGTGTGACATGTGATCTGTGAAGTGTGAAGTTCCTGATATTTAAGGACGAGAGTTTACTGTGTCTTTCTCTTTCTCTGCTTTGAGATGATGGTGCTGTGAATAAAACTGACTTTGAGAGAGAGCTCTGCCTCGTCATTTTCACATCACCACACTGGTGACCCGAGACGTATAATGCAAGAAGAAAATTCCCCCGGGCCAGCCGCGTCAGGAGCCCCCAGCCAAGCGAATGCCGCTACAGTCCAGCTACCGGACTTCTGTCAGAACAATCCGCGCTCCTGGTTCAACGCGGTCGAGGCGCAGTTCAACCTCTGGGGGATATCGGTAGATGCCACGAAATTCTACCACGTAGTCGCAAAGCTGGACAACAACACGGCCCAGCATGTGGAGAGCCTGATTGACCAGCCACCGGATAGTGACAAATACGGCACGTTGAAGGCTGCACTCATCCAGCAATTCACCCCCTCGGCGGAGGAACGAGCAGAGAGGCTCCTGGCGCTGACGGAGGGGGAAAACGACATGCCCGCGAGCCTGATGGAGAAGTTGTTGAGGTTGAAAGACTCTGATGACGATCACTTCATTTTCACCCACCTCTTCCTCAGAACTCTACCGTCAGCAGCGAGAGCGACCCTGGCCACTTCGCCACTGTTGGCCCTACGGGACTACCGCGCGCTGGGCCGAGAGGCGCAGCGGATTGTCAACGCCACCAAGCGGCGCGCAGCCACGGCAGCTGCAGCGGAACTCGGCGTGACGACCGGAGGCAGCGGTGCCAGACTCACCAACGACGGCGGCGGCAGGGGCCAGGGAACGTGGACCGGACGTCCTTTGTTTCTACCATTGCCATTTCGCAGAGAGGGCACGCAAGTGTGTACCGCCATGCCAGTTCGGGCGTTCGTTAAACGCCAAGACCGGGGGTCAGTAGCAGCCGCGGCCCTGGGGGAAGAGAACAAGCTGCTCTACTTGTCGGACGCATGCTCGGGGAGGCATTTCCTCGTCGACATAGGCTCCCAGTTGAGTTTCATCACACCTTCCTACGCGGACAGACTGGCTGGTTCCGTAGGTCCCCGGGTGACGAATGCGAACGGCTCGGAGATTAAGACCTTTGGTGAGAAGACTCTGCTCCTGTCTCTACACAGCCGTACATTTGAGTGGACTTTTGTTGTAGCAACAGTAAAAAGTTGGGGGCTGATTTTTTGTGCTCACATGGTTTGTTGGTTGATCTCGCTAACAGGCGCCTGGTTAATGCACTTTCTTTTGATTCTATCCCCTGTACAGCGTGAGTGGCCCCGCCAACAGCACAAGCCAACGTCACAGCAGCAGGCGGTCACACTGCTCACTCAGTTCCCAGCACTCACGGTCCCCACATTTTCGGCAACAGTCGCTAAGCACGGGGTGGAGCATTTTATTACCACTACCGGACCGCCTGTTTTTGCAAAAGCTCGGTGCTTGGACGCAGTTAAACTGGCCATAGCGCGCAAGGAGTTTGCCAACCTGGAGAGGTTGGGCATTATCCGACATTCAAACAGTCCGTGGGCTTCCCCCCTACACATGGTCCCAAAAGCTAACGGATCATGGTGCCCTTGCGGGGATTTCCGCAGGTTAAACAACGCTACAGCGCACGACCGCTACCCAATCCCACATATCCAAGATTTTTCCGTTCATTTGGCAGGGGTGCGCATTTTTTCTAAAATAGACTTGGTCCGTGGTTACTACCAAGTCCCAGTGCGCGCTGAAGACATACCCAAAACAGCGGTAATAACTCCGTTTGGCCTATTTGAGTTTTTACGCATGCCATTCGGACTTAAAGGGGCTGCTCAGATGTTCCAACGCTTGATGGACGCAGTGCTTCGCGATCTCCCTTTCGTGTTTGTCTACCTGGACGATATTTTAGTAGCCAGTGCGTCTGAAGACGAACACGAAAAACACCTGGCCACAGTTTTACGAAGGTTGGGAGATCACGGGTTAATAATCAACCCAGCGAAGTGTCAGTTCGGGGTGGCGCAGATCGATTTTTTGGGACACCGCGTCTCCCCCGAAGGAGCAGTTCCGCTGCCTGACAAGGTGCGCGCGGTGGCAGATTTTCCCCGGCCGAAGACGGTCAGGGCGTTGCAGGAGTTTTGGGGAATGGTGAATTTTTATAACCGTTTTCTCCCCCGCGCGGCGCAACTCATGCAGCCGTTGTATGCCGCGCTCAAAAAAAAGAAACCCGCTGAAAAGATCGAGTGGCCCCCAAAGCGGGACCAAGCGTTCTCAGAGGTGAAAGCAGCCTTGGCAAAGGCTGCGTTGTTGGCACACCCAGACCCAACGGCACGCATAGCGCTCACCACTGACGCATCAGAGGTGGCCATAGGGGCGGTCGTGGAGCAACATGTAGCCGGGGTTTGGCAGCCCCTCGCATTTTTCAGCAGAACCTTGCTCGATAGCGAATGTAAATACAGCGCGTTCGACAGGGAGCTGCTCGCTTTCCATTTGGCCATCCGACACTTTCAGTTCTGGCTGGAAGGACGTGCTTTCACCGCGTTTGTTGACCACAAACTGCTAACATTCGCAATGGCCAAGGTCTCTGAACCGTGGTCAGGCCGGCAGCAGAGACAGCTGGCCGCGATATCAGAGTTTACCACTGATATTCAGCACGTGGCGGGCAAACTCAATGTAGTGGCAGATTGCCTCTCGCACGCCATGGCGGCCCCAGTCGGCGTAGGGGTAGATTATGCAGCCATGGCCGCGGAGCAGGTTAATGACGCGGACGTGCGCGCGCTCCAGTCTGGACCAACAGGGTTAAGGCTGGAGAGCAGGGTACTGCAAGACGGTATGCCCCACCTAATCTGCAATGTCTCCACTGGACGGCCGCGTCCAGTAGTACCGGCCGCGTGGCGCCGCCGCGTCTTTGACTCGGTTCATTCTTTGGCGCACCCTGGAGTGCGCGCGTCGGTCAAAATGGTGGGAGAGAAATTTGTGTGGCTGAGCCTCCGCAAACAAGTCAAAGAGTGGCAGCAGCCTGCACAGCGTGTCAACGAGCCAAAGTACATAGGCACACGAGGGCTCCTTTGGAACCGTTTCACATTCCGGCCAAGAGGTTTG
The DNA here is from genome assembly GCA_020510985.1 of Pholidichthys leucotaenia. Lineage (NCBI taxonomy): Eukaryota > Metazoa > Chordata > Actinopteri > Cichliformes > Pholidichthyidae > Pholidichthys > Pholidichthys leucotaenia. Next base: position 132,779,684 of record CM035847.1, read on the forward strand.
ATCACATTCATGTGGACCTCGTGGGCCCCCTCCCACCGTCACAGGGGTGCACATACCTTCTGACAATGGTGGACCGCACCACATGCTGGCCTGAAGTGGTCCCGCTGGCATCAACCACAACCGAGGAGGTGGCGCGCGCATTTTTAACAGCTTGGGTGGCGCGCTTCGGCGTTCCGTCGGACATTACATCCGACAGAGGCCCTCAATTTGTGTCCGAGCTTTGGTCGACAATGGCCCGCAGCCTGGGTGTCACAATTCACCGCACAACTGCGTACAATCCGCAGGCTAACGGGTTATGCGAACGTTTTCATAGGTCATTGAAAGCGGCTCTCAGAGCGTCACTGACGGATACAAATTGGGTTGACAAGTTACCGTGGGTGTTATTGGGGTTGCGTTCTGCGCCTAAAGAGGATCTAGAAGCCTCCCCAGCGGAGCTCGTATTTGCGCAGCCACTCCGGCTGCCTGGGGAGTTACTCCCAAATAACCCTGCGCCAAACACCTCCCCGTCTCAGCTGTTGCGGAGAATCAAGCACGCTGCCCGGCCCACAGTTTTCCGCGCGTTTTTGTGCCTAAAACTTTGAAGAACGCAGAGTTTGTTTTTGTTAGACACAATGCGCATCGAACACCGCTGCGACCGCCTTATGATGGACCATTCAGAGTGCTAGAAACAGGGGACAAGCAGTTTTTGATAGATTTGGGGGGTAGGAAAGAGAGAATTGGCATAAACAGACTCAAACCCGCTTTTCTGGTGACAGATGAGCAGGCGCTGTTGGCGAAGGTTCCGCGGCAAGGTAGACCACCACGGGGGGCTTCACACAGTAATGTTTCCCACAGTAATGTTTCCCCAGAACACCCGCAGAGACTGACAAAGAGTTTTCGCCCCCAGACGGCAAACCCCCAGCGTGACAGCGCCGCAGAGACATTGAACCCCAACTACAGCAGATACGGCAGGAGGCTGAAGCCTATACAGCATGTGGACTGATGTGTATTGATGCTATCACGGGATGCGCGTGGTTATTCTCTTGTTGTTCTGTTTGTCTAAAATGCTGGGGGGGCTTTGTGTGGTGGACACACACATGGGACCTGTTGGACCTGTTTTGTGACTCACATTTTAGGTCAGAACAAAGGCAGGAAGCTGCAGAAATCTTAGCCTTGGTATGCAAGGCTTGAGACTGTGGGGGGTTAAAGGATTAAGGAAAGGATGCATTGGAGACAGTAGAAGTGATATCATGGAGAGAAATGCATTGTGACTGTCTTTATAATGCAAGGTGGTCTGTGTGACATGTGATCTGTGAAGTGTGAAGTTCCTGATATTTAAGGACGAGAGTTTACTGTGCCTTTCTCTTTCTCTGCTTTGAGATGATGGTGCTGTGAATAAAACTGACTTTGAGAGAGAACTCTGCCTCGTCATCTTCACATCACCACAATATATATATATATATACAGTGGGGTAAAAAAGTATTTAGTCAGCCACCAACTGTGCAAGTTCTCCCACTTAAAAGATGAGAGAGGTCTCCAATTTTCATCATAGGTATACCTCAACTATGAGACACAAAATGAGGGGGAAAAAAATCCAGAAAATCACATTGTCTGATTTTTAAAGAATTTATTTGCAAATTATGGTGGAAAATAAGTATTTGGTCAATAACAAAAGTTCATCTCACTACTTTGTTATATACCCTTTGTTGGCAATGACAGAGGTCAAACGTTTTCTGTAAGTCTTCACAAGGTTTTCACACACTGTTGCTGGTATTTTGGCCCATTCCTCCATGCAGATCTCCTCTAGAGCAGTGATGTTTTGGGGCTGTCACTGGGCAACACAGACTTTCAACTCCCTCCAAAGATTTTCTATGGGGTTGAGATCTGGAGACTGGCTACGCCACTCCAGGACCTTGAAATGCTTCTTACGAAGCCACTCCTTCGTTGCCCGGGCGGTGTGTTTGGGATCGTTGCCATGCTGAAAGACCCACTCACGTTTCATCTTCAATGCCCTTGCTGATGGAAGGAGGTTTTCACTCAAAATCTCACGATACATGGCCCCATTCATTCTTTCCTTTACACGGATCAGTCGTCCTGGTCCCTTTGCAGAAAAACAGCCCCAAAGCATGATGTTTCCACCCCCATGCTTCACAGTAGGCATGGTGTTCTTTGGATGCAACTCGGCATTCTTTCTCCTCCAAACACGACAAGTTGAGTTTTTACCAAAAAGTTCTATTTTGTTTTCATCTCACCATATGACATTCTCCCAGTCCTCTTCTGGATCATCTAAATGCTCTCTAGCAAACTTCAGATGGGCCTGGACATGTACTGGCTTAAGCAGGGGGACACGTCTGGCACTGCAGGATTTGAGTCCCTGGCGGCGTAGTGTGTTACTGATGGTAGCCTTTGTTACTTTGGTCACAGCTCTCTGCAGGTCATTCACTAGGTCCTCCCGTGTGGTTCTGAGATTTTTGCTCACCGTTCTCGTGATCATTTTGACCCCACGGGGTGAGATCTTGCGTGGAGCTCCAGATCAAGGGAGATTATCAGTGGTCTTGTATGTCTTCCATTTTCTAATAATTGCTCCCACAGTTGATTTCTTCACACCAAGCTGCTTACCTATTGCAGATTCAGTCTTCCCAGCCTGGTGCAGGTCTACAATTTTGTTTCTGGTGTCCTTTGACAGCTCTTTGGTCTTGGCCATAGTGGAGTTTGGAGTCTGACTGTTTGAGGTTGTGGACAGGTGTCTTTTATACTGATAACGAGTTCAAACAGGTGCCATTAATACAGGTAACAAGTGGAGGACAGAGGAGCCTCTTAAAGAAGAAGTTACAGGTCTGTGAGAGCCAGAAATCTTGCTTGTTTGTAGGTGACCAAATACTTATTTTCCACCATAATTTGCAAATAATTTCTTTAAAAATCCTTCAATGTGATTTTCTGGATTTTTTTTTTCTCATTTTGTCTCTCATAGTTGAAGTATACCTATGATGAAAATTGGAGACCTCTCTCATGTTTTAAGTGGGAGAACTTGCACAATTGGTGGCTGACTAAATACTTTTTTGCCCCACTATATATATATATACAGTTAGGCCCAGAAATATTTGGACAGTGACACAATCTTCATGATTTGGGCTCTGCTTGCCACCACATTGGATTTGAAATGAAACAACTACAACGGAATTGAAGTGCAGACTTTAAGGTTTAATTCAAGGGGTTGAACAAAAATATATGATTAAACATGTAGGAATTGTAGCTATTTTTATACAAATGCTCCTCATTTCAGGGGCTCAAAAGTAATTGGACAAATAAACATAACCCTAAGTAAAATGTTACTTTTCAATATTTTGTTGAGAATCCTTTGCAGGCAATGACTACCTGAAGTCTGGAACCCATGGACATCACCAAACACTGGGTTTCCTCCTTTGTGATGCTTTGCCAGGCCTTTACTGCAGCTGTCTTCAGTTGTTGCTTGTTTGTGGGTCTTTCTGCCTTAAGTTTTGTCTTGAGCAAGTGAAATGCATGCTCAATTGGGTTGAGATCTGGTGATTGACTCGGCCATTGCAGAATATTCCACTTCATTGCTTTAAAAAACTCGTGGGTTGCTTTTGCAGTATGTTTTGGATCATTGGTGAAGTGCCGTCCAATTAACTTTGCTGCATTTGGCTGAAGCTGAGCAGAAGGTTTACCCCTATACACTTCAGAATTCATCCGGCTGCTTCTGTCTTTTGTCACATCATCAATAAACACAAGTGACCCAGTGCCATTGGAAGCCATGCATGCCCATGCCATCACACTGCCTCCATCATGTTTTACAGAAGATGTAGTGCTTTGGATCATGAGCTGTTCCAATTCTTCTCCAAACTTTCTTCTTCCCATCATTCTGGTACAGGTTGATCTTAGTCTCATCTGTCCAAAGAATGCTGTTCCAGAACTGGGCTGGCTTCTTCAGGTGTTTTTTTGGCAAAGTCAATTCTGGCCTTTCTATTTTTGAGGCTGATTCATGGTTTGCACCTTGTGGTGAATTCTTTGTATTTACTCTCATGAAGTCTTCTCTTTATGGTAGACTTAGATACTGATACACCTACTTCCTGGAGAGTGTTCTTCACTTGAGTGGATGTTGTGAAGGGTTGTTCTTCACCATGGAAAGGATTCTGTGATCATCCACCACTGTTGTCTTCCGTGGACGTCCAGGCCTTTTTGAGTTCCCAAGCTCACCAGTGCACTCTTTTTTTCTCAGAATGTACCAAACTGTTGATTTGGCCACTCCTAACATTTCTGCTATCTCTCTGATGGATTTCTTCTTTTTTTCAGCCTCAGGATGGTCTGTTTCACCTCCATTGAGAGCTCCTTTGACCGCATGTTGTGTGTTCACAGCAACAGCTTCCAAATGCAAACGCCACACCTGGAATCAACTCCAGACCTTTCAACTGCTTAATTGATGACAGGTTAACGAGGGAAGAGCCAATGCAGCCTTGTTATTTTTTTTTTTTTGCAGTCTTCTGAGTCAATTGTCCAATTACTTTTGGTCCCTTAAAAAAGAGGCGGCTACGTATTAAAGAGCTGTAATTCCTGAACCCTTGCTCCAATTTGGATGTGAATACTCTCAAATTACAGCTGACAGTCTGCACTTTAAGCCCATATTGATTATATATATCCTGGATATGGCTGTGTTGTAAGACATGTATATGTTGGACACTGCATATGTGATTTAACCTCACGATGAAGGAGAGCCACAGAGCTGCAGTCCCCTGCGGTGCGGAGCCGCAGAGCCTGGACCCCCTGCAGAGGACAGGGGACAGAAGACTTCCTGACCACTGAGGCTCGAGAGGAGAGAAGGGGGAGTTATGTAAATAAAAGGTTAATGAATGTGAATAAAGGGATTTTGATAGAGATGTGTGATTTCCCCTGCGAGGGAAATGGTTTGATGTGAGAATGTTTAAAAGGGAGAACTTTGGTGTGTTCACCCTCTTTGTTCGCTGCTCAGGAATGAGAGCAGACAGTGGGATGATTACTTGAAATAAACTGGAATTAAAGGCAATTCGGTTTCGTTATTCAAGTCCCCCCACATTGGTGACTGACGATGTTGAGAATGAACGAAGAAGGTCTCAGGGTCCCGGACTCACAGTGCTCAGAGCTGGCGAGCGCAGTGGCCGTTAAGCTGCCTGATTTCTGGCAGGATAACCTACGGTCGTGGTTTCTGCAAGCAGAGTCGCAGTTCGCGCTCGCAGGAGTAACGGTGGATGACACTAAGTTCCACCATGTCATTGCTAAACTGGACAACAGCACAGCTCGGTGCGTGCAGAGCTTGGTGGAGCAGCCACCCGCGACCGACAGGTACGGCAAGCTGAAATCCACCCTCATCAAGTTTTTCACCCCCTCGGCCGAAGTGAGGGCGAGGAGGATCCTGTCTTTGCTAGACCAAGGAGGACACAGGGCGAGCGCCCTGATGGAGGAGATGATACAGCTGAGAGGGTTGGACAATGATGATTTCATTTTTCAGTTCATCTTCCTCTCCAACCTCCCGGCGCATGCGAGAAGCACGCTGGCCGGCAAAAAGTGTCACACCCTGGAGGAGTTCCGGGAGCTGGCCCAGGAAGCAGATGGGATCCTGGACGCCTGCGGCAGGCAAGCAACCACAGCGGCGACCCGAGACAGTGGGGAGCCAGAGGCGGCAGACCCAGACTGGCCGACGACGGCGGCAGCACGGCCGCGACGAGGTGGAGCCAATGGTCCGGCGGCAGAGGCGCGGACACGACACAGCGGAGGAGAAGATCTCTGCTTTTACCATCGGAGGTTCGCAGAGAAGGCACGCAGGTGTGTGCCGCCCTGCAACTTCAGGAGTTCGGGAAACGGCAAGACCGGGGGTCGCTAGCAGCTTCGACCCTCGGAGAACGCAGCAAGCTGCTCTACATCACGGATGCGCGCTCCGGACGAGAGTTCCTCATCGACACCGGAGCACAAGTGAGCTTCATCACCCCAACATACGCGGACCGGGTGGCTGGACCCCACGGTAGCGGAGCTACGGCGGCAAATGGCTCGAACATCCACACCTACGGGAGAAGGACCTTGCCCTTGTGCTTACATGGCCGCACATATGAATGGACTTTTGTAATAGCGGCGGTAAGTTTCAACATGTTGGGCGCGGATTTTTTGTGTTCACACAATCTGTTAGTTGATCTTGCTAATAGACGGCTGGTAAATGCACTCTCTTTTTACTCTCTCCCCTGTTCAGCTCGAGTGTCCCCGCCACCAGTACAGACCCACGTCGCTACAGCAGGTGGTAAGTTTCACACACTCCTCACCCAATTTCCAGCGCTCACTGTGCCCACTTTTTCAGCGACGGTCGCGAAGCACGGGGTGAAACACTTTATCCCCACATCTGGTCCTCCCGTGTTTGCAAAAGCTTGGCGCTTGGATGCAGTTAAGCTTGCCATTGCGCGCGAGGAGTTCGCCAGCCTGGAGAGGCTAGGCATCGTTTGTAGGTCGAAGAGCCCGTGGGCTTCGCCGCTGCACATGGTACCGAAAGCCGATGGCTCCTGGAGACCGTGCGGGGATTACCGCAGGCTAAACAACGCTACGGCGCACGATCGTTATCCCATCCCGCACATTCAGGATTTTTCGGTGCAACTGGCGGGGGCGCGCATTTTTTCAAAGATTGATCTGGTTCGCGGCTATCACCAAGTCCCAGTCCAACCGGAGGACATTCCTAAAACAGCGGTAATAACCCCGTTCGGACTTTTCGAATTTTTACGCATGCCGTTTGGTCTCAAAGGGGCGGCGCAAACATTTCAGCGGATGATGGATGCCGTGTTACGCGATCTCCCTTTCGTGTTTGTGTACCTCGACGACATTTTGGTCGCGAGTACTTCAGAGGACGAACACGAAACGCACCTCACAGCAGTTTTTAGGAGGCTGGGAGAGCACGGCTTAATAGTTAACCCAGCCAAGTGCCAGTTCGGCGTCGAGCGGATCGATTTTTTGGGTCACCGCGTCTCCCCGGAGGGAGCGGTTCCGTTACCAGATAAAGTACGCGTGGTAGCGGATTTTCCCCGTCCACAAACGGTCAAATCACTACAGGAATTCTTGGGGATGGTGAATTTTTATAACCGATTCCTGCCCCACGCAGCTCAAATCATGCAACCGTTATATGCCGCGCTCAAAAAACAAAAACCGACCCAGGCGGTCGAATGGTCCCCAGAGCGGGAGCGCGCGTTCACAGAGGTTAAAAAAGCCTTGGCTGACGCTGCGCTCCTGGCCCACCCAGACCCTGCAGCACGTATCGCGCTGACGACAGACGCTTCAGATTTAGCCATAGGGGCCGTTATTGAGCAACAGGTAGCCGGAGTTTGGCAGCCTTTGGCTTTCTTTAGCAAATCTTTAAGCGCGGCTGAACGAAAATACAGCGCGTTCGACAGAGAACTGTTGGCGCTGCATTTGGCTATTCGTCATTTCCAGTTCTGGCTGGAAGGACGGTGCTTCACCGCTTATGTGGACCACAAGCCGCTCACATACGCCATGGCCAAAATTTCAGACCCGTGGTCCGGCAGGCAGCAGAGGCAGCTGGCCGCAATCTTGGAATTTACCACTGACATTAGGCACGTTGCGGGCAAATTCAATGTAGTAGCAGATTGTCTCTCGTGCGCGTTCACAACTCCAACACGCGCAGAGGCAGAACGGGCCACCGTGACCGCGCCGCAGGAGAGCGGCACGGTGGCGCGCGCAGCCCCGGTGCACGTGGGTATAGATTACGGAGCCATGGCAGCGGACCAGGGGGCGGACGCAGACGTGCGCGCGCTCCAGTCTGGACCAACAGGGTTAAGGCTGGAGAGCAAGTGTTTACAAACCGGTATGCCCCCCCGATCTGCGACATGTCGACGGGGCGCCCGCGTCCGGTGGTTCCGGCCATGTGGCGCCGCCGTGTTTTTGACTCGGTCCACTCACTGGCGCACCCGGGGGTGCACGCGTCAGTGAAACTAGTGGCGGAAAAGTTTGTTTGGCCGTGCCTGCGCAAGCACGTGAAGGAATGGGCAAGAACCTGCATTTCCTGTCAACGGGCCAAAATTCACAAGCACACAAGAGCCCCGTTAGAACCGTTCCGCATTCCGGCCAGAAGGTTCGACAATGTGCACGTCGACCTTGTGGGCCCCCTACCGGCATCGCAGGGGTTCACGCATCTTTTGACAATGGTGGACCACACCACACGTTGGCCGGAAGTGGTCCCACTTGCGACGACCACGGCCGCGGAGGTGGCTCGCATTTTTTTAACGGCTTGGGTGGCGCGCTTCGGGGTTCCGTCGGACATTACGTCCGATAGAGGACCGCAATTCATCTCTGAGCTGTGGTCAGCGATGGCCAACGGCTTAGGAGCCCAAATTCACCGCACTACGGCTTACCACCCTCAGGCTAATGGTTTATGCGAGTGTTTTCATAGGTTGAAGGCAGCACTCAGAGCGTCGCTCACGGATGCAGACTGGGTAAATAAACTGCCATGGGTTTTATTAGGGTTGCGTTCTGCGCCTAAAGAGGACTTAGACGCCTCCCCAGCGGAGCTGGTATTCGCACAAACTCTGAGGCTGCCAGGCGAGTTTTTACCAGAGCCCCCAGAGCCCCCACCTCTCTCTGCTCTGGGACCGTTAGTTGGCACGGGAGCAGACACGCTCCCGGGTCCGGTTCATCACGCTTTTCCACGAGTTTTCGTCCCCAAGGCTTTGAAAAATGCCGACTTCGTTTTTGTCAGACGCGAAGCCCTAAAAGCAACGCTCAAACCACCTTACGAAGGGCCATTTCGAGTGCTGGAGGCAGGTGATAAGCAATTTGTGCTAGATTTTGGAGACAGAAAAGAGACAGTCAGTATTGACAGACTAAAACCTGCTTTTGTCATGAAGGACGTGTCTGTACCGGTCGCAGTGGCGCCTCGACGAGGCAGGCCCCCGCAAAGGGCAAATAATCACTCTCTTCCTCAGTCAACAGAGCCGAAGCAGAAAGGCGCCGCAGGCAAGGCGGGGCCAACTCACAGCAGATTCGGCAGACGGCTGAAGCCCAAGCAGCGCACAGACTGAATGTTGGTGTTGATTATTCAGTAGTGAGTAAGGTGTTATTAAATTTTAGGAAATAGTCTGTTCTTCATTGTTTGGGGGGGGGGGGGTTATATGGCTGTGTTGTTAGACATGTATATGTTGGACACTGCATATGTGATTTAACCTCACGATGAAGGAGAGCCACAGAGCTGCAGTCCCCTGCGGTGCGGAGCTGCAGAGCCTGGACCCCCTGCGGAGGACAGGGGACAGAACACTTCCTGACCGCTGAGGCTCGAGAGGAGAGAAGGGGGAGTTATGTAAATAAAGGGTTAATGAATGTGAATAAAGGGATTTTGATAGAGATGTGTGATTTCCCCTGCGAGGGAAATGGTTTGATGTGAGAATGTTTAAAAGGGAGAACTTTGGTGTGTTCACCCTCTTTGTTCGCTGCTCAGGAATGAGAGCAGACAGTGGGATGATTACTTGAAATAAACTGGAATTAAAGGCAATTCGGTTTCGTTATTCAAGTCTCCCCACACTGGATATGTTTTCACAAACAGCTAAAATAACAAAACTTGTGTCACTGTCCAAATATTTTCGGGACTAACTGTATATATATATATATATAACTATGGCGGTGCCCTAGGCTAGAGAGGGGTGATGCCCCACCTTTGGGGGTGGCGTCACCTGAAGTATATAAGCCAGCTGCGGGAGACATACAGCCGTGGACAAAACTGTTGATACCCCTCTGTTAATGAAAGAAAAACCCACAATGGTCACCACTGTATAAACTATTTTTTCGCGATATATATATGAATGAATTAGCAGCAGATGCTAACCGAATTAGCAGCAGATGCTAACATTGAACTGGAGGGTTTCCACGCGATACGGGCAGACCGAACATCAGACAGTGGCAAAGCAAGGGGCGGTGGAGTGATAATGTATGTTAACAACAACTAGTGCAGACCGGGACATATCACTGTTAAACAACAACACTGCAGCAAAGACATTGAGTTGCTAGCTGTTAGCATGCGGCCTACATATCTCCCAAGGGAATACTCACACGTGATCTGCATTGTTGTTTATGCAAATCCGACGGCGAACGCTGGGACAGCGCGTGACGTCATCCATTCAGTAACTGGCAGGCTGCAGACAGAACACCCAGATGCTCTTCTCCTCATCTTAGGCGATTTCAACCATGTATCACTGTCTCCCATTCTACCCACGTTCACCCAGTATGTCACATGCCACACTAGAGACAATAAAACACTGGATTTATTCTACGCAAACACTGAGGAGGTGTACACCTCATTACAACTCCCCCCACTCGGGAGATCGGATCACAACTTGGTTCATCTCCGGCCGGTGTACAAAGCCCTAGTGCACAGACAACCTCCGGCCATGCGCACAGTGAAGTTATGGTCTGAGGAGGCAATGGACACTCTAAAGGGCTGTTTTGAAACCACTGCCTGGGAGCAGCTCTGCGATCCACATGGTGAGGACATTGATGGCCTCACTCACACCATCACGGACTACATCAGCTTCTGTGAGGACAACACTGTTCCCACCAAGACCATACGGTGTTGCTCAAACAACAAACCCTGGATCAACCCTGAGATAAAAACACTTCTGAGAGAGAAGAAGAGGATCTTCAGGTGGGGGAACAGGGAGATGCTGAAGTCCGTACAGAGGGAGCTGAGGAGAAAGATCAGAGAAGGCAAGGACAGCTTCAGGAAGAAGATGGAGGACAAGCTGCAACAGAGCGACATCAGCGGGGTCTGGAGAAACCTTAAAACCCTCTCTGGGCTCCAGAATACCTCCCCCCAGGCCACGGGGGGCAGGGAGTGGGCAAACAATCTGAATTTGTTTTTCAATAGGTTTGACCAACCGCCCTCCCTCCTGACTGCACAACAATCACTGCTGCCTCTAAAGACATCAAGTCCTGCTGCCCACTCCCCACTTCACCAACACCCCCCCACTCCCAACACACAGCCCCCCAACCTGACCCTCACTAAGACCCAGGTGAGGACGGAGCTGAGGAAGATCAAGGCGAGGAAGGCGTCGGGACCAGACGGCATCAGCGCAAAGCTCCTCAAGTCCTGTGCAGACCAACTGTGTGGGATTGTGGAGTACATCTTCAATCTGAGCCTGAAGCTGGGGAGGGTAAAACAGCTGTGGAAAACATCTTGTGTGGTACTTATACCAAAGGCTTCCCACCCCAAAGATCTGAACAGCTACAGACCAGTGGCCTTGACGTCCCACATGATGAAGACCCTGGAGAGGCTGCTCCTTGCTCACCTCCGCCCCCTGGTGGGACCAGTGATGGATCCACTCCAGTTCGCCTACCAGCATGGCATTGGGGTGGAGGATGCGGTGATCTTCCTCCTTCACCGTTCTCTGCCCCACCTGGAGAAGCCCGGGAATGCGGTGAGGATCATGTTCTTTGACTTCTCCCGTGCTTTCAACACCATCCAACCGATGATCCTGAAGGACAAGCTGCTGTGCGCAGGGGTGGACCAGCACCTGTCATCATGGATCCTGGACTACCTCACTAACCGGCCTCAGTTTGTGAGAACCCGAGACTGTGTGTCCGACACAATCATCGGTAGCATGGGGGCCCCCCAAGGAATGGTTTTGGCTCCCTTCCTGTTCACCCTTTATACTGCGGAGTTCTCACACAACACAACACACTGCCATCTACAGAAGTTCTCTGACGACTCTGCGATCGTTGGTCTCATCTCCAACGGAGATGAAGCTGAGTACAGAGGGCTTATCCAGGACTTCGTGGACTGGTGCCATCGGAACTGCCTCCAGATCAACGTGAGGAAAACTAAGGAGATGGTGGTGGACTGCCGCAGGCATGGACAACCCCTCACAGCACCAGTAAATATACAGGGAACAGACATCGAGATGGTGACATCCTATAAGTACCTGGGTGTTCATCTGAACAATAAACTAGACTGGTCACACAATACTGATGCACTCTACAAGAAGGGACAGCGCAGGCTGTTCGTACTGAGGAGACTCAGGTCTTTTGGTGTACAAGGGGCGCTGCTGAAGACATTCTATGACACGGTGGTGGCATCAGCCATCACTTTTGGAGTGGTTTGCTGGGGCAGTGGCATTACTGCAGCCGATAGGAAGAGACTGAACAAACTGATCAAGAAAGCTAGCTCTGTCCTGGGGCAGCGCCTTGACCCAGTGGAGGAGATAGGAGAGAGAAGGATGGTGGCTAAACTGTCATCTCTGCTGGAGTCCGAGTTCCACCCTATGCAGGACATACTGAATGCACTGAGGAGCTCATTTAGCAGCAGACTACATCATCCCAGGTGCACAACCGAGAGGTTTCGCAGGTCCTTCCTACCTACGGCTGTCAGACTGTACAACCAAAGTAGGGCTGCTCGCAGAGATAGCAAAAAGACGTGACGACCTAATAGTATTGAATGCAAAAGATGCAATAGACTTACACAATGGTCCCCTCCAGTATACAACTAGGAAAATACCAGTCGCTACGGAGGGTGAGAATATGTATGGGTACATAATCATACCATGTAGGATAACTAAGTAGACAGTTGTGCTGTTTCATTCCATCTAGCTACAATGCTCCGGACTGTGTTTATACACTCATATATTTATTCCATCCAGCTACAATGCTCCGCACTGTGTTTATATATTTATATATCTATCCCATCTAGCTACAATGCTCCGCACTGTGTGTCTATATATACATATATATATATATATATATATATATATATATATATATATATATATATATATATATATATATGTATATATATATATATATATATATATATATATATATATATATATATGTATATATGTACATATGTATACTTGCTGCTCTTGTTTTTTTTCTCTTGCCTTCTGATTGTTGCTCTGAGTTTTGCTATCCCTGTGCTGTTGTAATCCTGGAATTTCCCCATTGTGGGACTAATAAAGGCTTATCTTATCTTATCTTATTTTCGTTGAAAAAAACCATTAAAACAAAAAAAAAATCAGTTTGTATCAGATATATTATAACCGCTGCCCTTTTCTTTTCCCCACTGACAGATGGGCAGTCTCAGCGGTAGTTGGAGCGGAGTTGAGTTTTATATATATACTATATATACACTACCGTTCAAAAGTTTGGGGTCACTTAGAAATTTCCTTATTTTTGAAAGAAAAGCACTGTTTTTTTCAATGAAGATAACTTTAAACTAATCAGAAATATACTCTAATATCTAATATACATTGCTAATGTGGTAAATGACTATTCTAGCTGCAAATGTCTGGGTTTTGGTACAATATCTACATAGGTGGAGAGAGGCCCATTTCCAGCAACTGTCACTCCAGTGTTTTAATGGTACAATGTGTTTGCTCATTGCGTCAGAAGGCTAATGGATGATTAGAAAACCCTTGTGCAATCATGTTAGCACAGCTGAAAACAGTTTAGCTGGTTAAAGAAGCTATAAAACTGACCTTCCTTTGAGCAGGTTGGGTATCTGGAAAAAATTATTATTTCAAATACAAATCATTATTTGTAACCTTGTCAATGTCTTGACTATATTTTCTATTCATTTTACAGCTCATGGTGGTAAATAAGTGTGACTTTTCATGGAAAACACAAAATAATTGTCTGGGTGACCCCAAACTTTTGAACGGTAGTGTGTATATATATATATAGTATATACTATATATATATATATATATATATATATACAGTATATATATATATATATATATACAGTGGGGCAAAAAAGTATTTAGTCAGCCACCAATTGTGCAACTTCTCTCACTTAAAAGATGAGAGAGGTCTCCAATTTTCATCATAGGTATACCTCAACTATGAGAGACAAAATGAAAAAAAAAAATCCAGAAAATCACACTGAAGGATTTTTAATGAATTAATTGGTAAATTCCTCAGTAAAATAAGTATTTGGTCACCTACAAACAAGCAAGATTTCTGGCTCTCACAGACCTGTAACTTCTTCTTTAAGAGGCTCCTCTGTCCTCCACTCGTTACCTGTATTAATGGCACCTGTTTGAACTCGTTATCAGTATAAAAGACACCTGTCCACAACCTCAAACAGTCAGACTCCAAACTCCACTATGGCCAAGACCAAAGAGCTGTCAAAGGACACCAGAAACAAAATTGTAGACCTGCACCAGGCTGGGAAGACTGAATCTGCAATAGGTAAGCAGCTTGGTGTGAAGAAATCAACTGTGAGAGCAATTATTAGAAAATGGAAGACATACTAGACCACTGATAATCTCCCTCGATCTGGAGCTCCACGCAAGATCTCACCCCGTGGGGTCAAAAATATCACGAGAACGGTGAGCAAAAATCCCAGAACCACATGGGGGGACCTAGTGAATGACCTGCAGAGAGCTGGGACCAAAGTAACAAAGGCTACATCAGAAACACACTACGCTGCCAGGGACTCAAATCCTGCAGTGCCAGACGTGTCCCCCTGCTTAAGCCAGTACATGTCCAGGCCCGTCTGAAGTTTGCTGGAGAGCATTTGGATGATCCAGAAGGGGTTTGGGAGAATGTCATATAGCCAGATGAAACCAAAATAGAACTTTTTGGTAAAAACTCAACTTGTCGTGTTTGGAGGAGAAAGAACACCATACCTACTATGAAGCATGGGGGTGGAAACATCATACTTTGGGGCTGTTTTTCTGCAAAGGGACCAGGACGATTGATCCGTGTAAAGGAAAGAATGAATGGGGCCATGTATCGTGAGATTTTGAGTGAAAACCTCCTTCCACCAGCAAGGGCATTGAAGATGAAACATGGCTGGGTCTTTCAGCATGACAATGATCCCAAACACACCACCCGGGCAACGAAGGAGTGGCTTCGTAAGAAGCATTTCAAGGTCCTGGAGTGGCCTAGCCAGTCTCCAGATCTCAACCCCATAGAAAATCTTTGGAGGGAGTTGAAAGTCTGTGTTGCCCAGCGACAGCCCCAAAACATCACTGCTCTAGAGGAGATCTGCATGGAGGAATGGGCCAAAATACCAGCAACAGTGTGTGAAAACCTTGTGAAAACTTAGAGAAAACGTTTGACATCTGTCATTGCCAACAAAGGGTATATAACAAAGTATTGAGATGAACTTTTGTTATTGACCAAATACTTATTTTACTGAGGAATTTACCAATTAATTCATTAAAAATCCTTCAATGTGATTTTCTGGATTTTTTTTTCTTATTTTGTCTCTCATAGTTGAGGTATACCTATGATGAAAATTGAAGACCTCTCTCATCTTTTAAGTGGGAGAACTTGCACAACTGGTGACTGACTAAATACTTTTTTACCCCACTGTACCTGTACCTCCAGCTGTCCTAAAACGGTAAATGACTTTAGACCAGTTGCTTTGACTTCAATTTTAATGAAAATTTTTGAAAAACTGGTCAGATGTGAGGTCCTAAAGCAGACTGAACATGCATTGGATCCTCTGCAGTTTGCCTATAGGCCTCACAGAGGAGTGGAGGATGCCACTGTCACTCTGTTTAACATGCTTTTTAAACATCTGGATTTTAATGGGACACACGCCAGGCTTTTATTTGTGGACTTTTCTTCTGCCTTTAATACAATCCAACCTCATATTTTAGTTGAAAGGCTCCTGCAACAATTTGATTTAAGCAATAATCTGGTGGGTTGGATTCTGGATTTCTTAACCAACAGGACGCAGAGAGTAAGGGTCAATGGTACATTGTCTGACCTAAAGTGCTCTTCTACTGGCTCTCCTCAGGGGTGTGTGTTGTCACCACTACTCTTCATCCTGTACACAAACATGTGTCGGAGCAGACATGACAACAGACACATTATAAAGTATGCTGATGACTCAGTCATTGTCAGTCTCCTCCAGGATGGTGAGAGTGGCCATGGCCCAGTAGTTGATGACTTTGTTCACTGGTGTGAGGATTCCTACCTGCAGCTGAATACAACAAAAACGAAAGATATGATTATTGACTTTAGGAGGAAAACTCCCAGGCACAAAGTCACCATACTAAAAGGCCAGACCACCGAATGTGTACAATCGTACAAATATCTTGGGACGATTATTGATAGTGGATTGAACTTTGAGGTGAACTGTGAAAGGGTGTGCAAAAAGGGTCAGCAAAATTTGCATTGTTTGAGGAAACTTGCACGCTTCCAAATTGACCGAACCATAATGACTATGTTCTATCGGGCTTTTATTGAATCTGTTTTATCCTTTTCTTTAATGTCATGGTTTGGTCAGATAAAACTGAAACAGAGGAAATCCTTGGATCAGGTAGTCAGATGGTCCAGTCGTTTGCTTGGTGAGTCACAGCTGAGCCTGACATCCCTGTACACCAGACAAGTACAGAGGATGGCCGACTCGATTTTAAATGATGATTCCCACCCTTTGCACTGCAACTTTCAGCTTCTTCCCTCCAGACGGAGGTTTGCTGTCCCAAAAAGTAGAACCCAGCGCTACAAAAACAGCTTTGTCCCTGCTGCTGTCAAAGAGTTGAACAAGCTATAAAAATTATATTGTACATATTTTATATTTACCTATTTTGTAAGATGTGTGCCTGTGTTTGTGTCTATGTTGAATGTAATTGTGGCTTGTAAATATGGATGTCACCAACTGCAAAACAAATCTACCTACGGGTACAAATAAAGTAACCTGAACCTACCCCACTGTATGTATATGTATATGTATATATGTGTATATGTATGTATGTATACATATATATACACAGCCGTGGACAAAATTGTTGGTACCCCTCTGTTAATGAAAGAAAAACCCACAGTGGTCACAGAAATAACTTGAATCTGACAAAAGTGGTAATAAATAAAAATTCTATGAAAATTAACCAATGAAAATCAGACAATCCTTTTGAATTGTGGTTCAACAGAATGACTTTAAAAAACAAACTCAAGAAACAGGCATGGACAAAAATGATGGTACCCCTAGAAAAGATTGAAAATAATGTGACCATAGGGACATGTTCAACCAAGATATGTCCTCTAATTAACATTACAGGTGTCTACAAACTTGTAATCAGTCAATCGGCCTATTTAAAGGGTGACAAGTAGTCACTGTGCTGTTTGCTGACATGGTGTGTACCACACTAAACATGGACCAGAGGAAGCAAAGGAGAGAGCTGTCTCAGGAGATTAGAAAGAAAATTATAGACAAGCATGTTAAAGGTAAAGTCTATTAGACCATCTCCAAGCAGCTTGATGTTCCTGTGACTATAGTTGCACATATTATTCAGAAATTTAAGATCCACGGGACTGTAGCCAACCTCCCTGGACGTGGCCACAGGAGGAGATGGATAATACGAATGTTAACAAAAGAGCCCAGAACAACCTCTAAACACATTCATGGTGAACTCCAAGGTCAAGGTACATCAGTGTCATATCGCACCATCCGTTGTTGTTTGAGCCAAAGTGGACTTCATGGGAGACAACCAGGGAGGACACCACTGTTAAAAAAAAATCATAAAAAAAACAGACTGGAATTTGCCAAACTGCCTTTTGACAAGCCACAAAGCTTTTGGGAGAATGTCCTATGGACAGACGAGACAAAACTGGAACTTTTTTGGCAAGGCACATCAGCTCTGTGTTCACAGACGCAAAAATGAAGCATACCAAGAAAAGAACACTGTCCGTACTGTGAAACGTGGAGGAGGTTCTGTTATGTTCTGGGGCTGCTTTGCTGCATCTGGCACAGGGTGTCTTGAATCTGTACAAGGTACAATGAAATCTCAAGACTATCAAGGTATTCTAGAGAGCAATGTGCTGCCCAGTGTCAGACAGCTTGGTCTCAGTCGCAGGTCATGGGTCTTGCAACAGGATAATGACCCAAAACACACAGCTAAAAACACCCAAGAATGGCTAAGAGCAAAACATTGGACTATTCTAAAGTGGCCTTCTATGAGCCCTGATCTAAATCCTATTGAACATCTGTGGAAGGAGCTGAAACATGCAATCTGGAGAAGGCACCCTTCAAACCTGAGACAATTGGAGCAGTTTGCTCAAGAGGAGTGGGCCAAAATACCTGCTGAGAGGTGCAGAAGTCTCATTGACAGTTACAGAAATCGTTTGATTGCAGTGATTGCCTCAAAAGGTTGTGCAAGAAAATATTAAGTTAAGGGTACCATCATTTTTGTCCAGGCCTATTTAATGAGTTTGCTTTTTAAAGTAATTCTGTTGAACCACAATTCAAAAGCACTGTCTGATTTTCATTGGTTAATTTTCATATAATTTTTATTTATTACCACTTTTTTCAGATTAAAGTTATTTCTGTGACCATTGTGGGTTTTTCTTTCATTAACGGAGGGGTGCCAACAATTTTGTCCACGTGTGTATTGTCTCTTCGCTGTGGCTCCTGTACTCACGGTAGTGACTCCTGTGTTCATGGTTCTTATTATAATAAAATGTCACCTCGATTTCTCTTTAATTCGAGACAGCATTTGGCGACGACAATATACAGAGATGGAGAGGGCTGCTACCATGCGTCGTTCTTTTTTGGAGGCTCCAGGTGAGCCATTGGTCCCTTGGGCCAGATGGTATGCAGCCTTCCAGAACTATCTGTTGGCGTTAGACCTCGGCGACCTTGATAAATTAGGAGCGAGGGCTATTCTGGTCCATAACCTAGGAATGGAGGACCAGAGAATCCTGAGTACACTTGGAGGAGGAGACTCTTTCAGCGACATTGTGGGGCTCATGGCCAGCTACTTTCACGCCCCTGAGAACATCATAATGTGGCACATTCAGTTCAGATAGTGGCGCCAGCAACCCGGAGAGTCAGTCCAGCAGTTTGTTGTGGACCTTCGACAGTTGGCTTGTGAGTGCAGGTTTGGGGCTTTGGAGGAAGAGATGGTCCGCGACCAGTTGGCTGAACATGTGGCCTACTCTTCAGCAAGAGTTCACCTGCTAACTCATGCTGGAGAGCTATCACTGCTAGCGGCCTTAGAGCTAGCGCAGCAACACGAGGCAGCGACAATGAGTACGCCTCCATCGTAAAATTAAAGTCCACCCCCGGGGACGCCGAGATGCTATGGCTGTGGATCCAGCAGGCACCGCTATAGAGCGAGGGAGTGCACAGCGAGGGGCAAGCATTGTGGACAGTGTGGTCTGCTCCACCACTTCGCCAGGGTTTGCCGCAACTTTGACAAGGAGAAACGGAGGCCTGCTATGGACGGAGTAAAGAAGAAGGCACCTACAGTGGTCCACACTGTCTCGCCCAACACGGACGGTCGTATTGTCCGTGACATACTGCTGGATGAAACGACAATACTGATGTTGGTGGACACAGGGTCAGCGACCTGCATCCTGAACTTGGCAACAGTGAGACGGTGTTTTACCCACTACACTGTGAGTAAGACGAACATAGCTTGTTATGGATATGGCAATCATCCCCTTGACATCGTGGGCTCAGTGTGGCTGACGGTGAGTATAAGGAGGCCTCTATGTGTGCAGCTGAGTTCATGGTGTCTCAAGAGGGTAATAATTTAATGGGCTATAATTTGTTTTACGGGCTTGAGTTGTCATCACCTGCGGAGAAGTGGAAGAGTGGTGAGGTGGTGACCTGTGGGACTGGCGATTTATGTGAGAAGTGGTGAAGAAGTGTGGGACTTTGGGTGGTCCATTCCAGGTGAAGAGGGATGCCGCCAGAACTAGAGTACGCAGTATTTTATATATATATACAGTGGGGTAAAAAAGTATTTAGTCAGCCACCAATTGTGCAAGTTCTCCCACTTAAAAGATGAGAGAGGTCTCCAATTTTCATCATAGGTATACCTCAACTATGAGAGACAAAATAAGAAAAAAAAATCCAGAAAATCACATTGAAGGATTTTTAATGAATTAATTGGTAAATTCCTCGGTAAAATAAGTATTTGGTCAATAACAAAAGTTCATCTCAATACTTTGTTAAATACCCTTTGTTGGCAATGACAGAGGTCAAACGTTTTCTGTAAGTCTTCACAAGGTTTTCACACACTGTTGCTGGTATTTTGGCCCATTCCTCCATGCAGATCTCCTCTAGAGCAGTGATGTTTTGGGGCTGTCGCTGGGAAACACAGACTTTCAACTCCCTCCAAAGATTTTCTATGGGGTTTAGATCTGGAGACTGGCTAGGCCACTCCAGGACCTTAAAATGCTTCTTACGAAGCCATTCCTTCGTTGCCCGGGCGGTGTGTTTGGGATCATTGTCATGCTGAAAGACCCAGCCATGTTTCATCTTCAATGCCCTTGCTGGTGGAAGGAGGTTTTCACTCAAAATCTCACAATACATGGCCCCATTCATTCTTTCCTTTACACGGAACAATCGTCCTGGTCCCTTTGCAGAAAAACAGCCCCAAAGTATGATGTTTCCACCCCCATGGTTCACAGTAGGTATGGTGTTCTTTCTTCTCCAAACACGACAAGTTGAGTTTTTACCAAAAAGTTCTATTTTGGTTTCATCTGACCATATGACATTCTCCCAGTCCTCTTCTGGATCATCCAAATGCTCTCTAGCAAACTTCAGACGGGCCTGGACATGTACTGGCTTAAGCAGGGGGACACGTCTGGCACTGCAGGATTTGAGTCCCTGGCGGCGTAGTGTGTTTCTGATGTAGCCTTTGTTACTTTGGTCACAGCTCTCTGCAGGTCATTCACTAGGTCCCCCCATATGGTTCTGGGATTTTTGCTCACCGTTCTTGTGATATTTTTGACCCCACGGGGTGAGATCTTGCGTGGAGCTCCAGATCGAGGGAGATTATCAGTGGTCTTGTATGTCTTGAATTTTCTAATAATTGCTCCCACAGTTGATTTCTTCACACCAAGCTGCTTACCTATTGCAGATTCAGTCTTCCCAGCCTGGTGCAGGTCTACAATTTTGTTTCTGGTGTCCTTTGACAGCTCTTTGGTCTTGGCCATAGTGGAGTTTGGAGTCTGACTGTTTGAGGTTGTGGACAGGTGTCTTTTATACTGATAACGAGTTCAAACAGGTGCCATTAATACAGGTAACGAGTGGAGGACAGAGGAGCCTCTTAAAGAAGAAGTTACAGGTCTGTGAGAGCCAGAAATCTTGCTTGTTTGTAGGTGACCAAATACTTATTTTACTGAGGAATTTACCAATTAATTCATTAAAAATCCTTCAATGTGATTTTCTGGATTTTTTTTTTCCTCATTTTGTCTCTCATAGTTGAGGTATACCTATGATGAAAATTGGAGACCTCTCTCATCTTTTAAGTGGGAGAACTTGCACAATTGGTGGCTGACTAAATACTTTTTTGCCCCACTGTATATATATATATATATATATATATATATATATATATATATATATATATATATATATATATATATATATATATATACACTACTGTTCAAAAGTTTGGGGTCACCCAGACAATTATTTTGTGTTTTCCATGAAAAGTCACACTTATTTACCACCATGAGTTGTAAAATGAATAGAAGATATAGTCAAGACATTGACAAGGTTAGAAATAATGATTTGTATTTGAAATAATAATTTTTTCCTTCAAACTTTGCTTTCGTCAAAGAATCCTCCATTTGAAGCAATTACAGCATTACAGACCTAACATGATTGCACAAGGGTTTTCTAATCATCCATTAGCCTTCTGACGCAATGAGCAAACACATTGTACTATTAGAACACTGGAGCGATAGTTGCTGGAAATGGGCCTCTATACACCTATGTAGATATTGCACCAAAAAACAGACATTTGCAGCTAGAATAGTCATTTACCACATTAGCAATGCATGGAGTGTATTTCTGATTAGTTTAAAGTTATCTTCATTGAAAAAAAGTGCTTTTCTTTCAAAAATAAGGACATTTCTAAGTGACCCCAAACTTTTGAACGGTAGTGTATATATATATATATACAGACGTGGACAAAATTGTTGGTACCCCTCTGTTAATGAAAGAAAAACCCACAATGGTCACAGAAATAACTTGAATCTGACAAAAGTGGGAATAAATAAAAATTCTATGAAAAATAACCAATGAAAATCAGGCAATGCTTTTGAATTGTGGTTCAACAGAATTATTTATAAAACAAACTCAGGAAACAGGCCTGGACAAAAATGATGGTACACCTAGAAAAGATTGAAAATAATGTGACCATAGGGACATGTTCAACCAAGATGTGTCCTTTAATTAACATCACAGGTGTCTACAAACTTGTACTCAGTCAGTCGGTCTATTTAAAGGGTGACAAGTAGTCACTGTGCTGTTTGTTGACATGGTGTGTACCACACTAAAGATGGACCAGAGGAAGCAAAGGAGAGAAGCAAAGGACAGAGTTGTCTCAGGACATTAGAAAGAAAATTATAGACAAGCATGTTAAAGGTAAAGGCTATAAGACCATCTCCAAGCAGCTTGATGTTCCTGTGACTACAGTTGCACATATTATTCAGAAATTTAAGATCCACAGGACTGTAGCCAACCTCCCTGGACGTGGCCACAGGAGGAGACGGATAATACGAATGGTAACAAAAGAGCCCAGAACAACCTCTAAACACATTCATGGTGAACTCCAAGGTCAAGGTACATCAGTGTCAGATCACACCATCCGTCGTTGTTTGAGCCAAAGTGGACTTCATGGGAGACGACCAAGGAGGACACCACTGTTGAAAACAAATCACAAAAAAGCCAAACTGGAATTTGCCAAACTGCATTTTGACAAGCCACAAAGCTTCTGGGAGAATGTCCTATGAACAGACGAGACAAAACTGCAACTTTTTGGCAAGGCACATATGCTCTGTGTTCACAGACGCAAAAATGAAGCATACCAAGAAAAGAACACTGTCCCTACTGTGAAACATGGAGGAGGTTCTGTTATGTTCTGGGGCTGCTTTGCAGCATCTGGCACAGAGTGTCTTGAATCTGTGCAGGGTACAATGAAATCTCAAGACTATCAAGGTATTCTAGAGAGAAATGTGCTGCCCAGTGTCAGACAGCTTGGTCTCGAACGAAACATTGGACTATTCTAAAGTGGCCTTCTATGAGCTCTGATCTAAATCCTATTGAACATCTGTGGAAGGAGCTGAAACATGCCATCTGGAGAAGGCACCCTTCAAACCTGAGACAACTGGAGCAGTTTGCTCATGAGGAGTGGGCCAAAACACCTGCTGAGAGGTGCAAAAGTCTCATTGACAGTTACAGAAATCGTTTGATTGCAGTGATTGCCTCAAAACGTTGTGCAACAAAATATTAAGTTAAGGGTACCATCATTTTTGTCCAGGCCTATTTCATGAGTTTGTTTTTTAAAATAATTCTGTTTAACCACAATTGTCTGATTTTCACTGGTTAATTTTCATAGAATTTTTATTTATTCCCACTTTTGTCAGATTAAAGTTATTTCTGTGACCATTGTGGGTTTTTCTTTCATTAACAGAGGGGTACCAACAATTTTGTCCACGTCTGTATATATATTGGCACTTGGGGCGCATGCACACGCAGCGACCGGCAGCTGGTGAAATAGTGCGTGTGTGTGTGTGTGTGTGTGTGTGTTTATGTACATAACAAATCTACCTACGGGTACAAATAAAGTAATCTGAACCTATATATATATGTATATATACATATATATATATACATATATATATATACAGTATATATATATATATATTGTGTGGTGACCCAGCACAACGCAGATTGCCTCTTATTCACACTCAGCAGGGCTTGAGGAAACGGACGACCATTAGCATACAGAGGACAATGCACAGACGGACAAAGAGCCACAGGAGGCAGTCAGACGGGACTGTATGCATGTGTCCTCGAGCCAACCAATGTCATGCTAATTATGTGTATTGACTGTTATGCTAATGTGCCATGCATTCTCTCTTCCTGTATCACTGTATAAAAGAGCTTGTGTGACAGGTCTCAATAGCACAGTAGAGCTCAGAGCTATGATGTGTGTCTCATTTTGATGGAGGAAATAAAACTGCAGCCTTCCAGCTCGTCCCATCTCGCCTGATCATATTCTTCCACACTGATGACTCGACGTGTCGTGGTGCGCCCCTTGCCTGATCTTTTCCCTCCACACTGGTGACCTGATGAGACAGAATGACCGTCTGCTCCCTCTCACCGCGCTGTGGACCCTAGAGGACCAGAGAATGCCTGCAACCTCTTCACCCACACGGGAGTGCACCTTCCGGAGTGGACAGCGCTGGGACTGACACGCACCATGAACGGCGACACAAGCGAGCCGAAGGAAGCAGCCTGAATGGGGAAGGACATCAACGCCGTCTGCGTTGATTTCCTCCAAGCTCCCCGACCCTGACCCACCTCGCGACAGCAGACCTCCCGCACACAGAAGCCCCGCATGCACACCGCAGGATTACGAGGACAGCGCAACTGCCAGCGACGTGGTGCGCGCGCCATGTACAGGGACAAACCGACTCCACAGACTGATACAGCGTCCTCCGCCGCTGCACATGCCCGAGAAACACGGCAGATCGCCATCCTCGGAACCTTCAGGGCTGCTCACGCACCTGAAGCAGATGTGCAGCTCGCACACAGGACTTTGTATGGATTTCTCAGCCACGGCGCACAAGGGGAATTTAGCCGATTACTGTCCCCGATGGCTTTAGGGCTGCTTCTGCACCTAAAAGCCATACCGCCAAGTCCCTCACACAGCTGCAGTTGTTTCACAGCCGCTATGCATCCTTGGGGAATTTGGCCATTCGCTTTCCCCACATCCTCGCTGGACTGAGCCGCGAGAGAAGTCAGAGACTTAATTTTTTTTTCACAGCCACTGTGGATCACCACCAGGTTTACCGGGCAAGTCGTGGGTCCACACGCAATTTTTGCACGGCCCAGACACCTTTGACGTCCCGGGCCGGCACTCACTTACTCCCACCCCCCTCCCCCTCTTCCTTCACAGCGCTCTTCCTGCACCTCACTGCCAAAAGCCGGCAACGATCTCCATCTTGTTCCATTATGCACAAAGCGCACCGGCCCTGTGTACCCATGATCCACGGCCGTTTAGCGTGCTGGAACTGGAGCTGGAGCCCAAACAACCGGGGTGGGAGGTGTCACAGCCCCTTCTGAGCGTTCTGGGGGGAGCCCTGTGGTGACCCAGCACAATGCAGATTGACTCTTATTCAAACTCAGCAGGGCTGGAGGAAACGGAAGACAATTAGCATACAGAGGACAATGCACAGACGGACAAAGAGCCACAGGAGGCAGTCAGACGGGACTGTATGCATGTGTCCTCGAGCCAACCAATGTCAAGCTAATCATGTGTATTGACTGTTATGCTAATGTGCCATGCATTCTCTCTTCCTGTATCACTGCATAAAAGAGCTTGTATGACAGGTCTCAATAGCACAGTAGAGCTCAGAGCTACAATGTGTGTCTCATTTTGATGGAGGAAATAAAACTCTGCAACCTTCCAGCTCGTCCCATCTCGCCTGATCATATTCCTCCACAATATACGTACAGTATACAGTATATATATATATATATATATATATATATATATATATATATATATATATATATATATATATATATATATATATATATATATATATATATATATATATATATATACTGTATACAGTATATACACACACACACACACACACACACACACACACACACACACACACACACAGACGTGGACAAAATTGTTGGTACCCCTCTGTTAATGAAAGAAAAACCCACAGTGGTCACAGAAATAACTTGAATCTGACAAAAGTGAGAATAAATAAAAATTCTATGAAAAATAACCAATGAAAATCAGACAATGCTTTTGAATTGTGGTTCAACAGAATTATTTTAAAAAACAAACTCATGAAACAGGCCTGGACAAAAATGATGGTACACCTAGAAAAGATTGAAAATAATGTGACCAAAGGGACATGTTCAACCAAGATGTGTCCTTTAATTAACATCACAGGTGTCTACAAACTTGTACTCAGTCAGTCGATCTATTTAAAGGGTGACAAGTAGTCACTGTGCTGTTTGTTGACATGGTGTGTACCACGCTAAAGATGGACCAGAGGAAGCAAAGGAGAGAAGCAAAGGACAGAGTTGTCTCAGGACATTAGAAAGAAAATTATAGACAAGCATGTTAATGGTAAAGGCTATAAGACCATCTCCAAGCAGCTTGATGTTCCTGTGACTACAGCTGCACATATTATTCAGAAATTTAAGATCCACAGGACTGTAGCCAACTTCCCTGTACGTGGCCACAGGAGGAGACGGATAATACGAATGGTAACAAAAGAGCCCAGAACAACCTCTAAACACATTCATGGTGAACTCCAAGGTCAAGGTACATCAGTATCAGATTGCACCATCCGTCATTGTTTGAGCCAAAGTGGACTTCATGGGAGACGACCAAGGAGGACACCACTGTTGAAAACAAATCATAAAAAAGCCAGACTGGAATTTGCCAAACTGCATTTTGACAAGCCACAAAGCTTCTGGGAGAATGTCCTATGAACAGACGAGACAAAACTGCAACTTTTTGGCAAGGCACATCAGCTCTGTGTTCACAGACGCAAAAATGAAGCATACCAAGAAAAGAACACTGTCCCTACTGTGAAACAT
Organism: Pholidichthys leucotaenia; assembly: GCA_020510985.1. Taxonomy (NCBI): domain Eukaryota; kingdom Metazoa; phylum Chordata; class Actinopteri; order Cichliformes; family Pholidichthyidae; genus Pholidichthys; species Pholidichthys leucotaenia. Next base: position 132,806,241 of record CM035847.1, read on the forward strand.
GGAGGAGGTTCTGTTATGTTCTGGGGCTGCTTTGCAGCATCTGGCACAGGGTGTCTTGAATCTGTGCAGGGTACAATGAAATCTCAAGACTATCAAGGTACAGTATTCTAGAGAGAAATGTGCTGCCCAGTGTCAGACAGCTTGGTCTCAGTCGCAGGTCATGGGTCTTGCAACAGGATAATGACCCAAAACACACAGCTAAAAACACCCAAGAATGGCTAAGAGCGAAACATTGGACTATTCTAAAGTGGCCTTCTATGAGCCCTGATCTAAATCCTATTGAACATCTGTGGAGGGAACTGAAACATGCCATCTGGAGAAGGCACCCTTCAAACCTGAGACAACTGGAGCAGTTTGCTCATGAGGAGTGGGCCATAATACCTGCTGAGAGGAAGTCTCATTGACAGTTACAGAAATCGTTTGATTGCAGTGATTGCCTCAAAACGTTGTGTGCAACAAAATATTAAGTTAAGGGTACCATCATTTTTGTCCAGGCCTATTTCATGAGTTTTTTTTTTTTTTAAATAATTCTGTTGAACCACAATTCAAAAGCATTGTCTGATTTTCACTGGTTAATTTTCATAGAATTTTTATTTATTACCACTTTTGTCAGATTAAAGTTATTTCTGTGACCATTGTGGGTTTTTCTTTCATTAACAGAGGGGTACCAACAATTTTGTCCACGTCTGTATGCAGTATATATATATATATATATTTATTATTATTATTATTATGGCGTTGCCCTAGGCTAGACAGGGGTGATGCCCCGCCTCTGGGGGTGGCATCACCTGAGGCATATAAGCCAGTTGCAGGTGTTAATCCCCCCCCCCCCCGTGTGCCTCTCCAATGCACACGGCGAGGGGTGAAAGAATGAGGATTTACGCGCAGGTTAACACCACACACATTTATTAAGGAACACACAAATAGTCCCAAAAGGTGAAAACATACGTACAAAAAGACAAAAACACTTATACTGGGTATTCCTGGGCCAGCATTGCCCAGTGAACGCATGAGGGGAAGTGATTAACCACTGGAGCGTCCCAGAACCGGCATCGCTCAAAAGACGCTGGGAACCAGTGGAGATGGTTAATCCTTCGTGACACACGAATTACACATGACCATGAACTTCAGTCGGTAGTCCATTCAGTTAATGACCCAGCAGTGCGTGACTCGCGAAAGGCACCTAAATACACAGACTGCTGGTGTTGATGTAATTAGGGACACCTGGGCGAGTAGCGAAAAGATGGCAAATGGGGATGGGAACAGCTGATGGTAAAAGAGGGGGCATGGTCGGGCTGGCAGACAGTTAGACAGCGATCACACCAGCGTAAGCCAAAGGGGCTGCCTCACCACTGCCGGCCAGAAAGCAGTGGCTATGGGTAAGGAAGCACACAGGACTACATACTAGACATACATACAAAGCGGCACCTTAACCCACAGAGAGATCAGGGCCAAGCCGGGAGAAACCAAGCCGACTCGGCTCCTGACAGAGCCCACCCTTTAAGGGGTGGATTCCCAGACACCCAAAGTAACATCCCAGACTGCGCCCCCACCAACAGGAACAAACAACATGAACCCGGGTGGGAGGTAGGGGGAACAGGAAAGGTGGGAACACAACACCCCAACCAGGGACCACAATTAACCCTCCCAAGTCCACGGACATTAGGGCTCAGGAGGCCGCCCAGTCCCAGGCCCAGCAGAAGGTCCGGTGGACAGAATCCGGCGGTCTGCCGGAAAACATGGGCCACCAGATCCAGGGAGTCAATCCTTCTGGTGGCCTGCACCCCCCCCCCCCCCCGGTAAAGCCACTAAGACTGGAGAGGAGCAAATAGGTCCGCGATGGCGTCCGGTGGAGGAGTGTAGGCCCCGGCATCCTCAGGCTGGCCAGCCGCGGCCCTGACAACCTTGACCCGGGAGGGAGTGACACCTGCGGCGGTCCCGACAAGGGGCCTCGTAGCACTCGCAGTGGGACCCGACTTGACCAGGGCAGCACCCGCAGTGACCTCCAGCTGAGGTTCTGCAGTACCCGCGGTGATCTCCGGCTGAGGTTCTGCAGCACCCGCAGTGGACCCCGGCTGGGCTGATGCTGCACCCACGGTGGACCCTGACCTGGAGCGTGGTGTCCATGATGGGTCTGGGCAGGTGCGCATTACCCATGTCGGGCTAATCCTGGGGCGCAGCCCCCACGAGGGTCCAAAGCCAGCCTGCTGCACCCACAGCGACATGGCCTGCGGAGGGGACCACATGACGATCTCAGACATCAGCTGGACCCACGATGTCATCAGGCGGTGAGACTGGCTCCACGAGGTCCCCTGGAGGTGGTTGTTCCTCTCCAGCGACCCTAGAAAAGGGCTCAGGAGCGGGAGAAGAAACAGGGTCAATAGGGTCGCCGGCAGCGGTGGAGCTCGGTGAGGGATGTTCAGACTCAACTGTGCACTGTGCCTGACTTTCCTCACCTAGAGCCAGACAAGATCTCTCTAAAACTGCTATCAGTAAAAACAAGAGAGAAAACTTGACTGAGCTCGAGCTCCACCGCTCTCCAGGACTCCGTCGATCCTGACAATGAACACTCGGGCCTGACCTCAAGGAGGTCCAGCTTATGCTCTCAGTCCACTGCCGACGCCTCTGCATCTGGCGAGATGATGTTAGCAGTCCATTGATCCTCCTGCAGCGGCTCCAATGCTGGGGACTCCACCGGCGTGGCTGCAGGGAAACACCTGCGTGCGGACCCCTGGGCAGGATCATCCAGGGACCTAAACTCCTCCTCCGTCTGGTGGCTCGGTCCGAGGACCAACAGGTCCTCAGGGATAAATGGAGGAGACACGGAGAGGGGAAGAAAGAATTATTATTTGCAGCTGGAGGAGAGGACCCAGTGGACTGTTGATACTGGGCCTCTCCCTCGGGAGACAGGCAAGATTCAATGTTAATGAATGATTTAGAATGAAACAATACTTGCCTGTCATCCCGGTCAACGATATTCTCAGCCGCAGGTGGCAGACAATCATCCCTCTTCATTCCAGCGGTGATGTGGGTCCTCTCAAAGGCTTGTGGAGGAGCCGTCTCCACAACAACGGAGGTGGGCGTTCCCGGGATGACCTCAGCGGACCTCACAGCAGCCGGAGGGATGATGGCCGCTGACGGAGGAGAGGGCTTCTCCCGGTGCTTCCACGCAGGACGACGTTGTCCACTATTAATTGGTGCTGACCGTGCTAGAGCAGGAGGGGGATCGGGCGAAGTTTCACGGAGGATGAAGGCCTGCTGGTCTCCAGGCCTCCGTCTCGGCACCATGGGAAACGTTAGTCCGGGGAAGGAGCGCTGGAGCGAACAAACTGTAGTCAGCAGGTCGGCAAACTGTGGGTAGTCCCATAACCCAGGATGCGCCTTCAGGGCTCCGACAGCTCCTTCCAGGCACTCCAGCATTTTCTTCGGTCCCCGGGCGGTGAGGGCCTCATTCACGAAGCTCCGGATAAACTCGGCTGCCCCTCCCTCCTCCACCGTGGGAAAACCCGCTGCCGTTCCTCTTCTGCCTCGTTGACACCGGGGTATAGTGAACTCCAGAAACAGGTCAGTCCAAAAAATGACACAAGCAAAAAAAAGGGAAAAGGGATATGTGGGTGAACCCGTTAAATCCTTTGAGCTGGCTGGGTCATTCTGTCATAAACCCTCACGTGCACTTCTGCAATGCGCACGGCGAGGGATGAAAGGATGAGGATTTACGCGCAGGTTAACACCACACACATTTATTAAGGAACACACAAACAGTCCCAAAAGGTGAAAACATACAAAAAGACAAAAACACTTACGTTGGGCATTCCTGGGCCAGCATCGCCCAGTGAACGCATGAGGGGAAGTGATTAACCACCGGAGCGTCCCAGAGCTGGCATTGCTCAAAGGACGCTGGGAACCATGGCTGCAGTGGAGGTGGCTAATCCTTCGTGACACATGGGTTACACATGACCATGAACTTCAGTAAGTAGTCCATTCAGTTAATGACCCAGCAGTGCGTGACTCATGAAAGGCACCTAAATACACACACTGCTGGTGATGATGTAATTAGGGACACCTGGGCGAGGAACGAAAAGATGGCAAACAGGAATGGGAACAGCTGTTGGTAATAGAGAGGGGGCGTGGTCAGACCAGCAGACAGTTAGACAGCGCTCACACCAGCGTGAGCCCAAGGTGCTGCCTCACCGCTGCCGGCCAGAAAGCAGTGGCTATGGGTAAGGAAGCACACAGGAATACATACTAGACATACATACAAAGCGGCACCTTAACCCATAGAGAGATCAGGGCCGAGCCGGGAGAAACCAAGCCGGCTCGGCTCCTGACAGCAGGAGACATATTGTCTTTTCGCTGTGACTCCTGTACTCGCGGTAGGGACTCCTGTGTTTGTGGTTCTTATTATAATAAAACTTATAAAACATCACCTCGACTCCTCTTCAATTCGAGACACAAAAGCCGCCTGGGAGTGTAAGCAGCTGTCATCCAGGTGACATTTTTGAGGAGGCCGTGACAGTTTTCCTGATGAGAGCCCGCCGGATAATGTAAATTTAAACATGACTGTGTTCTGGGGATTTCCACAGCAGGCAGAAAGCAGCTGCAACTCCACCCCTCTGCAGCTCGCTCAGATGTGAATTCATGTCTGCTCGCTTGTTTGTATTGAGTTAATATGTTTTTGTGCTTTCGTGTTTGGTCTAAACCCACTGTGACGACGGAGTGTCGTCACTGTATGGTCTGTGTATTGAATGTTATATGTGTAAAGGATTTATATTTGTAAATGTCAACTTGTATGTGATGGGGGAAAATGCACATATAATTGTACAATGTGTTCTGACTGAATTGAATCCTTTTTGTGAGATAATTGTGGATTAATTATGTTAATCGGGTGAGGCAATTAATTAATCTTAAAACCACGTACCTTTGCCAGCATGCTTCCTGGAGGTATACGGAAAAAAGACTCCTCAGGGGTTTGAGGGCCTTTTAAGGGATACCAGCAGGAAGAAATCATATGATGGTAGAGGAGAGTTTAATATGTAAATAGGGGTTTAAAGTATTTATTGTATTATTTATGGTGTATTTATTGGTGCTATTTATTCTGTAAATACTGGGGAATTATTTATGTATTTATGACTCTTAGATATTATTGGGTATGTGGAAAAATATGTAAATATTTATTGTCTTACTTGGGATTATGGTATGTGCCAATTAAGTTGATTACCTCACTGAGTATATAACAGGTGTTTGTCATTTGGTTTGTGTGGGGTGTCTGATGTGCAATGGAATTATTGCCTGTGGAGATTATTGGAATAAATGAAAAACTGCTGATTGCAAACTGTTTGGAAGCCTCCGCTCTTTCTCTGGTGCCTCCGTCCACTCACTCTCATGACACCCACCTTAACACAACAAAAACTAACATTTTTACTGCGGTCATATGACTCAAGAAAGTATTTTAGAAGTTTAAGTCCTTCAAACACACCATGTTTGAGTGAATGGGGTGTTACGACCCCTCTGTCTAGGGGTGAGAGGGGAGTAACAAATAACCAGATGGAATTGGTTGTCAAAGCAAAATTATATTTTAATGAATTATAAAAGGATTTTTAGCAAAAGAATAAATACATGGCTGCACGGTGGCGCAGTGGTTAGCACTGCGGCAGCACAGTTTACCCTCGGCCGGGGGATCGCGGGGATCATGAGATCGTGGGTTTGATCCCTGCCCCCGACCAACAGTGAGCTGTGTGGAGTTTGCATGTTCTCCCCGTGTTTGTGTGGGTTTACTCCAGGATTTCTCCGGTTTCCTCCCACATGCCAAAAACATGCAGGTTAGGGAGTTAAGGGGCGCTTGCGCACGCAGCGACCGGCAGCTGGTGGCTTGTCACCGGACTGCAGAACAAATCTACCTACGGGTACAAAATAGGTCCAAAAAAAAAAAAAATACATAAAATGGTTGGAGAACAAAGGCCTAGAAAGGTACTACTCGAACCAAAGAAATAAATACAACCAAACTTAAATACAAGAGGGAGTAGTACCTCTAAACCTGAATGTGTCTAACAAAAGTTACCTGCAGTGATGTGTATAGAATTGCAAACTAAAGCCTTGGCCCAGTCTCTCAGCTTGAAAGAACGATAACACGGGCGGTGGAATAACGACAGGGTGATGGTTAACAAAATAGTTCCCAGTTTCCCCAGTGTGCCTTGTAAAGGAAAAAAAAAAAGACAAAGACACAGAGTACTCCTACGCAGGACAGACAATTAAAGGCACATGAGTACCACCTGGTCAACACACAAAAATGCTATTCTCAACCAAGCAAAGTACTTAAACCAGGAAAACAAAAAACACTCCACCAAAAAGTGAGCATTTTGCTGACTGCTCTGACAATGGGAACAAGGGCGGCAGACTGCTCACATTAAATCACAGCTGCACCTGACTAATTGTTCTACTGGAATTTATAACAGGTGCCTGATTGGAGGTGAGGCTTGATTGGTGGAGTGTTGCAGCACCAGTCCAATCAGGCACAGGATTCAGTCAGGGGCTGGATAAGGCAGGAGACAGCCAAAACACAGAGACACCAAATCAGAAGAGCTGCACAACTGAGTGACACGAGCAAGGAAAACAGACAAAGATGAGCAACATTGTCAAAATAAAGCAAGAGGAGGCCATAACATGGGGCCGTCAGGATTTTTGTTTTGCCTGACGCCCTCCATCCCGATCTGCAGCAAGATGCAGCCACCTCCTAACCCAGTGCGCTATCCCTTGGTCTGTTGCACTCGCCGTCAAATGGTTTCTTCTTACAGCTGCTAGAGTGACAAAAGTAAATATGTAAGTTATGTGGCAAATAATTTCATTATTAAAGCAGCACTATGTAACCTTTTGAACAATTGTTCAAAACATTTCTATTCCTGATAGAAACACTGAAACAAGAGCACACTGAGGCGAGTGCAATATCCCCCACCTCCGTTTTCTTTGAAGATCCCAATACTTACTGACAGAGAACAGCTTTCAACTTTTTAATATAATTACTGTGGCAGAACCAAATTAAGATGAACCCATCATAATTACAATGAATATACAACAAAGTATACAACCACACTACTAATCAGTCCCTCCAGGATTTCATGATATTGTGATTGTGTCAATTCACGCGAAATCAGCCAATCAGCGCAACTATTGTGCAACCTTGCAACTTTGTCCTATCACCGCAACTTTCCCACAACTTTGGCCCATCCTCGTCAACTTCCACCAGTTTTACCAATCAAATTTGTCTCTAACTGGTGCGCAAATGCTCAGTCTAACTAATCAAATGTATCACTGCACCTCATTCACTTCCGTGTTTACAGTGAGTATTAACGGAACACATCAAAACAGAGTGTGTGATTTAAAAAAAAACACTCACCCGCAACATTTCCAACACCGTCCCTTCCTCCATCTCCCTCAGCCTGCCGGTGGACGTCTTGCCATGTCTCCATCCTGACCATGTGAACAAAGTGCTGGGTTTGTGTTGAAAAACGTCTTCCTGCCCTAAAAACACCCCATCACGGGAGCGCGCATGAGGACAAATGCCATAAAACCACAAACAAAATGAGCAAATCTAACATTACAGCCAGTGTTTGGACATTTATAGACTAGAAAAGCGCTATATAAGTGCAGGTTAGTTAGTTAGTTAGTTAGTTAGTTAGTTATACATCTTTAATAATAATAATAATGCATCAGATTTATATAGCACTTTATCATAGACACTCAAAGACGCTTTACAAATAGATACATTATTCATTCACTCCAGACAGACAATGGAAGTGGCAAGCTACTACTGTAGCCACAGCTGCCCTGGGACAGGCTGATGGAGACATGGCTGCCAATCCGCGCCAATGGCCTCTCCGTCCACCACCGAACATTTATGCACATTCATACCCAGAGTTATGGAGGCAAGGTGGGTAAAGTGTCTTGCCCAGGGACACAACGGCATGATATCTGGGGAGAGTGGGATTCGAACCGCAATCCAACCATCTGGTTATGGACAATCTGCTCTACCCCCTGAGTCACTGCCACCTTTAGAGGTAAAATCATTAGTACATCTTGTCAATGAGCTTTAAAGCTGTGAATCTCCGGTCTGGAAATTCACCTACCCCCCACCCCCAACCGCCGTAAATGAAAGATGTGTGCCTGAAGAGTCAAGCGGTGTGTCTCAAGACATGTGGCAAATAGACAGGTAGGAGTTAGGCATGGAAAGAGAAAGAATATTATCTGTAATTTTTTTTTTTTTTCAGAAAAATATCACAGTATCCGGATAAGGGTGGCCCAACCAGTTATTAGGTTTAGGGGGCAATCACTTTTTCACACAGGGCCATGTAGGTTTGGATTTTTTTTTTTTACCCTTAATAGTAAACACCTTAATTTAAAAACTGCATTTTGTGTTGACTTGTGTTATCTTTGTCTAATATTTAAATTAATTTGACGATCAGAAACATTTAAGTGTGAAAAACATACAAAAAATGAGAAATCAGGAAGGGGCAAAAACTTTTTCACACCACTGTATAAACTATTTTTTCACGAAATATATATGTGTTTTCGTTAGAAAAAAACATTAAAACAAAACAAAAAAAATCAGTTTGTATCAGATATATTATAACTGCTGCCCTTTTCTTTTCCCTACTCACTGATGACTCACTGACTAAATACTTTTTTACCCCACTGTATATATATATATATACTGTATATATATATATATATATATATATATATATATATGTACACTACTGTTCAAAAGTTTGGGGTCACCCAGACAATTTTGTGTTTTCCATGAAAAGTCACACTTTTATTTACCACCATGAGTTGTAAAATGAATAGAAAATATAGTCAAGACATTGACAAGGTTAGAAATAATGATTTGTATTTGAAATAATAATTTTTTCCTTCAAACTTTGCTTTTGTCAAAGAATCCTCCATTTGCAGCAATTACAGCATTGCAGACCTTTGGCATTCTAGCTGTTAATTTGTTGAGGTAATTTGGAGAAATTTCACCCCATGCTTCTAGAAGCCCCTCCCACAAGTTGGATTGGCTGGATGGGCACTTCTTGCTTACCATACGGTCAAGCTGCTCCCACAACAGCTCAGTGGGGTTTAGATCTGGTGACTGCGCTGGCCATTCCATTACAGATAGAGTACCAGCCGCCTGCTTCTTCTCTAAATAGTTCTTGCACAATTTGGAGGTGTGCTTTGGGTCATTGTCCTGTTGTATGATGAAATTGGCTCCAATCAAGCACTGTCCACAGGGTATGGCATGGCGTTGCAAAATGGAGTGATAGCCTTCCTTATTCAAAATCCCTTTTACCCTGAACAAATCTCCCACCTTACCAGCACCAAAGCAACCCCAGACCATCATGTTAACCCCACCTTGCTTGACAGATTGCATCAGGCACTCTTCCAGCATCTTTTCAGTTGTTCTGCATCTCAGAAATGTTCTTCTGTGTGATCCAAACACCTCAAACTTCGATTCGTCCGTCCATAACACTTTTTTCCAATCTTCCTCTGTCCAATGTCTGTGTTCTTTTGCCCATGTTAATCTTTTTCTTTTATTGGCCAGTCTCAGATATGGCTTTTTCTTTGCCACTCTGCCCTGAAGGCCAGCATCCCGGAGTCGCCTCTTCACTGTAGATGTTGACACTGGCATTTTGCGGGTACTATTTAATGAAGCTGCCAGTTGAGGACCTGTGAGGTGTCTATTTCTCAAACTATAGACTCTAATGTACTTATCTTCTTGCTCAGTTGTGCAGCAGGGCCTCCCACTTCTCTTTGTACTCTGGTTAGAGACTGTTTGTACTGTTCTCTGAAGGGAGTAGTACACACCGTTGTAGGAAATCTTCAGTTTCTTGGCAATTTCTCACATGGAATAGCCTTCATTTCTAAGAACAAGAATAGACTGTCGAGTTTCACATGAAAGTTCTCTTTTTCTGGCCATTTTGAGGGTTTAATCGACCCCACAAATGTGATGCTCCAGATACTCAACCTGCTCAAAGGAAGGTCAGTTTTATAGCTTCTCTAACCAGCTAAACTGTTTTCAGCTGTGCTAACATGATTGCACAAGGGTTTTCTAATCATCTATTAGCCTTCTGACGCAATGAGCAAACACATTGTACCATTAGAACACTGGAGTGATAGTTGCTGGAAATGGGCCTCTATACACCTATGTAGATATTGCACCAAAAACCAAACATTTGCAGCTAGAATAGTCATTTACCACATTAGCAATGTATAGAGTGTATTTCTGATTAGTTCAAAGTTATCTTCATTGAAAAAACAGTGCTTTTCTTTCAAAAATAAGGAAATTTCTAAGTGACCCCAAACTTTTGAACTGTAGTATATATATATATATATATATATATACAGCCGTGGACAAAATTGCTGGTACCCCTCTGTTAATGAAAGAAAAACCCACAATGGTCACAGAAATAACTTGAGTCTGACAAAAGTGGGAATAAGTAAAAATTCTATGAAAATTAACCAATGAAAATCAAACAGTGCTTTTGAATTGTGGTTCAACAGAATGACTTTGAAAAACAAACTCATGAAACAGGCCTGGACAAAAATGATGGTACCCCTAGAAAAGATTGAAAATAATGTGACCATAGGGACAGTTCAACCAAGATGTGTCCTCTAATTAACATCACAGGTGTCTACAAACTTGTAGTCAGTCAGTCGGCCTATTTAAAGGGTGACAAGTAGTCACTGTGCTGTTTGCTGACATGGTGTGTACCACACTAAACATGGACCAGAGGAAGCAAAGGAGAGAGTTGTCTCAGGAGATTAGAAAGAAAATTATAGACAAGCATGTTAAAGGTAAAGGCTGTAAGACCATCTCCAAGCAGCTTGATGTTCCTGTGACTACAGTTGCACATATTATTCAGAAATTTAAGATCCACGGGACTGTAGCCAACCTCCCTGGATGTGGCCGCAGGAGAAGACGGATAATACGAATGGCAACAAAAGAGCCCAGAACAACCTCTAAACACATTCATGGTGAATTCCAAGGTCAAGGTACATCAGTGTCAGACCGCACCATCTGTCATTGTTTGAGCCAAAGTGGACTTCATGGGAGACGACCAAGGAGGACACCACTGTTGAAAACAAATCACAAAAAAGCCAGACTGGAATTTGCCAAACTGCATGTTGACAAGCCATAAAGATTCTGGGAGAATGTCCTATGGACAGACGAGACAAAACTGCAACTTTTTTGGCAAGGCACATCAGCCTCTGTGTTCACAGACGCACAAATGAAGCATACCAAGAAAAGCACACTGTCCCTACTGTGAAACATGGAGGAGGTTCTGTTATGTTCTGGGGCTGCTTTGCTGCATCTGGCACAGGGTGTCTTGAATCTGTGAAATCTCAAGACTATCAAGGTATTCTAGAGAGAAATGTGCTGCCCAGTGTCAGACAGCTTGGTCTCAGTTGCAGGTCATGGGTCTTGCAACAGGATAATGACCCAAAACACACAGCTAAAAACACCCAAGAATGGCTAAGAGCGAAACATTGGACTATTCTAAAGTGGCCTTCTATGAGCCCTGATCTAAATCCTATTGAACATCTGTGGAAGGAACTGAAACATGCCGTCTGGAGAAGGTACCCTTCAAACCTGAGACAATTGGAGCAGTTTGCTCATGAGGAGTGGGCCAAAATACCTGCTGAGAGGTGCAGAAGTCTCATTGAAAGTTACAGAAATCGTTTGATTGCAGTGATTGCCTCAAAAGGTTGTGCAACAAAATATTAAGTTAAGGGTACCATCATTTTTGTCCAGGCCTATTTCATGAGTTTGTTTTTTAAAATAATTCTGTTGAACCACAATTCAAAAGCATTGTCTGATTTTCATTGGTTAATTTTCATAGAATTTTTATTTATTACCACTTTTGTCAGATTCAAGTTATTTCTGTGACCATTGTGGGTTTTTCTTTCATTAACAGAGGGGTACCAACAATTTTGTCCACACATGGACAAAAAGACATACAGTATATATAGTATATATATATATATATATATATATATATATATATATATACACGTATATATATATATATATATATATAAATATGTCTGTTTTTAAACTCTTACCACAGCTGTCTTGAAGGTATCCTGTTGCAACTGACCCTCAATACCATGCAGTTGTTAGAGACTTCTAATGGGGAAGTTGTCTGAGCTTGCTGGGTTGTCTTCAGTACAAGACACTTTAAGGTCGTGCATCATTTTAATTAAGATCCCAATCTGTTCTTTTAAAATTTCTTGATTCGCAAGAATTTTGCGACTGACAGCTACAAAAAAAAAAACCAAACAAAAAAACCCCCCCAAAAAACCGGTGGAATAAAATGCATTTCAACATCCCAAACTGTGATTATAAAAGTGGTTGTAAAAATACTTCAATACCTACCTTCAGTCAGACCATCATGTGGTGATCCTTTGTCTGTCACTAATGTCACGAGCTGAGCACTGGAGGTTCCGCCAGGCTCAGTCTTGTGGCCTTTTCTCTGTATTTATATATTTGTTGTATTTTGTGCTTTTTGAGTTTCGGTATTCTTGTTCTGGCGCCACACGAGTTGGCTGCCTTTTGCAACAGCGGCTCAATTCTGAGTCTTTTTATCTTCCTTCTTCTTTCTGATCCGGTGATAACTTTCTGATCCGGCACACCTTTCACTCTATATATATCACGGACACACAGATCACCCCAAAGGTCTCCCGAGTTGGCGGACGGAGCCACTGTTTACAGCAGGAGACGATACAGCAGGGAAGAGCTAGCTAGCACTCAACCGCCACCCGGTGCTAACGGAGAAACTCAGCATACCGGGGAACTGAAGCGAAAACGACGCGGGTGCCGGGCTGGAGTTTAGGCGGCGTGCAAGAAATAGAAGACAGAATAATAAAGAGCGATGGCAAGAACCAAGCAGACCGCCCGTAAATCTACTGGAGGAAAAGCCCCCCAGGAAGCAGCTGGCCACCAAGGCTGCTCGAAAAAGCGCTCCGGCCACCGGCGGAGTGAAGAAGCCTCACCGTTTCAGGCCCGGTACCGTGGCTCAGAGAGATCCGTCGCTACCAGAAATCCACGGAGCTGCTCATCCGTAAGCTGCCCTTCCAGCGCCTGGTGAGGGAGATCACTCAGGACTTCAAGACCGACCTGCGCTTCCAGAGCTGCGCCGTCATGGCTCTGCAGGAGGCCAGCGAGGCCTACCTGGTGGGTCTCTTTGAGGACACCAACCTGTGCGCCATCCACGCCAAGAGGGTCACCATCATGCCCAAAGACATCCAGCTGGCCCGCTGCATCCGCGGAGAGAGAGCTTAGACTTTCTGCTGCACATCCACCAACCACAATGCTCCGCACTGTGTGTCTCTCTCTCTATATATATATATTTATTTATAGTAATATGTACATATGTATACTAGTTGCTCTTGTTTTTTCTTGCCTTCTGATTGTTGCTCTGAGTGTTGCTATCCCTGTGCTGTTGCAATCCTGGAATTTCCCCATTGTGGGACTAATAAAGGCTTATCTTATCTTATCTTATCTTGTACTGTTTTCTATTTTTCTGTTTATGTTTCAGTTTGGTTACGCTCATGTTTTGTATCAGTTTGTAATTATCTATCTGTCTGCATTTATTGATAGTTTATTCCTTGTATTTCGGACTGTTGTGTTCGTTCTTTGGGTTGACAGCTGTCAAGTGGCGATTCCGGATTGTGCTCATGTGGGCGTCGCCCTGTCAGCTCTCTTCATTCTCCTCTCATTACTTTGCAGCTGATCCTAATCATCAATCATTGTTACCTTTTTGCCCGCTCATGTGATCCAACATCTTTCTCCACTTGTGTTATTTGTTCCGACCCTATTTAAGGACTGCTTTCTCATTTCATTTTGCCACAGTCTTAGTTAAACTTTCTCCTCGCCACCAGAACCCCTTCCTTGTTCTGGTGAGTTTGTGCTGTTTCCAGTACTTGTAAGTTACCTTGCTTTCTGTTTGGATTTTTGCCTTTCACACTTTGGAACTTTTGTATTTTGTTATTAAATGCCACAAACTGCAGTTGACGCATGGGTTTGTCTTTCTCTGCCCTGAGCGCAAATTATGACAGTAAACTGCAGCCAGTTAAAGACCCAGCTGCTGCAGTCAGTGGATTTTTGCCTTTTTATTTGTTTCGCTCACCTGCTTCTCTGGAGCGTATCATGTGGGACTGAGCAGGAGGGCGCAGTTACCCAATGAGCCTGGGGTGGGAGTGCTGCAAAGCCCGAATGAAGATAGATGGGCTAATCTCCGCAGCGCGCTCTGGTTTTGCACAGAAGGATGCATTATGGTACCTGGGCCTCGCGGAGGCAGCTGTTCGCCAGTGCCCCCAGCTTCGAGAGCATGTTGAAGGGGTGGAGAGGATTTCTCTGGTGGCAGCACTGCAATGAGAGAACAATGAGATGGTGAGGAATTCCCCGAGCAAACCTGGGTCTGTGCCAAAGGGGAGGCGTTCCCGGGCCTCTGAAGTATCGGTGCCCCACCAGTCTCCAACACCCATTTCTGCTTCTGCTCCACCTGCTCCAGAACGCCGTCATCCAGGGAAATCCCGCCGGAGGAATGCCTCCACCTCTCAGGCAGTAGCTTCTCATTTGCTGAGGCAGAAAACTCCCACAGCAGTGCACCCTTTGTGCCTTTTTTCTCCGGCTGAATCATCAGCTTCCTCTCTCTGCGCAGCTGCTGTTCCCTGCTTCCCCTCGGCGATTCCTCCCGCTGCTCAGAGGCCCGCTGTGTCCTTCCCGGCTCCAGCCGGAAACATCGTACTCCGGGAAAACAGGCGTGTCTTTTCATTTTTCAGCACCTTGTGATAATGCACCTTGCCTGATTCCCGGTAGTGAGGCTCAGAGTTTGCAGTCCCCTAGGCCCTCACCGCCTGCTGGAGTTATTAGTTTCTCACCTGCCCTCTCCGAGTCTCCTCCTGTCATCCCTGAGTGTCCGCCAGCCCCCAGGGTTGAGCCACTGGACAATAGAGGAACCTCCAGCCCTTCAGGACTTGGCCCCAGCCCCGCAGTCACAGTCTGGACAGAGGGAGAGCGCTTCCAGTAACCCGAAGCCTGCGCCAACGTCAGAGCATCCCCTGGCTTCGGCTATGTGGAATCCAGCACCGGCGGTGAGCCAACCCCCAACTGCCACGCCAGACGAGCACCCTGCAGGAGTCATTTCGACTGGGGGCCCCGAGACTGCACCGACCACCATGCCTGCTGCAGGGGCTGCCACAGTGGAGTCAAAGCTGGACCTCCAGAGGGCCGGGTCTGCGGAACCATTGCCTGGATTGATGAAGTCCTGAACAGCGGTGGAGCTCGAACTCAGGCAAGTGCTCTCCTTTGTTTTTCTTATGTCTATTTTGGAGAAATATTGTCTGACTCTTGGTGGGGAGAGCCGCTGAGCTCACCTTGCTGCTGGTGGCCCTGGCCCTGTTTCTCTTCCCGTCCTGTCTGAGCTCTCCCCCAGGGTCACTGAAAATGCCCCAGCTTTGCCAGATGTCTCTGCGGATCCAGGCTCGTCGCCTGAGATCACCGTGGGTTCAGCTCCCCCTGCTGAGGTCATTGTGGGTGCTCCATCCCAGCCCGGGACCTCCGTGGGTGCTGCTCCCCCTCCTGCTGAGGTCATCACGGGCACTCTGTCCCAGCCCAGGACCTCCGTGGGTGCAGATCCTCCTTTGTCCGGGTCTCCGTTGGTGCTGTGTCCCAGACGGGGACCGTCGTGGGTGCTGCACCTCAGCCTAAAACCAACTTGGGTGCTGTGCTCTAGTGTGGGCCTGCCATGGGCATTACACTCCAGCCCAGGGGTCACCGTGGGTGCAGCTTTGGCCCAGTCTGGGTCCACCAAGGGTGCAGCTTTGGCCCAGTCCGGGCCCACCGAGGGTGCAGCTATGTCCCAGCCTGGGTCCACCGCAGGTGCAACCTTGCTCCAGTCTGGAGCCACCGCGGGGACTACTACGTCCCAGTCCAGGACCACCGAGGGTGCTGCTGGCCAGTCTGAGGGCATCGTGTTTCCCTCTCTTCGGTTGGGCGCATGCGCACGCAGCGACCAGCAGCTTGATGACATAGTGCGTGTGTGCGTGTGTGTGTTTTTTGTACTTTTTTACGTTTTTAGAAAATCCTCTGTGTCGTTTCTGCCCTGGAGCGTTTGTGGAATATATGGCGAAGAGCTCCCTGGTATCGGCAACATGGATTTCCTCTCCTCTCTCACACTGCTGCTTTCTGTGCTGTGGCTCTTTGTCTCTGAGGTAAACGCGTTCGGCTCCATGGCGAGCAGAATAGCGGGCAGAATACAATATTCCAGGGACGTGTTGCTACGCTTTAACACAGCTGATGCAGCGTCTGTGATTGAGCCCAAACTTGAACTGCCGGACTTTATTTTGAGAGACGGACACAGCGGTGAAAAAAGAAGCGGCAGAAGGAAGCGTGGAAGACGTGGAGGTGTGAAATTGCGCCTTAGAAGACGTCAGTTTGGTAACATTCCTCTTCCTTCAATCATTTTTGGGAATGCACAGTCTGTGAGAAACAAGGTGGAGGAAATTCAAGGCAACGTACGCTACCAGAAGGATTTTAAGAACTGCTGCGTCATGGCTTTCACTGAATCTTGGCTTACTGCGCATGATCGAGATGCAGACCTGTGGATTGAAGGCTTTGGAGCTCCGCTGCGCTCGGATCGGCAGAAAGAGGTAACTGGGAAGCGTCAGGGGGGCGGCGTATGTTTATACATTAATAAGCAGTACTGCACATCTGTCACGGTCAGAGAGCGCATCTGTACACCCGATGTGGAGCTGCTGTCTGTGTCGCTTCGCCCCTTTTATTTGCCTCGAGAGTTTCCCCAACTTTTCATCACAGTTGTGTACATTCATCCGAGGGCAGACGCTGACTCCGCCTCCAGCACCATCTCTGATGTGGTGCAGCGGCTGCAGTCAATTTCTCCAGAGGCGCCAAACTTCATTCTTGGGGATTTTAACCATGTTTCTTTAAAGAAGACACTTAAAAACTTTCATCAGTATGTCTCCTGCCCAACCAGGCGAAAAAAGACATTGGACCTGTGCTATGGATCCATAGAGAGGGCCTATAAATCACTCCCCCTTCCTCCTTTAGGATCATCAGATCACAACTGTGTTCATTTGCTGCCCACATATAAAACTGCTCTCAGAAGAGGCAAGGTGGAGATGAGAGACATTGATGTGTGGACAGAAGATTCAGAGCACAGCCTCCAGGAATGCTTTGACTGTACAGACTGGAAGATGTTCATAATGGCCTGTGGGGATGATTTGGACTCTCTGGCTGAGCTCACATGCTCATACATGGCTTACTGTCAAAATAAGTTTGTTCCACGTAAACGTGTCAAAATATACCCCAACAACAAACCATGGGTAACTAAATCAGTTAAATCCTGCTTACAGAGGAAAGCTCTTGCCTTTAAACAGGGGTCTGTTTCTGAGCTACAAGTTGCCACCAAGGAGCTGAAGGCCGAAATTTTAAGAGCAAAACAGAATTATAAATCAGAGTTGGAAAGCAAGATGGCAGCAAATAAACTTGGTTCAGCCTGGGCCAGTATGAAAACTATTGCAGGCCTTCAGAGCACAGAGCGCAGTAATCGTGTGTTTTTAGATGGTTTTAGTTCAGACACAGAGCTGGCTAACGCTCTTAACTGTTTTTATGGTCGTTTTGACTCCTTTGATTTTAGCACAGAAATCCAAGATTTGAAACAGAAACTCAAAGACAATCAGCACTTTAATATTGAGATGCAGGATGTTAAAAGGGAGTTCCGCGCTGTAAAAGTGAACAAAAGTCAGGGCCCTGATAATATATGTGGACGCCTGGTAAAGTCCTGTGCACATGAACTGAGTCCTATATTTCATTATATTTTCAATAAGTCCTTTCAGACACAACATGTGCCTAAGATCTGGAAAGATGCCGTGGTTGTTCCCGTTCCAAAATCCAGCTGTCCTAAAACAGTAAATGACATTAGACCAGTTGCTTTGACTTCAATTTTAATGAAAATTTTTGAAAAACTGGTCAGATGTGAGGTCCTAAGGCAGACTGAACATGCATTGGATCCTCTGCAGTTTGCCTATAGGCCTCACAGAGGAGTGGAGGATGCCACTGTCACTCTGTTTGACATGCTTTTTAAACATCTGGATTTTAATGGGACACACGCCAGGCTTTTATTTGTGGACTTTTCTTCTGCCTTTAATACAATCCAACCTCATATTTTAGTTGAAAGGCTCCTGCAACAATTTGATTTAAGCAATAATCTGGTGGGTTGGATTCTGGATTTCTTAACCAACAGGACGCAGAGAGTAAGGGTCAATGGCACATTGTCTGACCTAAAGTGCTCTTCTACTGGCTCTCCTCAGGAGTGTGTGTTGTCACCACTACTCTTCATCCTGTACACAAACATGTGTCGGAGCAGACATGACAACAGACACATTATAAAGTATGCTGATGACTCAGTCATTGTCAGTCTCCTCCAGGATGGTGAGAGTGGCCACGGCCCAGTAGTTGATGACTTTGTTCACTGGTGTGAGGATTCCTACCTGCAGCTGAATACAACAAAAACGAAAGATATGATTATTGACTTTAGGAGGAAAACTCCAAGGCACAAAGTCACCATACTAAAAGGCCAGACCACCGAATGTGTACAATTGTACAAATATCTTGGGACGATTATTGATAGTGGATTGAACTTTGAGGTGAACTGTGAAAGGGTGTGCAAAAAGGGTCAGCAAAATTTGCATTGTTTGAGGAAACTTGCACGCTTCCAAATTGACCGAACCATAATGACTATGTTCTATCGGGCTTTTATTGAATCTGTTTTATCCTTTTCTTTAATGTCATGGTTTGGTCAGATAAAACTGAAACAGAGGAAATCCTTGGATCAGGTAGTCAGATGGTCCAGTCGTTTGCTTGGTGAGTCACAGCTGAGCCTGACATCCCTGTACACCAGACAAGTACAGAGGATGGCCGACTCGATTTTAAATGATGACTCCCACCCTTTGCACTGCAACTTTCAGCTTCTTCCCTCCAAACGGAGGTTTGCTGTCCCAAAAAGTAGAACCCAGCGCTACAAAAACAGCTTTGTCCCTGCTGCTGTCAAAGAGTTGAACAAGCTATAAAAATTATATTGTACATATTTTATATTTACCTATTTTGTAAGATGTGTGCCTGTGTTTGTGTCTATGTTGAATGTAATTAGTGGCTTGTAAATATGGATGTCACCAACTGCAAAACAAATCTACCTACGGGTACAAATAAAGTAACCTGAACCTGAACCTGAACCTCTCTTCTCCGCCAGACGCCATCGTGGTCCCCCTTCCTCTGCCAGATGCTGTCATGGTTCCCCCTACTTTGCCCGAGGCCGTCGTGGTTCCCCCTCCTCTGTCTGACATCATCATGGCTTCCCCGACTCCTCCATCCTGCCCGCCATTGACTCTTCCTGTTGGGCAGTCACCCCCTGGACCACCCTTGCTGTTCAGGTGGCTTAAAAACTCTGGTCGACCACCTGATGGACTGAGCCATTGGGTTGGGTGGCCCATATTCTCCGGCAGGCCACCCGACTCGTACCACCTCGCTGTCAGCCAGGCCTGGGACTTTGGTCGCCCACCTGAACTTTCTAGCTCTTTGGTCCAGGGGGCCTAAGTCTTTGATTTTGACTGGTGTGGGTCCTGAGCAGGGTTGTTTTGTTCCCTCCTACCCTGTTCCCCCTACCACCCACCCTGGGTGGGTTATTGTTGTGCTCCTGTTGGGGTGGTGGTGGGGGGTGGTGGTGGCTGTGGTCTATATTAATCATATATCCCATAACCTACATATGTATAAGCATGTGAGAATGTTTGGTGATTACATATGTAAAGCGACTTCACACCTCAGAACAGGACAAAGGGTCTCAACCGCCAGTGAAGATCAAAGAGCATCCGAGGCACTGCGGTGGAGACCAGATAGGTCGCCCTGACCTCCCAGGGCCAGGTGGAGGGGTACGGAGACAAAGGAGGGTAATTAGGTTAATGGGGAATGTCAGCTTTGTATGCATGTCTTTTGTTGTGTGTGAGTATAAGTACACAGAGCCGAATGTGTTCGCTCTCTTTCTACTTCTGCTTCTGCACTGAGATGAGACTTGTTAGAGGAGCGAAGCTGTTAATAAACTTTGGTTTATAAGTCGCATCGCCTCGTTATTCCAAGCTCTTCTACAGTGGCTCTTTTTTCTTTTTGTGTTACCCTGGGGTGTCTGGGAACCACCCCTTGAGAGGGGGGCTCTGTCACGAGCTGAGCACTGAAGGTTCCACCAGGCTCAGTCTTGTGGCCTTTTCTCTGTATTTATATATTTGTTGTATTTTGTGCTTTTTGAATTTCGGTATTCTCGTACTGTTTTCTATTTTTCTGTTTATGTTTCAGTTTTGTTATGCTCATGTTTTGTATCAGTTTGTAGTTATTTATCTGTCCGCATTAATTGATATTTTATTCCTTGTATTTTGGACTGTTGTGTTCTTTCTTTGAGCTGACAGCTGTCAAGTGACGTTTCTGGATTGTGCTCAATGTGGGTGTTGCCCTGTCAGCTGTCAGCTCTCTTCACTCTCCTCTCATTACTTTGCAGCTGATCCTAATCATCAATCATTGTTACCTTTTTGTCCGCTCATGTGACCCACACTTTTCTCCACTTGTGTTATTTGTTCCAACCTTATTTAAGGCCTGCTTTCTCATTTCATTTCGCCACAGTCTTAGTTAAACTTTCTCCTTGCCACTAGAACCCCTTCCTCGTTTTGGTGAGTTTGTGCTGTTTCCAACACCTGTAAGTTACCTTGTTTTCTGTTTGGATTTTTGCCTTTTGCACTTTGGATCTTTTGTATTTTGTTATTAAATGCCACAAACTGCAGTTGGCACGTGGGTCTGTCTTTCTCTGCCCAGAGGGCAAATCATGACAACTAAAGAGATAAACAAGACAGCAGGTAAGATTCTTGCTTGAGCATGTTAACAGCCTTGTCTCTATTTACCAGGAATTAGGAACTAATTTACAGGAACTTCCCCCACATTCGAGTTTTCATTACAAGGAACCTCCTTGTCTGAGGAGTATTGAGGAACCTTCAGCTGTCGAAATAAGGCGCAGGTCAGGAGTAGGTTCTTCAAAGTGGCCCTGAAAACTGCTGAATGGCGGTTTGGGGAGTGGGTGGACGTGGTGATCGATGACCATCTGCCCACAGTGAATGGACAGCTGATCTACTGCCACTCACTGCTGACTCACTGCTGACTGGATAAAACTCAGCCAGCATGCTTCGCTACTTGGGCTGGTTTCATGAACACAAAAAATTGGAATGAACTGTGGCAAATCTATAAATGCAAGATATCTCTGTGTGCATGTGTGTCTGTGTGTGTGTGTTCCTCAAATATCTCACAAATTGTTTGCCAGACTGACCTAAGATTTTAAACGTGCTTTGCTGAGGTTACGAGGGTGTGCATCCCCAAATATGGAGTCGCTCAGTCAAAATATGTAATTTTTATCAATAAAAGTTCAGCCACTGCTCTGTCTCATGCCCAGGCTTCTAGAAGTGTGGGCAGGGTTTGGTTTGATTGACTCCGCACTGATTGGATAATACACGGCATTATGGCATCAGTAACCACAGGGCTCCGTGTGCAAAACAAGGAAGCAAAAAGTGACAAATTTGACTAAAAAAGATAATACTAAGATTCATTGCTTAAAAAAATATACCATAAAGTCGCCCTTGATTGCGTAGGTCTAATGGATAATTCAGCATGGAGAACACAAGCTATGCGGGTACACTGGGGTGGGGGGGGGGCAGCAGCTGAACTGCTGGCACCACTGGTAAAGCAATAGCCAAGACTCCTGTTAACTGGGCAGGATGGGATTGGCTTCCTGTGAAGGACTGTGATCCACCAGTTCAGCTGCTGCTTCTCCAACACCGGTGTCCAACCGGACGCTCCACAATCATTTGTGGGCCGGCACACCCAGCCTGCCCAGTCAGTAGTAGACAGGAGTCACTGCTTTTGCTTTATCCATGTGGTACCATTGCACTTTGCAGGACCACGAGTCTCCCCTCCCGCACAAGTATCAAAAAAAAAAAATAAAAAGTTAATACCACCACGATTGTGAAGCGGAATGGCCGGAATGACTTAATGAATAAACGCAGGACACAAAAACACCCAAATAACAAAATAAATCATTTTTAGTTAGATATTTACTGACAAATGGGCAACACTGATGCAATGGTTGTAGTCAAACTGTGTCATGTGCGTGCATAATTGCGCTCACACAAATAAGTTAGTGCGAGCCCAAAGTGTAAGTGAAGTAAATGTGTTTATTAACAAAGGAAACACAACACAAAATGTCCAAAGAAAACAGTCCAAAAATGAGTAATAATGGAGAGATGACCGGCTACAAACTCCGTTGGTTGGAGGAGAGATTCCCCACACGCTCCCAGGCGGGACTGGAGCGGAGAAGGAGGGCAGTAATTAACAATGAGAAAGACTTACATGAATGTCGGAGAGGAACAGGCTCTGGAAACAACAACACCATCACAGTCCAAAGGAAGGGGAACCAACAATAAGTGAGCCTGGACATCAAATGTAGACTGACGCCGACACACCGGGTGCTTCCACTGCCACACATAAATACCCCCAAAGACCAACGAGCGGCAAGTGGAAACAGGTGCGCGGCACAGCCGGTATGTGAGTAGATGAGTGAGAATGTGTGTGTGCGTGTATGTGTGTGCGTAAGTAAGTGGGAATGAATCTTGGTGTGCGTGCATGCATGTGTATGTGTGGAAACACAAGAGATGATGGCACACAGCTGGTGAGTGCCTGGCAGAGAGAGGGGGGGGGGTCGTTGCTGTAGACTGGCAGGGAGCCAGGCTCAGAGACTCTAATGACCTGCCAGCTGGAAATAATAAACAACAATCAGGGAACTACAGCCACGAGTCATGGAACAGAGCTGAAAGATCAACCCCATTCATGACAAACTGGTCCTTCTGCTGTGTATAATAATAGATAGATGTACTTTATTGATGTTGGGTGTTTCGTAGTTAATTCAGTTGATTACAGCTTTAAAAAACCTTTTAATGACAAAATATTGCTAAAATATAAAATGATGTACTACAATGGGTCTCAACTATTCGTAAATGTGTCCTGTTACAATACTGCATGACTTTATTGAAAACACACAGAAGAAATTCACTATTCCACTTAACTCCATCACTGAACAGTGACATAAACTGAAATAGTTAGAAAGATGACTGAACAACTCCCATTCCCGAAAGTGCAAGATACACTATTATGAATATACAGTCATGTGAACAAATTAGGAACCCCATTAAATATTGTTCTTTATTAAGAAAGATTCACATACGTATCTATGTCTAACCTTATTTTTATTTACATTTTTTAACATTTATTTTAGCCATTTTAAGTGGGGATGAATGTGGGGGTGTCCTAAAAATATGGGGGGGGGGGTATCCTAATTTATTCCTCACTATTTGTTTAGAATTATATTTTACAGAAAATTTGAAAAAAGGCTTTAATTCATTTGTAATTGTTATGTTGTATTACCTGAACCTCCGAGCATTTTAAACACTGATATTAAATATCCATATGTTCAAAAACACATAGGCATATACAGGGTATCCTAATTTTTTCACATGACTGTAAGTGATAAAAAAATCACACAAATAAGTGATCTGACAAACAAATAAGGGATCTGAAACAGTCACTAATATTGGATGCACCTTTCATTTTCAGTAATTAGGTATTCTGCAATTAATATTCACACAATCAAATAAATCTTAGTGCCATTTAGTTCCTTTTATATTTGTTAAAGTCTAACGTGTGATTGCCTACACACCTGAGGAGAGGCATAAAACTAGCAAGGAGCGCCTACAGGAGGAAGGTGGAGGGCTTCCTCTCAGACAACAACCCCCAACAGATGTGGAGAGGCATCCAGACCCTCATCAACTACAGGGGCCAGGGCCCCCCAACATGATACAGCAGCCTCACTCTGGCAGAGGTGCTGAACAGCTTCTTTGCCTGGTTTGAGCACACCTCCTCCCCAAACCTGCCCCCCCCCCTTCCCCACTCGCTCCTCCCTCCCCTCCCCCCTTGCTCTACAGGTGTACAAGGTGAGAAGGCAACTGAGAGCAGTGAACCCCCGCAGAGCTGCTGGTCCAGAAGGGATCCCAGGAGTGGTAGTCAAAGCATGTGCAGACAAACTGGCAGGGATCCTCACCAAGTTGTTCAACTTCTCTCTGACGCATGCCACCTGACCCCTCTTGCCTCGAGGCCTCCACAAACATCCCCATCCCTAAGAAGGCCACAACTGACAGCCTGAATGACTACAGACCCAAAGCACTCACGTCTGTAGACATGAAGTGTTTTGAGCGACTGGTGTTCCAGTATATCAGGGACTGTCTTACCCCCTCCTTTAACCCACATCAGTTCACCTACAGGGAGAACCGGTCTACGGAAGACACCATCGCCTCCACTCTCCACAGAGTGCTGAGCCACCTGGAGAACTCAAGGAGCTACGTGAGGATGCTCTTTGTGGACTAAAGCTCAGCTTTCAATACCATCATCCCAGACATCCTGATCAACAAACTGCACCTCCTCCAGACCCCCCCCCACCTGTTCCTGGATAAAGAACCTTCTCACCATCCGCCCACAAATAGTCAGACCTGGCCCCCACCACTCCTCCACACGGTCCCTCAGAACCAGCTTCCCCCAAGGCTGCATGCTAAGCCCTCTACTGTACTCCCTGTACACCTTTGACTGTATTCCAACCCACCCAACCACCGTCATCGTGAAATACGCAGACGACACTACCTTGGTTGGGCTCATCACCAGTGACAATGAGAAGGCATACTGGGCGGAAGTAGAGAATCTGCTGCTTTAGTGCCAAACAAACAACCTGGAACCGAATGTCCAAAAAACCAAAGAACTCATTCTTGACTCCAGGAAGAACAGACAGGACCACCCCCCTCACCGCACCATAAATGGTGACCGCGTGGAAAACGTCCCCGCCTTCTGGTTCCTGGGCACCCACATCTCCTCTATCCTCTCCTGGACTGTCAACACCAAGGCCCTGGTGAAGAAAGCCCAGCAGTGGCTGCACTTCCTCCGTGTCCTGAGGAAGAACAACCTGGACCAGAAGCTGCTGCTGGCCTTCTATCGCTGATCTCTGGAGAGTGTGCTCACCTGCTGTCTGGGTGTGTGGTACGCCGGCTCCACGGCCGAGAACAGGAAGACTATGCAGAGGGTCATCAACACCACCCAAGAAGTTATTGGCAGCCCTCTGCCCTCCCTGGAAGACATCTCCAGAGCATCCTGTCTCAGAAGGATCAAGTCCATCATAGGAGACCCCTCACATCCCGCCCACCACTTGTTTGACCTGCTTCCGTCTGGATGACGGTTCAGATCAATCAGGTCCCACACCTCCAGACTGATGAACAGTTTCTTCCCCTGGGCCATCCGAACCACAAACAGTCAGCACCCCCCCCCCCCCGAACAGTCATTTGCACACCTGAGGACCTTTTAATTGTCACTATAACTCACCTGTCGTTGCACTCCTCACTTTCATGTATCCATGAAATCATTATTGTACATATTTTCCATAATCCTTGGGCCATTTTACTCTATGTGTTCTGCACTTCACACTCTTATGTACATAGTTCCACCTGTGAAGCCGCTACCGTACCTGTGTAAATACCAATAGGCTATTTGTTATTTTTACTTTTACCTTTACCTCAGTAGTATGGCTAATCATGTTTATGTTTATTTATTCCATCCAGCTACAATGATCTGCACTGTGTGTCTGTGTGTGTGTGTATATATATATATTTTATAGTAATACGTACATATGTATATTAGCTGCTCTTGCTTGCTTGTTTTTTTTTTTTTTTTTTTTTCTTGCCTTCTGATTGTTGCTCTGAGTGTTGCTATCCCTGTGCTGTTGCAATCCTGGAATTTCCCCGTTGTGGGACTAATAAAGGCTTATCTTATCTTATCTTATCTTATGTGTTTTATTTCAAATTCTTCTCACTGACTTTATTGCAGAATTGCGCTTCTCGGGAGATGGGAATGAAGCTGGTGGAGCTGGAACATGGTGAGATGGAGAAGGCGCTGGAACCTGGGATCACTTCTTTGTCGCCACAGACTCGGAAATGCCCCCATAATCGCAGCCGCCAAATTAAAGCTGCGCAGAGCCTCCTCCGGCGTGGGGGAAGAGTAGGCATCCGGGGCAAACCCCTCGATCGTCTCAACTGCCCACAGCTCATCTGCATTGGCCCCCCTGGCCACCAGCCTCCTCCTCCTGCTGAGTCCAATTTTGGTGCTGGCATTCTGTCATGATCTGCACTCTGGGCAGACGAAAGTGCAAAAGGAGGACTCAAAGATGCAGGCAGGGTCAGGTGTGAACAGTGATTTATTAACAAAACTTAACCCTATGAGTGTGTATGTTGTCGAACTGCGACATAACCCCTATTGGTCAAGAGTGGTAAATATTTTTTGTCAATAAAATAGTTCAGATTTCCAAGACAATAACTTGAAAGTAGTAAGAGATAATGGCTTACTGTCAATTAGAAAGATGTAAAATGTGATCCAAAGTTTCAGATAGGAATAAATTTACGCATCTAATTTGCAGAATGTCGCAGCACCTCTTTAAATTCCATAACTCAGTCAAAACTGCATTTTGATCTTTTGACACTGTTTTTCGCACAGAGGTACCTCATCATCTTATCTTCAAAGTACATGAACAAGAAATCAGTACATTTAAAAAAAAAACAAAAAAACAGAAATTTCTCACTTACCTATGACAAAGGGGAGGCTGGCTGGCTGGGTGGCGAGGCTGCTGTGTTTTCACCCATCATGGTCTATATTTTGCATTCTGCCAGTAATTTAAAATCTCTACCACATCTACAAAGTCTTATGATTATCCCACATAAATTTTACTTGTATCCCATGGATATTTTCTGCGTACAAAGCCAAAAAAGTGACAGTGACGATCGTGGCCATATTAGCTTTCTGGGCTAACTGCTACAAACAGGAAAAGGAAATGAGGAGTTCTTCCTCTTTGGTGTATTACGTGTCATCCACTGAGTCCTCCAACGGATGTCTGCCACCTTTAGAAACTGTCAAATCAGTACAGTCAGTACAAATTCCCAATGCAGGCGATCAGCGATCAGCACCGGATCACCCCAGGGCTGTGTACTTTCCCCCCTGCTCTTCTCCCTGTACACCAACTCCTGCACCTCCAGCCACCAGTCTGTCAAGCTGATCAAGTTTGCGGACGACACCACCCTCATCGGGCTCATCTCCAACGGCGACGAGTCCGTCTACAGGAGAGAGGTGGCCCAGCTGGCGTCCTGGTGCAGCCACAACAACCTGCAGCTGAACGCTTTGAAGACAGTGGAGATGATCGTGGACTTCAGAAAAGTCACAGCCCCTCTGCCCCCCCTTACCCTCACAGACTCTCCCATCACCACTGCGGATTCCTTCCGCTTCCTGGGCACCACCATCACCCAGGACCTCAAGTGGGAGCCGACCATCAGCTCCCTCATCAAAAAGGCCCAGCAGAGGATGTTCTTCCTGCGGCAGCTGAGGAAGCTCAAGCTACCCACCAAGATGTTGGTGCAGTTCTACATGGCCATCATCGAGTCCATCCTCACCACCTCCATCACCGTGTGGTACGCAGGAGACACCGCCAGGGACAGACTAAGACTGCAGCACGTTGTGCGCGCTGCTGAGAAGGTGATAGGTTGCAAGCTCCCATCCCTCCAGGACCTGTACATCTCCAGGACCCGGAGGCGTGCAGGTCGGATCATAGCCGACCCTTCACACCCTGGACACGCACTGTTTGCCCCCCTCCCCTCAGGCAGAAGACTTCGGTCCATTCAGACTAAAACCTCCCACTACATGAACAGCTTCTTCCCCTCTGCCATCAGACTGCTGAACACTAAGTGACTTATTAGACTCTCGTGCACTACGTACAGCAGCTCAACCGGACTCATGACAATTATCACTGTTTTCTTTTTGCACTACCGACTGCACTATGTGGAACTCCACAATATCTGCTGCTTGTTAATATATTTAAAAATTGCATAGATTAGTGTTACTTATTCATATTCTTCCTTTTATTGCATGCATAGTTTTTTATTTTTATCTTTAGCGCTACTCCATGTTTAATGTTGCAGCATTGCACCGAGACAAATTCCTAGTTTGTGTACTACATGAACAATGGCAATAAATCTCATTCTGATTCTGATTCTGATTCTGATTCATATCAGAGTGAGAAGGCAGGCACAGTGCCGTGCTCTGCCACTAGGGGCATGCAAATTCTCACACTCAAAGGGTTAACTGAACTAAAACTTGGCAAATATAGCTTAACATAGGATGGCGTAGCATAGCAAAAACTTATGTGGCATGGACATAGACCTTGACATGGAAACGGAGCAATGCCCGCGCAAAGAACACTGAATGGAGACAGACATAAATAGGGAACTCATAATTGGGGAAACAGAACAGCTGGGAAGGTAATCCGAGCAACAGGTGAACTCACAGGATGGGAGGGGCAGCACAATGACACACTGACAGACAGGGAGACAGACAAACAAAACATGCAGGGCACCATACAAAAATATAATAGAATACAAAAGACAAGCATAAGACACCAGATGACAGGGGAAGACACGATAACAATAAACAAGGGACTAAATCATAAACAACCTCGTACTTATAATAATAATAATATTACACCAGCATCACTTCTTATATTTAGATCTGATAGGAATGTTAAAATAAACTAGTTTGTCCCACCCTTATGTCTGCTGCTCGTTTTCTTGCTTTGGTATGGGCCTATCTTCATTTATAACATGTCAGTTATGTCAAGTGAGACACGTGCTTTCATTAGCTAGCATGGATATCAGGGACAGGTATGGAGTGCTGTATGCATGTTACAAGCTCTTCAGAAAATTTAATTCAATTTTCAGACAGGAGTTGGAAAAAAATGTGTGCAGTGTTCAAGAGAGTAGGTAAATCTTGATACAAAGGAAAGCAAAATAGCTGAAAAAGCAATAGAAAAATATAATTTGTATAATACCCACCCTTCAGATGTGTCAGTTAACATAGGATATCATAGACAATGCTAAATGCAGTATGCTTATACAAGAAATATTGAAAGAGCCCAAGAAAGGACACAAAAATCAGTACACACAAGTAATGGTGAGTATTCACTTTTAATCTGATGAAATCCATCTGAACTGATCATGTACATTAATGAGTGTAAACATTAATAGTCAATTTGAAAGGTGACTTGTGCGAAAAAATTGTTTAAAGTTAGGAAGAGTTTGCGCGACACGTCGACCTCACTCTCTTGTCCAAACTCCTCCTGGATCCAGCAGCAAGACATCATCAAGATGGTTGGAGGAAGAGACAGGTGCAGTGGAGGGAAGGAGGCCCCTTATTTCTCCATTCTAGACTGGCTCTAAGCAAGGTCTAGCCACTGCCCCAATAGTCAATTTAAGACAAGACAGAAAAATCCAGACAGGTCCAGGAGTGTATCAGGAATGTCTGAGCAGCTGGAGTTACCGGTAGAACAGAATAGATAATGTTAACACAATGTAGTTATCTTTAGAATGAACACTTATGCAGTAAATATATAGTTGTCCCAAATTAAGCATCCCACCCAACTTTGTCTCCTTTACAATATTTTAGATGAAGAACCACATACTTCTTCTACAAATCCCCAACCAAACCGGGTTCTCTGGTCAACAAAAACAGAGGTTCCACTTCACCTAAGAAGAGCACCACATCTGTTCCCAAGACAATGCATCAAATGCAGAAGGGAAAAGTATACAACTCAAAAATATAACTGAAAGAGGCTAAGAGAGAAACTTAAGCAATGAAAATACTACTGTCCAACAAAGAACATTGCGTGTCATTAAAGACACTGGGAAAAGCTTTTCAACTACTCCCAGAACAGTATGAGGCCACTGAAAAATTAACTTGTGTTCTGTATGACCACAAAGGCTCCAAGGATATGAATTACACAAGATGCCAACAGTTTAAGAGTGGCAAGTGCACAGACAGAAGTCT
The DNA here is from genome assembly GCA_020510985.1 of Pholidichthys leucotaenia. Lineage (NCBI taxonomy): Eukaryota > Metazoa > Chordata > Actinopteri > Cichliformes > Pholidichthyidae > Pholidichthys > Pholidichthys leucotaenia. The sequence goes on from CM035847.1 coordinate 132,836,335, forward strand.
TCCACCAAACACAGACTCACTATATAAACACATTCAGTGAACAAACTACAAGGCAGCCATCTACAGAAGATGCCTGCAGAGTCAGCCAGACATACAGTAACTCCACCAATAGCCCATGGTTTGAAGACTGAGGGAGACTCCTTTGAGATCTACTGGATGACTCTTCCCCCTGCACCTGTCAGCATTCTGGAGCTTGTGTACTGCTCCTGTTAAAAACACAACACTGTGAAAGGGAGATGCACATGCAGACAGAATGAGCTTCCATGCACAGACGTGTGTTATTGCTTGGACTGTGAGAACATTTCTTACTAGGCCACAAAGACACACACTGTGTGTTCTGTATATACTTTTGGGTGTGGTATGTTACAATGAGTTTTCTTGTTGTGCTTCACTTGTTCTTTGTTTGTTGGTGATTTTTTGGTGATTGTAACACCAATAAAAATGTTAAAGCAAACTTAGAAAAATGAGCTACTCCTGTTTGAAATGTTGAATATTTAATCTTTAACCTCTTAAAATTTCAGTGTTCCACCCGTGGAACATTTCACATTGACTGGAAACTGGCTGGAATGCTTTAAAGCTTTTTAGTGCTATAATTATAATAATTCGCCTGGTGCTTTTTATCTTTTCTTTAATAAATATGTCATAAAATGTCCTTTGTACAAAATATTTTGCCCTGTTTTTCAGAAGTGTACATTTCAAAATCTAACAAGTATGTGTCAATATTATATGTTTTAAAATGCTTCTTCTTATTCTTTTAGATTTGATTGGCGGTTGGCAACCAGCTTACAGGTGCATTAACGCCACACACTCCAAATATGTCTATCTTTCTGTCTTCTTCTTCTTCTTCTTCCTCTCTCGGTTACTGGCGGATAGCAAACAATTGAAAGGGGCATACCGCCACCTACTGCACAAGAGTGTGTAACATTATGTCATTTGAGCCCGACCCCTAAATTCTACGACCTAGTCCTGTGTTTTTTAAAAAAAGAGAAAAAAGCCCTTCTCGTGACTCTTAGTGCCTCTCCAACTCCATCTGTTCCCGGAACGCCAGTTAAATCCCATTCCCTACCGGCCTCTCGAACAGTGTATAATTACAAAAAAAAAAAAAAAACAGATTTGAATTTTCACCAGTTTTGTCTTTATAAATATTTCAAATGTACATGAACAAAAGTTTTGCGGTAGCAAAAATTAAACTGATGTAGGAACCAAGAAATGAAGAGACTGAATGATTTCTCAGTATTGGTTTATTTCATCTCACGTCCTACAGTTCCTCTCTCAGTCAGGGAATAAAGAGGGCGAGCTGTGGTAAACCACATACCTTTATACTTTCACATCAAACACGAATCACATTCACATCAAACACAGAATCACATTCACATTTAATCCTCCCATTGTCCTCTCGGCTTCTCTGTCTGACCCCAGGAGGTCAGACAGTCCCTTCAGGTCCACTCCCAGATCTTCTCACTTCTTCCCCAGTCTGCAGGGGGTCCAGACTCAATGTCCGTTTGAGGAGTGATGTCAATACACACTGCGAGCTCAAAGTTCTCTCATGTCTGGGTCTCTGCCAAGGAATATGTGAGCTACATAATGTTACGCCACATCACTCCCCCCGAAACGCCCAAGAACGGACATACACCAACATTACTCTAACCGTTATAGACCTTATGTCAATAATGGACAGTCATACACATTATGTCAAGAATGGACACACACACCAACTTCATGTCAATAATGGACAGCCATACACATTATACCCTTACATCACCACCCCCTTTGCAGGATCTACAGCACAATTTACACGGGTTGATCAAAATACACATCACTCTGCCCGTTGCTTAGGCTTCAATCTCCTCCCGAATATGCTGAACGTAGGCTTCGCAGCCTGTGTTGTGCCGTCCTGCGGTGCGCCTGTGGAATGAGGGGGAGAAGGGTTATTTGCCCCCTGCGGGGGAACCAGGGGCTGTTCCCTGGGAGGTCTGCCGCGTCGAGGCGCCCCCGCCGGCCGTACAGGTTCATCACGTAACACAAAAGCAGGCTTTAATCTGTCAACACTGATTGTTTCTTTCCTGCCCCCCAAGTCCAGCACAAAATATTTCTTCCCGGTTTCCAGCACTCGAAACGGACCGTCGTAAGGTGGGCGGAGGCTGTGACGCTGGGCGTCGTGCCTGACAAAAACAAGCTCTGCGTTTTGCAAAGCCTTGGGAACAAAAACCCGCGGAAAAGTGTGATGAGCAGGGCCCGAGAGCATTTCTGCTCCCGTGCCACTTAGAGGTCCACGCACCGGGGGGCGCTCTGGTGCTGCATGTGTAACAGAGTCAGAATTTAGCCTTTTTGAATTTCTTTAAAATGGATGTGCTTTTCATTTTTACATAGTTTTTGGAGCCTCCTGGTGGTTTTATTTCGCAGCTGCATAGATAGTTTTCTTTGCACACAGCACTTACCCTAGCAGAGAAAAAGATTTTCATTGCTGGAGAATAAAGACAGCGTGAGCAACAAGTCCCTGCCTGTGTACTTCCTGCACCAACACGAGCACGCAGAAAACCACGCACGTTACACATGGGCTGGCAGGAATTCTCCTGGCAGCCTGAGAGGTTGAGTACAAACTAATTCAGCAGGTGAGGCATCTAAATCCTCTTTGGGTGCCGAACGCAACCCCAATAAAACCCATGGTAGTTTGTTTACCCAATCTGTATCCGTGAGTGACGCTCTGAGGGCTGCCTTCAACGATCTGTGAAAACGCTCGCATAAACCGTTGGCCTGTGGGTGATAAGCGGTGGTGCGATGGGCTGTTGCCCCTAAGCCGCTGGCCATTGCTGACCACAGCTCTGACACAAACTGCGGACCCCTATCGGACGTAATGTCCGACGGGACTCCGAACCGCGCTACCCAGGCTGTTAAAAAAATGCGAGTCACCTCTGCTGCTGTGGTAGACTGCAATGGGACTACTTCCGGCCAACGCGTGGTCCGGTCCACCATTGTCAGGAGATGTGTGAACCCTTGCGAGGGCGGCAGGGGTCCCACTAGATCTACGTGCACATGATCAAACCTCTTAGCCGGAATGTGGAAAGGTTCTAAAGGAGCTTTTGTGTGCCTGTGAACTTTGGCCCGCTGGCAAGACATGCAGGCTTTCGCCCACTCCTTCACGTGCTTGCGCAGGCTCGGCCAAACAAACTTCTCCGCTACCATTGTAACCGAAGCGCGTACTCCCGGGTGTGCTAGGGAGTGCACCGCGTCAAAAACGCGACGGCGCCACGTGGCCGGTACCACTGGGTGAGGTCGCCCGGTGGATACATCGCAAATCAGCGGGGGTGAACCAGTTTGTAAACTTATGTTCTCCAGCCTTAACCCTGTTGGTCCAGACAGGAGTGCGCGCACGTCTGTGTCTTCGCCTTGCTCCGCTGCCATGGCCGTGTAATCTATCCCCACGTGCATCGGAGCCGCGTGCGCGTCCGCGCTGTTACCGCGCTCCGCGTCTGTGGCGTTTACAGCCTTCATCCGCGCTGACAGGCGCTGTTACCGCTCGCGAGAGGCAGTCTGCCACCACATTAAATTTACCGGCTACGTGCTGTATATCGGTGGTGAATTCTGAAATTGCGGCCAGCTGCCTCTGCTGTTGGCCTGACCACGGTTCTGAGATTTTGGACATTGCAAAGGTGATCGGTTTGTGGTCGACAAACGCGGTGAAACGCCGCCCTTCCAACCAGAACTGAAAATGCCGAATGGCCAGGTGGAGCGCTAGCAGTTCCCTGTCAAACGCGCTATATTTTCGCTCCGCATCGCGTAGGGATCTGCTGAAAAAAGCGAGTGGCTGCCAAGCCCCGGCGACTTGCTGTTCCACCACGGCTCCTATGGCCACATCTGACGCGTCTGTGGTTAGCGCTATTCGGGCTGCTGGGTCTGGGTGAGCCAGCAGTGCTGCATCTGCTAGTGCTTTCTTAACTTCAGTGAATGCGCGCTCCCGCTCTGGGGACCACTCAATCGCATTGGATGGCTTCTGTTTTTTTAGCGCGGCGTACAACGGTTGCATGAGCTGCGCCGCGTGAGGTATGAAACGGTTGTAAAAATTTACCATACCTAAAAATTCTTGCAACGCTTTTACCGTTTGTGGCTGGGGAAACTCAGCCACTGCGCATACTTTGGAGGGCAGCGGGACTGCACCCTCTGGGGAGACACGGTGCCCTAAAAAATTGATCTGCGCTGCGCCAAAATGGCACTTGGCTGGGTTGATTATCAACCCATGCGCTCCCAACCTCTGAAAAACTGTTCTGAGGTGACTTTCGTGTTCCTCCTCAGAGGCGCTGGCGACCAAAATATCATCTAAGTAGACAAAAACAAAAGAGAGGTCGCGCAACACGGCATCCATCATGCGTTGGAAGGTTTGCGCAGCGCCTTTAAGGCCAAAAGGCATGCGTAAAAATTCAAAAAGCCTGAAAGGGGTTATTACCGCTGTCTTGGGAACGTCCTCTGGTCGGACCGGGACCTGATGATAACCGCGGACCAGGTCTATTTTAGAAAAAATGCGCGCCTTGGCCAAATGCACCGAAAAATCTTGGATATGCGGAATTGGGTAGCGGTCCTGCGCTGTGGCATTGTTTAACCTGCGATAATCGCCGCAAGGTCTCCACGAGCCATCAGCCTTAGGGACCATATGGAGGGGGGAAGCCCAAGCGGACTTCGAGCGGCGAATTATGCCCAATCTTTCCAGGTTGGCGAACTCCTCACGCGCAATGGAGGGCTTAGCTGCATCCAAGCGCCGAGCCTTAGCAAAAACTGGTGGGCCACTTGTGGTTATAAAGTGCTCCACTCCGTGCTTCACCACCTTAGCTGAAAATGTGGGAACTGTGAGTGCTGGGAACTGGTTTAGGAGAGTGTGGAACTTACCTCCTGCTGCGGCGGCATTGGTCTGTACTGACGGCGGGGACACTCGCGCTGCACAAGGGATAGAACAAAAAGAGAGTGCATTAACCAGGCGTCTATTAGTCAGATCTACCAACAAGCCATGTGAGCACAAAAAGTCGGCGCCTAACATGTTGAAACTCACCGCCGCTACTATGAAGGTCCATTCATAGATGCGGCCATGCAAGGACAGGCGCAGAGTCCTTTCGCCAAAAGTCTTGATCGACGAGCCATTTGCGGCTGTTGCCCCATCTCCGCGGGGACCGGCCACCCGGTCCATGTAGGTTGCGGTGATGAAACTCCTCTGTGCCCCGGTGTCAACGAGGAATTGCCGTCCGGAGCTCGCGTCTGTCAGGTACAGCAGCTTGTTCCGTTCACCGAGGGTCGAAGCTGCTAACGACCCCCGGCTCTTGCGTTTCCCTGCTTCTTGAAGTTGCATGGTGGGATGCATCTGTGTGCCTTGTGCGCGAAGCGTCGATGGTAGAAACACAGCTCGTCCCCTCCTCTGCTTCGGGACCGCGCCGCCGCTGTTGTCGCTGGGGTCGGTTCTGCTGCCACTGGTTCTCCATCGCCCCCGGCCGCCGCGCCGAGGTCTGCTGCTGCCGCTGAAGTCTCCTGCTCGCCGCATGCGTCCAGGAGCCGCTCCGCTTCCACGGCCAGCGCGCGGAAGTCCTGCTGGTCCACACAACTCATGCTGGACAGGGAGCCCCTCATGTGTGCTGGAAGAGTCCTTAAGAAGATGTGTTTAAATAGAAACGCATCGTTGTCTGCCCCGATCATCTGCAGCATGTCCTCCATGAGGACGGTCGGCCTGCGTCCTCCTCTGTCGCGCAGGTCCAGAAGTGTTCTGGCCCTCACCTCGGCTGATGGCACAAAACTCCGAATGAGGGCGGCTTTCAGGGCGTCGTATCTGCCAGCAGCGGGCGGCTGCTGCACCATGCTTCGCACACACCGGGCTGTGCGGCTGTCGAGTCTTGCGATGACATTATGGAACTTAATGTCATCTGCTGATACCCCGTTGAGCACGAACCGCGACTCCACGTGTTGGAACCATGAGTGCGGGTCATCCTGCCAGAACTCGGGGAGTTTAATTGAGTTTACGCCGGTGCGGGCGGTCTCCGGTGAATCAGGGTCAGAGAGACGATCTCCAAACCTTTCCATATTTCTCACGTGTGGGTCACCAATGTAGGAACCATGAAATGAAGAGACTGAATGATTTCTCAGTGTTGGTTTATTTCATCTCACGTCCTACAGCTCCTCTCTCAGTCAGGGAATAAAGAGGGCGAGCTGCGGTAAACCACATACCTTTATACTTTCACATCAAACACGAATCACATTCACATCAAACACAGAATCACATTCACATTTAATCCTCCCATTGTCCTCTCGGCTTCTCTGTCTGACCCCAGGAGGTCAGACAGTCCCTTCAGGTCCACTCCCAGATCTTCTCACTTCTTCCCCAGTCCGCAGGGGGTCCAGACTCAATGTCCGTTTGAGGTGTGATGTCAATACACACTGCGAGCTCAAAGTTCTCTCATGTCTGGGTCTCTGCCAAGGAATATGTGAGCTACATAATGTTACGCCACACTGAACCCTTTTATACATGTTCTCAAATATTTGTGTTTGCCCACAACTTACAGTGTCCAGTTTACAGGCTGTTTTATGAGTCCATGTCTAGGTGTTTTCTTAGCTCTGTGGTAGTTCAGGAATTAGTTCCTCTCCAGCTGTTCCTGTACCACTGCTGGTCCTGATGGATGGCTCTTCATCTGAACAGTCTCTAAAAATATAAATATATAGCATAAGATTAGATAAGATTTATTCAATTCAGTTCAGTTCAATTCAACTTTATTTATATAGCGCCATTTCACAACAACAGTCATCTCATAGCACTTTCAACTGTAGGGGAAACCCCCACAGTTCTGTTTGCTGTGCTGTGCAAACAGAGAGAGCAAACAGCACGATGGGGACTCAATCTATGGGAAAGAACAAACAGATGTTAATGACCAGCAAAAAAAAAAAAAAAGATATTTCATTGAGAGTGAAGAAAGGAGTGAAGCCCATTGCGTTATTGGAGGTCCCCCAGCTGTCTAAACCCATTAGCAGCATAACTAAGGGAGGGTTCAGAGACACATGATCCCTCTCTAATTGTAGGCTATATCAAAAAGATAAGATAAGATAAGATAAGATAAGCCTTTATTAGTCCCACAACGGGGAAATTCCAGGATTGCAACAGCACAGGAATAGCAACACTCAGAGCAACAATCAGAAGGCAAGAAAAAAACAAGCAAGCAAGAGCAGCTAATATACATATGTACGTATTACTATAAAATATATATATATACACACACACACAGACACACAGTGCAGAGCATTGTAGCTGGATGGAATAAATATATGAATATATGAACACACAGTGCAGAGCATTGTAGCTAGATGGAATAAATATGTAAATATATAAACACCCACAGTACGGAGCATTGCAGCTAGGTGGAATAAATATGCAAGTATATAAACACACACAGTGCGGAGCAATGTAGCTAGATGGAATAATATGTAGATATATAAATATATAAACACACCCAGTGCTGAGCATTGTAGCTAGATGGAATAAATATGTAAATATATAAACACACACAGTGCAGAGCATTGTTGCTAGATGGAATGAAACAGCATAACCGTCTACTTAGTTATCCTACATGGTATGATTATGTGCCCATACATATTCTCACCCTCCATAGCGACCGGTATGTTCCTAGTTGTATGCCGGAGGGGACCATTGTGTAAGTCTATTGCATCTTTTGCATTCAAAAAACTATTAGTTTGTTACGTCTTTTAAAAAGGAAGGTTTTAACCCTATTCTTAAAAACAGAGATTGAGTCTGACTCCTGAATCCAGATTGGCAGCTGGTTCAATAGGAGAGGAGCTTGATACCTGAAGGCTCTGCCTCCCATTGTACTTTTGGAGATTCTAGGTATTACAAGTAATCCACCATTTTGGGAGCGTAGTGCTCTGTTAGGATAATACGGTAGTATCAGATCTTTTAAATAAAAAGGGGCCTGATTGTTTAGAGCTTTGTAAGTAAGAAGAAGAATTTTAAACTTAATTCTAAACTCTATGGGAAACCAATGAAGGGAGGCCAGAACCGGAGAGATATGATCTCTCTTTCTAGTACCTGTTAAAACTCTTGCTGTAGCATTTTGGATCAACTGAAGACTTTTTAAAGATGTTTTTGGACAACCTGATAATAAAGAGTTACAATAATCTAATCTAGAGCTAACAAAAGCGTGGATCAGTTTCTCAACATCATTCTGAGACAAGATGCTCCTAATCTTGGCATTATTACGCAAATAACAGAAGGCAGTCTTAGAAACAAATTTAATATGTGAATTGAAAGACAGATCTTGATCAAAAATAACTCCAAGGCTCCTCACAGAGCTATTCAGAGAAAGAGTAACCGCATCCAAACTAAAAGTTTGATTTGGAAAAGTATTTCTAAGGTTTTTTTGGACCAACAAGAATGACTTCAGTCTTATCTGAATTTAATAGCAGGAACTTGCAAGTCATCCAAGCTTTGATTTCCTTAAGACAGGTTTCTAACTTGGCTAATTGATTACTATCATCTGGCTCCATTGACAGGTATAATTGTGTGTCATCTGCATAACAATGAAAATGTATACAGTGTTTTCTAATAATGTTGCCTAAGGGAAGCATATATAAACTAAAAAGAGTAGGGCCTAGCACAGATCCCTGTGGAACTCCATGACTGAGCTTTGAGTTGGAAGAAAACTCATTACTGACATGAACAAACTGGAACCTATCAGATAAATAAGATCTAAACCACTGCAAGGAAGTTCCATTAAGTCTAACATAGTGTTCTAATCTATCAAGTAGAATATTATGATCGATAGTATCAAAAGCTGCACTAAGGTCTAAAAGGTCAAGAACAGAAACAAGTCCATTATCAGATGCGATAAGGAGGTCATTAATCTTCACTAAGGCTGTTTCACTACTATGATGGATTCTAAACCCAGATTGAAACTCTTCAAGTAAACCCTTTCCCTGCAGGTGGTCAAATAATTGCATAGCAACAACTCTTTCTAAGATTTTTGAAATGAAAGGGAGATTAGAGATTGGTCTTTAGTTAGCTAAAAATCCTGGATCCAGCGGTGGCTTTTTGAGTAAGGGTTTAATTACAGCCGTTTTAAAAGCCTGCGGTACATGGCCTAAAGTTAATGAAGAATTGATTATTTGAAGAATAAAGCTACCAATAAGTGGGAAGACTTCTTTAAATAATCTGGTAGGAATAGGGTCTAAAAGACAAGTTGAAGGCTTAGATGAGGAAACTATTTTGTCTAACTCACAAAGGTCGATTGGAGTAAACTCATCAAGACAGACATCAATAGAAGGAGTTGTAGTAGTTACTGCATTTAAGTTAACGGTGGGAAGAATGTGATTGATTTTATCTCTGATAGATAAAATTTTATCATTGAAAAAGTTCATAAAGTCCTGACTAGTAAGCTCTAAGGGAATGCTAGGATCGACAGAGTCCTGACTCTTTGTTAGCCTGGCTACAGTGCTGAAAAGAAACCTAGGATTATTCTTGTTGTCTTCTATTAATGCAGAATAATAACTTGTTCTAGCTTTTCTAAGAGATTTTTTATAAATTAAAAGATGATTCCATCCATCCATCCATCTTCTACCGCTTTTCCGGAGGTCTGGGTCGCGGAGGCAGCAGTTCAAGCAGAGAAGCCCAGACTTCCCTCTCCCCAGCCACCTGCTCCAGCTCTTCAGAGGGGATACCAAGGCGTTCCCAGACCAGCTGGGAGACATAGTCTCTCCACCGAGTCCTGGGTCTGCCCCGGGGTCTCCTCCCAGTGGGACGTGCCTGAAACACCTCAAGTGGGAGGCGTCCAGGAGGCATCCTAATCAGATGCCCGTACCACCTCAACTGACTCCTTTCAATGTGGAGGAGCAGCGGTTCTACTCTGAGCCTCTCCCGGATGACTGAGCTCCTCACCCTATCTCTGAGGGTGAGTCCAGCAATCCTACGGAGAAAGCTCATTTCAGCCGCTTGTATCCGCGATCTCGTTCTTTCGGTCATTACCCAAAGCTCGTGACCATAGGTGAGAGCAGGAACGTAGATTGACTGGTAAATCGACAGCTTTGCCTTAGAACTAAGCTCCCTCTTCACCACAACAGACCGGTACAACGTCCGCATCACTGCAGATGCTGCTCCAATCCGTCTGTCGATCTCTTGCTCCATTCTCCCCTCACTTGTGAACAAGACCCCAAGATACTTAAACTCCTCCACTTGGGGCAGGAGCCTGTCCCCAACCCGGAGAGGACAATCCACCTTTTTCCGGCTGAGGACCATGGACTCGGACTTGGACGTGCTGATTCTCATCCCAGCCGCTTCACACTCAGCGGCAAACCGTCCCAGCAAGAGCTGTAGGTCATTGCTGGATGAAGCCGACAGGACAACATCATCTGCAAACAACAGAGATGAGATCCTGTGGTCACCAAGCATGACACCCTCCATTCCCTGGCTGCGCCTAGAAATCCTGTCCATAAAAATTATGAACAGGATCGGTGACAAAGGGCAGCCCTGGCGGAGTCCAACTCTCACTGGGAATGACTCCGACCAAGTGTTGGCAATACGAACCAAACTCTCACAACGGTCATACAGAGACCGAATAGCTCGTAACAACAAGCCCGATACCCCATACTCCCGAAGCATCCCCCACAAAAATCCACGAGGGACACGGTTTGACCGTGTCCCTCGTGCCTTCTCCAAGTCCACAAAACACATGTAAACTGGTTGGGCAAACTCCCACGAACCCTCGAGAATTCTCGAGAGGGTAAAGAGCTGGTCCGATGTGCCACGGCCAGGAAGAAAACCACATTGCTCCTCCTGAATCCGAGGTTTGACCAACGGCCGGATTCTCCTCTCCAGTACCTTGGCATAGACCTTCCCAGGGAGGCTGAGGAGTGTGATCCCTCTAAAGTTGGAGCACACCCTCCGGTCCCCTTTTTTAAAGAGAGGAACCACCACCCCGGTTTGCCATGCCAAAGGCACTGCCCCCGACCTCCACACAATGTTGCAGAGGCGTGTCAACCATGACAACCCAACAACATCCAGGGCCTTGAGGTACTCAGGGCGAATCTCGTCCAACCCCGGGGCCCGGCCACCGAGGAGATTTTTAACCACCTTGGCGACCTCAGCCCCTGTGATAGGCGAGTCATCCCCCTCGTCCCCAAACCCTGCTTCCACTGTGGCAGGCGTATCAGTGGGACTGAGGAGATCCTCGAAGTATTCCTTCCACCGCCCGACGATGTCCCCAGTCAAAGTCAACAGTGTCCCATCCGCACCATACACAGTGGGGACGGGGAGCTGCTTTCCCCTCCTGAGCCGCCGGACAGTTTGCCAGAATCTCTTTGAGGCCGACCGAAAGTCTTGTTCCATGGCCTCACCGAACTCCTCCCATACCCGGGTTTTTGCTTCAGCAACCACCCGAACTGCACTCCGCTTGGCCTGCCGGTACACCTCAGCTGCTTCAGGAGTCCCACAAGCCAACCAAGCTTGATAGGACTACTTCTTCAGCTTAATGGCCCCCCTCACCACTGGTGTCCACCACTTGGTTCGGGGGTTGCCACCACAAGATGCACCGACCACCTTGCGGCCGCAGCTCTGGACCGCCGCTTCAACAACAGAGGTGGAGAACATGGCCCATTCAGACTCCATGTCTCCAGACTCCCTCGGAATGTGGTTGAAGTTCTTCCGGAGGTGGGAGTTGAAGACCTCCCGGACAGGGGCCTCAGCCAGACCCTCCCAGCACACCCTCACTATACGTTTGGGTCTACCAGGTCTGAATGGCTTCCTCCCCTGCCATCGGATCCAACTCACCACCAGGTGGTGATCAGTTGACAGCTCTGCACCTCTCTTTACTCGGGTGTCCAAGACATACGGTCGCAGGTCTGATGATACGATAACAAAATCGATCATCGACCTGCGACCTAGGGTGTCCTGGTGCCAGGTGCACATATGGACACCCTTATGCTTGAACATGGTGTTCGTTATGGACAGACAGTGGTTAGCACAGAAGTCCAATAACTGAACACCACTCGGGTTCAGATCGGGCAGGCCGTTCCTCACAATCACCCCCCTCCAGGTTTCACTGTCGTTGCCCACGTGCGCATTGAAGTCCCCCAGTAGGACAATGGAGTCTCCAAGAGGAGCACCCTCCAGCACCCCAGTCACAGACTCCAAAAAGGGTGGGTACTCTAAAACATCATTTGGTGCATAGGCACAAATGATGGTCAGGACCCGTTTCCCAACCCGAAGGCGCAGGGAAGCAACCCTTTCGTCCACCGGGGAAAACTCCAATATAGAGGCAGCAAGGTGGGGCGATACAAGAATACCCACCCCTGCTCGTCGCCTCTCACCCGGGACAACTCCAGAAAAGGCCAAGCTCCAGCCCCTCTCCAGGAGACTGGTTCCGGAACCGGAGCTGTGTGTTGAAGTGAGGCCGACTATATCTAGCCGGTATCTCTCAACCTCGTACACCAGCTCAGGCTCCTTCCCCACCAGAGAGGTGACATTCCACGTACCAAAAGCCAGTTTAGAAAGCTTGGGATCAGTCCGCCAAGGTCTCCGCCTTTGACCGCCACCTGATCCACATAGCACCGGACCCCCATGATCCCTCCTGCAGGTGGTGAGCCCACTGGAGGGCGGACCCATGTAACTCCTTCGGGCTGAGCCCGGCCGGGTCCCATGGGTGGAAACCCGGCCACCAGACGCTAGCCTTCGAGCCCCTCCCCCAGGCCTGGCTCCAGGGTGGGGCCCCGGTAACCCCATACCGGGCGGGGTACACTGAATCCTTGATATACAATTCATGAGAGTCTGTTGGATCGTTCTTAGTCTGGCCCTTCACCCAGGACCAGTTTGTCTTGGGAGACCCTATCAGAGGCAAATTGCCCCAGACAACATAGCTCCTGGGATCACTGGGGCACGTAAACCCCCCCCACCACGATAAGGTGACGATCCATGAGGGGGATGGATGAAAAGATGATTCCTCCAAGCTAAAAAGATTTCATCTAAATTAGAGGAACGCTATGTTCTTTCTAATTGATAGTCTTCTGTTTTAAGCTACAAGTTTCTGTGTTGAACCAAGGGGTTAGAAATCTCTGATTAGACTTTTTCTTTTCAAAAGGGGCCATCAAGTCTAGAGTCTGATGCAGAGAAGCTGTAACACTATCTACCATACTATCAATTACAGAAGGAGCAAGCTGTATATAGCTTATTTCCGTTGTGTTGACACATGGCATAGAGGAAACAATCTGCATAAATTTGGAAACAACATCATCTGAGAGGCATCTACTGTAGTAATATTTTTCGTTAGGAGCCAAATAGTCAGAAATAGTAAACTCAAAGGTTAACAGACAATGGTCTGACAGTACAGGGTTATGAGGAGACACTACCACATTTTCCGTTTCTATGCCATATGTCAGAACAAGGTCCAACGTACGGTGGAGATAATGGGTCGAATTTCTTACTTTCTGAGAAAACCCCATTTAGTCTAATATTGAATTAAATGCCATATTAAGGCAAACACTATCTACATCTACATGTATATTAAAGTCCCCTACTATAATTATTCTATCTGATTTCAGCACTAAATCAGCTAAGAATTTGGCAAATTCGGAAAAAAAAAAACTCGGAGTAAGTTGATGGAGGACGATAAACTATGGCAAATAAAATTGGGTTTAGCCTAAAATTGCTAAAATGCTCAATACTGAGGACCAGGCCCTCAAAGGAATTACAACGTGTTTTTTGTTTTACATTAACTAGTAATTTAGAATGGTAAATTGTTGCTACTCCTCCTCCACGACCAGAACTTCTGGGATTTTGACAGTTTAAATAACCAGAGGGAGTTGATTCATTCAAACCAACATAATCCTCTTGCCCTAACCAAATCTCTGTTAGGGATATTAAATCAATCTGATGATCAATTAACAGATCATGGACTAGCAGAGACTTGGAAGTTAGAGACCTAATATTTAACAAACCGCATTTATTTTTTAAATTATAAGGAGGAACAGAGGCCAAACCATTCAATTTAGAGACTTCATTTTTAATTTGAGTTTTACCAACTTTTTGTTTCATCACTTTGGGATTCTTATACATTATATTTTTATTTACTTTGGAGGGAGTAGACAATGATTCTCTGATGGTGAAGACAGGGGCTAAGTTGAGGGATAGCAGATGAAGAGGAGCTGCAGAGAGGCATGTAAGATTGCAACTCTGGTTCCTGGTCCCAACTCTGAGTAGTCAAAGTTTTGGAAATTTGGATAAAAATGATGCCAGATTGTTAGATGAATGAAACACACCATCCAAAGTGGGATGGACACCGTCTCGTCTAATAAGACCAGGTTTTCCCCAAAATGAGCTCCAATTATCTATGTAGCCCATGTTGTTTGCAGGACACCACACAGACAGACTGCGGTTGAAGGATGACAAGCGGCTAAACATGTCATCACTGGTCAGATTGGGGAGGGGCCCAGAGAATACTACAGAGGCAGACATTGTTTTGGCAAAGTCACACACCGATTCCACATTAATTTTTGTGACTTCTGACTGCCGGAGTTGGACATTATTAATGCTGGCCTGGATAACAATTGTGGAGTATTTACAGTTACTTTTAGCCAGCATTTGCAAATTTGACTCGATGTTGCCTGCTCTGGCATCAGGAATGCATTTGACTATGGCCGCTGGAGTCTCTAGGTTCACGTTTCTGACTACAGAGTTGCCAATGATCAGAGGTTTTTCCTCAGCGGGTGTGTCGCTGAGCGGGGAAAAACGATTAGAAACATGAACAGGTTGGTGGTTAACTGGGGCTTTGTGACTAGGCTTTCTTCTCACTGTCACCCACCCAGTCTCCTCACTGCTGAGGAGGACCGGAGGACCGCTAGCAGGCCGCCCTATGTTAGGGAGCTCTGTTGCAGCTAAGGGACGTCCATCAAGATTAACTGGCGCAGATGGTGTTTCAATGCAGCGGAGCCGGGATTCCAAATCAGACAACCTCGCCTCGAGCGCCTCAAAAAGACAACATTTATTACATTTACCATTGTAACATCATCGTCTCCTCAAACCAAGACAGAAGATCACTTCTCTCCAGTTTACAGGAATTTCACTTTATTCATTACACAGGAATACCACTTTCTGCCTTTTCAGGAATATCACTGGCTTTTATGTCGACTCATGCAGGCCTCTTCCGGGCCTGACCAAAGATGCTTGCTTTCCTAGGACCCCAATGTAAGCAGTTGCCTCTTGCAGAGATTGGAAGGATCAGAATTTGCTTTTAAAGGCTCAAAGGAACATAAAACTCAGGAGACCAGACCTCTCGACGTGAACACTGCATTTGATAATGTACCTTTTCACAGGAAACCAATGTTCTTAAAAGAGTCATAAACTGCTTAATCTGACTGGTTTATAGCACGATACTATCCAGGTCTTCGCCCAGATACTAAAGGAAATCATCTACAGCTCAACAGTACCTCCTAGCGGATACCTACGGAATGTGTTTTCAGTATGTAGGATGACTTTTAATTTGTTCTAAACATTAAGTTTCTTTCAGCTTATCCTCTGGATCCTAAGGACACTGAAAATCATCCCTCTTTTATCACCAACCATGGTTTGCTGCATATTTTGCTGCATTTTGATCTAAATGTGAATGCATGTATTATAATTATGTATAAGAAATGTTATATTCATGAGTGTTATTGGAGTAATGGTATAAATGCATGATCACCAAATATTAGCCAAGTCATTTAATTTAGTTAGATTTTATATTGAGCATTTAATTTCATAAGAACTGACTGAGTGTTGATTTTCCCTATGCAATTTCATGGGATGGTGTCTTCATTTGATCGGCTGCTCTCAAACAAAGAAATGTTCTCACATTGGATAGCAGCCATTTCAAACTGCTGAAAAAGTCGATTGGTCAGTCTTGCGATTGACATCATCAGTTTTACGACCTGGCGAGGTAACTTTAAAAGAGAGAAGTTAGATTTGAGTTTGGTAAGAGAACAGTAAGAGAAAAGTAAGAGAGAAAAGAAGATCAGGAGATCAGCAGAGTAAGCAAAGAGTAAGAAATAAGATCAGACAAAGAACAGGCAGGAAGATTAGCAAGAAGTAAAGTAACAATGTAACAAGTAGCAAGATAGAGAACGGTGATAGAATTAAGAATTAGAAACACAGAAAGAAGAAAGAAAGAGATTTTGAGAAAGATTAGGAACTAAATTAAGATTAAAGAAGCAGAATAGTAATCTAGATCTCAGAAGAAGATTTTATTCCACCGTTTCAAGGCCCTGTGAAGTTTTATTTTATTCTCTGTGAAGTTTGTCAAGTCTTTCTGGTTACTGAGGAGAAACCATTTTTCTTTAGAGCTCGTCCTTATAGAGAATCAAATTCTCAAACTTTTTCCTTCACCTCAGAAGCCATTCTTATCCTAGTAAATGTTTTTCTCATTTTTTTCATGACTTTTCACGCCATTAAAGTGGACCTTTAATTTGCCTAATTTAAAGTGAACAGAGACTGAGAAGTTTCTCCTTCAGTTTTTGGGTCGATTCCGCTACAAGAGACCCCAAATTTGGACTCTTTTTCCAAGGACTTGTCACGCCGCCCTGAGACAAACCATCCACGGCTGCTACGGTCTCCTTGAAGGGCCCCCAGCTGAGTTATCACCTCCACGGCTGTGAGGACAGCAGCCGCTTCCTCCGACGTCCTAACTTCAAAACCCAGCGGTACCGACCCGCGGAAACGTGGACCTACGGCTGTTGTGTGAGTGAAACTCTTATTTCTCCTATCTGCTGGGTTAAAACGTGATGTCCTAACAATTAAATTACAATTGAATATGGCCCGTATTTCAGGGCTCAATTAGTCTCTCAGCCACAGGATAGAGCTATCAACTGAAGGAAAACTCTTAGTCATTTTTAAGTAACTGCCCTTAAATTTTTGTAGAGTAATTCAGAATTCATTTTTAGATAATTAGCTTATGAATTTTCCCCATAAAATTGCGTTGTTTTGTTAAAACATTCCAGCCTCATTTACCGTTGAAACATAAGTCTGGTTCCTCCTTGGTTCTACAGAGGTGTAACGCTGGATTTTATGTTCAGAAACCCAATATCAGTTGATGTGATATTTTACGCTGTCATCATCTGAATCTGTTTATTCATCATTTGAACGCCATGCCATGTAAACTGAATGAGTTTAATAAAAGGGTGAATGAGAGAAGTTGAAGCATTTTCCTTTCGCATATATAGGTTTCCTAATCACGGCAGGACAAAAACTCACTGAAACTTTGAGACTGATTCATTAAGTAATTTATGGTACAAAATTAATTAAAATTAAAGTTAATATTATTGTCCATTAGGACTGGTGCCCCTTTTACGAGTGCTTTTATTTAATTTAGCGGGTGTAGAAGTGACGGTTTAACTCTGCCTCCTTTCACACCCACTATTAAATAAAATAAATAATTCCTGTACCTTATGACAAATATTTTTATAGGCAATTCACGCTACACCGTTATCACTAAAAGAGGCAGAGGCGCAGCTAAATATCAGACAGCGAGAGCACACCAGAGGAAAAGGGGAAGGAGAGCTAGTAGCCATAGCAAGTGGTTAACCCAAAGCTAGCAAAAACACCAATGAAAGGTGAATAGAAGGCTAAAGAGGGTGATTAGATGACACTGAGCGCGCACACGAGTGCAAGAGGCTAGATAAACAGAAGTGAAAGCTAACAGTCGAAGGAAAAAGTGATTAAAATACAATTAAAGGCAAAATCCTCAGGAGAATGAGGAGAGCTAACCAAACAGCAAACCACAGACAGACAGCAACACAGGAAGTGATGATATGTTACCACAGGAAGCCGTCCTCTCAACCCCTGATGGGTCGTTAGCAAATGGTGCTAGTGTGGCACATATGTTTGGTTCATATTTCCCACAAGAGTGTGGCACATATGTCTGGTTTATATCTCCCACAAATGTATGGCTTATGTGGATTGGAGCTTCACGTTGTTACAACTCGCCGCTCATTAGCGGCGCCAGCTGAGCGCACACCTGCACCTCGTCAGCGGCGGAGCATATAAGCTTATCTGCCCTGGGCTTCGGCCTGAAGCCGCCTGTTCCCTTCGGCCACTTGCTCCAGAGGAACCCCCTCGCCAAACAGCAAGATCGCTCACGTAAGCTACTCTCAACTTGTGTTCCAGTCTTTCCCCTGTGCACAGGTGAACCTTTCCCGGCGGCG
Source organism: Pholidichthys leucotaenia (assembly GCA_020510985.1). NCBI lineage: Eukaryota > Metazoa > Chordata > Actinopteri > Cichliformes > Pholidichthyidae > Pholidichthys > Pholidichthys leucotaenia. The sequence goes on from CM035847.1 coordinate 132,854,530, forward strand.
GACCCCACCCCCGCTTCACCACCTCGTGGCTGCTGTCAGGTGCATCGTCAGGTCTCTGTCTCCCAGACTCTCCCTTGTGCGTGCCTGCCACCTGCCCTGCCAAGTAAGCCAACTTACCTCTCATCTCGTGTTGTACTGGTTTGATGCCCGTCACCTTCTCCCTGTGTTCTCTCCCCAGGGTTGTCCGGCTGTACGGTTTCCTGCCTCCGTGCCTGACGCTGACGTCCACCAGCAGTACATTCACATTCCACAAACACGCATCCATCCATCTTTGTTGCTGAATAAAGCTATTGAATTCACTCTGAGCCTGCGTGTGTGTCTCCTGAGCCGTGCGTTATGTCAGTACGGCTTCAGCAGAGCGGCTCGGCGGACAGTGGGCTCGCACGCCAATTTTCCACCCTCGAGGCTCGGGTGGATTTAATAGCTCATCAGCAGCAAGTGATATTGAACCAATTAACCTCGATAACTGCCCGGTTAGACCGTCTGGACCCCCCACAGCCGTTCCCCTTGGTTTGTCAGGGAGGTGCAGCTCCTGCCGCTTCAGCGGCCGTCCAGTCTGCCTCGGGAACCCCAACCCGGCTCACACCCATTCCTACCCCCGCCCGCTTTAGCGGTAAGCTCGGTGGAGCACGGGGGTTCATCATGCAGTGTGAGTCGGTGTTTTGGCGTGTTCCCGGGGACTTTCCCTCAAACCATAGCCGAATCGGCTATATAGGAAATGTCCTGGAGGGTCGGGCACTCACCTGGGCTTATGCCGTAATGGTGAGGCCCGGTTATGCCTCCCTCACCTATGGCCAGTTCGTCAAAAATTTTCTGGAGGTCTTTGACCACTCCCGAGTGGAGAGTGTCCTGACCGATCGCCTCCTCAGCCTTCAGCAGGGGAGCCGATCGGCCGCGGACTATGCCATAGACTTCTGGGTTACAGCGGAGGAGGTTGGCTGGGGGGAGCGTGCCCTCTGCGGCATCTTCCTCCGCAGCCTAAACTCAGGTCTGAGGGATGAATTGGCTGGACGGGATATCCCTGAAACACTGGCGGAGCTAATCTCACTAGCTATTAGCTTGGAAAACCGGTTGCGCGAGCGCGCCTCGGAGCGGAAGCAGCCTTCTCGCTCTCGAGGGGTCTCGTCACGCCGGCTTCACGCTCGCCCCCTGGCGTTACCGCCGCCGGAGGTTCCCGAGGAGTCGGAGCCAATGGTGACGGGCCGGGCAAAGCTCCCTCTAGCGGAGAGACAACGCCGACGTGCACTGGGTCTCTGCATGTATTGCGGGGACGACCAGCACATGGTGGAGCAATGCCCGGAGAAGCCAAACGGGGAGGTCCGCGAGTCACTGTAGGGGGCCTCGCGGACGCTAACCGGACAATTCCCCTCACTCATTTGTTGCTGCCCATCCGTTTTTGCCACAACACCACAGGGCATCTCACTCATGCACTGGTGGACTCAGGCGCGGAAGGCAGCTTTTTTCACAAAGCCTGGCAACCCGATTGGGCATCCGTTGCCAACCCCTCAAGACTCCTCTCACCCTCATTAATCTCTCCTGCGCATCCCTGGGAAAAGTGACCCACCGGACAAATCCCGTCTCTGTCATCATCTCAGGAAATCACCGGGAGGAGATCTCCTTTTACATCTTGCCCTCCGCTGTGTCACCTGTGATCCTGGGTTATCCATGGCTCCGTCTCCATAATCCCGTCCTGGATTGGAAGACCGGGAAGGTAACAGCCTGGAGCACCTTCTGCATGAGCACCTGCCTCCAATCCGCTGCCTGCTCGCCATCCTCTCCTCCCTTGGTCAAGGATGCCGCGCCTCCGGACCTCTCCTTGGTGCCTGTGGAGTTTCACGACCTGAGCGCGGTCTTCAGTAAGTCCAAGGCAATGTCCCTTCCTCCACACAGGCCTTACGACTGCGCCATAAACCTCCGCCAGGGGGCGCCGCTCCCTTCGGGACGCCTCTACAGCCTGTCAGCGCCGGAGAAGAAGGCCATGAACTCATACCTCAAGGAATCTCTCAGCACAGGTATTATTCGCCCATCATCATCGCCATTAGGTGCAGGGTTCTTCTTCGTGGGCAAGAAAGATGGCTCGCTTCATCCGTGCAGCAACTTCCGAGCCCTAAACGACATCACGGAGAAGGACCGTTACACCCTGCCCCTGATGGACACTTCCTTCCACTCCCTCCAGGGGGCGACCTGGTTTACCAAGCTGGATCTCCGCAGCGCGTACCACCTCGTCCGGATCCGGGAGGGAGATGAATGGAAAACAGCCTTCCATACCCCGAACGGCCACTTTGAATACCTGGTCATGCCGTTCGGGTTGACCAACGCTCCAGCCGTCTTTCAGCGCCTGATAAATGATGTTCTCCGGGATTTCATTGGCCTGTTTGTGTTCGTTTACCTGGATGACATTCTCATCTTCTCCAAGTCCAGGGATGAGCACCAGGTGCATGTGAGACGGGTCCTGCAGAGGCTACAGGAGAATCGGTTATACGTGAAGGCGGAGAAGTGCGAATTCTATGCCAAGAAGACGTCATTTCTCGGGTTTGTCATCTCCCATGACCAGGTGCTTCCAGACCCAGCCAAGATTAAAGCGGTGGTGGATTGGCCGACTCCCTCATCTAGAAAGCAGGTGCAACAATTCGTCGGCTTTGCCAATTTCTACCGCCGCTTTGTGCCCAACTTTGGAGCCATCATCGGCCCTCTGACCCATCTCACCTCCCCTAAAACCCGGTTCCAGTGGACTGAAGAGGCCGTGGCGGCCTTCCAGGTGCTGAAGGCGGAATTTTCATCCTCCCGGGTCCTCAGCCAGGTCGACCCCTCTTTGCAGTGCATCGTGGAGGTCGACGCCTCGGATACGGGGGTGGGGGCGGTGTTGTCTCAGCGGTCACCGGCTGATGGGGTCAAACGGCCTTGTGCCTTCTTCTCCCGGCGCCTGTCCCCGGCGGAGCGCAACTACGATGTGGGGGACAGGGAGCTTCTTGCCATCAAGCTCACGCTCCAAGAGTGGCGTCACTGGCTGGAGGGGGCCACCCTGCCTTTCGTGGTGTTAACGGACCACAAAAATCTGGAGTATTTAAGAACTGCCAAGCGTCTGAATGCCCGCCAGGCCCGTTGGTCTCTGTTTTTTGCCAGGTTCCGTTTCACCATCACATTCAGGCCGGGTTCCAAGAACGGTCTCCCTGACGCCCTCTCCAGGCAATTCGCCCCTGAAGATTCGGGGGACGCTGTTCATACCATCCTGCCCAGGTCGTGCATCGTGGGAGCCGTTACTTGGGAGATCGAGGATAAGGTCCGAAAGGCGCAGGAATCAGAACCGGATCCGGGCGGCGGACCGGAGGGGAGGCTCTACGTTCCGTCCTCCGTTCGGGGGGAGGTCATCCATTGGCTCCACACATCCAAGCTAGCCTGCCATCCTGGGGCCTCCCGTATGATTGACCTGCTCCAACGCTCCTTTTGGTGGCCGGGGTTACGCAAGGACGCTGCCCGCTACGCCCGGGCCTGCCCCGTCTGTGCCACCAGTAAATCTGGCAACTCTCCTCCTGCGGGTTTGCTCCAGCCCCTGCCCGTCCCTAGTAGGCCCTGGTCGTACATCGCATTAGACTTCGTCACTGGCCTCCCCGTCTCTAACAACTTCGACACTGTCCTGACCATCGTCGACCAGTTCTCTAAGGCTGCCCATTTCGCGCCATTACGGGGGCTACCCTCTGCCTTGAAGATGGCAGACCTTCTCGTCCAGCATGTGGTCACACGTCAAACAGGTTCATTTTGTCTTCTTTCAATTATTTTTCCTTTTTTTTTTTTTTTCCCTTTGAAAGACAAAAGTAAAATAGAAAGATGTCTTTACCTTCTTTACATGTTTCAACTGCACTGCAGCCTTCATCAGAAGAGTCAGCTGATTGCTGCCAGGTGACATTTATCAGCTGATTTTCGTAGGCGGGGCCAGCTCAGCAGATCTGTCAGATCCACCGAGCCGGCCCCGCCTCCCGCCGTCAGATGGTCTCTGGAGAATGTGGTCCCAGGTGTGAGAAAGCCCCCATGAGGGGGCCTTTATGCTTTCTCACACCTGGGACCACATTCTCCAGAGACCATCTGACGGCGGGAGGCGGGGCCGGCTCGGTGGATCTGACAGATCTGCTGAGCTGGCCCCGCCTACGAAAATCAGCTGATAAATGTCACCTGGCAGCAATCAGCTGACTCTTCTGATGAAGGCTGCAGTGCAGTTGAAACATGTAAAGAAGGTAAAGACATCTTTCTATTTTACTTTTGTCTTTCAAAGGAAAAAAAAAAAGGAAAAACAGCATGTGGTCAGGCTGCACGGGATGCCAGCTGACGTGGTCTCCGACCGGGGTCCCCAGTTCGCCTCGGACATCTGGCGGAGTTTCTGCAGGACAATAGGAGCCCAGGTAAGCCTCTCCTCCGGCCATCACCCCCAATCTAACGGGCAGTGTGAACGGACCAACCAGGAGCTGGAGGCTGCTCTCCGTTGCGTCATTGCCTCGAAGCCTGCGTCATGGAGCAAACATCTCGCCTGGGTTGAATATGCTCACAACACCACTCGTTCTTCAGCCACAGGGATGTCCCCTTTCAAAGTGTCCCTGGGTTACGACCCTCCTTTGTTCCCCTCGCAGGAGGACGAATCTGCAGTCCCCACGGTCAGGGCTCACCTCAGGCGGTGTCGCTCAATTTGGACAGCCGCGCGCAATGCGCTTTTACGCACGGCGGAGCGCAATAAGGCCACAGCGGATCGGCGAAGAAGACCTGCTCCTGCCTACCAGGTGGGCCAACCGGTCTGGATCTCCACGCAGGATGTTAACCTGAAGGGTGAGAGAAGGAAGTTGGCGAAACGCTTCATGGGCCCATTCCCCGTCACCAAGGTAATCAACCCGGTGGCAGTGCGCTTTGCTACTCCCCCCTCCCTCCGCATCCATCCCACCTTCCACGTCTCTAAGGTGAAACCGGTGGTGTCTGATCCCATCTGCCCTCCTCCTGCTGCGCCGCTCGCGCCTCGGATGATTGATGGCCATCCGGCTTGGACTGTCTCGACCATCTTGGACTCCCGACGCCGGGGTCGCGGGCTACAGTATTTGGTGGACTGGGAGGGCTATGGTCCAGAATGGAGGCAATGGGTCCGTTCCTCGTTTGTGTTGGATCGCTCTCTCATCACCGAGTTTCACCGGATGTACCCTAATAAACCATCGCCAGGAGGCGCTGCTAGAGGGGGGAGTACTGTTACAACTCGCCGCTCATTAGCGGCGCCAGCTGAGTGCACACCTGCACCTCGTCAGCGGCGGAGCATATAAGCTTATCTGCCCTGGGCTTCGGCCTGAAGCCGCCTGTTCCCTTCGGCCACTTGCTCCAGAGGAACCCCCTCGCCAAACAGCAAGATCGCTCACGTAAGCTACTCTCAACTTGTGTTCCAGTCTTTCCCCTGTGCACAGGTGGACCTTTCCCGGCGGCGGACCCCGCCCCCGCTTCACCACCTCGCGGCTGCTGTCAGGTGCATCGTCAGGTCTCTGTCTCCCAGACTCTCCCTTGTGCGTGCCTGCCACCTGCCCTGCCAAGTAAGCCGACTTACCTCTCATCTCGTGTTGTACTGGTTTGATGCCCGTCACCTTCTCCCTTTGTTCTCTCCCCAGGGTTGTCCGGCTGTACGGTTTCCTGCCTCCGTGCCTGATGCTGACGTCCACCAGCAGTACATTCACATTCCACAAACATGCATCCATCCATCCTTGTTGCTGAATAAAGCTATTGAATTCACTCTGAGCCTGCGGGTGTGTCTCCTGAGCCGTACGTTATGTCACACGTCTGGAGGAACAAGAGTCTGGATCGACGGGGGCCGACAGGAGATGGCGAGGAGGTGTGAAGTCGGGCCCTTGTCTCAGAGAGGAGGCCCTGGGGGGTTTCCCGGAACACCAGAGAATAAGAGACAATGGTGAATCTTCAGAGACTGGCATTGTGATTGAATGTTTGCAGAAGCACCATGTGACTTGAGTTCTTAATCCCCCGGAGGTATAAGAGTGTGCTGTAACATTATTCTGCCTCTTCTTGCTTTTGAGAATGTTGGATGATTGTGTTCTGCAATAAAGCCGAACCTGAGGAATACACTCATGTCTCGTCATTGAACACATCTTCCACACTGGTGACCCATGACAAAGAATGAGCAGTAAGAATTCTCCCGAGCGGAGCTCATCAGAGGCTGGCCTGATGGCTGCCTCCACGCTCCAGCTGCCCGATTTCTGGCAGCACAGCCTGCACTCCTGGTTTAGCGCGGTCGAGGCACAGTTCAACCTCCGGAGAATCTCAAAGGATGAAACCAGGTTCTACCATGTGGTGGCGAAGCTGGACAGTCACACGGTCCAGAGGGTGGAAGATCTGGTTAACCACCCACCGGACACTGACAAGTACGGCGCATTGAAGGAGGCGCTGATCAGCCATTTCACCCCCTCGGTGCAACAGCGAGCAGAAGGGCTCCTAGAGTTGACGGAGTCGGAGAACGACAGACCGGCAGACCTGATGGTGAAGATGCTGAGACTGAAAGACTCCGAGGATGGCGAATTTATTTTCGCCCACCTTTTCCTCCGGACTCTGCCGCCAGCAGTGAGAGTGACCCTGGCAGACTCACCCCGATTGGCCAAGCGGGACTACCATGGCCTCGGCAAGGAGGCGCAGCGACTCGTCGACGCCCACAAGCAGAGTGCGGTTTCGGCCGTGGCAGCTGAGCAGAGGACGGTGCCCGGAGATGGTTTGGAGCCAGTGGTGGCGGCGCCAGACGAACCAACGACGGTGGCGACAGGCGTCAGGCGACGCGGAGCTGAAGACGGCCTGTGTTTCTACCACCGCCGTTTTGCGGAGAGGGCGCACAGATGTCTCCCACCGTGCCACTTCAAGCGTCAGGGAAACGCCAAGACCGGGGGACCGGTAGCAGCTGCGTCCCTCGGAGAAGAAAATAAGCTGCTTTACCTGACAGATTCACACTCGGGGAAACAATTCCTCGAGGACACGGGCTCCCAGCTGAGTTTCGTCACGCCTACCTACGCGGAATGGCTGATGCCGTCCAAAGCTCCCTGGTTGTCAGTATCAGCAGCGAATGGCTCAGCGATTAAGACCTTCGGTGAGAGGACCATGCGTCTGTCCTTACAGGGCCGTTCATTCGAGTGGACCTTTATTGTAGCAGCAGTCAGTTTCAACATGTTAGGGGCTGATTTTTTGTGCTCACATGGTTTATTGGTTGACCTTGCTAATAGACGTCTGGTTAATGCACTTTCTTTTCATTCTATCTCCTGCACAGCTCGGGTGGCTCCGCCAACTGCACACGCCAACGTCACAGCTGCGGGTGGTAAGTTTCATGCTCTGCTCACTCACTTTCCAGCACTCACAGTTCCAAAGTTTTCGGCGACAGTGGCCAAACACGGGGTGGAGCATTTTATCACCACCACTGGGCCGCCCGTTTTTGCAAAAGCCTGGCGCTTGGACTCAGCTAAACTGGCAATAGCGCGCGAGGAATTTGCCAACCTGGAAAAACTGGGCATAATTAGACGCTCGAACAGCCCCTGGGCTTTCCCGTTACACATGGTCCCAAAGGCTGATGGCTCGTGGCGACCTTGTGGCGATTTCCGCAGGTTGAACAACGTCTCAGCACACGACCGCTACCCGATTCCGCACATCCAGGATTTCTCAGTTCATTTGGCAGGGGCGCGCATTTTTTCTAAAATAGACTTGGTGCGCGGCTACCACCAAGTCCCCGTGCGCGCGCAGGATATTCCCAAAACCGCGGTAATAACTCCGTTTGGGCTTTTTGAGTTTTTGCGCATGCCGTTTGGGTTAAAGGGCGCCGCCCAAACTTTCCAATGCATGATGGATGCTGTTTTACGTGACCTGCCGTTCGTGTTCGTCTATTTAGACGACATATTGGTAGCCAGCACGTCCGAGGACGAACATGAAACCCACCTCACAGCGGTTTTTCGGAGACTGGCAGAGCATGGGTTGATAATTAACCCAGCGAAGTGCCAGTTCGGGGTGGCGCAAATCGATTTTTTGGGGCACCGCGTTTCGCCACAGGGAGCGGTTCCCCTGCCTGAGAAAGTGCGCGCAATAACAGATTTCCCCCGACCTCAAACGATAAAAGCGCTGCAGGAGTTTCTAGGAATGGTTAATTTTTACAACCGGTTTCTTCCGAGCGCAGCGCGGCTTATGCAGCCACTGTACGTGGCACTAAAAAAACAAAAACCCACTAATAAGGTCGAATGGTCTCCGGAGCGGGAGCGCGCTTTCTCCCAGGTCAAATCAGCCCTTGCAAGCGCGGTTTTGTTAGCGCACCAGGTTCCAACAGCCCATTTGGCGCTCACCACCGACGCTTCGGACCTAGCGGTGGGGGCAGTCATTGAACAGTGTGTGGCAGGGACCTGGCAGCCTCTCGCGTTCTTTAGCAAATCCTTGCGCGATAACGAGCGTAAATACAGCGCGTTTGACAGGGAGCTTTTAGCCCTACACTTGGCCATCCGCCATTTCCAGTTCTGGCTGGAAGGACGTCGTTTCACCGCTTTCGTGGACCACAAACCGTTAACTTTTGCGATGGCCAAGATCTCAGAACCTTGGTCAGGCTGACAACAAAGACAGCTAGCCGCAATATCGGAGTTCACCACCGATATCCAGCATGTAGCAGGCAAACACAATGTAGTGGTGGACTGTCTCTTACGTGCTGTGGCAACGCCAGGCCACGTGGGGGAAGACTCGGTGGCTGTGGGCCAGGGCAGTGACACGGGAGCGCGTGCAGCCCCGGTCCACGTAGGTTTGGATTATGCAGACATGGCTGCGGAGCAGGTTGGTGACGCGGATGTGCGCGCGCTCCAGTCTGGACCAACAGGGTTAAGGCTGGAGCACAGGGTGCAGCAAATAGGTATGCCCCCCTTAATATGCGATGTCTCTACGGGTCGGCCTCGTCCTGTGGTTCCAGCCACGTGGCGCCGCCGCGTTTTTGACTCGGTCCATTCGCTGGCGCACCCGGGGGTACGCGCATCGGTCAAGATGGTGGGGGAGAAATTTGTCTTGCCGGGGTTGCGCAAACAGGTCAAGGAATGGGCAGCGGCTTGTGTAGCGTGCCAGAGGGCTAAGATACACAAGCACACGAGGGCCCCTTTGGAGCCTTTTCACATCCCGGCTAAGCGGTTCGATCACGTGCATGTTGATCTGGTGGGCCCGCTTCCCTCGTCTCAAGGGCACACACACCTTTTGACGATGGTGGACCGCACCACACGTTGGCCAGAAGCGGTACCTCTGGCGTCAACAACGGCGGAAGAGGTTGCACGCGCATTTTTAACAGCTTGGGTCGCGCATTTTGGAGTTCCGTCGGATATAACGTCAGACAGAGGCCCTCAATTTGTTTCCGAACTCTGGTCGTCTATGGCCCGCAGCTTAGGGGTGAAGGTACACCGCACTACCGCGTATAACCCGCAGCCCAACGGTTTATGTGAACGCTTTCATAGGTCATTGAAAGCAGCCCTCAGAGCATCGCTCACGGATACAAATTGGGTGGACAAACTGCCATGGGTTTTATTGGGGTTGCGTTCTGCACCTAAGGAGGATTTGCAAGCCTCCCCAGCGGAGTTAGTGTTCGCACAACCTCTCCGTTTGCCGGGGGAATTTCTCCCGGAAAATCCTGCGCCCAATTGCCCCCCCGCTCAGCTGTTGCAGAGCGGCACAGGATCAAACACGCTGCCTAGCCCAGTGCATCACAGTTTTCCACGCGTTTTTGTGCCAGAGGCCTTGAAAAACGCAGAGTTTGTTTTTGTTAGACATGATGCACAACGCCCAGGGCTGAGACCACCTTACGATGGACCGTTCAGGGTGCTGGAAAAAAATGAGAAGCATTTTTTGCTAGATTTGGGGGGCAGAAGGGAGCTAATTTGCATAAACAGACTCAAGCCCGCTTTTGTCCTGGCTGATGAACGCGTGCAGTTGGCGAAAGCCCCCCGCCGGGGCAGGCCACCAAGAAGGCATGCTCCAGAGCTCCCACAGAGATGTGCTAACAAATCTAATCCCCAGGTGCAAGGAGACGCTGCAGACGCAGCAAAGCCAGCCTACAGCAGATTCGGCAGGAAGCTAAGACCTAAGAGATTGGGGGATTGATTGTTGGTTATGTGGTGATGTCTTTTATGTTATGCATTTATGAGTATGTTTGTCCCATGCAGACGTCTGGGGGGCGGGTCATGTGGCACATATGTTTGGTTCATATTTCCCACAAGAGTGTGGCACATATGTCTGGTTCATATCTCCCACAAATGTATGGCTTATGTGGATTGGGGCTTCACGTCTGGAGGAACAAGAGTCTGGATCGACGGGGGCCGACAGGAGATGGCGAGGAGATGTGAAGTCGGGCCCTTGTCTCAGAGAGAAGGCCCTGGGGGGTTTCCCGGAACACCAGAGAATAAGAGACAATGGTGAATCTTCAGAGACTGGCATTGTGATTGAATGTTTGCAGAAGCACCATGTGACTTGAGTTCTTAATCCCCCGGAGGTATAAGAGCGTGCTGTAACATTATTCTGTCTCTTCTTGCTTTTGAGAATGTTGGATGATTGTGATCTGCAATAAAGCTGAACCTGAGGAATACACTCATGTCTCGTCATTGAACACATCTTCCACACTAGGACAGGAAAAAAATCTTCTTTACATGTTTCGACTGTTCACTGCAGCCTTCGTCAGGAGTGTTTATCCAAAAGAAACTTGTGTTTCAAGAACAAATGTTCAACAGTATGCAAATAAGTAAAAAATATTTTATCATATAAATATGTATTATTATTATATTTATTATTATAATAAATATTTCAGTAGAGCTTCTTTAACATCAGCAGGACAACACAAAGGACGTGTAACTTTATTTAGTGATATGATACACAAGACAAGGGACAATGGGGAACAGCACTTGGTTGTAATATTAACTATGTGTCATGTGTCTGAGGTCCAATGTCATACCAGACATCAGACACAGTTTATTGTTGTATTTTGTATCTCGTAGCTGAGCAGTGTTTTCCCCGAACCTTTTTCACCTGCTGTGTTGCTAATATTTGACTGCTTATGTTGGACACTTTTGTACCGTTGAACTTTTGTTTAATAAACACACGCTTCACCTGCACATGGGCTCGTGTTAGAAAAATACCAGATTCTTTGATTGAAAGATCCAAGAACAAACCGGAGATTTCTTCAATTTAAAGGATGGTACATTTATTTAGAAGTCACATGTAAAGCAAGCAGCGCTGGATCAATTTGATGCTGTCCCCTCGAGAACGTCGTCAGACTGATCCAGACTTCTGGGTGTGGGTTACATTCATCTTCTCGGGGGGCAACCCAGTACAATAGGATGGGCTTATACGCAACTATCTTAAGATAAGATAAGATAAGATAAGCCTTTATTAGTCCCACAACGGGGAAATTCCAGGATTGCAACAGCACAGGGATAGCAACACTCAGAGCAACAATCAGAAGGCAAGAAAAAAAAACCAAGCAAGCAAGAGCAGCTAATATACATATGTACATATTACTATAAAATATACACTCACCGGCCACTTTATTAGGTACACCATGCTAGTAAGGGGTTGGACCCCCTTTTGCCTTCAGAACTGCCTCAATTCTTCGTGGCATAGATTCAACAAGGTGCTGGAAGCATTCCTCAGAGAGTTTGGTCCATATTGACATGATGGCATCACACAGTTGGCGCAGATTTGTCGGCTGCACATCCGTGATGCGAATCTCCCGTTCCACCACATCCCAAAGATGCTCTATTGGATTGAGATCTGGTGACTGTGGAGGCCATTTGAGTACAGTGAAGTCATTGTCATGTTCAAGAAACCAGTCTGAGATGATTCCAGCTTTATGACATGGCGCATTATCCTGCTGAAAGTAGCCATCAGAAGTTGGGTACATTGTGGTCATAAAGGGATGGACATGGTCAGCAACAATACTCAGGTAGGCTGTAGCGTTGCAACGATGCTCAATTGGTACCAAGGGGCCCAAAGAGTGCCAAGAAAATATTCCCCACACCATTACACCACCACCACCAGCCTGAACCATTGATACAAGGCAGGATGGATCCATGCTTTCATGTTGTTGACACCAAATTCTGACCCTACCATCCGAATGTCGCAGCAGAAATCGAGACTCATCAGACCAGGCAACGTTTTTCCAATCTTCTATTGTCCAATTTCGATGAGCTTGTGCAAATTGTAGCCTCAGTTTCCTGTTCTTAGCTGAAAGGAGTGGCACCCGGCGTGGTCTTCTGCTGCTGTAGCCCATCTGCCTCAAAGTTCGACGTACTGTGCGTTCAGAGATGCTCTTCTGCCTACCTTGGTTGTAACGGGTGGTTATTTGAGTCACTGTTGCCTTTCTATCAGCTCGAACCAGTCTGGCCATTCTCCTCTGACCTCTGGCATCAACAAGGCATTTCCGCCCACAGAACTGCCGCTCACTGGATATTTTTTCTTTTTCGGACCATTCTCTGTAAACCCTAGAGATGGTTGTGCGTGAAAATCCCAGTAGATCAGCAGTTTCTGAAATACTCAGACCAGCCCTTCTGGCACCAACAACCATGCCACGTTCAAAGTCACTCAAATCACCTTTCTTCCCCATACTGATGCTCGGTTTGAACTGCAGGAGATTGTCTTGACCATGTCTACATGCCTAAATGCACTGAGTTGCCGCCATGTGATTGGCTGATTAGAAATTAAGTGTTAACGAGCAGTTGGACAGGTGTACCTAATAAAGTGGCCGGTGAGTGTATATATACACACACACAGACACACAGTGCAGAGCATTGTAGCTGGATGGAATAAATATATGAATATATAAACACACAGTGCAGAGCATTGTAGCTAGATGGAATAAATATGTAAATATATAAACACCCACAGTACGGAGCATTGCAGCTAGGTGGAATAAATATGTAAGTATATAAACACACACAGTGCGGAGCATTGTAGCTAGATGGAATAAATATATAGATATATAAAAACACAGTGCGGAGCATTGTAGCTAGATGGAATAAATATATAGATATATAAATATGAACACACCCAGTGCTGAGCATTGTAGCTAGATGGAATAAATATGTAAATATATAAACACACACAGTGCAGAGCATTGTTGCTAGATGGGATGAAACAGCATAACCCTCTACTTAGTTATCCTACATGGTATGATTATGTGCCCATACATATTCTCACCCTCCATAGCGACCGGTATTTTCCTAGTTGTATGCCGGAGGGGACCATTGTGTAAGTTTATTGCATCTTTTGCATTTAAAAACTATTAGTTTGTTACGTCTTTTTGCTATCTCTGCGAGCAGCCCTGCTTAGGTTGTACAGTCTGACAGCCGTTGGTAGGAAGGACCTACGAAACCTCTCGGTTGTGCACCTGGGATGATGTAGTCTGCTGCTAAATGAGCTCCTCAGTGCATTCAGTACGTCCTGCATAGGGTGGAACTCGGACTCCAGCAGAGATGACAGTTTAGCCACCGTCCTTCTCTCTCCTATCTCCTCCACTGGATCAAGGCGCTGCCCCAGGACAGAGCTAGCTTTCTTAATCAGTTTGTTCAGTCTCTTCCTATTGGCTGATGTAATGCCACTGCCCCAGCAGACCACTCCAAAAGTGATGGCTGATGCCACCACCGTGTCATAGAATGTCTTCAGCAGCGCCCCTTGTACACCAAAAGACCTGAGTCTCCTCAGCAGGAACAGCCTGCGCTGTCCCTTCTTGTAGAGTGCGTCAGTATTGTGTGACCAGTCTAGTTTATTGTTCAGATGAACACCCAGGTACTTATAGGATGTCACCATCTCGATGTCTGTTCCCTGTATATTTACTGGTGCTGTGAGGGGCTGCCCATGCCTGCGGCAGTCCACCACCAGCTCCTTAGTTTTCCTCGCGTTGATCTGGAGGCAGTTCCGATGGCACCAGTCTACGAAGTCCTGGATAAGCCCTCTGTACTCAGCTTCATCTCCATTGGAGATGAGGCCAACGATCGCAGAGTCATCAGAGAACTTCTGTAGATGGCAGTGTGTTGTGTTGTGTGAGAAGTCCGCAGTATAAAGGGTGAACAGGAAGGGAGCCAGCACCGTTCCCTGGGGGGCCCCCGTGCTACTGATGATCGTGTCGGACACACAGTCCCGGGTTCTTACAAACTGAGGCCGGTTCGTGAGGTAGTCCAGGATCCATGATGACAGGTGCTGGTCCACCCCTGCGCGCAGCAGCTTGTCCTTCAGGATCATCGGTTGGATGGTGTTGAAAGCACTGGAGAAGTCAAAGAACATGATCCTCACCATATTCCCGGGCTTCTCCAGGTGGGACAGAGAACGGTGAAGGAGGAAGATCACCGCATCCTCCACCCCAATGCCATGCTGGTAGGCGAACTGGAGTGGATCCATCGCTGGTTCCACCAGGGGGCGGAGGTGAGCAAGGAGCAGTCTCTCCAGGGTCTTCATCAAGTGGGACGTCAAGGCCACCGGTCTGTAGCTGTTCAGGTCTTTGGGGTGGGAAGTTTTTGGTACAGGTACCACACAAGATGTTTTCCACAGCTGTGGTACCCTCCCCAGCTTCAGGCTCAGGTTGAAGATGTACGTCACAATCCCACACAGCTGGTCTGCACAGGACTTGAGGAGCTTTGCGCTGATGCCGTCCGGTCCCGACGCCTTCCTCGCCTTGATCTTCCTCAGCTCCGTCCTCACCTGGGTCCTGGTCAGGGTCAGGATGGGGGGCTGTGTGTTGGGGGTGGGGGGGTGTTGGTGGAGTGGGGAGTGGGCAGTAGGACTTGATTTCTTCAGAAGCAGCAGTGGTTGTTGTGCAGTCAGGGGGGAGGGCGGTTGGTCAAACCTATTGAAAAACAGATTCAGGTTGTTCGCCCACTCCCTGCCCCCCGTGGCCTGGGGGAGGTATTCTGGAGCCCAGAGATGGTTTTGAGGTTTCTCCAGACCCCACTGATGTTGCTCTGTTGCAACTTGTCCTCCATCTTCTTTCTGAAGCTGTCCTTGCCTTCTCTGATCTTTCTCCTCAGCTCCCTCTGTATGGACTTCAGCATCTCCCTATTCCCCGACCTGAAGATCCTCTTCTTCTCTCTCAGAAGTGTTTTAATCTCAGGGTTGATCCAGGGTTTGTTGTTTGAGCAACACCGTATGGTCTTGGTGGGAACGGATTTGTCCACACAGAAGCTGAGGTAGCCCGTGAAGGTGTGAATGAGGCCATCGATGTCCTCACCATGTGGATCGCAGAGCTGCTTCCAGGCAGTGGCTTCAAAACAGCCTTTTAGAGTGTCCATTGTCTCCTCAGACCATAACTCCACTGTGCGCATGGCCGGACGTTGTCTGTGCACTAGGGGTTTGTACACCGGCCGGAGATGAACCAAGTTGTGATCCGATCTCCCGAGTGGGGGGAGTTGTAATGAGGTGTACGCCTCCTTAGTGTTTGCGTAGAATAAGTCCAGTGTTTTATTGTCTCTAGTGTGGCATGTGACATACTGGGTGAACGTGGGTAGAATGGGAGACAGTGAAACATGGTTGAAATCGCCTGAGATGAGGAGAAGAGCATCTGGGTGTTCTGTCTGCAGCCTGCTGGTTACTGAATGGATGACGTCACGCGCTGTCCCAGCGTTCGCCGTCGGATTTGCATAAACAACAATGCAGATCACGTGTGAGTGTTCTCTCGGGAGATATGTAGGCCTCATGCTAACAGCTAGCAACTCAATGTCTTTGCTGCAGTGTCGTTGTTTAACAGTGATATGTCCCGGTCTGCACCAGTTGTTGTTAACATACATTATCACTCCACCGCCCCTAGCTTTGCCACTGTCTGGTGTTCGGTCAGCCCGTATCATGTGGAAACCCTCCAGCTCAATGTTAGCATCTGCTGCTAGTTCAGTTAGCCACGTCTCAGTAAACAAAAGGAGAGAGCACTCGCGATATGTGCTATCATAACGGCAGATAGCCGCTAGCTCATCTGCCTTTCCCAGTATAGAGCGTACATTTCCCATGACAACAGATGGAAGGGAGGGTCTGTACCTTATATTTTTTGTCCTCCGCCTTACTCCAGCCCGGCAGCCGCGGCGTTTTCGCCTCAGTTCTCTCGGTATGTCGAGTTTTTCCAATGGGACCGGGTGGCGGTTGAATGCTAAATGCTAAATTAAATGCTAAATGCTAAATTATTGGCTAATCTGCCTAGGCGGGAACAGGCCATCCACTGAACCCGCCACTTCATTCTAGAATGTACTATCAACAGTGTGCGTGGGTGTTGAGTTTGGGTGTGTACCTAATGTGAAAGACCTGACCTAAGAGAGAGAGAAAAGAGAGGGCTCGATACTTTGGTCTCATTCCTATTATCTCAGTTTATCATAACATAATCGTTCATAAGCATGCAAACAGAATTTGTATGGAATATGTGTGGAGCATAATGGGAGATCACCTACAGAGTTATTATTCTGGCACTAACTATACATTAACCCTTTCATTCCCCCCTTTGACATGATTTTATCATGTCAACCATGTATGGTGTGAGAGACTCTAGCAATTAACAGATGGTGAATAAGGCAGGTCCCTGCATTGTGTGTCAACCCAAGAGGCTTGCACCATTGGCTCTACCCTTGCCTCCCCCCTTGTGGACACCTTAGCACGGTGCAGTGATGTCTAAGAGGTGGACTGTCACCAGGTCCTGTACCCCCCTCGAGGTCTCCTCATGATCCTTGTTCTTTGTCCAGTGGAGTGGACCATGTAGGGGTCATAGGGTAGGATAGAGTCAGTCCACAAAGTCCACGAAACCTTTGTCCACCGGTTGACCCTTGCCAGGGCTCACATCATTCGGCTGCACTCATCACACGGTTGCGACAGAGGTTTGACCTTCCTCTGTGTCTGCTTCCCGTATCTGCAGCTGTGGAGCACAGTTCCATCTTGGTGACACAAGAACGAAACAACTGTGTCCTTGCTCTCAGAGGCACACCTCATCCCATGAGGTCTACAGGACAGTCTGGTGGGTGCAGCAGAGGGTATGTAACATCCAGTCCAGCCAGTGAACAGTTCAGTGATGCTGTCCCAGGGATGCCACCCCCCTGTCGCTGGGAAGAGGTGGACATGCTGGTGTTGGTAAGGCTCGAGCTCCTGGCTCCACCCTGGATGCTGGAGGTGTGGTGGATGCGCTCGGGTACCAGTCCATTCTTCTTCTGGGGACTGAAGTCATACAGTCACTCACCCTACGACCTTTCTATGTCACAGGCCCACGTCATGATGGTCTGGTGCTCTCCGGCGTGCATCTTCCCTCTACCCTACACCTTTGATCAAGTGCCGATACCAAGGGCTCAGCTGGGGAAGGACCAATAATGGTCTGAGGGGTTGCCATCACAATGCATGGAGCTTGTAAAGTTTTATCCTTATTCACTACACCTGTAGTTATCTATGTGTTGTTGTAAGTTATCTCCCAGCAGCCTTGAGTGTGTGATTGTTGACTATATGGAATCTGCATGTGGTGATTGTGTTGTGATGTGTGCGTTGGGTGATGGGACCTATATGTTCAGTGGGTAGGTAGTAAACAATATTGTTCAACATTAGGAGACATCCATATCCATGCATTGTTGTATTCAGGCATTCAGACCTTCTAACCTTCACCCTTATTCAGACTACCTAACCGTAATTAGCATGATGGAGATAAATAACGCAAGAACCCTATAAGTCTCACACCCCTACATCCGTGTGGTGAGCTATGTATGATTTATGTATTATCCTTAGCACACTGTGTTTACAAATAATCTGTGATGGCAGAATGGTCGTCCCCGTCATCATCCTTCGTCTTGGGGTCCTCAGCTCTTCCTCTCGACCCAGCAGCTGGTCTAAGACTTGCTGACGACTCCCACTGTGGAAAATTGCATTTGTTAACGCCCTTCTGGGCTTCTAAATGTATGGCCTATAGTGTCGTACTCTGCTCCTTTTATTAGATCTGCATTTGGTTATCCCTTTACCATAACCAATTTGAAATTTGCTTCAAATTTTCCTCATCCCCTCATGTTAATGTTAAGATTGGTCATATAGGAGATTTCTGGGCGTCAATGTGTGCCGCCTTTTGTGCTGTGGTTACCCAGTTAAGAGACAATGCTTATGGTTTTATTTTGGGAGAATATTCTATGTTAAGGTCAGGTATTGGTTTTCCATGGATGGCTCTATTCTGCACTAGAGATGACAATATGTCCAACATTTTTCAATCCATGTGTTTGGGTCTAACCAGCGGGATGTGTGGAACCCCCCATTGGTTGAAATGCCTCTTATCCTCTTCAATTAGGACAATGGATGCTTCCACACATTTCTTTGTTTATCAGTCTAATTTTGTGACCAATCTGGAGGATGGATTTGCATATAGTGGTGGTTCATAATTTGGATCAGATCCATTCAATTGCCTATAGTACATGGGGTACAATGCTACCTTTACATATGTTGATAGGTGTTCTACTGGTAGCTTGTCATTTGCAGAATTTGATCGTTACTTTTCTTACTTTGAATAGTCATGTATGTCATTACCCGGAGTTCTTACTTTACATGCAATAATTTAATTTTGCTAATTTTCTGCATACGTGTAGAAGTGAGTCCACTTATCTGTTCTAGTCTTTAAGTATGCAGTCCAGTTTTCCAGTGGTGGAGGTGGACGCCTCTCCAGCCAGCAGCGGCCATTGTGG
The DNA here is from genome assembly GCA_020510985.1 of Pholidichthys leucotaenia. Taxonomy (NCBI): domain Eukaryota; kingdom Metazoa; phylum Chordata; class Actinopteri; order Cichliformes; family Pholidichthyidae; genus Pholidichthys; species Pholidichthys leucotaenia. The sequence goes on from CM035847.1 coordinate 132,873,204, forward strand.
GGCGTGCTCCCTCCTCCTCCTCGCCGTCCTCCCCCCTTGTCCTCTTGACCTCCTTTTATAAGAGAAACAGATTCCCAACCTTGAGTCAAGAAAGGAACTGCTTCAAAGTCTTCATTTAATTTTCCTAATTAATACAAGATGGGATAATAAGATTAACTCTCCACCATGCCAACAGATATTGTCTGCACTACTGTAATTGAACCTTGCGGACCTTTGTCTTCCAAGAGTTCTGTTCAATAAGGTTTCAATAGTCACAGCTTAACTAGTTTACAAATTTCATTTAAGAAAAACAAAATAACCACCTGTGCATTTTGATATGCTTCAGCATTGATAAATAAGATCAGTTTGTCCAGTTGAACACAGACTGGTTGAATTTGAATAAATGAATGAAAGTTGTGTCGCACTTTCAGTCAACGGAAAGGTGGACGTTTTGCCTAATTAGAATTTGATTCAATTTTTTCCTTGAATGCCTCATTTTATATATTCCTTGGTAAATTGTGGAGTGAATGTAATTTACCCTGACCCAGCTTGGCCACCGCCGAATCAGGAAAAAACACATTCCTCATTACTGTCATATTCCTGAAATATGACGTATCATATATCACATATCACACCATTATGTGGTGAGTAACATCAAATTCATACCCTCTGTTGGGGAGGAACATAACTGGGGTGTTAGATTGATTTTAAATAACCGAATGTATAGTAAGGCTATAATCTTCGCTGTGAGTGTTTGCTCATTACTAAATAAATGTTAATATTCACAATTAAGGAAATTCACTGAAAGAATGGACACCTAATGCCTCATTGCTGCTTTAAGTACTTGGAAACATCTAAGATGGCTGCCTGCATTTGTGCCTTCTTCCTGACACTCTTAGCCAAAAATTTAATTTATTTGTTGTTGGTTTTCTGTTTGTTTGGTTTTTAAACCTACAGCTGCAAATCTTATGTAGATCTTTATTTTCTTTGGTTACACATACTCTGCTTTAATTTCTTTTTCCATTTCCATCTCAACATCAGAAATATTTTCTACACTTGCTAAACCCACCGTTCTTCCTCTACGTACTTTTTCCCATCAGAAACACTCAATTCTTTTCCATCCCCTATCCATCTGTGTACAAGACTTCACCTTTCCCTGGACTAGCTGATGAAACATCTCACATCTATAATCTCTTTCAGTATTAAAACTTCCTTCTGTTCACTGTCCTGTTGTTCATACCACTGACTACTGTCCACAGCTAATGCTCCATGCAAGATCCTGCACGTAAAAGTGATCGGTTTCATTCTGAAAAGTCAGCTTTATAATAAACCAACATGGTTCAATTCAAAATTCTGTTTTGTGACAAAACTCATCTCTTGATTTATACTCTGGCCTTGGATGCCTTTTAATTACTGGCCTTTTGAATTTGTTTTGGAATTAAATAATGCCTCTGAGTCTGAACACCTGCCTTTCAAGGAATGTATTAACCTAAGACGTCTGCTGATTACTATGAAAACTTATGTTTAACAGAGTCATCTGTATCTTGGTGTGGTGGAGTCTTGTCTTTTTCTCCTGAACAGATAACCTCCAGACGAACTAACATTATGCCTACAAAACTATAACAATTTTAGATACGAAAATATAAAATTTTCATTAGTCCCCCAGAACAATTCTAAATAATATTTAAATCAGGACTTAACCATGTGACACACAGACCATGCGGGTGTGAACCGCTGGTTTGTTTGTCAAGCTACATTGGTTGTCTTGTGTGTGTCAGAGCTGCAGATCTATGTGCACAGGACATTAAAGCCTTGTTTATGCTCCACCTCCGCTCTGTGCGTGCGTCTATGATGCTTGTACCCCTTGGATAAGGCTGGTGTGCACACAGCTATATGTATGTATATGCTTCGTTCTTGAGTCTATTCGGCCGAGTGTTTGCTGTTTTTACCCCAAATTATCTTCTTGTTTCTCTAGTCTACTCTGGTTGTGTTTGTTTTAATTCATCGTCTTCTATAATGCCTTTTACTCATCTCTGGATGATCAGAAACCATAACCTTTGTTACGCTGCCATCCCCCATATCCATACAAAGTGCAGGGAAATCTGTAATGCTCCGCACTGTGTATTTATATTTATGTGTACATATGTATAGCCACTGCTCTTATTTTCATATCTTCTAAATTATTGCTCTGAGTGTTGCTATCCCTGTGCCATTGCAATCCTAGAATTTTCCCATTGTGGGACCAATAAAGGCTTACCTTATCTTAATGTGGCTTTCATGTAAGCTTACAGCTTTTTTCAAATTTAAACACTTCCCTTCTAACTTTGCAACCTTTTCTCTTAATAGTTATTTTCTCCTAACAAATTTTGGATTTTTTCTTTGTAAATTTGCAAGTTCCTTTTTCAGGAATTTGTGACATTTTGTAATATTTGGCAAATTTCCTCAATTGTGCAATTTCCTCCGAACCTTGCAGTTTTACCCTTATACCTTTTTGCATAAATTTTCAACCTTTGCCTTAAGCTGTGATTGTAAATCAGTGTTTTTATCATATTTTGCACCTCCATGCTCATACCTTATGTTAAGTTAAAATGTCTACTGTAAATTTTTAACAATGTTATTAGATTTCACCAGATTTGTAAAGCATAAGCAATACTTTTCTCTAGCTTCTCTTGAACTCTTGGCTGCACTGCTCTCACATGTTTGGTTAGTTGGTTGTTCCAAATTGTCCCCAGACATCCCTCTCCTATAGGCACCCAGAATAGAGGGCTAGCACTAGTGGTTGTCTTTGAGACTAGAAAATGTGCTAATAAGTGTAGTTCATATCCATAAAGTTTTGAGAGATGTGCAAAAAATACAGATAGGAGGGTCTGGGAACCTCCAAATATGTATTGGCCCTTAAATATTAAGGAGCCCTAAACCTGCCTCATTTCTCTTGGTCACTAGGTGGCTAGTTTTCTTGTAGCAAAAGTTCAGACTGCCTAATATTCTGTGGAAAAATTACCTTTCAAGCATCAAGAATTTTTCAGATTTTGGTCTTAGTTGCTAGCCTTTGTTTTATTAGATGTTTCTTAGATGGAGCATGGGTGAGCAATATAAGCTGCAGCTTCAGCCATCACGCTTTTCGGATAACTTATGTTGAATTGTGCAATCAGAGGAGTTATTGTTTAATTTGACCCTGTTGGATTTTTCCTTGATATATTGTTCTATTCCTTTCTTTTAATCTTTTTCCAAAAAAATAAAAATTCATTCATATTTATACGCCCTTTCTGTAGTTACTCAATAGTTTGCATACATGGTAGCATTTTAGATGAGAAAGCACACCGACCTCTCAGCTATAATTCAAGCCTTAATGGAGCCTTCAAACCTTAATGGATTAGTAACTTTTCTATCTGTTCCTGTCTTGACCTCTCGTCTTGACCTCTCCTCCCTTGAAACAGAATGGCTTAATATCAAAGCCGGTTCTTTTTCAATATCCTGTAGGGAAGGATACCCATTGTGTTGCTAAGGTGCCCTTGTGGGTGTTTGAGCTCAGTGGTCAAATTGCTTAACATAGGAAGTATTAGTCCCATGGGGGCCTCTGACTATTTTGACCTCCTGTGGTCATGCAGCTGATACTGATAGGTCAACTTAGATGGGGCATGGGTATGGCTTTTTTGAAGATTGGTCATGTATTGTGTCTGCTCAGTATGTGGTCTTGGCACATCTCTGATATGGAAAGCAACAATACTGTACTTACATGTGCTCAGTTGTTCCTCTTTTGACCCATTGTGTTGTTTTCTTTGATTGCTGAAGTGGAACAGCGAAGTGGAGGGAGGAGGGGGTCACTGCATGAAGGAGGAGGTAGCTGCTGGGGGAGGGGTCGTCCACAGCCAACACTGTCTCAAATTTAATGGAGAGAAACAAGCTATTAAACAGCGTGTTTTTGTCCTTTTCTGTTATATCGTGTTTATTGATTATTTTGCATTTGTTCTCACCGTTGCAGCATAAGTCTCTTATTCTTACGTTTTTTTCTTTCCTTCCTCCCATCGTTTCTCCATATTTTTTGTCTTGCGTCCTGCACAAAACTTTAACATTTCATCAGTTTTCAATTTTCTTCAAAAACAAATTTCCTTTTCCATATTCTGCCCACTCTCATCTCCACAACAAAAACCCCTATTTACTTCATTCATTCATTTTAGTTTATTGTATTTATTTAATTATTTTTGTATTTATAATTTAATTCATTTATATATTTACTTATCTGCACCAACCTGCAATTTTTCATTTAAATTCTCACACCCTTATATACTGTCCACCTAGGATTCCTACAGTTTTGTTGAGGAATAACTCTCCTTATTCTCCAGTTTTATTGTATACTTCCCTCTGTCTAATTTAAAGTTGAACCTTTTTTTCTCTCCAAGCTGAATGGCATGCTTTGCCTCACTATAGGCAAACCTGCCTTTTAGCAGGCCCCGGAGGTCTTTTGTTGTTATTCACCATGCATGGAATTTTTAAAGCCTTCCTTTCAACCAGAGAGATAAAGTTCCAGATTTATTATTAAGATTTTAAGTTTTGTTGGCAGTAATTTTGTGAAATAGTGCACTTCCTATATTTGGCCACACAATGGAGGCACTGTGCCACAGCTTGAAGGTGATTCAAAATGGCGCCCTCGCATGCGCAGTAAATGGGACACGTGCAAAATGGCCCCTGAGCCTATTGTTCACAAACCATGTGCTTTTTTTTTTCACAAGATGGCACCCTCACATGCGCAGTAAATGAAACACGTGCAAGATGGCCCCTTAGCCTATTGTCCACAAACCACGTGTTTTTTTTTCTCTCAAAGAAAATGGAGCGCTGTCTCCTTGACCCCAGCTAGCACACACTAGCACACCAGAATAGCTTTACAACTTTAATTTAGCGCTTCATTTTAATGCTGTTACCTCAAATAATTCTCCTCTCAGTAACTTGTTTTACCAGTTGCACCTCCACTCGGTGGTGGGGGGTCACATACTTCTCTTTGTTCTGACCACGCGGTCCGGAGCCCGCCCTCGGTGGTGGGGTCCATTGCTTTCCTTTGTTCTGACCCGGAGCCCGCCATTAGTTAAATCATTATGGGAAAATTTTTTAATAAATATTCCCAACTCCCGTATTTCCCAAACCACACTTTTATCCCCTAGAGACACACTGAATTAAATCATACTATGGGATAGGTTCAGCAGATATTTCCAAACCCCTGGTATTTCTCAAATCACATTTTTATCCCCTTAAAGACACAAAATTTTACAGAGATCAGCTTGCACGATGTGGAGAATTTGCCGCAGATTTGCATGTACTCATTACTTATAGCTTAACTTATATGTAGAGGATACTTTCATCGGAACCTTGTCAGGTAATCAATACAAGAGGTATCTTATCATAAAGATCAGTCTTATACTGATTACAACAAGCTACTTTATTGTTTTATACTTATGAATGCACTCACTATTGTTGGAATAAAAGATTCTTATGCAATTCTGTAAGTTATTATTTTTATACTTATGAATGGTCACTCACTAAGGATGGAGAAAAGATTCTTGTACCATTCTGTAAGTTATTTTTTTTTATACTTATGAATGCACTCACTATTGTTGGAATAAAAGATTCTTATGCAATTCTGTAAGTTATTATTTTTATACTTATGAATGGTCACTCACTAAGGATGGAGAAAAGATTCTTGTACCATTCTGTAAGTTATTTTTATACTTATGAGCAGACCCTCACTAAAGGTGGGAAAAAGATTCTTGTGGCTGCTTGTTACGTTACTCACTCATGATGTAGTCTGAGGTTCTTATAATGTATTAAGAGTATCTTTATATATACTCACTACTGTAACCGAAATCAGGCTAGCCCTGGATTTCAATTTGGAAGACAGGCACGGCCGTTGCCTCCTATTGTCTTATCAATTCTGGGTACAGACTGCACCCCAGAATCTCGCCGATCCATCTAATCTTTTGTTAAACAGAGGGTACTTTCGCTGAGGCCTCGGAAGGTCCCCCAATGCACAAGCGGTACCGTGATTAGCTCTAATCACAGCGGACACTTTCCCTCGGGTCCTCTTTTCGGCTCCGAGAACAAGCGGTGTCTTGTGTTTAGCAAATTAAATGATCGCGGCTTCACTTCCCCCAAAAGTGGCATCGGGTCGAACGCTTTCAATGGCTCCCCCTGGCATCAGGTTGCTAAAACCTGGCTCTTTTCATTTGGGAGACGAACCTGGGTGATTATTAGCCACCCTGGCATCCTAAGTCTCGTCATTTTGGCTCAGACTGAATCCAAAACGTTTTAAAATTTGGCGGACCATGCACCCGTCATACATGTCCATTGATCGCGGCCGTTCTATCTCAGACTGAAAATAGAACACGTGCACTCCCTTTAACTTTTCAAACTATTATTTAAACTTTACATGTGACTCCCAACCAAATGATAAATTTCGAGATCGGATATACCCCTTTATCAGACAACTGTAAATTTAGAATGGCCAAACTGCAGAATTTTATAGAAAAAGGCTTTGCTTACCTTTTTATTCAGGCGCCACAGTGGTCCGCAAAAGGGTCCTTCCGATGTGGGTTTTTGGGTCCTTTCTATGTAGTTTTTTCGGCTCGTCTCGAAATACTTCAATCCGGGTCACCGGCACCAATTTGTTAGAAAAATACCCGATTCTTTGATTGAAAGATCCAAGAACAAACCGGAGATTTCTTCAATTTAAAGGATGGTACATTTATTTAGAAGTCACATGTAAAGCAAGCAGCGCTGGATCAGTTTGACGCTGTCCTCTCGAGAACGTCGTCAGACTGATCCCGACTTCCGTGTGTGGGTTACATTCATCTTCTCGGGGGGCAACCCAGTACAATAGGATGGGCTTATACGCAACTATCTTATTGGCTAATCTACCTATGGCGGGAACAGGCCATCCACTGAACCCGCCACTTCATTCTAGAATGTACTATCAACAGTGTGCGTGGGTGTTGAGTTTGGGTGTGTATCTAATGTGAAAGACCTGACCTAAGAGAGAGAGAAAAGAGAGGGCTTGATACTTTGGTCTCATTCCTATTATCTCAGTTTATCATAACATAATCGTTCATAAGCATGCAAACAGAATTTGTATGGAATATGTGTGGAGCATAATGGGAGATCACCTACAGAATTATTATTCTGGCACTAACTATACATTAACCCTTTCACTCGTCTCCTTTCCTCCGTGCACCGCGTAAAGGCGCACGAACATGATAGTACACCACGACCAGATAGAGCCCAGCGGTGACGTAGTGTGTTACTTTTTCACCTGTTCTGTGTTTTTCTTCACTCACCTGAGCTGAAGCACCATGGACTATCTGGGAGACAAGGAGCTGTGTGCACTGGACCTCCTGGAGAACGTTTATTCATGGACATTGGAGGCTTATTCCTCCAAGACACTTCGCGTGGCTCGGGACGAGGCAGCGCAGATCATGGAGGATTGTCCCGACCTGTGGTGTGATCCTGGGGTGGCCAGCATGGTCCACAAGATCTTCTCCCTGCCATTCGAGGAGCCCAGGAAGGACTCTCCGGTGCTGGAACTGCCCCCATCCAAGAAGAAGTGCTCGCAGTGGAAGAAGCCCTCCTCCTCCCTCAGCTCTCCTGCTCCAGCTCCGCCTCCCTCTCCAGAGCAGGGGTCCACTCAATCCTCGGTGAGCAGGGAGGAATGCAGACTGGCGTTACGGGGGGAGATTGACCGCCATTTGGAGGAGAAAAATCCCACTCCAGCTTCGCCTCCATCTCCTGAGCTCGTGTCTGCTCTCACCGCTAAGGACTGGGAAGAACGCAGACTGGCATCAATGGCAGAAAGCAACCTCCGCTTGGAGGTGAAACCGTGGCTCCTACCGGAATTGGTGTCGGAAATAGAGGAGCTTTCTCTGAGGGAACCGGAGCTCCAGCCTGAAGTCGAGCACGTGCCGGCCTTGAAGCCTCCTCACCTCTACAATGAGCACGACCTTGGGACAACAGCTGACGTCATCACCTCCCAGGAATTCAGGCAAGTTCTTATCCAATCACTCTTACTCTCACCTGAAACTGCTTGTCTGATTCCTGATGAACAGCTGTTACCGCATCTCCATCTGTCTCTCCTGTCTTCCCCGAGTCTTTGCTGATCCCGGAAGGAGGTCTCCGGGTGATGGAGGCGTTTTCCCCGAAGGAGTCGGAGCCCATGTCGGAACTTGAGCGTCCTCTGACTGTGGAGTCACCTGTTCCTCCACATTGTTGTCGTTTCTGGAGGTCTCGCCCAACGAGCCACACCGCCTCCCAGCCAGCAACCCGTCTCTCACTGGAGGAAGAAAATTCTGCAGTTGATTCCTTTTCCTCCAGCTGCCTCACCTGCAATCACCTCATCCTCAGTTTTTACATCCACCAAGGTGGAGAGGGCAGTTTTCTCCCTGGCTTTTGATGGGATAAAGTGATCAATATAACCACATAACAGTTATTTGTGTGATTCAAAATATATGTGTGATCAATATAACCACATAACAGTTATTTGTGTGATTCAAAATATGTGTGTGATCAATATAACCATATAATAGTTATTTGTGTGACTCAAAATGTTTGTATTCTGCTTATACTTAGGTACTATGACCAATATGCCATAATGGAATGTATATATTGGCAGATGTGTGGTTTATTTCCTGCAAATGGAGCAAATGTGGACCTCTGTCTCAACACAGAGGGCAGTAAAACGCCTGGAGTTTATGAGGAGGTCTCAGCACAAAGGACAATGAAACGCCTGGTGTTTGTGAGGAGGAAACACCGTTGTGATAAAGGATGGGAAATGGCCTTCATCTGACACCCGGAGCCAGGAGCAGACCCTTCAGATCCTCCCTGCATGCTTTCTTCTTTGTTCATTTGTGTATAAATATTCTGGGTCAGGGCCAGCATAGTTAGTCAGACTTCATGAACTGACACAGTCTGTTGCTGTCAGGGCAAGAATGTTTGACCCGGCGCTGTAACCTACTATATTCAACTTGCTTGCTTAAATAAATACCTGTTCCAAGTAAACTGAATCTCTTCCTTTAAAAACAAATCTGGGTGAACCATCTACACACATAGACAAGCTTTGAAGAGTAGACTTAGATGGTTTTCTATTGAGTTTTTTAAATCCTAACAATTTGGGGGTTTCGTCCGGTAAAAGGGGGAGATTATCATCTGATTTGGATCTTTGATTGCCTGGACAACGGACCTGCATCACCGACTGACAACACGAGCGGCTGCACTGAAAGAGGTAAGCAGACGCCTGTTACATCAAAAGTTCTGCTATTGGCTATAACAAAAGTTTTGTGTTGTCAAACGGTTGATGTGTGTCCTAGTTTAAAAAAGCAGTTGAATATAGTAAATGTTTTTTATGAATACTTGCATGGTTAAAGAAAGATGAGTGCATACTTATTTGATTAAAGAAGACCGGGAGAGAGGTGAAAGGCCCCCCGGCCCGGATGATATCGCATATTTATGGTCATCCGGCCTGACTACAGGTTCACGGACTGAGCAAATTGGTCCGTGACTTGTGAGGACAGGAACTGGTTTGGACTCCTTTAGCCTTAACGAAGGCTAAAAATTCTGGGTCATATAGGTGACACCCTCGGTTTAGTACCAGTAAAAGTCCAGCGCAAAGGACAGCATCCTTCGCCATTCGACGGAAAGGCGAAAATTGGGGTAACGCCCCGAGGAAGTGGCGCCCTCGGACAGTTGCATTTACTATTTTTGTTTTATATTGGTAACGCTGTAGTTGAAAAAAAAAAAAAAGGCAACAGAGGGGCGAGCGGCGGTTCTCTCTCCCATCTGCAAAGGGGGGGGGGGGTGAACGGCAGCTCTCTCTCTACTTAGCAAGGGAAGAAGCAAGTGACAGGTTTGCTCTGTAAAAAAATAGAAGAGTGAACGGTACAGAGTTTTTCTCTCTCTCTCTATTTCTCGCTCTCCCAAAGGGGGCGGGCGAGGCTCTCTCTCTCTCTCTCTCTCTCTCTCTCTCTCTCTCTCTCTCTCTCTGGGTGGAGGATGGCGGCCTTGGGAAAGCCACCTCCATCTATCCACCAGGGGGTGAGGATCATTCCCCCGGACAGCGAAGTTACTGTGGAGGAGGTCCTGGAGGCTGTGGCCGAGCAGGTGGGTCCTGACGCGGTCTGCGTGGCATCCCGAATGAATAGAGCTGTGGTGGTGTTTCTGGTGGCTGAAGACGATGTCCACACCCTGATTGTAAGCGGTGTGGTGATCGGGGAAATGTATGTACAGGTGCCCCCCTTATCTGTCCCATCAACGTGAATCACCGTCTCAGGTGTTCCACCTTTCATCACTGACGAGCAGCTCGCGACGGAGCTCCACAGATTTGGGAAGTTTGCGGGCCCGTTTACGACTCTGCCTTTGGGATGCAAGGCCGCCAAGTTCAAACATGTGAAATTGCTCAGGCGACAGGTGTTCATGTTTCTCGACTCGCCCACTCAGACTCTGGAAGTCTCCTTCAGGGTCAAGCACGGGGACGGATCTTACATGGTGTATGCGAGCTCGGGACAGATGAAGTGTTTTGAATGTGGAGACGTGGGCCATAAACGGTTCGCTTGTCCGCACAGGCAGCGGGTGGAGGGCCCTGACGGGGCTGCGGATGGTGCTGGCAGCGAGCCCTCCGCTCATGCCGCAGCTGCGGACGGCGACGTGGCCTCTGCACCCGCTGCACCTGCTACAGAGCCTGCCGCTGTGTCTGTGGACGGCCCGGCAGCGGCCCAGCTTGCGGTCGGGAGTGTGGATAGCGATGTCGCCAAAAAGGACACTGATGGTGCGTCACAATCATCTCGCTGAGTGACGTCAACAGCTGTGCCGCCAGCAGCCGCTACCGCTTCGGAGGAGGGGACGGAGCACCAACCTGATGGTGCGTCACAATCATCTCGCTGTGTGACGTCAGCGGCTGTGCCTCCGCCAGCTGCTGCCGCTTCGGAGGAGGGGACGGAGCACCGACCTGATGGTGCGTCAGAATCTCGCTGTGTGACATCAGCGGCTGTGCTTCCGGAGGCTGCTTCCGTTACACTGCGGGGGATGGAACAGTGACAGTCAGCTGCTGAGGGTGGCGTCCAGGAGAATGTGGCCCATGATGAATCCACTGGCTCGAGAGAACCAAGCAGTCAGCTGAGTGGTGCTGACGAGGAAATGGAATCTGAGAACAACACTGTGTCTAATGTTGAGTCTATGGAGGCAAAATGCAGTACAAACGCGAGTTTGTATTCACTGGAAGAAATAAATGCATTTCTGGATGCAACCTATAACAAAGCCATTAGGGTCGCCGACTACTTCAGTGACACTGATAAATTCATTAAGTCTGTGGATGTGCTAAGAAGACAGGTTGGTCTTGACCTCCTGGATGAAAGGAAGCGTTATCGCCTCAAGAAACACCTGACAGCCCTGCGTAAAGCAGCAGGGGGAATGCCGGTCAACCGCGCCCGACAGGAGGAATGAATGGCGGTCGTTCCTCTGCCTGTTTTACCCATTTTTGGGATATTGTTTGAACAGACTGGTATATGACATTTAATTGACTGTAACTGACTGTCACAGAACTGGATCTTTGAATAGGTGGACTGCAGGGACTGCTCTGTGTTGTGTGTGTGGGGGAGGATATTTCAGTTTGCACTTTTTCCAATGTGACACACTTGGAGGAATGATGTTGGTGTGCTTACATTTTTTTTGAAGTGTGCAATAAAGGCTTCTTTCAAAGTCTCTCTCTCTCTCTCTCTCTCTCTATTTCTCGCTCTCCCAAAGGGGGCGGGCGAGGCCCTCTCTCTCTCTCTCTCTCTCTCTCTCTCTCTCTCTCTCTCTGAAGAGATCGGCCCTGCGCACATTCTTGCAGGGCAGAGTGGAGGGGGCGCTAGTGAGGTTGCGCTTCACTCGCCTGCAGGACATGGATGCACCAACGTCCTTCTTCTTCAATTTGGAAAAGTCTACTGTGACAAAGAAGCTGATGGCTTGCTTGACACTCCCAGATGGTCGCCTGACTACGGACCCGTCTGAGATGCGCCGCCATGCAGTGGATTACTACGGGGCCCTGTTTGCTGCGGGAACGTGTTGCAAAGAATCTCAGAATCAGCTCTTCGAGGCCCTTCCGGTGCTCAGCCAGGACGACAGGGCCACTCTGGACTGTGCCCTGACATTGGATGAGTTGACTGTGGCTGTGAATCAGCTGGCACTGGGACGCGCGCCTGGACTGGATGGCCTTTCTTCAGAATTTTTTAAGCATTTTTGGAATGTTGTTGGACCAGACTTCTATAACGTTCTGACGGCCTGTTACAGGGAAGGAACGTTACCTGTCTCGTGTCGCCGTGCAGTGCTGTCTCTGTTGCCAAAGCAGGGGGACTTGGCCCTGCTGAAAAACTGGAGGCCTGCGGCTCTTCTTTGCACGGACTACAAGGTGCTTTCCAGGGCCCTGGCAAACAGACTGAACACTGTCTTGGGTTTGATTGTGGATAGGGATCAAACATATTGTATTCCTGACGGGAACATTATGGACAATGTTTTCCTCATACGTGACGTTCTCCAGCTCAGTAAATGTCATGACTTACAGTTTGGAATTGTGTCTTTGGACCAGGAAAAGGCCTTTGATAGGGTTGACCATTCCTATTTGTTTTATACCCTGAGGGGGTTTGGTTTTGGAAATATGTTTTTGAGGTGGGTCAATCTGCTATACACTGGAGCTGAGTGTTTGGTGAAGGTGGGGGCGGCACTGAGTCGGCCAATCCCTGTACACCGGGGAATACGCCAGGGGTGTCCACTCTCGGGTCAGCTGTACAGCTTGGCTATCGAGCCTTTGCTGTGCAGGTTGCGCGCTTGGCTGGGTGGCCTGGTTCTGCCGGGGCCATCAAGCTGTGGCCACCCGATTGTCTTGTCTGCTTATGCGGATGACGTCGATGTTTTCATCACCTCCAAAGGGGATGTGCAGCGTCTGGTGGACACTTTGACAGTTTATGAAAGGGCATCTTCTGCACGGGTTAATTGGGCCAAGAGTGAGGGTCTATTGGTGGGCCACTGGTCGCGTCAAGCCGTCCCTCGCCTGCCCGGCGGCCTTCAGTGGGGGACGGCCGGTCTCAAAGTGTTGGGGGGTTTTCTGGGTACAGAGGCTTTTGAACGAAAGAACTGGGAGGGTGTTAAGGACAAGGTGTGTGCTCGCATTTTGAAATGGAAATGGTTGCTACCACAGCTGTCATATAGGGGCAGTGTTCTGGTCGTGAATAATCTGGTTGCCTCGGCTCTCTGGCATAGGCTGGTGGCTTTGACACCGCCAAGGAGCCTTGTGGAGGAGATTCAGAAGACAATCGTGGACTTCTTTTGGTCTGGTCGCCATGTCTGGGTCCGCGCGCCAGTTCTCTACCTGCCTGTGGCCGAGGGGGGACAGGGCCTGGTGGACATACATTCCAAGATCGCCAGCTTCAGGCTTCGAACTGCACAACAACTCCTTTACGGATGTGGACCCTGCTGGATGGACACTGCTAAGCTGCTTTTGAGGCGAGTTGGTCGCTTGGGCTATGATAAGCAGCTCTTCCTCGTGACGTCTGGGGAGGTGGACCTTACTGGACTATCTGCTTTTTACACGTCCGTTTTGCATGCATGGCGAGTCTTCAACGTGGCCCGCTTCCGTGACGAGGCGCCGGACACGTGGCTGTTCGAAGAACCACTGTTTTTCAATCGATTCATCGCAGCAGAGGTGCTGCAGTCTGCCAGTCTGCGGAGTTGTTTGCGGGAGGCAACCTGTACCAAGCTGGGTCATCTTATGAGGATGTCGACCACATCGATGGATACACTGAGGCGGAGTGCAAAAATTACATCTGTCAGACTGCTGCAAAGGGTGGTGGAGGACGTGTGCGCCGCCCTGCCACAGCCGCTTCGAGCGTTTGCGACGAACCGCACTCTTTCCAATCAATGGGATGACGACACTGCGTCCACCTTTCCTGCAATTTCCATAACTCCGGATGTGGGGGAGTGGCAGGGAGGAGAGGATCACCTACTGACCTTCAGGATTCCTCGCCTGGACAAGTTCCAGTTTGTCAGGACAAGGGCGGTGTATCACATCTGTGTGAAGGTTCTGAATCTGCGCTCTCTGAAGGATGTCACGGAGTCGAGGTGGGCGGGTTGTTTGGGGCCAGGGGTCTCCCCAAAAGGCAGCTGGCGGTGCATGTACAAGCAACCTATTGAGAAACGCACAGCAGATCTCCAGTGGAGGATTGTGCATGGGGCAATAGCCACAAATAAATACAGGGCACACCTTGATCCAACTGTAGGGGGGGGGGAATGTTTGTTTTGTTCCCAATTTGAGACCCTCGACCATTTGTTTGTCCACTGTTTTCGTTTATCTGGACTTTTTGACATTTTGCGCGAGTGGTTTCGGGCTTTGGGTGAACGATTCTCTTTTGGTCTGTTCATTTACGGTCAGAAGTACAAAGTGGCAAGGAAGGCTGCCCACACTTTGATGAACTTCCTATCTGGGACTGCTAAGCTTGCCATCTGGCTGACGAGGAAAAATCGGGCAAGCAATGCTGGCAATGTGGATCCTGTGTCCGCTTTCAAGGTCTTGTTGACAGACTCCGGGTAGAGTTCTCTTACTATCAAATGGTAGACAATCTGGAGGCGTTCATCAATAGATGGGCTGTAGAGAATGTTCTGTGTTCAGTGGGTCAGGGGGATGAGTTATGTTTGCACTTTTGAGATGTGACACGCTTGGACACCTGATATTGGTCTTTCTGCAATTTTGAAATGTGCAATAAAGCCTTTTTTTTAAAAGTCAAAGTCTCTCTCTCTCTGTCTCTCTCTCTCTCTCTCTCTCTCTCTCTCTCTCTCTCTCTCTCTCTCTCTCTCTGAGTGGGTGTGGTCGTGAGTGCGAGCTGAGAGCGTGTGACAGCGTGAGTGATTTATCTCAAATTTTTCTCTGTCTTTTTGTGTTAAAGGTTTTTTTTCTGCTAAATAATCTTAATTTTTGTTGTTTTCTGTAGCTGGGGTGGGGTAAGCGTTTTGGGAGGGGGGTTTCTGCTGCCAGCTCTGCTGGTCAGCATGGTTTTGGAGCGAGGCTCCGGGTTTGAGCAGCTGACACGCCGGCATGCTGTCAAACTGACACCGGCTGTCAGCTGCTCAGTGGAGGAGTGTAGTCTGGCTGTGGGGGAGCTGGTCGGTTATGAAAGCGTTAGATCAGCTTCGAGAATGAATAGTGCTGTGGTGATTTTCCTCGATAGTGTGGAAAAAGTTAACCGGGTAGTGGAGAGCGGGGTTGTGATTAAAGACACATTGGTTCCTGTTCTGTCTCTGGTAAATCCCGCGAAGAGAATTACCATCTCAAATGTCCCACCATTTTTAAAGAATGAGCTGTTGGAGAAGGAGCTGTCAAGACACGGGCAGCTTTTGTCCCCGATTAAGCACATCCCTCTCAGTTGTAAGTCGCCGAGTTTAAAGCATGTCATGTCTTTTAGGCGACAGGTGCTCATGATTTTAAAGAATAGCGAGGAAAGCCTCAACCTCGTATTTAAATACCGGATTGACGGCTTTGATTATACCATCCACATCACCTCCTATAATATGAAGTGTTTCGGCTGCGGAATGGAGGGACATTTGATTCGATCATGCCCTCAGGGAGTGGGGGGTGATCACTCGGGGGAGGCCGCTAGTGCGGCCTCGGGGCCGTCTGGTGACGGAGCGGCTTTGCCGTCCTCCGAGGCTGATGGTGCTGCTGCGCCGTCGGGCGTTTCGGCCAGAGCCGCGGGGCCGTCTGGCGGCGGCGCTTCGGCCGAGGCCGCGAGGCTGTCTGGCGGCGGGGCGGCTTCGCCGCCCTCCGCAGCCAGCCTGTCGATCATAACTGAAACAGCAACAAAAGTTAAAGCACATCGCGGGGCTGCTGCACAGACCAACATTGCAGACAAGGGTGAGATTACCGGGAGGGATCACGCTGAGGGTCAGACAGATGAGCCAAATGAGGCCCAGGTAGATGGTGGGACTAGAAAGATGAATATAAAAGCACAGCACAGGGTGAGCGAGAAGCAAGAAGAGACAGCTACCAGGGTGGCTGAGTCAGTGTTGGAAGATGAGGATGACATTGAAATAGATGAAGAATTATGTAAAATCTCAATCAAGCGAAAGAATTTGGAAACCAAACAGCAGAGGAGCAAAGTAAAAAGGGTTGTCAAAGACAGTTCTGAGGTTTCTCTATCTCAGCCAGATTCTTATGCTGGGTCTGAGATAGAGAGTGATGGTGAAAGCAGTGATGATGGGGCCAGTGGAGGTGGTTACCCCTTCACAAAAATACAGAAGTTTTTGCAGGACACTAAGGGGTCCAGAATGGTTAAAGTTGAAAGCTTCTTCCCCTATCTAAAACGTTTTGTTGACTCTGCTCGGGCCTACATGAAAAATAGGGGAGAGCTTGACCAGGAAAGTTTCACTGATCAGGAGATCTACAGACTAAAAAAGCTTGTGCTAAAAGTTAAGAACCAAATTGCCCAGGATGATTAGTCTTTTATCGCTCATTCTTTCTTTTCTGTTTTTGTATTGGTTTTACCCTTTTATATGCATGTGCAGTTTTAATTTTGGCACACTCAACATCAATGGGGCAAGAGAAATGTCCAAGCGAGCGAGTGTTTTTACTCTTGCAGAATGCAAGAAAATTAATGTTCTGTTTGTTCAGGAGACTCATAGTTCTGAGGACAATGCTGCTGAATGGAGGAGGGAATTTCGGGGTGAAATTATTCTTAGTCATAAAAGCAGCAACAGTGGTGGAGTGGGTATTTTATTTTCTCGAGATTTTATTCCACTTTCTTTTGACATTGATGAGATAATTGCAGGCCACATTTTAAAAGTTCGAGCTGTTTTTGAGAATGTGAAAGTTGTTTTTATAAATGTGTATGCTCCAACCGTAGGCACAGAAAGATTGGCCTTTTTAAATATTTTAGATGACACCATCAAAAATTGCAGTAATGATGACTTTTTATTTGTGGGAGGTGATTTTAATTGTACAGAAAATCCTCTTATGGATAGGAATCACCCAGAGCCACATGCTGCATCCAAAAGAGTTTTAAAAGGTCTCATAGAAGCTCATGATCTGTGTGATGTGTGGAGAAATTTTCATGGCAAGGCTAGACAGTACACATGGAGCCATAGAAAGGACAATATTTTGTCCTTAGCTAGACTGGATAGGGTTTACAGTTTTAAGCACCATTTTAGCATTTTTAAAAGTGCTTTTATAGTCCCTGTTGGCTTCACAGATCATTCCCTGGTTCAGTGTTGTGTTTTTATCAAGAATATAAAGTGCAGTAGTGCATACTGGCATTTTAACACGTCACTTTTATCGGATAACAGTTTTAAAACTGCTTTTATGTTTTTTTGGAGTAATTTTAAATTAACAAAATCAAATTTTAGTTCTTTGCAGCAGTGGTGGGATGTAGGGAAGAGCCAAATAAAGAATCTGTGCCTACAGTATACTCGCAATGTCTCTGGAGACTTGGCCAGGTCTGTCAGGGACCTGGAGAGAGAAGTAGTGGAGCTGCAGTCTTTGGCAGGCTCCACAGGAGAAAGAGGACATTTTGAGGCCCTCAATGGCAAAAAGTCTGTTTTAACTGACCTACTGGGTGTGGCTGACAGGGGCGCTGTGGTACGCAGTAGGTTCCAGAACATCGCACTAATGGACGCTCCATCTCATTTTTTCTTTGGTCTGGAGAGGAAGAATGGTCAGAGGAGGATGATCCACTCTCTTAGCTCCGAGGACGGGCGGCCGATCCATGAGTCTGCAGAGATCCGTCGCTTTGCAGTTGCTTTCTACAAGGATCTCTTTAAGAAAGAATTTGTTGAGAATCCACATGCACTGAGTCATTTTTTGACGGACTTGCCAAAGGTGATGGCTAGCGTGAATGCGGAGCTGGAGAGCGGGATCACTCTGCAAGAACTGGCAGTGGCTGTCCAGTCTCTTCAGTGTGGAAAAGCCCCAGGGATAGATGGCCTACCAGCGGAGTTCTACAAGGCGTTCTGGTCTGAGATCTGTGAGGACTTGCTGGAAGTACTGTCTGACAGTCTGCGGAAGGGTCACCTGCCCCTAAGTTGTAGGAGAGCAGTCCTCACCCTCCTTCCAAAAAAAGGCGACTTGAAAGACATTAAGAACTGGCGTCCGGTGGCCCTCCTCTGTACTGACTACAAAATTCTCTCCAAAGTGTTGGCTACCAGACTGAGGAAGGCGATGGAGCAGGTCATACATGTAGACCAGACCTACTGTGTACCTGGTAGGTTGGTTACAGACAACATTTTTTTAATTCGTGATGTTTTGGACCTCTCCAGCTCATTGGTCAAAGAACTTGGTCTTATTTCAATAGACCACGAAAAGGCGTTTGACCGAGTTGAACATCCATACCTTTGGCAGACATTAGAGGCCTTTGGTTTCAGCTCAGGTTTCATCGCCATGATCCAGGCTTTGTATAGAGACATTGAGAGTATTCTTAAGATTAATGGTGGTTTGAGTGCTCCTTTCAAAGTTGAGAGGGGTGTCCGACAGGGCTGCCCCCTCTCAGGTATGCTGTACTCTCTTGCCATTGAGCCCCTCCTTTGTAAACTAAGGCAAGGCCTCACTGGTTTTAAAGTCCCCAACTCTGACTCTGTTTTTAAAGTGTCTGCCTATGCTGATGACGTTGTTGTTTTTACAAGAAATCAAAATGATGTAGACTACCTTTTAAGAACTGTCAATCTTTTTGGTGAGTGCTCCTCAGCGAGAGTGAATTGGGGTAAGAGTGAAGCTGTTGTGGTGGGGGGGAGACCACAAAAAATTGCCCTACCTGGTGACCTCTCGTGGACACAAGGTGGTTTTAAATATCTTGGTGTGTTCTTAGGGAATCAGACTTTTACTGGGAAAAATTGGGAGTGTTTTTTAGAAAAAGTTGAAGGAAGACTGAAAAAATGGAAATGGATTCTGCCAAACTTGTCCTTCAGAGGTCGTGTTTTAATCATCAACAATTTGATTGCTTCGATGCTGTGGCATCGACTGTCTTGTCTGGACCCTCCACCCAATTTGCTGGCCAGAGTGCAGTCTATAGTCGTGGACTTTTTCTGGGACCGTCTTCACTGGGTTCCACAGAGCATCCTGTTTTTACCAAGGGAAGAAGGTGGTCAAGGGCTCATCCATCTGGCCAGCAGGGGGGCTGTCTTCCGCCTGCAGTTCATTCAGCGACTGCTGAGTGGCCCCCTGGACCTTGTGTGGAGACCTATTGCCAGGGCTGTCCTGGCTCGCTGTGGAGGGCTTGGACTAGAGGAGTCGCTGTTTTTAATGGACTTAAGGAGCCAAAAACTCCCAGAACTTCCCCAGTTTTACCAAAGTGCTTTTAAAATCTGGGGACTTTTTAAAAAGAACTCTCCCCAGGCTTCCTTGTCACCTTTCTGGCTTTTAAAGGAACCACTTGTGTTCGGGACCCGTTTTGATGTGGGCAATGCTTTAGGACCTTCTGTTTTAAAAAAGTTCATTTCTGCAAAGGTCACAACGCTGGGACACTTGGTAAATTTATGTGGTCCTAACTTGGACAATGCTGTTGCCCTGTGCTCTGCTCTTGGCGTTTCTTCAGTCAGAACTATAGTGAATTTGCTGAAAGATTGGAGAGACTGCCTGTCTGCAGAAGAACACTCTGCTATTGTTTTACACTGCAAAAACTCTGTGCAAACTTCTGATGATCCTTTTCCTTTTAGTGTTTTATCTCCTGATTTTAAAGATGGCACTGGTGTGTTTTTAAACTCTGAACACATTAACATTTGTGACTCCGGGTAAAAAAATGTATGGACTCTTGGTGAAAGTTTTAAATGTAAATAAGTTAAAAGGTCGAGCTGATACACCATGGAGGAAACACTTGGGCTTGGGTTCAGAGGTGAGGCCTGCCTGGAGAGCACTCTATAAACCACCATTAACTAAGAAGGTTGGAGACCTACAATGGCGAGTTTTACATGGTGCTGTGGCTGTAAATGCTTTTATCTCCATTTTAAACCCAAATGTTGTTGAGGTTTGTCCTTTTTGTCCTCAGAAAGAGACTGTGTTTCATTGTTTTCTGGACTGTAACAGACTGCATTTGTTGTTTGTTTTATTGGGGAAACTGTTTTATCTGTTTGGAGAAGTCTTTTCCCTGCAGATTTTTATCTTGGGTTTTCCATATAGGCAGAGAACTAAGAAAAAGAGTGAACTTTTAAATTTCATCCTGGGTCAGGCTAAAATGGCTATCTATGTTAGTAGGAAAAGAAAAATTGAACAAATACTGGATTGTAATGTAAAAGACATGCTGGTTGGCATGATTAAGGCTCGAATAATGATTGATTACAATTACTATCATCTGATGCAGAATGTTGAAACCTTTGAGGCTATGTGGTGTTTTAAGCACATCCTGTGTTGTGTTAAGGAGGAGAAAATTACCTATGGTATAATCCTGATGTAAGAAGCAAGTTTTTTGTTTAGTTTTCCTTGTTTGGTTACTTGTGTCTCTGATTTGTTGTCAGTGAGACATTTTTCTTTTCCATTGCTTCTTTTAGTTGTTTTAGTTGTTGTGTTTTTCTGTTGAATTTGTGACAATAAAGGTGTGTTGAAAAATCAAAATCTCTCTCTCTCTCGTGCGCATGCGTGAGCGTTTGTGGGAGCAGGGGTGTGGAGTGGTGTCGAGTGAGTACTTTAAACTTTGTTTTTTCTAACTTTTCTCTATCGTGTGTGTTTGAGGTGTGTGTGTGTTTAATATAGTGGGTTGAGTGTGTGTGTGCTGGGGTGTGAGTGTTGGGGTGAGTGTGTCGGGGAACGGTAGCTTCTGCTGCCTGTTTTTCCCGGCCGGCCATCATGCCGGTGATTGATGGTGGTGTGGAGTTTGAGCGCTTAACCCGGCGTCATGGTGTGAGAATCCTCCCGACAGTTCCCTGTTCTCTGGAGGAGGCCAGCCTCGCTGTAGGACAGGTGGTTGGGCATGGCAGCATAAAATCAGCATTGAGGATGAACAGCGCAATTGTCATCTTTCTGGATTCGACTGAAAAAGCTGATCAGGTGGTGGCACAGGGAGTGGTCATAAATGACACTTTTACTCCCGTTTTACCGCTAGCGAACCCGTCTAGGAGGATCACCATCTCAAACGCTCCTCCTTTCGTTAAAAATGATCAGCTGATAAGAGAGTTGTCCCGTTTTGGCCAGGTTGTTTCCCCTATCAGAATGGTCTCTCTGGGTAGCAAGTCCCCCCTGCTGAAACATGTTGTATGTCACAGGAGGCAGTGTTTCATGGTGTTGAAAGACAGCTCTGCTGAACTGAACGCGTCTTTTAATTTCAGGATTGACGGCTTTAGCTACTTGGTGTTTGCAACATCTGAAACCATGAGGTGTTTTGCGTGTGGTGCAGAAGGCCATCTCATTAGATCATGTCCTGAAAAGGCGAACACAAAGAGCACTGGCGGTAAGAAAGGTGACGCTGCTGTTTCTGGTGGTCCGGAGGATAGCGCTACATGTGGTGCGGCGGATGCGGCTGCGGCGCCCGCTTCTGCTGGGGCGGTTGCGGCTGCGGCCGCGGCTGCGACTGTGGCCGCGGCCGCTTCTGCTTCTGCTTCTGCGGGGGCGTCCGCGTCCGCTTGCGCTGGGGCGGACGTGGCCGCCTCTGCTGGGGTGGCCGCGGCGGGCGCGGTAGTTGCCCCCCCAAATAGTGATGGTGGGGAATTTCTGTCTGGCGGCAGCTCCGATCATTGTGACGAGCCTGTCACCCGGAGTAAAGAGGTGGAGGGCGAAATGAGTGCAGTTAAACGAAGGAACGTGAATGAACAGACTTTGCAGGCGGGGGAGGAGCGGTTTGAGGCTGTAGCGGACACACAGAGCAAAAACTGCATGACAAACGTTGCAGTTCATGAAGAAATGCAGGAATGTAGTTTTGTTGAAGAGGATCCTTTTAAAGCTGCACAAAAAAGAAAAAGTGCTGAAAACTTGCAGAGCTCTGCTAAATCTAGTAGGGTTGGGAATTTAGATTTACTGAATGAGAGCGCTTCTGACGAAAGTGGAGCTGAGTCTGAACTGATGCAAACGCAGACGCAGGAGGAGCAAAGCTCCTATTGTTTTACTAAAATTAGGCAATTTCTCCAGGTGACTAAGGGGAGCAGAGCTGTGAAAGTGGAAAATTACTTTCCAGATCTGGAGTTATTCGTGGCATCAGCTCGCAAGCTTATGAAACTGAATGATGGGAATGAGACTTTCACTGATCAGGAAATTTATCGTTTAAAGAAACTGGTTGTTAAACTGAAATCGCAAATTACTAACAGTCATGTTGACTCTTAGTTTGTTTCTTCCCTTTTATGCTATGTGTGTGGTTTTTTATTGTACCCTATTTTTATCCTTTTTAATGCCCCACCTTAGAATTGGCACTCTCAATATTAATGGGGCCAGGGATGATGTAAAAAGGGCCTCTTTATACAAGCTTTTTAATTTAAAGAAACTTGACGTGCTGATGGTCCAGGAGACTCACAGCACTGTAGACATTGAGAGCCATTGGAGAAAAGAGTGGGATGGCTGCATTTTTTTTAGCCACAAATCCAATAGCAGTGGGGGGGTGGCTGTACTTTTCTCTAGGGGTTGTGTGCCTGTCTCTTATGAGGTAGAAGAGGTGGTGAAAGGTCATTTCCTCTTATTAAAGGTACAGTTTGAAAACGTGAACTTCGTTTTTATAAACGTGTATGTGCCAACACAGAGAGCGGAGAGGATCAGGGTCTTTGACGTGCTTTCGGATACGGTTAGGTCCTGTGATCCAAATAGTTTTTTATTTCTGGGGGGTGATTTTAACTGTACATTAAACCACAGACTAGACAGGAACCATCAGGAGCCTCACCCTGCTTCTGCCAATAGGCTGAGAGAACTGGTGAAAACACATGAAATGGCCGATGTATGGAGATCACATCATGGGGACCAGAGGCAGTACACCTGGAGCCATGTCAAAGATAACCTTTTATCTATGGCTAGGTTAGACCGTTTTTATGGTTTTAAACATCAAATGAGTGTTTTTAAAAATAGTTGTATCTGTCCTGTTGGTTTCACTGATCACTGCCTGCTGTTTTGTTCTGTGTTTATTGAAAATGTAAAGTGTAAGAGTGCTTTCTGGCATTTTAACAATACACTTTTAAATGATGTGTTTTTTAAAGAGGTTTTTCATGATGTATGGAAGTCACACAGGGAACAAAAACCCTCTTTTAGTTCTCTCCAATTGTGGTGGGATTTTGGTAAGGCCCAGATAAAACAACTCTGCCAACAGTACACTCAAAATGTCACTCGTAGCTTGACCCAATCCTTGAAAGTTCTGGAGATTGAGGTGGTAGAACTAGAGGAGTTGCTCAGTTCTACAGGAAAACAAGAGCACTTAGAGGCTCTTAAGTCAAAAAGGTCAGCCTTGGCTAGCTTGCTAGGGGTCACCGCACAGGGTGCTCTGGTCCGCTCACGCTACATGGATGTAGCTCTGATGGACTCGCCCTCCCAGTACTTTTTTGGACTGAAGGGGAAAAATGGACAGAGAAAGCTTATTCACTCCTTGTGGGGCGATGACGGGAGAACAATCTCCACAGCAGCAGAGATCAGGAAATACGCTGCTAGCTTTTACAGTGAATTGTTTAGAGCAGAGTGGAGGGAGGACACGTCACTGGGCCAGGTTTTCCTTGATGGTCTTCCAGTGCTCTCAGAGGACCTTGTTGCCGGCTTGGATGCTCCACTGTCTCTGTCTGAGCTGCATACGGCGCTAATGAGCCTCCAGAATGGAAAATCACCAGGCATAGATGGTCTCTCTGTGGACTTTTTTAAGGAATTCTGGCCCCTGCTTGGTCCAGACCTGCTGGAGGTTCTCCAAGTTAGCTTGGAAAGGGGGACCCTACCCACGACCTGCAGGAGGGCCATCATCACACTGTTGCCGAAAAAGGGGGACCTCCAGAGCCTAAAGAACTGGAGGCCAGTCTCTCTGCTCTGCACAGACTATAAGATTCTCTCAAAAGCTCTGGCCCGAAGACTGAGAAAGGTGATGAGCGAGCTCATTCATGTAGACCAGACTTACTGTGTGCCTGGCAGGCTGATTAGTGACAACGTCACTTTAATTCGGGATGTTTTGGAGGTCTCTGGTTCATTGGCGGTAGAAACTGGTTTGATTTCAATTGACGAGGAAAAGGCGTTTGACCGGTTTGAACACCAATATTTATGGACAGTTTTAGCTGCTTTTGGGTTCAGCCCAGGCTTCATAGCCAGGATACGGGTCTTGTACAGTGACATTGAGAGTGTGCTGAAGATAAATGGGGGCCTGTCTGCCCCTTTAAAAGTCCAGAGGGGGGTTCGGCAGGGCTGCCCTCTCTCAGGGATGCTGTACTCCCTCGCCATAGAGCCTTTGCTTCACTGCCTGAGAAGGGATCTATCAGGAGTTACTTTTCCTGGCTGTGACACCACGTTCAAGCTGTCGGCCTGTGCAGATGATGTAGTCATTCTGCTAAACAAGCAGAGTGACATTGACGTTTTGGTTAGGAGTGTCAATCTTTTTGGCCAACTTTCCTCTGCAAAAAAAAGAAAGAAAAAGAAAAAGCGAGGCTCTGATGGTGGGTGAGAACCTAGAAAATTAGCTTACGCTGCCTGGTGGGTTGATTTGGAAAAAAGGAGGGTTTAAGTATCTTGGTGTCTTTATTGGAAATCAGCAGTTTGAGCAAAAAAATTGGGATGGGGTCATAGAGAAAATTAACGGGAGACTAAACAAGTGGAAGTGGCTAATGCCAAGAATATCTTTTAGAGGAAGAGTGCTCATTTTAAATAATCTTGTTTCCTCATCCCTGTGGCACCGCCTCATGTGCATGGACCCCCCTGCTGGTTTGTTGTCCAAAATTCAGTCTGTTTTGGTGGACTTTTTTTGGGGGGGTGGACTCCACTGGGTTCCTCAAGCCCTGTTATTTCTTCCCAAAGAGGAGGGGGGGCAAGGAGTGATTCATTTAGCTAGTAGAGGTGCTGCTTTTAGACTGACTTTCATACAGAGACTGCTGACGGGCCCCCAGGACCTGGTATGGAGGCCTTTGGCCTGTGTTATTTTACAGAGAGTCCTTGGGCTTGGGCTAGACCTCCCTGTGTTTTTAATGGATTTTAAGAACTCTAATGCACTGTCTTTACCCAGTTTTTACCGCAGTCTCTTTTCAGTGTGGACTCTTTTTAAAAAACAAAGAGGGCCATGCGATTCCCTCTACTGGTTGTTGAGGGAGCCGCTGGTTTTTGGTGGTCGCCTTGGTGTCCTGCCGGGAGTTGGAAGGACCTTCCTTGATAGGCTGTGTTCCAGGAACGTTCTCACTCTGAAGCAAGTGGTGGAACTGGCTGGTCCTGGCCTCAACAACGCCTCAGCTTTAGCAGCTCATCTTGGTGTCAGGTCGAATCGTTTCATCGATGGTCTTCTTGCACACTGGAAACAGGAGCTTCATGGACTTGAGCACTCCCTACTCTTGGACTTTAGCAATGGCACGCTGCAGCCGGAAAGCACGGACCCCTTTCCCTCTCTCACGCTCTATATGGACTTTGACGTCGCTCCTTGCTCCTTACTGGCATTCTGTGCTCCCACTGGTGTGGACTTTGGAGGAGCCAGTGGTAAGGCACTCTACAGACTGGTGGTGATGGCACTCAACAAGGACAGATTGAACACCTGTGTGGACACTCCTTGGAGAGCCTATTTTAGACTAGGAAAAGGGCATCGGCCTGCCTGGAGGGCTCTTTATAAAGCCCCTCTCCCTAAGAGGCATGGAGACTTACAGTGGAGGGTCCTGCATGGCATTATAGCTGTCAATGCTTTTGTTTCTGTGATTAACAGCAGTGTCAGTGATCAGTGTGTTTTTTGTTCCTCTAGGGAGACAGTTTTTCATTGTTTTATTGAATGTCAGCGCCTGAGTGGTCTCTTTGAACTTCTCACAGAACTTTTTCACTTTTTTAAGGGAGTTTTCTCTAAGCAGGTTTTCATTTGTGGTTTTATGTACAATCGTCGTTTTAAGCAGAAGTGTCAACTACTGAACTTTGTTTTAGGGCAGGCAAAGTTGGCTATCTATGTAAGCCGGAGAAGAAAACTTGAAAATGTTGAGAATGATGTTGATGTCAAAATTTTATTTGTGAGGCTACTTAAAGCCAGAATCAGGCTGGACTTTCAGTTTTTTATGGGGAATGGGGATGTGGAAGGTTTCAGGATCCTCTGGTCCCTGGAGAATGTCCTCTGTTCAATTCGTGATGGACAGCTTTTTTTGGGGCGTTTTTTGGGGGAATAATTTTCTGTGTAATATAGCATGACATAGAAATTGTATTGACTGATGGACAAGTGTGTTTATTATAGATCTTTTAAAAATCAAAACTCTCTCTCTCTCTCTCTCTCTCTCTCTCTCTCCCTCCCCTTTTGCCCCAGGGGCGGGGGAGAGGCAGATTTGGCCCTGTAGAAAAAATAAGAAGTGTGAATTTATAGAGAGTGACTCCCGTAAAGAAAATATGAAACAACAGTGGGATTCAACAGTGACTCAAATGCTCAGTGGTATATCACCCAAAGACAGAAGTGAGGTTAAAGTAGAATGTGATAAATTGTATCAGAAATTGGTGGAAGAAGGTATTCTAAATTCAAATAAGGAGCAGAATCAGCACATGAGGACAATGGAGGTAAACAGCGGTTTGAGGCAGGATTCAGCAGCGGTTGACCCAGTGAGGTGTGTGAGTGAGATAGAGAAGAATAAAGATTTATTGGTTGATAAGCAGCTGGACAAACAAAAGGGAGAGGTGCTGTCCTTCTACCCTAATTTGGAAGACTTAAAAGGGGAATTGCCCCCACTGTAGAAGATGACTTTCACAAACGAGACTGAGTTTATTTCTCAGGAAAGGTTTATTGTGAGTCTACATCCTCTAACAAGCAAAGTATCTCAGCAAAGAGGCAGAACAATCATTCTTCACAGCTCTTATACTCTCCAGAGACACAAAACCCCCAACATCAAATATCACATCCCCAACCCACAGTCCTTCAGTAAACATATAGCCTCCAAGGCTCCTTGGCATCTCCACTGTCTCTCAACTCCTCAGCCTCGGGGGCTCCTGCTGGGACATTCTCTCTGACTTCCCGTCTCTCAAGAAACCACTTCACACCTCCCGAGGTCTCTGCCGGGTCAGGTCCTCTTGGACGTTTAGACGTGAAGCCTCCAGAGTATGCACCGTCATGCCTACTAAATATATGTGAGGGAAAATGCATACCATACATGCATACCATATATGCGCCCTAAATGCGCGCCATATAACCCCCCCAAACGTCTAAATAAGGACAACTTACACCCCAGATGCATAGAATCATGACATATCCACACAGAACGAAAAAAAAATTGGCACAACATATCACACATCCAACTGCTTGGGCTGCAACTTCCTGCCATATCTGCTGTGAGCTGGTCTCGCTCTGCCTGTGGCTGTCTCTTGCATCTGTGGATCAGAGTCATTAGCACATCGTTGTGAAAGCTTAGCAGAATGTCTCCCCGGGGGGCCCTGGCCAACTGAACTTGTTCATCAGCTAACACAAAAGCGGGTTTGAGTCTGTTAATGCAGACTAATTCCCTCCTGTCTCCCAAATCGAGCAAAAAATGCTTTTCCCCGGTTTCTAACACTCTGAACGGTCCATCATAAGGTGGTCTTAAACCTAACCTCTGTGCGTCATGTCTAACAAAGACGAATTCTGCATTCTTTAAGGCTTTAGGCACAAAAACGCGTGGAAAACTGTGATGAACTGGACCGGGGAGGGTGTTTGATCCCGCGTCGCTCTGCAACAGCTGAGCGGGGGGCCGATCTGGTGCGGAGTTCTCAGGAAGGAATTCTCCCGGTAACCGGAGAGGTTGGGCGAAGACTAGCTCGGCCAGAGAGGCTTGCAAATCTTCCTTAGGTGCTGAACGCAACCCTAATAAAACCCATGGAAGCTTATCAACCCAATTTGTGTCCGTGAGAGCCGCTCTGAGGGCTGCTTTCAATGACCGGTGAAAGCGTTCGCACAAACCGTTGGCCTGGGGGTTATACGCAGTTGTGCGATGAATTTTCACCCCCAGGCTGAGTGCCATGGATGACCAGAGCTCGGAAACAAATTGGGGTCCTCTGTCAGATGTTATGTCTGACGGGACTCCAAAGTGTGCGACCCAAGCCGTTAAAAAAACGCGCGCAACTTCTGCTGCTGTGGTTGACACCAGGGGAATCGCCTCTGGCCAGCGCGTAGTGCGGTCCACCATGGTTAGAAGGTGTGTGAACCCCTGTGATAGCGGGAGGGGTCCCACCAAATTGACATCCACATGGTCGAAGCGTTTGGCTGGGATGTGAAAAAGTTCTAGAGGGGCCCGCGTGTGCTTGTGTACCTTTGCTCTTTGACACGCTGCACAGGCTGCGGCCCATTCTTTGACCTGTTAACGCAGCCCCGGCCAAAAAATCTTCTCTCCCACCATTTTGATCGACACGCGAATGCCTGGATGTGCCAGCGAATGTATTAAGTCAAAAACGCGGCGATGCCACGCAGCTGGGACCACGGGGCGGGGGCGCCCCGTGGAGATATCGCAGATTAGGGGGGGCATACCTCTTTGATGCACCCTTTGATCCAGCCTTAGCCCTGTTGGCCCAGACTGGAGCGCGCGCACGTCCGCATCGTTAACTTGCTCGGCGGCCATGGCTGCACAATCTAACCCAACGCAGACCGGGGCTGTGAGCGCTTCCGCTCCGCAGGCCTGGCCCGAGTCTACAGCCGCCGAGTCTGCCCCCTGGGGGCCTGGCAGTGCAACTGCACGCAAGAGACAATCTGCCACTACATTGTGTTTGCCCGCCACGTGTTGAATGTCGGTGGTAAACTCCGAAATCGTGGCCAGCTGTCTCTGTTGTCGGCCCGACCAAGGCTCTGAAATTTTAGCCATTGCAAATGTTAATGGTTTGTGGTCTACAAACGCGGTGAAACGGCGCCCTTCCAACCAGAACTGGAAGTGGCAGATGGCCAAATGCAGGGCTAAAAGCTCCCTATCAAACGCGCTGTATTTACGCTCGTTATCGCGCAATGTTTTGCTGAAAAAAGCAAGTGGTTGCCAGCTCCCTGCTACCAGTTGCTCGACAACCGCCCCCACTGCCACGTCGGAAGCGTCCGTGGTTAGCGCCATGCGAGCTGCTGGCACCGGGTGTGCCAATAACACAGCGTTCGCGAGGGCCAATTTGACCTGTGAAAAAGCGCGCTCCCGGTCCGGGGACCACTCGACCTTAGTTGCAGGTTTTTGCTTTAGTGCCGCGTACAGTGGGTGCATGAGCCGTGCCGCGTTGGGGAGGAAGCGGTTATAAAAATTGACCATCCCCAGAAATTCTTGCAGTGCCTTAAAGGTCTGTGGTTGGGGGAAATCCGTTATCTCGCGCACTTTATCAGGCAGCGGGACCGCGCCTTCTGGAGACACGCGGTGCCCCAAAAAATCGATTTGCTCTACCCCGAATTGGCATTTCGCTGGGTTAATTATCAGCCCGTGTTCTGTCAGCCTCTGAAAAACGGCTGTGAGGTGGCGTTCGTGTTCGACTTCGGATGCACTGGCTACCAAAATATCATCCAAATAAGCGAACACGAAAGGGAGGCCGCGCAGCACTGCATCCATCATGCGTCGGCCTTTGAGGCCGAAAGGCATGCACAAAAACTCGAAAAGCCCGAAAGGGGTTATAACTGCCGTTTTGGGTATGTCTTGCGCGCGGACTGGGACTTGGTGATAACCACGCACCAAATCTATTTTGGAAAAGATGCGCGCCACCGCCAAATGTGCCGAAAAATCCTGGATGTGCGGAATCGGGTAGCGGTCGTGTGCTGAAGCATTATTTAATCTGCGGAAATCACCGCAAGGGCACCACGAGCCGTCAGCCTTGGGTACCATGTGCAGGGGTGACGACCAAGAGCTGTTCGAGCGTCTAACAATGCCCAGTTTTTCCAAGTTGGCGAATTCCTCGCGCGCGATGGCCAGTTTAGCTGGGTCCAAGCGCCAAGCTTTTGCAAAAACAGGGGGGCCAGAGGTAGTTATGAAATGCTCGACCCCGTGTTTGCTGGGGCAAACGACCCCGCTGAAAATGTTGGGACCGTGAGTGCTGGAAACTGATTGAGTAGTGCGTGAAACTTACCACCCGCAGCTGTGACATTGGGATGTGCAGAAGGCAGGGCCACCCGAGCTGTGCAGGAGATAGAGTAGAAGGACAGTGCATTTACAATACATCTATTAGCAAGATCAACTAACAAACTGTTTGAGCATAAAAAGTCAGCACCTAGCATGTTGTTGCTAACTGCGGCTACGACGAAGGTCTACTCGAAGGTGCGGCCGTGGAGGGATAGGAGGAGCGTCTTCTCCCCATAGGTTTTGATCGTGGAGCCGTTCGCCGCTAACACCAGGAGTCTGCTGCAGGCATCAGCATGTCCACGTAGGCAGGCTTGACAAAACTTAGCTGGGAGCCTGTGTCCACCAGGAATTCTTTCCCTGAATTTGCGTCTGTCACGAAAAGCAACTTGTTCTTCGTGCCGAGAGTCGCAGCTGCTACCGGCTCTCGGTCTTGGCGTTTCCCTGGCGCTGGTATCGGCACGGTGGGGCGCATCTGCGCGCTCTCTCGGTGAAGCGCCAATGGTAGAAACAGAGGGTGTTGTCAGCTCCGCTTCTCCTGGCCTCTGCCGCTGCCGACGTCAGTGGATCCGGTGCTGCAGCCTCTGGTCTCCCCTCGTCTCGCGGGAGTGCGTTCAGCTCTGCCGCTGCCGTCGTGGCTGCGTGCCGTCTATGGGCGTCGACGAGCCGCTGCGCCTCCTGGCCCAGCTCGTGGTAGTCACGGTTGTTGAGTAGCTGTGAGCTGGCCAGGGTGACTCTCACTGCTGGCGGTAGCGTTCTGAAGAAGAGGTGGGTGAAGATAAAGCTGTCGTCATCCTCGCCTCTCAGGCTCATCATCTTCGCCATCAGATCTGCCGGCCTGTCTGCTTCCCCTTCTGTCAGCGCCAGGAGCTTCTCTGCTCGCTCTCCCAGCGAGGGAGTGAAGGCTCGAATGAGGGCGGCTTTCAGTGCGCCATACTTGTCGTCTTGGGGCGGGTGGTTGGTCAGGCTCTCCACCCGCTGCACTGTGAGGCTGTCCAGCTTCGCGACGACAAGGTAGAACCTCGTTGCGTCCGCTGAGATTCCCCGAAGGTGGAACTGTGCCTCCACAATGTTAAACCAGGAGTGCGGGTTATGTTGCCAGAAATCGGGCAGCTGTAGTGTGGTAGCTGCGTCAACCCGGTTGGCCCCTGAAGAGTCCGGCGCGGAAAGCTCGCCGCCACCGTCCATGGTTTGTCGTAGGTCACCAGTGTAGAGGATGACTTTCACAAACGAGACTGAGTTTATTTCTCAGGAAAGGTTTATTGTGAGTCTACATCCTCTAACAAGCAAAGTATCTCAGCAAAGAGGCAGAACAATCATTCTTCACAGCTCTTATACTCTCCAGAGACACAAAACCCCCAACATCAAATATCACATCCCCAACCCACAGTCCTTCAGTAAACATATAGCCTCCGAGGCTCTTTGGCGTCTCCATTGTCTCTCAACTCCTCAGCCTCGGGGGGTCCTGCTGGGACATTCTCTCTGACTTCTCGTCTCTCAAGAAACCACTTCACACCTCCCGAGGTCTTCTGCCGGGTCAGGTCCTCTTGGACGTTTAGACGTGAAGCCTCCAGAGTATGCACCGTCATGCCTACTAAATATATGTGAGGGAAAATGCATACCATATATGCGCCCTAAATGCGCGGCATACCACCAGCATATTGTGTTAATCAGATGCCTTTGGTTAAACTTAAAGAAGGATTGGTGGAAGTTTGTGAACAGTTGAAAGGTTTGCTGGAAACTCAGAAACAGGAAATGCAGGCAGACAGACGTGAGGTGGAAAGGTTGCAGGAAGAGCTTGAAAGATTAAGGTTGGAAAAGAAGGTGGGAGAACGGTTGCAGAATGTTGAAGCTGGTGTAACTAATTTGCAAAGACAAACACAGGATCTTCAGCATAGTTTATGGTCTAATACTGGCAGTGTGGAATCAGGTGTAGCAGATAATGTAGGTACAGTGTATCAAGAGATAAGTTACAGTGACTGTGGTCAGTGGAGTGAACACGCAGACAGTGAGGAAATACATCTCCTTTCCCCTACAGTATTTGCTTCATCTACCCCTTATGGTCAAGATGATTTTAAGAGCAGGCAGAAGAGAGAATTAGGAGATCAGGAGAAGCACATGCAAGGCAGGCCTTACAGTTTCAGAAATAGAGATTTGTGTGATCCTTATACAGGCCGCCGTCTTAATTCAGCTGCACGTAGAAACACACAACAGGCCACAGAGCACCGCATACACACACAGGCACCAGTGGTAATGAAAAGCAGAGGCAGAACATATCAGCCATTCTCATGGACAGACATAAATGGCATTTCAGAAAAAATGCCCCTACCCTGTGAGGGTGGAGGTCAGTGGATGACAAAATTTGATCAGTTAACTCAAGGAGTTACCGTGGCAATGGGAGATTTTAGAGCTTTGCTTGGGCGACCATTAAGTGTTGTGGAGGTCTCTCAAATTGAACAGTTGGCAGGGACCCAGTGTCAGATTCAGCACCTTTCACCCCTGTAGCATCAGCCTTAGGCACAGCAATGAGGCACAAATTTCCAATTCCACCAGGAGCTTTAAGAGCTTTAACTTTTTCAATTAAGGAGAATGAGTCTCCTATGGTATTTATCAGTAGATGTAAAATGGAGTGGAAAGCGGCTACTGGCTCTCATCCTAATACATCTGATTGTCAAAGGGACGTATTTAGGCAGGCAGTGTTGAAAGGAGTGCCTCAGGCAGTGAGAAAGGCTATGGATAGCAACCCTGACATTCCCAGTAGTCCTATGGAATTGTGGGAAAGGCACTTCATATATCATATGCGCAAAGAGCAAGAAAAAGTAGAACAACAAAAGGTTGATAGAGATAATAAACAACTGCAACTGTTAAAATTGCAGTTATGAAAGGCAAAATAAGAAATAGCTAAGGTTAAGAAACTAAAAAAATCAGCTAAGCAGTTGGTACAGCAGGCTCCGGAAACACCCTCAGGGCTAATGCTCACACCGGGAATGGCAGCCTTACCTGCCCTTGTGTACCCGGCACCCACTGGTTGGACACCCCAAATACAATATTATCAGGGTGTATCACGTGGTTCAATTATTATCGAGGGGTATCTCGTGGAAGGCAGGGTGTGAGAGGCATGAGGGGTCGAAAGGTCATGGGCCTGAATGCATGTCATGCCTGTGGTCAACATGGTCATTGGAGGAGGGATTGCCCGACTAATCCTTACCAACCACCAGTGGCAACAGCAAGGAAACCTATTCCACTTTGAACTGTGACATTGAGCCTACACTGTTATCGGCTAAAGCTGTGGAGGTTATTGGTTTCTCTGGGGTTCCTGAAAGACTGCCTGTGACAAAGCCTTTGGACACTTGTGTTGCTGGTCAAACTGTGAAACAATGTTATGCCTGCTCAAAAAAAAAAAAACTCTCCCACAAACTTGATGGGGAGAGACCTGCTGATTAAACTGGGGGCATCGGTGCTGTGCTCGGCCGATGGAGTCATCTTGTCATTCACTAATGGTGTTGCTGTGAACTGTTCAGTGCAAGGACTGTCTGTGCATGGACAAATGCTGTTGAAACCTGATGTGACACCACAAGCGCCAAACACCTGGGCTAACATTTACTGGGGCCTGTTATCGCCTGACTCGCCCTCACAGACTGGCGTGTTGCCAGTGTTCATGGCCTGGAAGCCGTGGATTGCTCTTCTTGCACCGTACACACCTCCCATTGATCTCCTACATGTCACTCTGTATTATGACAGAAATTCGGATGATGTTTATCATGATAGATTTTTCTCCCAACTGGATGGTCAAACTTGGACCAACAAATCTAGGTTTTTGTATGTAGGAAAAGAGGGTGTCGCCGCAGATGCTGTATTAAGTGCAGAGCAATTACAGTGGTATGAAATGTCAGAGGAATCAGCTCCACACATTACCTTGCTCATAAATGCTAATCACCAAGCAAAAGAGTTAGGGCCTATGGTTAAAGCACTGGCTGAAGCCACTGATTGGCAGGTGACACAGATCCCAAATGTTGAATATTCTGCAAAATATCAGGCTTATCGCATCCAAATTGACACAACTGATGAGCTTTTGTTTGAACACCGACAAATTGAGAGAGCATGGTAGGGAACGCAGGGATCATGAATCAGCAGCAGATATGTTGAATTCACTGCCACAAAATTTATGGTCACAGGGACCCATAGACGTTGGTAAATGTGTTAATATTTCTCCCATCTCATTTCAGGTCATACCAGTTGAACCTATTTGGCAAAATCAGTATGCTCATAAGCCTGTGGCACAGGAGGGCATTACTGACACCATTGAAGGGCTGCTTCAGGCAGGGGTATTAGAAAATTCTCACTCTGCCTGGAACACTCCTATTCTCCCAGTTGAAAAGCAAAACACCGGTAAATACCGAATGGCCCATGATTTGAGGCGTGTAAATTCACGGATTTCTACCCCCACAGTACCCGTGCCAAACCCATACACTGCTTTATCTGCTCTCACATCACAACATTCATGGTTTACATGTATTGATTTGGCTAATGCATTTTTCTGTCTTCCTTTAGCAGAGGAGTGCAGGGATTTCTTCTCATTTACCTACAAGGGCACACAGCTGTGCTATGCCCGGCTACCACAGGGGTTCAGTTTGTCACCAGGTATTTTCAATCAGGTCTTGAAGGAACAACTGCAAGGTTGTCCTCTCCCTCCAGGCGTAATTCTGATACAGTATGTAGATGACATATTGATAGCAGCACCAAATCCTGACAGTTGTCTGGAAGCTACAAAGAGTGTGTTGTTGAGATTGTTTGAATGTGGATTTAAAGTCTCAAGGCAAAAACTACAGTGTGCAAGGCGTTATGTGTCCTTCACACCTACAGGTTCTGGCCATTCTGCGTCACACAGAGGTTCCATCCTTCATCACCCCAAACCATGCACGGTAAAACAAATGTTATCATTTTTGGGTCTAACAGGGTTCAATAGACATTGCATACCACAATACAGCGAAAGGACAAAATCATTGAGTGCACTGGTTAATGAACAAGGCATGAGAAATCTTGCTGCACAGTTATTGTGGACACAGGAAGCTGAGGAAGCATTCATTGCTTTGAAAAAATGAA
This sequence comes from Pholidichthys leucotaenia, assembly GCA_020510985.1. Lineage (NCBI taxonomy): Eukaryota > Metazoa > Chordata > Actinopteri > Cichliformes > Pholidichthyidae > Pholidichthys > Pholidichthys leucotaenia. Next base: position 132,908,403 of record CM035847.1, read on the forward strand.
CTCTCACATGCAGCTGATTTGGCAATACCTGATTACAACAAACGTTTCTGCTTGGATGTTTCTGAAGCAGAACACACAGTAAATGGTGTTCTGTTTCAGAAAAAAGGGGGAGAAAGAAAGATACTCCTCTATGTCAGCATAATGTAGGAAAAAGTTAATTTTGGACAACCTCTAGTAAAACCCTCAGAAAGCAGTAGCGTTTCTACGCCAGAGGTGGCGCTCAGTAATGATAAAACACTGTAAAGTGTTAGAACACAATAGAAGAAGAGTAGCGAGTGTTCCAGAGAATGTTCGAGAGAGAGTGTTATGAAAATGGTGTTTAGCGATGTGCTGTGTACGTGTGTGCCGTGCCGTGTGTGCTGAGAAGTTAATAAAAAGCCGCTGCAAAGTCTAACAGCTTGGCTCCCTCATCCTTCCTCCCCTTCGCCCCTCCTGGGTGTAACAAAACTTGGTAGCAGAGGATGGTTCAGTCGTGTCTGAGATGGTGAGTGTGCAAATAAAAACAAAAAAGAGGCCGTAACGATGGAGCTGGAGCAGCTACAAGATAAGCTAAGTGAGGCCTTGGTGCCATTACGGGCCGAACAGCTAAATGAGGTCTGTTTATTTGCAAAGATAAGCCCAGCCGAACCGTCTAAGAAGTATACGCTGATACGACTGTTAATCGAGGAGGTGGAGAAAGCCATTGAACGCGAAGAGAAGGATGTAGTCCGTGAGTTTGTGCTAAAGCTAATAGCATGTGCTAACAAAGCTAAGCTAAGTGAACTGTTGACGCAGGCAGCGGCAGCGGCCGGCACGAGCCGCAAGGCGGAGGCACTCGCCAGTTTACAGAGCCAGTATGCCGCTCTGCATGAAAGTATCATTGATTCAGCTAAAAGGGTTGAAGAGGAAATAATAAGGCTGACGGATTATGAGGCCGCGCAGCCACCGAGCCGCCATTTTGTGACACAGCCCGGGGCCGCGCCGCCACAGAGCCGCCATTTTGTGATACAGACCGCGGTCCCCGCAGCGCCCCTACCGCCAGAAGTGATCATTAAACGGGAGTTTAAGATAAATGGGCAGATAGGGGAGAGGGGCCAAAAAGACAAGTTGTCTTATTCCAATCTCACTCACCAGATCGATATGGGCTTAAAGAAAAAGCACAGTGAGGCTGAGATAATTGAGGCTGTTGTCAGAGCAGTGAGTCCTGGATTGAGTTTGCGCGCTATGCTGGAGATTAAGTCAGATCTCACACTGCCACAGCTGCGCATAATCCTGAGAGGACATTATAAAGAGGATAGTTCCACTGACTTGTATCATCGTCTTATAAACCTCACATAAGACAGTAATGAGTCACCTCAGAATTTCCTGTTTCGTGCCATTGAGCTAAAGGAAAGACTTTTAGCAGCATCCAGAGAGCCTGGCACGGAAGAGCAGTTTAGTTCTGATCTTATTCAGAGGAAGTTTCTGAGGGCGGTGGAAACAGGACTGATCAGTGCTGATGTGAAATATCAACTGAAGCGTTATTTGGAGGATCCTGCTGTCACCGACAAGCTTCCGATTTCAAAGATGAATGCAGCAGCCAGTCTTGAATGGGAACGGCATCAGAAATTTAAAAGGCACACAAAAGAACTAAAGGTTCGAGAATGCTGAGTGAAAAATCTGACGGGTCAGTATGCAACCGAGAGAGAAGAGGATGGCCAAGAGCGCCCCCTACCATCGACAAAAGATAAAATCCTTAAATCCCAAAGTAAAGTGACCCGTACGGAATCTGAGCTCCTGGACATAGTCACGCAGCTGAAGAGTGACATGGAGGAGATTAAGAAGGCCATACGTGAGTCTCCCAGAGCACCTCGCGCTCAAAGAGCCAGGAGGACACGTGGCTGCAAGAGATGTCAGTCCACCAGCAATGGCGATCAATGCAACCACTGCTTCAGGTGTGGAGTCAGCGGCTACATGTCGAGGAAATGTCGGGTAGGGAGGAGACTCGGAAGAGGAACAGGGCAAGTAGACACGGTGGCCAATACTGTCGCAACCACATCAGAACAAGCTAACACACAAGAACTGTATGAGCTAGTTACAGACAGTATTCGGAGGTTGGAAGCAAGGCTGGTAGCTAAGGCCGAGGCACCTCCTGAAGAAACGGTCCGTGTTAATCTACTGTCCCCTAATCGCCAATTACAGTTGCTCAATTTGGTTGGAAAAAAATATGTCATCACCTGCTTCCTCAATGACAAGGAGACACAAGCATTGTGGGACATAGGGTCACAGGTTTGTTTAATGAATGACGCCTGGAGACAGGAGCACCTGCCACACACCACCGTCAGAGACTTAGCCGAGTTGGTGGGTCCAAGTATCCTGAGTGGGAGGGCAGTGAACCAGACACCGATTCCATTCTCAGGGTGGGTCGAAGTCACTGTTAAGCTGCCGACAGTTAGTCGCCCACCGGTGGAACTCTTAGTCCCTGTGCTAGTGGTGAAGGAGGACGGAGTGGCAGATCCGCCTATCATTGGGTTCAACGTGATTGACCATGTCCTGAAGATGGGCATTAAACCCCCTTGTGCCATCAGTGAAGCTGTTAGCGCAGCCTTCTCATTTGACTGTAAGAAAACAGAAGTGTTTTTGAAAGTGATGCAAAGTGAGGAGGATAGGTTGGGAGAAGGAATGGTAAAAGTTGGCAGTGAGTTGGTTACCATCCTTGCTGGCCAAACCAAAACAGTCAAAGGTTGTGTCAGAGCAGGCTCACTTCCAGACACACAAGACGTCTTATTTGAGCCGAGTCAGTACACCCAATTACCAGAGGGTTTGCAGATGCAAAGTGGGTTGGTGCAGTTATGGAAAGGGAAGAGATCTATGCTCAAAATACCTATAACAAACATTCTGGGGGAAACGCAGAGAGTTAAAACTGCTTATCCGGCAGATATTAGACCCCCTGCTGTAAACCAAGCGACCGTCGACCCGACGACGAGTGAAACAGGAAGAAATAAAGAGACCGAGATGAACTGTGCTGTCAAAGAGACTATGGACATGTGGGACCCTCCAGTTCCCCTTGATCATCTCTCGCCCATACAGCAAGAGCAAGTAAAACAGCTACTACGGGAGGAACGGCAAGCGTTTTCCCGTGATGAGTATGATGTAGGGACAATTCCCTCTTTACAGTTGAAGATCCGACTCAAGGATCTCACGCCTGTCAAAAAGACTTACATCTCTGTTCCCAAACCACTTTATAAAGAAGTAAAGGAGTATATAGAAGACCTGCTTAACAGGGGCTGGATCACCAAATCCCAGTCATCGTATTCCAGTCCAATCGTCTGTGTGCGAAAGAAAGATGGAGGTCTGCGTTTGTGCTGCGACTTTAGAGAGTTGAACAAGAAGTCTATCCCTGACAGACACCCAAATCCCCGCATACAAGATATGCTAAACAGTCTAAAGGGGAGTGTGTGGTTTTCAGTCCTCGACCAAGGGAAGGAGTATCATCAGGGTTTCCTGGAAGAGTCGAGTAGGCCCCTCACTGCATTTATCACTCCCTGGGGTTTGTTCGAGTGGGTAAGAATTCCATTTGGTTTGTCCTCAGCACCAGCAGCATTCCAAAGATCTATGGAGGAGTGCTTGTGGGGGTTGAGAGATGATGTTTGTCTGCCTTACCTCGATGATAACCTTGTTCATTCACAGACTTTTGAAGATCACTTGCGAGACCTGAGAAGCGTCCTGCACCGCTATCAAAGCCATGGGGTGAAGTTGACTCCCCGGAAATGTGAGTTATTCAAGCAGCAGGTACGTTTTCTTGGTAAAATGGTAACAGGACAGGGTTACACCATGGACCCTGCGGACATTGCCCCAGTGCAGACACTCAAACAGCAGCGACCTTCCACTGTTGGAGAGCTAAGGAAATTGCTAGGTTTTATTTCATATTACTGTAGCTATATTCCAAACTTCTCTTGTATAGCAAAGCCTCTTTACGACCTTCTGGCTAACGATCACACAGATAAAGCAAAGAAAAACTCAAAGAAACATGTCAAAAAGAACAATGGTGGCCACTTGCCCTCATCCCATGTAATCAGGTGGCGCCCAGAGCATCAAGCAGTAGTTTGTCAGCTTGCTGACTTTCTCACCCAACCCCCAGTGTTAGGTTACCCGAACTTTGAGGAACCCTTCATTTGCACTGTGATGCTTCACAGGAGGGGCTTGGAGCGGTGTTATACCAGCGACAACAAGACAAACTGGTGGTGATAGCGTATGGCTCCAGGACACTGTCAAATCCAGAGAAGAACTACCACTTTCATTCAGGGAAGCTGGAGTTTCTTGCCATGAAGTGGGCCATCTATGAGAGGTTTCGGGATTATCTGTACTATTCTCCACCATTCACTGTCTACACGGACAATAATCCCTTAACGTATGTGCTCACCACCGCAAAGTTAAATGCAACCACACAGAGGTGGGTAGCAGAACTAGCTGATTTCCAGTTTGTGATTAAGTATCGCCCTGGAAAAGCAAACAGAGATGCAGACGGACTTTCCCGTATGCCTCTAGATATGGAGCAGTACATGAACAGATGTACACAAAATGTTGATCCTGATGTGATGAATTGTGTGGCACAGGCAGTCAAGGTAAAGTCACAAGAAAATGAACCATGGCTCTTCCCAGTCACCATTTCTACTCTCATTAGTGAAGCAGACCAAGAAGCCAGCTCTATAGCTGAAATATCAAAGACTGATCTAAAAAGAGCTCAAGAAGAAGCTTCCGTGATTGGAGAGGTGTTGCGCTATGTGTTGTCAAAACAATGGCCAAGAAGTGGAAAGCAGCAGAACAGTAAAATTGCAGCTTTAGTCAGGCAAAAACACAAGCTGTACTTGGAAGATGATGGACTGCTTTACAGGAGAACGGCAACACATGACCAGCTACTCCTACCTCAGAAGTTTCACAAGCTCGTGTTCAAAGAGCTCCATGAAAACATGGGCCATTTAGGGGTAGAGAGAGTGATGAACTTGATAAGAGAGCGTTTTTATTGGGCTCATATGCAAAGGGATGTGGAGCACTACATCACGAGAGTTTGCAGTTGTCTGAAGAACAAACGTCCCAATAAGACAACAAGGGCACCACTGACTAACATTGTCACCACGTACCCATTTGAATTAGTGTCAGTGGATTTCCTGCATTTGGAGAAGTGCAAAGGAGGATATGAGTATATCCTGGTTCTAATGGACCACTTCACTCGTCTTGCCCAGGCTTATCCATGTCGTAACAAAGCTGCCCACACCGCTGCTGAGAAGATCTTTGGAGATTTTGGCCTCAAGTTTGGCTTCCCCACATGACTCCATCATGATCAGGAAAGAGAGTTCCAAAATAAACGTTTTGCAAAACTCCAAGAGTACAGTGGTTTACAGGGGTCCCGAACAACGCCCTACCATCCCCAAGGGAATGGGCAGGTAGAATGATTCAATCGTACACTGTTGGCAATGCTCAGAAATTTGCCCGAAGCAGCCAAAGAAGACTGGAAGTCCTCTCTGGCAAAAGTGGTTCATGCCTATAATTGTACGCGTAGTGAGGCTACGGGGTACACGCCATATTTTCTGTTGTTTGGCCGTAGTCCAAAGTTGCCTATTGATCTAATGTTTGGCCTTACAACAAGAGAGCAGAGTGTTTCTCAGCAGGACTATGCTGAAAAGTGGAGAGCTATAATGACTGAAGCTTACAAACTCGCTTCTAAAACAGCAAACAAAGAAGGGATGAGAATGGCAAGGGACGCACTCGGGTCATGCACAGAAACCTTTTGCTACCCTGTGACTTTCTTCCCATGGAAACAGTGGAGCATGCCTCTAAGAAAATAAGAGAAAGAGACTCTAAAAGACAAAGGCATGTGGACAGACAAAGCGACACGGATGATGAAGATGAAGAGGGTTGGAATGCCATAATTGGATTACGAGCTGGGAAGGATCAAGGGCAGCGTCCACTGAGAGCCGATGCACCGGAGTTCTACCCGCACAGTGACACTACTCCGGAGGATGAGGACCAGGACCCAGATGACGTCACGCAGGTGCAGCTGGCACCAGACGTCGACAATCCGGTGGTCACAGATCCAGCTGAGGCAGACCAGGACCAGAGTGATGAGGTGTCGGAGTCCAGTTCCAGTGACCAGGAGGGACCTGACGAGATTCCTGCTAAAACGTATCCTTCAAGAATAAGAAAACAGCCATTGAGATTGACTTATGATAAGTTAGGCCAACCTTGCACTTCTTCTGTCTAGAACAAATGTGTAGAAGCTAAAGATAACCATTGTTCAGACATGAATGTTTTGAAAAGTAACTTGGTAGTTACTGTGATGGTTGATTTAAAAAGGAAAAAAAGAAAAAAAATTGAAAAACACAAAAAAAGAGATTTGCAGTTTGTTACTAAGGCACAGGCATCACACCAAGGTTTATTTGGTAGGCTATGACTAGATTGAGTACCCTTACTCTCAGGAAAGATGCAGATACCCACCATGATGGATGGAGCGGTTGAAGGTTATCATGCACAAAGACCTCTTCTGCAAATGTATTGCATGGAATAGGAGATACATGCTGTACTATGGACAATTACCAGTTTGCATCTTTATGGACTTTAATGAACTCTGACTCCTGTTTAGTGATACCCTACTTACATGTAATACATGATTACCAAATGTGGACTGAAAGAAGAAAAGAGAAAAAAACAGTAGTTTTGAGAAAGGTGTAATGTCGGGACGACATTAACTTTTTGAGGGGTGAGTGTAGGAAAAAGTTAATTTTGGACAACCTCTAGTAAAACCCTCAGAAAGCAGTAGCGTTTCTACGCCAGAGGTGGCGCTCAGTAATGATAAAACACTGTAAAGTGTTAGAACACAATAGAAGAAGAGTAGCGAGTGTTCCAGAGAATGTTCGAGAGAGAGTGTTATGAAAATGGTGTTTAGCGAAACGTGGTTGAAATCGCCTGAGATGAGGAGAAGAGCATCTGGGTGTTCTGTCTGCAGCCTGCTGGTTACTGAATGGATGACGTCACGCGCTGTCCCAGCGTTCGCCGTCGGATTTGCATAAACAACAATGCAGATCACGTGTGAGTGTTCTCTCGGGAGATATGTAGGCCTCATGCTAACAGCTAGCAACTCAATGTCTTTGCTGCAGTGTCGTTGTTTAACAGTGATATGTCCCGGTCTACACCAGTTGTTGTTAACATACATTATCACTCCACCGCCCCTAGTTTTGCCACTCTCTGGTGTTCGGTCAGCTCGTATCATGTGAAAACCCTCCAGCTCAATGTTAGCATCTGCTGCTAGTTCAGTTAGCCACGTCTCAGTAAACAAAAGGAGAGAGCACTCCCGGTAAGTGCTATCATAACGGGAGATAGCCGCTAGCTCATCTAACTTTCCCAGTATCGACCGTACATTTCCCATGACAACAGATGGAAGGGAGGGTCTGTACCTTATATTTTTTGTCCTCCGCCTTACTCCAGCCCGGCAGCCGCGGCGTTTTCGCCTCAGTTCTCTCGGTATGTCGAGTTTTTCCAGTGGGACCGGGTGGCGGTTAAATGCTAGCAGCTCTTCCCTGTTGTATCGAATCCTGCTATAAACAGTGGCTCCGTCCACCGGCTCAGGAGACATTTGGGACGATCTGTGTGTCCGTGATATAAGTAGGGTGAAAAAAAAAAGTGATCAAAAGAGAGAGGAAGGGGAAAAAAAACTCGGAATCGAGCCGCTGTTGCAAAAGGCAGCCGACTGGTGTGGCGCCGAGAGAAAAAAAAAAAAAAAAAAAAAATTATTATTTATTTCGCAACAGACTGCTCCAAAATACTTCACCTACGTGGCATCGTTCTTTTTTTTTTTTTGAACAGCATCAGGTCGATTCTTTAACCCCCCCGGCATCAGGCTAACCCTGGATTTCAATTTGGAAGACAGGCACGGCCGTTGCCTCCTATTGTCTTATCAATTCTGGGTACAGACTGCATCCCAGAACCTCGCCAATCCATTTAATCTTTTGTTAAACAGAGGCTACTTTCACAAAGGCCTCGGCAGGTCCCCTTGCACAAGCGGTAGCGTGATTAACTCTGATATACAGCGGACACGTTCCCTCGGGGTCTTTTTTCGGCTCCGAGAACAAGCGGTGTCTTGTATTTCAGCAAACTAGATGGTCGCGGCTTCACTTCCCAGAGTGGCTTCGGGTCGAACGCTTTCAATGGCTACCCCCGGCATCAAGTTGCTAAAACCTGGCTTATAATTTGGGAGACGAACCTGGGTGATTATTAGTCACCCTGGCATCCTAAGTCTCATCATTTTGGTTCAGACTGACTCCAAAATGTGTTAAAATTTGGCGGACCATGCACCCGTCATACATGTCCAGGGCCGCGGCCATTCTATCTCAGACTGAAAATAGAACACGTGCACTCTCTTTAACTTTTCAAACTATTGTTTAAACTTTACATGTGACTCCCAACCAAATGATAAATTTCGAGATCGGATATACCCCTTTATCAGACAACTGTAAATTTAGAATGGCCAAACTGCAGAATTTTGTAGACAAAAGGCTCTGCTTACCTTTTTATTCAGGCGCGCCACAGTGGTCTGTAAAAGGGTCCTTCCGATGTAGTTTTTGGGTCCTTCCTATGTAGTTTTTTCCAGGCTCGTCTCGAAATACTTCAATCAGGGTCACCGGCACCAATTTGTAAGAAAAATACCCGATTCTTTGATTGAAAGATCCAAGAACAAACCGGAGATTTCTTCAATTTAAAGGATGGTACATTTATTTAGAAGTCACATGTAAAGTAAGCAGCGCTGGGTGCAGCGTGACGCAGCTCCTCCTGGAGCATGGCCACACTGAGCCCCGACTTCCGGGTGCACCTTACAATTATCCTCTCGGATTGGGTGACCTAGTACAATGGGATGGGCTTATACGTGACTATCTGATTGGCTAGTTTAACTCTGACGTGAACAGGCCATCCGCTGTTCACGTTAGTTTCTCTTAAAGTGTATTATTAAAAGTGTGTGTGAATGCTGTAATTGGGTGTGTAACTAATGTGAAAAGACCTGACTTAAAAGAGAGCAAAAAGACAGAGAGAGCTCTATACCTTTGTCTCATTCCTATTATCTCAGTTTATCATAACATAATCGTTCATAAGCATGCAAACAGAATTTGTATGGAATATGTGTAGAGCATAATGGGAGATCACCTACAGAATTATTATTCTGGCACTAACTATACATTAACCCTTTCACCTTTCTCCCTGATATGATACAAAATTTTGTAAAAAGTTGTGCTATTTGTGTTTCTCACAATCCAAAACAGACGGCTAGAAGTTCTGTTAACAGCTTAACAGGTTTTACTCCTTATGAACTTTTAACAGGTCATCAGTTCCCGAGACCGGGAGCACGATTGCAGTTGTGTGAGGAAGAAGAGCAAAGATGGGCTATAAACCATTTTATGACCAGCTAAGAGTTCTTGTGTCAGATTTCTCACAACAGGTACAGGAAAAGAAGGAGCCAGGAGGTGATTTAAAACCCATGGAACCAATCACAACAGAGTGGGTTCTCCTGAAGTGCATAAAGAGGAGTATGTGTGCAGCTGCTGAAGAGCCTGGATGTACATTGAGTGACATCAAACAAGGACTTAAAGGACAGTAACCAGTGACTTTTTATACTATAAGAGTGTTTTATAGGCATTAATTGCTTAAGGTTTTTATTTGTTTGCTAATAAGTATCATAATCATCACATAATCAGTAATTAGTGAACTGTGTAATTGCATAACTGCGTGACTGTATGATGAATGGCCTCTGGCATTGATAATCCCATGGATGGATGGATGAAGAGAATGCTTGAAAAATGGGAAAATGTGATTGTGTCTATCGTTATATCTATTGTAAGTGTTATTGCTATCTTTGCATTTTGTGGGTGTTGTTGTGTCCCTTGTATTCGATCTCTTTGCCTCAGGATCATCACTACAGCAGTGGACGGCAAACAACCTCCTCCATATCAAATGCCATTATTAAAACCTGATGGATAAATTGCACTTGAAATGGAATCAGACAAAGATGATGATGGAGAGGACTATGACGTGCCTTTGAAGGCTTAAAGGGTTTGAGTTATTGGTCTCATCATGGATGAGACCAAAAGGGGGAAATTGATGGGATAAAGTGATCAATATAACCACATAACAGTTATTTGTGTGATTCAAAATATGTGTGTGATCAATATATCCATATAATAGTTATTTGTGTGACTCAAAATGTTTGTATTCTGCTTATACTTAGGTACTATGACCAATATGCCATAATGGAATGTATATATTGGCAGATGTGTGGTTTATTTCCTGCAAATGGAGCAAATGTGGACCTCTGTCTCAACACAGAGGGCAGTAAAACGCCTGGAGTTTATGAGGAAGTCTCGGCACAAAGGGCAATGAAACGCCTGGTGTTTGTGAGGAGGAAACACCGTTGTGATAAAGGATGGGAAATGGCCTTCATCTGACACCCGGAGCCAGGAGCAGACCCTTCAGATCCTCCCTGCATGCTTTCTTCTTTGTTCATTTGTGTATAAATATTCTGGGTCAGGGCCAGCATAGTTAGTCAGACTTCATGAACTGACACAGTCTGTTGCTGTCAGGGCAAGAATGTTTGACCCGGCGCTGTAACCTACTATATTCAACTTGCTTGCTTAAATAAATACCTGTTCCAAGTAAACTGAATCTCTTCCTTTAAAAACAAATCTGGGTGAACCATCTACACACATAGACAAGCTTTGAAGAGTAGACTTAGATGGTTTTCTATTGAGTTTTTTAAATCCTAACAATTCACCTGCCTCCGTGGCTGTTTGGGAGTCGTCCCTGCTGCCTACTGAGGAGACCCGGGCCACCATGGACATAGAGAGGGATGAGAGTGCTTCAGACGTCGTTGGAAACATCGAGAACCAGGAGAACAGGCAAGTTCTTTCTCATTTAATTCCTATTATTGATGAACAATTTTGCCTGTTTCTGTCATGGTCTGAGCGCTGATATCGTCCGTGCTCAGGTCATGCAGTATTTTCCTCCCATTCGGTATTATTCCTTTTGGCCCCTCTGAACTCTTATTCTGACAGCGTCTCTGCGGGGCTTCCGGCTGTCAGAGCTGAGGCCGGTTGTGACAGCTGGAATTAATGGAGCTGATGACACCCTCGTCAGCTATACTATCATCTCGCCTATTTAAGGGAGCAGCTTCGGTCTCTTGGGGCTGCGACCTCATTCGTGAATGGATAACGCTGGTCTCCCCAATGTTAGGCTGGAGTCCCTACGTCCCGGCTCCAGTCATCCTCTAACTCCTCACTACTCTTCGTAAATTTATTCATTAATCTGTGTGTATCGTCAGTGTGTTGTTGCCTTAGTCTTTATTTGTGTTTTGCCCCTCGTGGCTCATTATTTTGTACCTTTTGTCATTTGCAGTCCGCGAGGGCCACAGTATGACAGTTTTCTGGCCAAGAGACACAGGTTTCGCAGTTCCCTGAGTTCTCTACGCTAGCGGCATCGGCACTAGCGGCGTTCTCTACCATGCGACAACACCTCACCAGTCCTCTCTGTGTGCTTTTCCAATTTCGCCGGTCCCCGAACCAAGCCACCAAAGGGAGGAGGAACCAGAGGCCCTGAAAGATCCTGTCCTGTGGGTCGGCGGTGAGGCAGTCCCCAGACGTCGCCTGGGGGCATCAAGACTGAGACTACCATCACACCTGCTGTGGGGTCCGCTATAGCAGAGACACCCATCAAGCTGGACCTCCTCGGTGCCGGGCCCAAGACGTCATCACCAGGATTGACGGAGTCCTGGACAGCAGTGGAGCTCGAGTGCAGGCAAGTAATCTCTAGTGCTTTTCTCATATCTATCTTAGAGTGATCTTGTCTGGCTCATGGTGAGGAGAGTCGGGTGTAGCCTTCAGCTGAATCTGAACTCACCTCGCCGGGCTCCGCCGCTGCCAGCTACCCTAACCACCTTCCATCTTCTGTCATTCTTGAGCTTCTTCTTAGGGTCGCTGGAGAGGATCCACCACTGCCAGGAGTCTCCGCAGAACTGGTCCAACCCGCTGATGACAACAAGAGTCCAGCTTCCCCGGTGGAGGTTGACGCAGGGGTTCTGTCCCAATTCGGGACCGCCATGGCTGCAGAGCCTCCCAAGCTTAATAAGCCATCACTTCCTGGATCATTGGAGTCCTGGGTGGTGGTGGAGCCAGAGTTCAGGCAAGTACACTCTGTAGTTTCTCTCTTGCCCGTTTTGGAGCTATCTTGCCTGACTCTTGGTGAGGAGATCCAGGGGCAGCTCGCTGGGCTCTGCCACTGCCAGCAACCCTGACCCCATCTCTCTTACTCCTGTCTCTGAGCTTCCTCCCAGGGTTGCCGGAGAGCGGTCAACACCACCTGAGGCCGCCAAGGATCCAGGCTCACCGCTCGAGGTCGCAGTGGACCCAGCTTCCCTTGCTGTGGAGGCCACTTTGGATGCTTCTATGTCCCAGGCGGGGACCACCGTGGGTGCAATGGAATCCCAGGCTGGGAGCCCCAGGGTTGCTGCCATGGCCCAGCTTGGGTTCACCGTGGGTGCTGCAGAGCTCCAGCCCAGAGCTACCGTGAGTGCAGCTGAGCTCCAGCCTGGAGCCACCGTGGGTGCAGCTGTGTCCCACACCGGGACCACCGCAGGTGCAGCCGAGCTCCAGCCCAGAGCCGCAGGGGGTGCAGCCATGTCCCAGACCAGGACCCCCATGGGTGCAGCCATGTCCCAAGCTGGTACCACCGAGGGTGTCTCCGGCCAGCTTGAGGATGCCGAGGTCTTCTCTCCACTTCCAGAGGCCTTCAGGGTGTCTCTTCCTCCTCTGAAGGGCACCATCATGGTCCTTTGACCTCCTTTGGTTAAGCGTATAGAGGTCCTTAGTGATTGCCTCAGAGCTGCCTCATCAGGTTTCGTAACTAAAGTTTAATTTTCATAAAAAAATATGCACATACTTAACCTGCCAGCAAACACATCCATGTTTTGAAAAATATGAGTTAACCCATCTGTGAAGCTCAGCTACTCTCTAGATGGGGATCGATCATCTCAAAAACTAAAGCAGATAGAGCCACTCGGCCCACCACCTAGAAGCTTCCGTGACTTTATTTAGCATGACAGAAGAACAGATTACGTATATAAATATCAACGGTCTTACAGAGATTGGTGTTATGCTGAAGTGGACATCAGCCAGCAGGTTTTTTTTTGTTTGTTTGTTTGTTTCATTTTTTTATACTGTATATAGCCTACTACATGAATTTGTGTCCATAAAATGAGATATACAGAAGGAGCCCTTTCTACCTGCAGTGGACATACAGATGGTGACAGCTGATAATGACTTTTTTCTCTTTTCTGCGGAGGTTCAGACTTGAACTCTGGAGTTTTCCTCTCCTATCAGGCCATCCTCCACTTGAAGCAAAATCTTCCACATTGAGAATTTTCTTCATTTTTTTCTCTATCCATATTTCTATATTTACAGTATTTCTTTTTGCTGTGCATAAAACGGTAATTCAGTTCCCTCTTCTCTCTATTTCTTTCTCCCAGTTCAGGATACACTGACATATTACTCGGCCCAGGAAACACGCACGCAGGCTCAGGTAGATTTGAAAGCTTTATGTCAATCAATAAAACGTGTTTGGATGTGTGTATGCGATATGTGAATGTGTTGTGGGTGGAAGATCAAGGCAGGGACAGAGCAGCACGCCGTGCAGCCAGGCAACCCTGTGGATGAGACGAGAGCAGGGAGTTAGCTGGGCAAACCACACAGGAGAGTAATAAAGCAATGTGCTTACTTGCAGTAACAGAGGTGACTGGCGTTGGCAAGATCCCAAGCCTGGGAGACAGCGTCCTGCTGTGTGTCCAAGGAGGAGAGGTGTTGCAGGGGAACGATGATGACGAAGGAGAGGATGTCCGCCGCCGGGAAATCCACCTGTGCACAGGGGAAGGCTGAGAGGACAGGTGAGAAAACTAGACAGCTTACGTGTTGTTGTGATGATCAGCAGGCCTGGAGGAAGGAATCTGCTGAGGGTTAGAGCACGAAGGAAGACAAACGGCTCCAGGCCGATGCTCAGGGCGAGGTGGAATAAATAGTTGCTCGCTAATGAGGTGCAAGTGTGCGCGCAGCTGAGGTGGATGCCCGTGAGCGGCGAGTGGTGACAGTACTCCCCCCCCCTAACAGCGCTTCCTGGCGCTGGCTTACCTGGGTGCGCCCGGTGAAACTCCACGATGAGATCTTGATCCAGCACCCACGAAGAGCACACCCAGGACCTCCACTCCGGCCCATAACCCTCCCAATCCACCAGGTATTGTAGCCCATGACCTCGGCACCGGAAGTCCAAGATGGAGGCAACACCCCACGCCGGATCACCATCGATCATCCTAGGAGCGGGCGGTGACCTAGGAGGGGGGCAGAGTGGATTGGAGAGAACAGGCTTAACTTTAGACATGTGGAAGGTGGGACACACACGTAGGGAGGGAGGGAGGGCCAAACGCACAGCCACCGAGTTGACAATTTTGGTGATCACGAAAGGACCAAGAAACCACGGAGCCAGCTTCCTCTTCTCGGCCTTGAGGTTGATGTCTTGGGATGAGAGCCAAACCCGCTGACCCACCTGGTAATCAGGAGCTGGCCTCCTGTGGCGATTGGCGGTGGAGCTGTTACGCGCCGCCGTGCGTAAAAGCGCTCCCCTCGTCTTAGTCCACACACTCCGGCAGCATCTCATATGCGCCTGGACAGATGGAACAGCCAACTCACCCTCCCCAAGGACGCCTTGAAGGGAGACACACCAGTAGCCGAAGACCGCGCCGTGTTGTGGGCATACTCCACCCAGGCCAAGTAGGAGCTCCAGGAAGATGGATTAGAGGAGGTCACAGAGTGCAGAGCAGCCTCCAGCTCCTGATTAGTGCGCTCACATTGTCCATTGGACTGGGGGTGGTGACCAGAGGAGAGACTAACAGTGGCCCCCAAGGCGTTGCAGAAGCACCTCCATACCTGGGAGACAAACTGAGGGCCCCGATCCGATACAATGTCCAATGGGATCCCGTGCAGTCTGACAACATGTTGGACGAGGAGGTCAGCCGTCTCACCTGCCGAAGGGAGACCCCGAAGAGGCACAAAATGGGCGGCCTTAGAGAACCGATCCACAATTGTCAGAACTGTGTCATAGGTGTTAGAGACCGGGAGACCGGTGACGAAGTCAAAGGCGATGTGCGACCAGGGCCTGCCCGGGACCGGCAGGGGCTGGAGCAGACCCACGGGTGGAGAGTTTTGAGACTTGCCGGTAGCGCACTGGGGACAAGCCCGGACATAGTTGGTGACATCCTTCTGGAGACCAGGCCACCAGAACGAGCGTTGCAGGAGATCCACCAGACGGGAGATGCCAAGGTGACAGGCGAGCTTGGAGGTATGGACCCAGTGAATAACCTCTCCTCGAACCGCTGAAGGAACGAAGAGCCTCCCCTCTGGACCACCGCCAGGGTCTGGTTCCGTCTCCTGTGCCCTTCGGATCTTGTCCCTGATGGACTAGGAAACCATCCCCACAACGCACAAGCTGGGAAGGATGGTGTGGTCCGACTCCTCCGGATCCTCAGGAGCGAACTGCCTGGATTAGGCATCAGGCAACCCATTCTTCGAGCCTGGACGGTACGTGATGGTAAACTGAAACCGAGCAAAGAATAGAGACCAGCACGTCTGGCGGGCATTCAGGCGCTGCGCTGACCTCAAATACTCAAGGTTCTTGTGGTCCATCCAGACCACAAAAGGCTGAGCTGCCCCCTCCAACCAGTGACGCCACTCCTGCAGCGTGAGCTTGACAGTGGGGAGCTCCCTGTCGCCGACGTCATAATTATGTTCCGCTGCAGGTAATCGTCGGGAGAAGAAGGCGCAGGGCCGCTTGACTCCGTCCACTGGCGAGCGCTGAGAGAGCACCGCCCCCACCCCCGTGTCAGAAGCATTGACCTCCACCAAGCATTGCAGCGCAGGGTCGACCTGGGTCAGGACCTGGGAGGACGAGAACTCCGTCTGGAGGGTCTTGAAGGCGGCGGCTGCCTCCTCGGACCACTGGAAGGGCACCTTCGATGACATGAGGCAAGTCAGAGGGGCGACAATGGTGCCGAAGTTGGGGACAAAGCGACGGTAGAAATTAGCAAAGCCAATGAACTGCTATACCTGCTTCCTGGAGGTAGGCGTGGGCCACTCGACCACCGCTTTGACCTTAGCGGGGTCGGGGAGAATCTGATTATGCGAGATGACAAACCCCAGGAAGGAGGTGGTCCGGGTGTAGAATTCGCACTTCTCCACCTTGATGTAAAGTCTATTTTCCAGCAGCCGTTGCAGGACCCGCCTCACATGAGCCTGGTGCTCCTCCCGTGACCTGAAGAAGATGAGTATATCGTCCAAATACACGAAGACAAAGACCCCCAGGAAATCTCGTAGGACGTCGTTTATGAGCCGCTGGAAGACGGCAGGTGCGTTGGTGGCCCAAACGGCATCACAAGGTACTCGAAGTGACCGCTGGGTGTCCTGAAAGCCGTCTTCCACTCATCACCCTCCCGGATCCGAACGAGATGGTAAGCGCTACGGAGATCTAGTTTCGTGAACCAGGTCACCCCCTGGAGGGAGTGGAAGGTGGTGTCCATTAGCGGCAAGGTGTAGTGATCCTTGATTGTAATATCATTCAGCGCTCTGAAGTCTATGCAGGGGCGAAGGGACCCATCCTTCTTGGACACAAAGAAGAAGCCTGCGCTGAGCGGAGACGAGGAGGGGCGGATGATCCCAGCGCTGAGCGACTCCTTGATGTAAGCATCCATCGCCTCACGTTCAGGAGCGGAGAGGCTGTACAGGTGGCCAGATGGCAAGGGGGCCCCTGGACGGAGGTTTATAGCGCAGTCATATGGCCGGTGAGGGGGCAGGCAGAAAGAGCTCCATGAAAGGACACTGCCAGATCTCCAATCGAGGACGGGGTTGTGCAAGCGCAGCCATGGGTAGCCCAAGATGACACGGTCCGAAGAGGAGGGCAGGACAAACAGGGTCAGATCCTCATGGTGGTTGCCAGAGATGATAATGGGAACGGGCTTGGTGTGATGCATCACTACCCCAGGGGAGAGCGAGAGAGAGTGACCAGGTTGAGGGGAGTTGACAGTGGCTGACAGGATATGCCCAAACGGGTTGCCAGGCTCTTGGAAATAAAACTTTGCTCTGCCCCTGAATCCACCAGTGCGTGCGTGAGATGCCCGATGGAGTTATGGCAGAATCGAATGGGCAGTGTGCAACAGGATAGGGGATTTGACCGGTTAGAGTCTGCGAGGCCCCCTACAGTGACTCGCGGACCCCCCCGTTTGGCTTAACCGAGCACTGCTCCACGGGATGCTGGTCATCTCCGCAATACATGCAGAGACCCAGTTCCCGCCGGCGTTGTCTCTCCGCAAGAGGGAGCCTGGTGCGCCCAATCGCCATGGCCTCTGGCTCATTGGCGGACTCCGGAGCGGGTAGCGCCAGGGGGCGAGACTGAGGAGAGCGGGCGGAAGCTCCACGCGAGCGGCTGACTGACTTCCGCTCCGTGGCCCGCTCTCGCAGCCTATTGTCCAGGCTAATTGTGAGGGAGATTGGCTCGGACAGCCGCCCTGGGAGATCCCGACTGGCTAGCTCGTCCCTCAGACCAGAATTGAGGCTACGGAGGAAGATGCTGCAGAGAGATGCCTCTCCCCAGCCCACCTCCTCCGCTGCCACCCGGAAGTCAACAGCGTGATCCGTCGCCAACCGGCCTCCCTGTTGGAGACTAAGGAGCCGATCGGCGAGGACGCTGTCATGACGCGAGTGGTTGAACACCTCTAAGAAGTCTTGCACGAACCGGTCATAAGGGAGGGTTGTGTAGCTGGGCTTCGACATTACGGCATAAGCCCAAGCTAGCGCTCGCCCCTCCAAGAGATTAGCCATGTACCCGATTCGGCTATGGTCTGAGGGGAAATCCCTGGGAACGCGCAGGAATACTGACTCACACTGCAAAATAAACCCCCGTGCTCCACCGAGTTTCCTGTTGAAGCGAGCGGGGGTCGGAATAGGTGTGAGCCGGGTCGGCGTTCCCGAGCTAGGCTGGCCAGTCGTGGAAGCGACCGGAGCCAAGGCGCCTTGAGGAACGCCTGCTGGGGATCCAGGCGGTCTAACCGGTGAGTAATTACGGTTAATTGATTGAAAATAACTTGCTGTTGGTGCGCAATCATATCCACCCGAGCCTCCAGGGTGGAAAAGTGGCATGCGAGCCCGCTGTCCGCTGGGCCGCTCTGCTGGAGCCATACTGACATATTACTCAGCCCAGGAAACACGCACGCAGGCTCAGGTAGATTTGAAAGCTTTATTTCAATCAATAAAATGTGTTTGGATGCATGTATGCGATATGTGAATGTGTTGTAGGTGGAAGATGAAGGCAGGGACAGACCAGCACGCCGTGCAGCCAGGCAACCCTATGGATGAGACGAGAGCAGGGAGTTAGCTGGGCAAACCACACAGGAGAGTAATAAAGCAATGTGCTTATTTGCAGTAACAGAGGTGGCTGGCGTTGGCAAGATCCCAAGCCTGGGAGACAGCGTCCTGCTGTGCATCCAAGGAGGAGAGGTGTTGCAGGGGAATGATGATGACGAAGGAGAGGATGTCCGCCTCCGGGAAATCCACCTGTGCACAGGGGAAGGCTGAGAGGACAGGTGAGAAAAATAGACAGCTTACGTGTCGTTGTGATGATCAGCAGGCCTGGAGGAAGGAATCTGCTGAGGGTTAGAGCACGAAGGAAGACAGACGGCTCCAGGCCGATGCTCAGGGCGAGGTGGAATAAATAGTTGCTCGCTAACGAGGTGCAGGTGTGCGCGCAGCTGAGGTGGATGCCCGTGAGCGGCGAGTGGTGACATACACAATATAGGAGGAAAACAACAATGAGATTATTAATAAAAAGAGTGCATAGATCCATATGTCCGAAATTGCAACACTGTAATTCAATAGCATTTATAAAAAGCTGTGAGTTGTGAGACCTGTAGATTTTATTAAAACAAAGTTATTCACATAATAAAACCTAGCGGGTCATCAACACAGATGCAGCCAGTTTGGAGAACCATAATATATAAAGCTTTTTTTGAAGCATTTCTTTAAGCACAAACCCCACCAAAATAGTTTATTTTTGTTCATTATATTTCAAAGTTTAGATGTTCATTTAACATGGCAGACTCGTTTGTTTAATATGTATAAATGAAGTACTTTTGTCTAATTTAAAAAAGACTACTCATGAATAAATTGATTATTTGACCATGTTTATTTTTATTAACACAAGAACCATCATGGGAGACTCTTCAGCTGTGACTGTGTGCAATTTTGCGTTGCTCTTGGTGGATGGGTGGTCATTATTTAAATGAAGTGACTGTGTATGTGTTCATAATTTTACATGTTGTTAGTAGATCACTGGCAAAAATTGGCCACTCCTTTTGGCGCTCTGTCTAAATTGCACACTCGCTAATTTGCGCTGCCTTAGTAAATCTGCCCCTAAATACTGTATCTTGTCTTTGTAGCGTGTTCAATTGAATATGAAAAGGATTTTTAAATCACTGTATTATGTTTTTATTTACATTTCATACAACATCCCAGCTTCACTGGAAATGGGGTTGTCATTAACATCTGGAATTTCCCCATTGTGGGACTAATAAAGGCTTATCTTATCTTATCTTATCTTATCTTATCTCATGAAATTAAACCCAGTTACATTCAATTTCCAACACTGAAACCCCAGTTTCTCAAACAAACCCTGCACTGCCTTTAGTGTTGTCTAGCAACTGATGCTCTTTTCAGTAATGCGATTTAGAGTCTTAGTAAGTGGAAAGGGTTGTAGTGTTTGCAGTTGTGCAAAGCAGTGGTTTTGTTTTGTGAAAAAAAGAGAAAGTGATAGATAGCTGGCTGAGGGGGTTGGGATGTAAGCCTAAGTTGAACACCCAGTTGCTGTTAATATATGCGGCCCTATTGTGGTGAATCAATGCACCATGCATTGAAGAGGGGGTAAAAAGAGGCAACAGGTTCTGGGGGAGCTATGACGGGGTATTTTCTGCCTCATGGTGTTGAACCCTCATGCTAAGAAACACACTCAAGACCAAGGGTTTTTTCCCCTCTCTCTCTCTCTGAGAAGTCAGTCCAAGAAAAGAATCCAAGAACAGTCAAATGTTCAGACTCTAATTTTGTTACACAGACAGAAATGTTGTGATTATCTAGTCGGTGATGTCAAATACTGGCTGTCTGAAGAAAAAAATGGCAACCTACAAGATGAACTGAGGTAAGTACATTTATTACATTATTTTAATTTAAAGGTCTGAAGAGTTGCTGGTATGAATAGTATTAAGAGGACCTAAAATATAGTCCAACAAATCATACAGTAAAGCTTATTTGCAGAGGTGGGTAGACATATATTATGCAGAAGTAAAAGTAGTGTTTTGGAGTGTTTGAGTGTTGAGTGTTGAGTGTTGCCTCTTACAGCAATTTGAAGAAACAATAAACAGTAACAAGTCAAATGTTTCCTGAGCCAGAACAGAAGAACAATGATTTCAACACTGATATTAATGATAAAATCATAGTCACATATATGACTAAAGATGCAGTCCTTTCTGGCATAAGCACCAGTTATTACAATATAAAAAGCACATTTCTGACCAGTTTTCTCACTGTACATTTTCATGAACAGATATTGTAGCCTTATGGACTCAGTTCTGCTGGAAAGTCATATGTCAGCAATGATTTTATGAGGAAAGTGATAAAAAAAAACTCAAGGCACACTCAATTTATATCAGTGACATTAACTCATAATGTAGTGTAAAAGTACAGCTTTTGTGTTCATAAATGTCCTTAGTCAAGTACAATTATAGCTGATCCTTTTCCACCTCTGCTTAGTTGACATTTTTCCGCTGTGGAAACAAAGCCTTATAGAATTACTGTATATGATGATGAGCAACTACAAGATTACACAAGCTTTTAAAAAATCCATTAATTGGCTGTAGACCAACAAATAAGCATGCAGTATGGGAGGACAAATAAAGGCAGGAGACTAAGTTTGAAGAGACCCATGTCAATCAGTTGAAGTTGTGTGTCTGATTAGAGGGAACTGTTGTTCGTAGACCTCTTTCTCTATTTCACTTTTCATCAGACAATGAGAACAACACCAAAGTTTTGTATTTAACTAAAAATGACAAAGAACAATAGGAGGCTCTGTATGAAGCAGGCTGAGAAAATTTTGAGAGGATGCATGGAGGGATGATGACAAAAAAGAACACATGGATGAATGGCGCAGCATGATCAGATTAGCACAGAACAATCCTGAACAACAGGGTCGAAGCAGTTCACATCCATTCATTAAGGGAGATGGAAATAATTTTAGTGGACAAGCTGCTGAAGCACAGCAGACTTCAATTCTTTAATAGCAAAGAGGGAAATCGCAGCTTTTATTGGTGATGAACAAGTCATTGAGAATCATGGATCAGCAACTTCCAATGTGAATTCAGCAATTATGAGCACATTTTCCCCCAAAAAATCTGCATGGAGCCACAAATATATCTGATGCTTAAAATGAATTTAACATAGCCAAGATACTAAGTATAAAATGATTGGCTCTCACTGTAGTGATTTTTCCTTTTTTAACATTATTTTTTTAAAATCAACCTTTTTCTCCCATATAATTTCCCTTGCAGATTTTTGCCTTTTTCATATTTGCCACTTTTTTCTTGTAAATTAACAACTTTTTTGCAGATGATTTTTAACCTAAATTTGTGATCTTTTCTTGTTAATGTACTTACATTAGAAAAGTGGTTTTCACATACATTTCGCTTAAGTTTGAAATATTCACAAAAAATTTGCAACTATCATACTGTATATTGTATATTTGTGAGTTTTTATTTTCCAAAGCCACCGGAAGTCCATAGATGTTTGCTAAAAAGGTTGCAAACCCCTTCAAGGCATTTTACATACTGTTATTATTAAAAGCAAAGCCAGACCATCAATGACAGAGTAGCTCATTCCTGCCTGACGAATCATCCCGAGAGTGTGCCAATCGCCTGACCATTGTAGCAAATTTATGGGTTTTATAGGTGTTTTATTGTTGGTACAAGTATTAATGCAAATATGAATGGGAGTAGAAATGAAAATTTACTTTCCTTACACAAACATATCCTCATAGGGCACCATTCCAGATAATGGACAGTTTTATTAACAATTCTTTATTTGTACCAATTATGAATCAGTCTAAAAAAAAACCCTTGTGAGTTCTTGTCTGCTGATAATCAAGAAGATGGACATGAAATCAAACAATAACTCCTATATGTCTTTCAATAGTTTAAAAAGAAATGTCAGAATAGGGTAACATATTTGGATAACTTGAAAACAGAGAATTCAACATGTATCATGGGCACCATAGACTATTACTGAGCTACTTGTGAATCAAACATTTGTGGAACCTGTCATAAGCGGGGCTGTTGTTCGGCCCCGCCCATGACTCGTGGCTGTAGTTTCCTGCATTATTGTTTATTGTGTTCAGCTGGCAGGTTGTTTGAGCCCCGTGCCGGGGCTCCTTGCCAGTCTACAGCCGCACCCCTTCTCTCTCTGAGTCAGACACTCACCAGCTGTCTGCCATCATCCCTTAGGGTTCACTCATGCACACACACATTCATTCCTTCTCACTCATGCACGCACACACATTGCCATTCCTATTCACATGTGCACTCTCTCATTAGTCATCAGCTGCCACCGCACCTGCATCTGCCACCCAGGAGTCTATGAGGGTATTTAATGGGAGGCAATGTGATTGCTCAGTGCAGCGGCATCAGTCTACTGGGTCCTAGAGTTTTCTCCGGTCCATACTGGTGATGTGCAACATTTGATGCTTAGGCTCTTTTCTCCCATTGGTGTGTTTCGTGGACTACTTAAGGTGTTGTCCAGAGTCCAGCTGCGCTCCGACACTTTGAAGTAAGTTGTCCTTATTTTTGGGTTACGTTGTCTCTTCCCTCATTGGCGGCTGTCACCCTGAGGCGTGACGTAACCCTTCACTGCCTGTGGAGTTAATTCCCCTATTTATCTGTTGTTTACCTGCTCGGACTATTTTCATGGACACTGGTTAACTAATTCTCTGCCTGACTGTTTTTGAATGAATGAATGAATGAATGAATCTTTGTTTTGGATCAATTAAAAGTAAAGATTTAACCCTTTGCACTCCGGTCAATTTTCTTAAAAACGCCAAAAAAAAAATGTGCCCAAAGTAAATCGAAAGCTGTTCTTCAACCCTTTGCAGCATCTTTATGGGGTTGGTCTCATTTAAAAGAAAACATTTTGAATTTTTTTTTTAATAATCTCTCTAAGTGCTCCGGCCACTGAGTTACAGTCATCTAAACATACTGAACTTGAAGAAAATAAATTTGGCCTGGATGTTTTTTTGAATACAAATGCTTGCAAATAACACACAGCTTCAGATCCGGGCTGGAAAATGCAACAGAAATGTAGAACCAAGTGTTATCCAGCTGAGGTCCAAATTTTGTAACAATACCACAAAAAATGAATATATTACACAGCTTTTTCTTCAGGTAGTTCCCAGGCGTTTTGGAACTGTGCCAAATTGTGCCAAATGGTACAGTTTGGAAAAACGTCTGTAACTTTTGAATGATTCAATGTAGAAGCTTCATTTTGGGCTCTAATGAAAGGTCACACTCAGGGCTGTGTCTGTGTGTGTGTGTGGGGGGGGGTTTGCCCCCCCCTCGCTACAGAGGACGGCCATCGGCCATCGCTACATGACGGATTACACTTATGTGGCGACCGCGGCGCAGCTCTCTCCCCCCCCCCCCCGCTACAGAAGGGGAGCGGGGGGGGGCGTTCATGGTCCGGATGCGGCGAACGAACCGTTTACCGCAGCGCACACACTTCGTACTTCGTGCGCCGCACAGTTGTAATTTACCAATCGGTCAAAAGTCATTTTTTGATTACAATTTTCAGGGATAAATTATAATTTAGCTTATAACACCTTACCTCTTCACAGCAGCATCTTGGCGAACTTCTCTTCCTCATTGTCAGACGAACGCGACGCTGGTCCGCTCGTGGATCCCGGTCAAAACATAATTCCATTATTGCGGATGATTTACGACCTTTGTCGTCGGCCTCCGTCGGTCTGTGATGACGGAAGAGAATCCTAAACGTCTATTCTGCTGGAATGAGTGCAGGTCGCACTTGTGGGTGGTCTCCGTGCTGCTGGGTCTGTAGCAGGTTCTTCCTGCGGGTCCTTTTTTTCATCTGTTGCAGCAGTAAGTCTCTCTTCACCCAGCCCGAACTTCTGTGCTTCAATTGGCTCCTGCATTCACAGCGTTGGTAGGCGGGTCCTTCTTGCTAGGTTTTCAGTCATTGGTTCTTCAAGGTTTCAGAAACCCAATTCAAGGCTCTTATTAGTCAAATGAGAGGTCAATCATATCCAATCTGTTCGCAGCTGTGTCTGTAGTGGGAGAAGTTTTTTTTTTTTTTCAGTGCGCGCTTGGAGGCAGTGCTGTGCATCCTAGAGCGCACGAGAGTGCCCTTGTGCACTCTAGGATGCAGAGACGTGTCCACCCGCGGTACACCGGAGTGCAAGAAGTTAAAGAAAGGAACAGAATAATATAACAGGGGAAAAAATCTAACAAGGTCAAATTAAACTCCTCTGATTATACAGTTCAGCCTAAGTTATCCGAAATAGGTGATGGCTGAAGCCGCAGCTTATATTGCCCACCCATATTCCATCCAAGAATTCAAAAGAAAAACAAAACAAGAACGATTACAATTCAGAACAAAGCTAAGACAAAACGTGACAAAAAAAACAACTAAGCAACAGCACAACACAGACCGAATATGATAATCCTTGTATGATTTTACATGTCATCTTGTATATATGTTTGAAGTTTTTCTTCCTTTGGTTTTTGTTTAAATTGTCCAAGCGTTGTACATGAATCTGACTCCTTGCACTGAGACACAGTGTTGCTTCATAGTCGTTCTCACTGAAGATTTTTGAAATATACAGTACATTTTCCTCTGAAATGATATTGTTTCTCTCTTATTTGGAACAACTTTTGGGTATCTGCGGGCAGTGATAGATTCTTCACTTTAAACATTATTACTGCAGTTTTAAAATCAACCAGATCTTTCAACTTGAGAGCTTTTAATTTAAGAAAAAGTGGGTTTGTTGGTTCCCTGTAAGCAGCTTGGTTTATTATTCTAATAGCGCTCTTCTGAAGCATAAAGATTGGATATATATTTGTTTTATATGTATTTCCCCATACTTCAGTACAATATGTCATGCATGGGAGTATTAATGAATGATACAAAGTATACAGTGTGGGTTGATTCAGCAAATATTTCACTCTGTGTAGTAATGCGATTGATTTGGATAGTTTACCTTTAATATAATTAATATGTGACTTCCAACACAGTTTATTATCAATTATTACTCCAAGAAATTTAATTTCGGATACCCTTTCAATATCTACACCATTTGCACTGAGTTTAGATACTGAGTTGTTGTGATGGTTGTTAAAAATTATAAATTTTGTCTTACTTAAATTGAGCGTTAATTTGTTTGAATCAAACCACAGTTTAAGCTTTCCTGATTCCTTTCCGAGTGTATCCAAAAGTTGTTCCAAATTGCTTCCACTGATAATAAATTAGTGTCATCTGCAAACAATATTAAATCCATTTTTTTTCGAAACTTTACATATATCAATTATACACATATTGAATAACAATGGCCCCAAAACTGAACCCTGTGGGACTCCGCAAGTGACCTTCAGTAACTGTGAGTTTTTGCTACCAACACATACATACTCATATCTGTTCTTTAAGTAACTACATAACCAGAACAGTGCAGTACAGCGGCAATAGTGAAATAGGCCTATAGTTTGAAAATTCTCCTCTGTCACCCGTTTTGTATATCGGAATTACTTTAGCTATTTTCATTGCACTGGGAAATACAGGTGCATCTCAATAAATTAGAATGTTATCAAAAAGTTAATTAAATTTAGTAATTCAATTCAGAAAATGAAACTCCTATATTATATAGATTCATTACACACAGAGTAATCAAGTGTTTATTTCTTTTAATTTTGATGGTTATGGCTTACAGCTCAAGAAAACCCAAATTCAGTTTCTCAAAAAATTAGAATATTACATAAAATTAATGTTAAAAAATGGATTTTTAATTGAAATGTTGGCCTACTGAAAAGTATGTCCATGTACACACTCAATACTTGGTCGGGGCTTCTTTTGCATGAATCACTGCATCAATGCGGCGTAGCATGGAGGTGATCAGCCTGTGGTACTGCTGAGGTGTTAAAAAGGCCAGCGTTGCTTTGATAGTGGCCTTGTATCTTGTTTTGTCTTTTCAGCATCCGTGCTTGCTGTGCTATTTCAGCATTAGTCTTTGTTAAATGTTCATTTAGGTAAACTTCTGTTCCCCGTAGCTTTCTGGCCTGCCTCAGTATGTCCTTCTTTACCCTTCTGTTCACAAAGCGCATCACAATTGATTTCTTTGTTTTATTATCCTTTCTGGGTAAAGTATGACAGGCTGAAATTGCGTTTGCTTCAATCTTTATGTTTCTGCTTTCAAAGAACTGAAGCACCTGGTTTTCCAGGGAGACTGATTCACTTAGGGGAGCCTCCTCACCTCCCATTTCTGCTGTAGCATTGGCATATGATTGGTATTTAATGTCTAGTCCACTAATAATTAAATCATCCATATGAGAATATTGTTCAAGATCCTCGATGTGTCACTCCAAGTCTGCAATTTTTTTGTCTCTTTCCTTAATTGTTAATTTCAATTCTCAGACTTCCTCCATTAGCCCTAATAGTTTAGACTGTTGATTGGCCACTTTGGTCAGTTCTTCTCACATGAAGTTCAGAGATTTTTTAATCTCTTCCATTTCCTCCTTCTTTGGTGGCATTTTTTACTGACCTGATGATAATAAAACAATCTCTGCTGGTGTCGCCGGTATCCGATCCAGCCAACCTCAAATCCAGCTGAAGCCTCAGCTAGCCCCCTCCACTGCTAGTCCCACTGCTTACCGCCGCTGTAAAAGAGCTCCGATCTGGATCCTGTCCAGCTGGGGTCCTGGTAGCTCCTCCACTGAGCCCCGCCGCCTACCGCTGTCTTCCTCAGTAGTTCCTCTGCCGAGCCCTACTGCAGTAATTGAGCTCCAATCCGGCTCCTATCCAGCTGGGGCCCCGATAGCTCCTCCACTGATCCCTGCCTCCCACCGCTGCTGTAGTTGAGCTCCGATCCGGCTCCTGTCCAGCTGTGGCCTCGGTTTGTTCCTCCACCAAGCCCCAATCACAAGATTCTAAGAATCTGTGTGGGAGGCTCAGCCGTCATCTACCGGGCCGATGCCGGGTCAGTGAGACGAACCAGGGACAGAGTCGATCCTTTGTATAGTGAAAGCGTTAGCTTAGCACATTAGCATAGCACATCCCACGGCTCCTTCCGTTCGTCCTTCTCTCTAGCAGACCGACAAAGCTCCAGTGAGTTTGGAGCCGATGCCGGGTCAGTGAGACGAACCGGGGACAGAGTCGCTCCTTTGTATTGGTGTTAGCTATGACTAGCTGTGGGGTTAGCTATAGCTATATATATACAGTTAGCTTAGCACATTAGCTTAGCACATCCCACGGCTCCTTCCGTTCGTCCTTCTCTCCAGCAGATGACGATGAATGACGATGAGGTACACATGTCCATGAAAATGGACATGTGTACCTCATACCCTGTTTAATAAACCACACGCTACACTCGCACGTAGGCTCGTGTAATTTCCTCGGTCTGCTATGCAGCAGACCGCATGATTATGGAGCATGATTATGGAGCATGATTATGCAGCAGACGTGACAGAACCAACGAAACCGTAGTTTAATTTGTCAGTATACTGGAAATTGGAAAACCATAAAACAGCATTGGTTAAGAAAAGTGGATGCAATTTTATGAAGAAAATGATGATTAACTATTTATAAAAATGGA
This sequence comes from Pholidichthys leucotaenia, assembly GCA_020510985.1. NCBI lineage: Eukaryota > Metazoa > Chordata > Actinopteri > Cichliformes > Pholidichthyidae > Pholidichthys > Pholidichthys leucotaenia. Next base: position 132,936,390 of record CM035847.1, read on the forward strand.
AAATTGGTGTTACTCTGAAAAAGAACATAAATTAATGAAAGGACAAAATGCATGTTGAAATTCTGATGGTGGTTTGAATGAAATTAAGTTAAAAGAACTTATACCAGGAATATTCTGAAGAATTAAGTTTAACTTAAACAACAAACCATCAGCCAAGCAAAATCATTGTGTCCCAGTAGGTAGCAGGCGTTCCACTTGATTCTGTTTCAACTGGGCCAGCATGGCTTCTGTTGGAAGACTGGCAGACAGGCTCCTTACCACAGTTATGGCCTACTCCCGAGATCACAAAGGCTGGTTCTTCAGCAGGCTGGCTGCAGTCTTCTCTTATGCACTGAAGAAGGAATTGGTTTATTGTACAAAGTCCCATTAGAAATTCAAACTGAGGCAAAAACACATCACAAATCTGTTTCTTCCGATGTTGGTGGTTTAAATGAGTTGGTATAAGCTTAGAAAAAATAAAACAAAATCTTCTTGCACAGTGATTTAAATGAAATGATTAAAATAAGGAAAAAATGAACTTTAAAGAAAAAGAATTTTCACAGAGCATAGCAGGCTCTGGGCCTTACTTGGAAGATAGAAAAAAAATCAAAGAACAGAAAAGGCTCCTTACAGCTTGACCACCGCCCCAAAAACTGAACAAAAGAAACAAAAAGCATGTTTTTCTCATGTGTGGCAGGATGGTTCTAAACTTCATGACAACTGTGCTGAACTAATTACATTTGAGCTTCTTTGTTTGGCAGAAGTCATAAACTGACTAAAAAGGCAATGAAGATAGGTTTGGGAGCCTATTGGTCAGTTCAAATTTCTGAGGTGGGGTCTCCCACAGGGCAGAGATAGAGGCATTTCATATGAAGAGTGAAATCCTCCTAAAGTATGTGTGCTGAATAAAGCATAAATTCCTTCAACTTTAGTGACTAAGATATTCTACTCAATAATAAGGGAACATACAATGTCTCTACATTGTAACTGTAATTAATTTGTGATAGTAAGCGTGCAAAAAAATAATTTCTTCCTGAAAATAAAGCAACACATATCCAATCATATCAATAAAAGCATTTGAAACCACATTGTCCATCTCAAGAGTTCAACCATGTCTTCACTCCCGGATACTGTCTTGAGAGAGAGAATTTGAATTAATTTATTTGTCCATAATGCATAACATCCACTGCAAAGAGAAAAAAAAAATAAATATTCCTGATTTGTCCACAAGATGGCACTGTGAAACTGTCTGGTTGTTTACTGGAGAATCTTGACTCCCACGTCTGGATTATATCGACCATAAATCTGTCGATTTGAAATGTTCTTTTGCCAAACAGCAGAAAAGGGAGATCGACTAAGTCCTGGAGAAGGGATTAACTTCCACTTTATGGCCAATGGATAGTGTTACACCTCTGGTTCTTGGGTGATAGAAGCAGTTCATGACCAGACTTTTGAGTTGAAACAGTTTTTCTACAGCAAAGAATGATTTTATAGATTGGAACTCAAGATCAATGTCACACCATCAACCTTGACCTTAAGCACCGCTTAGATGCAGACCCATCTAAAATGTGCTTCAGGTCAAGTTCAATGACCGTGGAGAAGTAACATTTTTCCTGATGTCCTAAATGCCCAAATTTTCTGACCTTTGACAATGACCTTGACCTTAATGCAAGCCTAAGGATCCTTATGAGTGAGTTTGGTGAGAATCGAGGTAATTGTCTAGGATGAATAGTGATTCCTCTAAAATCACATAAGTAACCAGATCTCCTGACTTTTGACCTTGACCTCAAGCACAATCTGGATGCAGACCCACCTGAGGATCATTGTGAAGAAGTTTGGTGAGCACTGGGGCAATGCCTTGGAGGAGTAGCGGTTTCTGTGAAATGTGGAGGGATGGGCGGATGGATGAAGGGAGGGAGGGATGCTGCATCATCGCATTAGCTCCTTTCAGCTTTGCAAAGTTGTTTAATTTATATTCCAGTTATAAAGCCAAACATGATAATGTACCTTATTTTAAGCAGGTAGGATGGGACCAGCTCATCTTTTCTCCAGTACATGATGCCACTCTGCAGAGGACTCTGGAAAGGACATGAGAAGCAGATGCAATGGTTTGCTCTTGCTTGCCTACTCCTTCAGGCTTTACCATGCACAGGCTTTCTCCCCAACTTTTGGTCTCGAGTTTTGACTCTGTCTTGGGACTCCCACACCCACCAGTACATTACAGAGCAGGCTATCTTCGCAGTCACCCTGGAGACTCTGAGGGACACCAGAAACCACCAAGAGCACCAGGTAGAGCAACAGGTGAGCAGCCAGAATATTTAGTGACTTATGATGATACTGTAAATACTGATAAGTGGAAAGTCAATTACTCTTTTTAAGGTGATAATATTTGAACTCAGAATTTTTAAATGTTAGTGGTAAAACTTCCTCATTTCCCTTACAGACCAGACTGGGACATTCATTCTGGAGAGCCGTGGGAGAGGTGGTGAAGTCCAATGCAGCCATGGACTTCCTGAGCTCCACCAGGTCTGACCCGGTCTACCACTTTGATTCGGAGCGTGTTGATGATGCCACTATGGTGTTACGGCAGCTCTGGCTTCAGACTATGCTCTCCATTCGGGCCAAAGAATACCAAAGTGCACGGCACAGCTTGGGTCAACTATTTCATTCCCTGCAGGTGCACAAAAGCTCTGTGATATTTATTATATTTAATCTATCATGGTCACCATCACCTAGATTTTAAACTCTGCATGGAAAAGACATGAAATAACATAAAACACAAGGTCCAGGAGAAAAAAATATTAGTAATGCATTTTTTCTCCAAACATATGCTCACTTAGGACTTTTACAGCCACAGCAACTGGGTGGAAATGGGAAAGCACTCCATTTACTTGCATCTGTTGCAACCTGATGAGCCTGCTGTCCCAGTAGCTACAGGTAATTCATTCTGATAGGATCGCTTACTGGAATTCTTCTGTCAGCAGGAATGTGGAGAGTAGGGTGTCAGAATGCAGTCAGCAGTCTAGCCACAACAACCCTATCTATCTATCTATCTATCTATCTATCTATCTATCTATCTATCTATCTATCTATCTATCTATCTATCTATCTATCTATCTATCTATCTATCAGCTGTGAGAAACCTGATATTGCAGGAAATGCCATTATGTTTCTGTGGTAATTATGTGCAGAATGTGGTTTGACATTGTCTTCCCATAGTATGCAAGCTTCTCCATGAACAAGACTTTGCGTTTACTGTAAGCTTTAAATGCATGCATGTTTTTTGCTTGTCATGATGATATGGCCTTTTAGATAAGGACAAAAAAAATGGTAAAATTGTTTGCAACTATATTTTCCAAACTTTACTCTTAAATATCTGAGCTGTGGTAAATAGCAAGATGGTCAATTAAAGACTGAAAAACAAATGTAATGCCTAAAAACATTTGGTCAAAGAAGTAATCCTTCTTCTACTACTACCATTAATAATAACAAAAGAAGTTTATTTAGGTACCACAGTACCACTGAACAACACCATGACAACACATTAATAGTAACCAGTTTGCAAAACCAATATTCAGTTTTTTTTTGTTTTTTTTTTGTTACTTATTTGTACCCGTAGGTAGACTTAGTTTATACAATATGATCACAAGTATCACAAGTATTTTACATTTATATTATGGTATAAATTAAACCCCTCTATGGATTGTCACCTTATCGTGGTGGAGGGGTTTGTGTGCCCTAATGATCCCAGGAGCTGTGTTGTGAGGGGCAACTTACCCCTGATAGGGTCTTCCAAGAAAAACTGGTCTTGGATGAAGGGCCAGACCAAGAGTGGTCCAGCGGATTCCCATGAAAAAGTTACATCAAGAACCATGCAGGAGGGATCATGGGGACCATGGTGCTATGTGACCTGGGCAGTAGTCTGGGCTAGTTGGACTACTGCCCTCCATGACCTGGACCCCCAGATTAGCAGTAGAAGATGGATGGATGGATGGATGGATGGATGAAATAACTTAAAATACCTCCCAATGCATCAGAGTACAGTGATGTACTTGGCCTTTAATCTAAAGAGAAATATGTGTATCTGCTACAGTATTTACACATGAAATCATATGGAAAATGTGTTAATTTTGATAACTAAAGCTTAACACTTGTTTCTATGGTATTTAACACAAGTTGCAGTTAAAAACCTGTATTGAAAGAAGTTGCTGAAACACTTGGCAAAACATCAGGCAATTAGCAGATTTCGGCTAAGTCTTTCTTCTCTTTGTCCACAGCGGACACTCCTACCTGTATGGAATGTTTTAGTACATCTTGCCGGAACAACATTCTTCCAAGACTTACAGACATGCAAGAAGACTCACAGCTGCTAACTACAGGCTATTTCAGTACTTTCCCACCAAAACCACCAGGTATGCCTGGAGTACCTCAAAGGGAAAGGAATGTGTCACATACTCACTCATTACTATCTATAATAGGGTTGTCACAAATCAATAGATTATTCCAATCTATGTATATTTTTAATTTTTGTGTTTTTATCCCCTGTGGTCTTGAAAATTTGAATATTTTCCTTAGTGTCATTATCTAGTATCGTGACAACCCAAAGGGTTTCATTTAGGTCTTTTTATTATTATCATTTTGATGCTTTTGTTTGTTTGCATGCTTGTTTGTTTTACTCATAGGTGAGTTGAGTGAGGAAAACAATACCAACATGTTGATGAGTTGGGAATTGGGCATTTCATTCAAAAGCAATTGAATATAATTTAACCCCTTGCACTCCGGTCAATTTCCCTAAAAACGCCAAAAAATAATGTGCCCAAAGTAAATCGAAAGCTGTTTTTCAACCCTTTGCAGCATCTTCATAGGGTTGGTCTCATTTAAAAGAAAACACTTTGAATTTTTTGGCAAAAAAAACATGATCTCTCTAAGTGCTCCAGCTACTGAGTTACAGTCATCTAAACATAGTGAACTTGAAGAAAATAAATTTGGCCTGGGTGTTTTTTTGGATACAAATGCTTGCAAATAACACACAGCTTCAGATCCGGGCTGGAAAATGCAACAGAAATGTAGAACCAAGTGTTATCCAGCTGAGGTCCAAATTTTGTAACAATACCACAAAAATTGAATATATTACACAGCTTTGTTCTCAGGCTGTTCCCAGGCGTATTTGAACTGTGCCAAATTGTGCCAAATGGCACAGTTTGGAAAAACGTCTGTAACTTTTGAATGATTCAATGTAGAAGCTTCATTTAGGGCTCTAATGAAAGGTCACATTCAGGGCTGTGTCTGTGTGTGTGTGTGTGGGGGGGGGGGTTGTCCACCCCCACCCCCCCGCTACAGAGGACGGAGATCCACCCTCGCTACATAACGGATTACACTCAGATGTGGCATGTTTCCACAGCACCGCTGTCACCGCGGCTCCCCCCCCCCCCGCTACAGAATCGTAGGGGGGGGGGGCGTTCACTGTCCGGAGGCGGCGAAGAACCGTGTAACGCGGCACATGCACTTCGGACATCGTGCGCCGCACAGTTGTAATTTACCGATCGGTCAAAAGTCATTTTGGATTACAATTTTCAGGGATAAATAATTATTTAGCTTATAACAGCTTACCTCTTCACAGCAGTGTCCTGGCAAACTTCTCTTCCTCACTGTCAGACGAACGCTGGTCCGCTCGTGGTTCTGGTCTCGCGACCCGATCAAAACATAATTCCATTATTGCGGTTTTGCGCTTCCATGATTGCGGTTTTTGGTGAATGATTTTTCAAAACAAATAACAGTAGTAATTAAAAAAAGACTGGCGAAGGCATGTGTGTCACTCAGCCTTCGTCTTCAGCCTCCGTCGGTCTATGACCATGGAAGAAATCATAACGTCTACTATGCTGGAACCAAAACAAATAAGCACCGCCTGTGGCCGAACATGCCGGTGCACGAATGGCACTCCCTGTCACACAGGTTGCATTTGTGGATGGTCTCCGTGCTGCTGGGTCTGTGGGTTCTTCCTGCGGGTCCTTTTTTTCTCTGCAGCAGCAGTCTCTCTTCACCCAGCCTTAAAAAAAACAGCTCGCGAACTTCTCTGCTCCAACTGGCTCACTGCATTCACAGCGTTGGGAGGCGGGTCCTTCTGGCTAGGTTTTCATTCATTGGCTCTTCAAAGTTTCAGAAACCCAATTCAAGGCTCTTATTAGTCGAATGACAGGTCAATCAGATGAACTAATCTGTTCGCGGCTGTGTCTGCAGCTTTTATTTTCAGTGCGCGCTTGGACGTCACACCACACCACCTACATCACCACCATCAGGATCATGCGTCCGAGTCATGCGTCCTGCATTGTGCGCTCTCGTGCGCCCTCGTGCGCCCTAGGACGCAGAGACTTGCCCGTCCGCGGTACAACGGAGCGCAAGAGGTTAAGCATTCCAAAAAAATTAACCTTTTTTTTTCCCTCAGGGAAATGTAGTCATGGAGGAATTCTGGACAGCAGCCGCCTCACGGGAACCAAAGGGGGAATCAACAAGGACAGCACCTCCCCTTACTTCTCCCCTCACCATTACCTCCATGTTGAAGCTGCCACTTTGGCAACTGAGGCCTCTCTGAACGTACTGAGAGACCTCAGAGACACTGTTGGTCCCAGGAGCTTTCTCAGGTAAGTTTCTACCTTTGTTACACTTGCATATACATTTTAAACTTTCAAAATATATCACCAGATTAAATCTTCACAGTCCCTTTATCACTGTCCAATCAGGCTACTCAGTGTAAAGCAGGTCCCTGCATTGGTGTTTGTCATGGACACCACAGGCAGCATGTTTGAGGAGATCACAGCTGCTCGCCGCCGGGCCCTTTCCATCATCCAGAATCGAGTTAACAGTCCAGGCCAGCCTGTTTCCTTTATACTTGTGCCTTTCCATGACCCAGGTGAAGGTTTGTTACAAACTGCTGTGTAAAAACACAACAGTCGATAGCTTAGCTGACTGAAGAGGTAAACAGTTTTGTAAATGCCCTTCGTTAACCCCTTGCACTCTGGTCAATTTCCCTAAAAACGCCTAAAAATAACGTACCCAAAGTAAATCAAAAGCTGTTCTTCAACCCTTTGCAGCATCTTCATGGGGTTGGTCTCATTTTAAAGAAAACACTTTGAATTTTTTGGCAAAACAGTCATAATCACTCTATAAGTGCTCCTGCCACTGAGTAACAGTCATCTAAACATACTGAAATTGAAGAAAATAAAGTTCGCCTGGGTGTTTTTTTGGATACAAATGCTTGCAAATAACACACAGCTGTCAGATCTGGGCTGGAAAATGCAACAGAAATGTAGAACCAAGTGTTATCCAGCTGAGGTCCAAATTTTGTAACAATACCACAAAAAATGAATATATTGCACAGCTTTTTTCTCAGGTTGTTCCCAGGCGTTTTTGAACTGTGCCAAATTGTGCCAAATGGCACAGTTTGGAAAAACGTCTGTAACTTTTGAATGATTCAATATAGAAGCTTGATGTTGTGCTCTAATGAAAGGTGACACTCAGCGGGGGGGGGGGGGGGGTTGTTTATTCATTCATTTATGAATGAATGAAAAAACAAGCCCCCACACACAAAGAAGCATGCCACGTAAAAAATGTGTGGCTTTTTTTTTTTTACAAGAAAAAATAACCTACAGTGCACTAAAAATTATACTAAAATATCTGTAATGTAGAGGATAACAACTCCCACCCCCACCCCCGCTACAGAGGACGGACATCGCCCATTGCCCATCGCCACATGACGGACAGCGGGGACGGTGCGCCGCGGTCTACTACGCACAGTTGTACTAAAATATCTGCAATATATCTGCAATCCGCTACAGAAGAGTAGCGGGGGGGGGGCATTCACGGTCCGGACGCGGCGCACGGACCGGTCTGTCATGTGGCGATGACGCACAGTTGTAATTTACCGATCGGTCAAAAGTCATTTTGATTACAATTTTCAGTGATAAAGAATAATTTAGCTTATAACACTTACCTGTCCACAACAGCAGTGTCGCTGGCGAACTTCTCTTCCTCATTGTCAGACGAACATGACGCTGGTCCGCTTGTTATGACTCGTGGTTCTGGTCACGCGACCCGGTCAAACCATGATTCCATTATTGCGGTTTTGCGCTTCCATGATTGCGGTTTTGCCAAACGATTTTTCAAAACAAATAAGAACAGTAGTAAGAAAAAAAGACTGGCAAACGCGTGTGTGTCACCCAGCGGCTTACACAAAACAGATTTTACGCACGGGACGCACGCTTTCGAACTTCTCTGCTTCAATTGGCTCGCTGTATTCGCAGCCGTTGGTAGGCGGGTCCTTCTTGCTAGGTTTTCAGTCATTGGTTCTTCAAGGTTTCAGAAACCCAATTCAAGGCTCTTATTAGTTGAATGAGAGGTCAGTCAAATCTAAACCAATCAAAGCACTCCTTTGGCTTTCTGTTCGCAGCTGTGTCTGTAGTGGAAGAACGGAAATGCAGCTTTTTTTTTTCAGTGCGCATGAGGGTGCGCTAAGACACAGAGACGTGACCGCCTGCGGTATCCCGGAGTGCAAGAGGTTAAAATGTTGTTAGTACGAGGACAAACAAGATTTTTTTACAATGTGTGCACACAATTGTAATTTTAACCTGGAATTAGTTAATTAATTAGTTAATGTTATTTACTAGTTATGTGAGCAATTCTGTTAAAGAAAATTACGCCAACAAAAAGACTACAATGTTTACTTTCTCCAGCTTGAAACCTCCACCTGCTATGACCAGGTCATCACTTAAAAATCTTATTGTTCTTTACTTGTAATTCAGTCTCCTTTACCCCCACCCCATCCCCAATATGCTACCTGTCATCCATCATGTAATACATGCCTCTGCAAAGGCAAACCCACACAACTACACACATCTACCACATCAGTAAAGCATCTTAAAGAGCCCCCGTTATGCTCTTTTTCTACACTGACACAGCTGCCAGAGGAGTCAATGAATTGCCTGTGACATGGTTTGGTCAAATCAACTCAGGGTTTAATTACTGCTCAACCTTTGTCACACAGGGAAGGAGCTCTCCTCAAAGCAGGGTGTGTTATGGGATATTATACTTTAAATGCAACTGAGCCCAAGTTCACCCCATCCTTCTCCTTTTTTATCATTTCTCTGAGATCCCTGTTTTGATGGAAATGTCAAGTTTGAACTTTACTATTTAGTTTCTGTGGACAGACTAAGCAACATACTACTGAATATTGGCTGAATGCATGAGTTTAAAAGCTCAAATACAAAAAAACAAATATATAAAAATAAATAGAAATAACCTCGAATGAGTGAATGGCTAACGCTGCTAATGGCAGTTAACAGATGCTAATTGAGTATGCTTCTGGTTCAGAGTATAATAAACAATAATAAAATATGCTACCAGGGCCAGACAAAATATACAGAAAAGAGAAACAGATATCTAGCAGCTAGGCCATCAGACTTACCTCACAGTTCGTACCTCGCTGGTCGACCTCAAAGTCTGCTCAGACCAGCTAATGTTAGCAGACAGATTTACCCAGCAATCACAGCCAAAATATAACAAAATAAGCCAGAATGACATAAGATATTAAATTGACTATGGAATAATGGCGAAGCTGGTCTACTACTGTAAGTACAATTTACAAAGAAAAAAAAAAGAGTCATAAAATCCCTGGTTTCACTGGTTTATGTCACAAAGCTAGCAATGTGAACAGCCACAGTACATGTGCCATACTGGGAAAAAAAATATCAAAACAGGACATAATGACATGACACATATTAACTGTAAATCACTGAATGAGCTGGGACTAGAGGTGGTCCTCTTACACCAGAGGTTCCAACACATGCAGTAGCTCATGAAGCAAATGTATCAAACCACTGTGCCTAGGCATGGTTTGGTCATGTGACTAGTGACGTATCAACCCCTTTACTGCTTCATTTGGCATCGAAACCCTGTCACTAGTTTGGTTGTTTCAGCTCTTAGGAAACAGTGCGCTGACCCCTTTGAAGTAAATAGAGAAGGATCATGGAGTGCAGTGTTGCCAACTCTCCCTCTTTTGGAGTGAGTCTCATTCTTTTGCCCCCTCTCTACACCCCACAAACTTTATTTCTCACTCCACAATTAGGAAATCACTGCCAATATCATGCTGACTTTCTTCAGATTTTTACACAATTAAAGCTCTCAAGGCAACATAAAGCATACTGAACATGCTCTTAAACTTATTCTGAGGTAAAGAAGTGTGTGTTGGGGAAAAAAAAAACAACTGTTTATGGGTATTGTGCCTGTGCACACTCACTCCACCCCAGCCCCTAGTCTCCCCGTCCAAAATTTCCTCTGAATCTCATTCTAAGCCTTTCTGAAAAGTTGACAACTCTGGAGTGTAGTAGCTAACATTACTCAAATATGTAAGGCAACAGTGGCAGTGTGTCTTTGGGATTTGTGGTGCATCACGAGAATCTTTGACATTGTAACAACATAGCAAGGGTTTGACTCCTGTTGGTACTGTGTTATTTATTTCATCAATTAAACATTTGAAATGAGATTAAATTTGACATCTAGCCCACTGAATACTGACTATTCATCATCTTTTATTAAGCTATTGACTATTTAGATTTTTTCAGGATCAAATATGATTCACTGCACAAAATGTCAGGCTAAGTATAGAGCTATAGCCTTGTACAATCTGATGTGCCAAATAAGAAGCATTGTCTTCAACATGAGTTCATTTTTATGTTATATTTTGTTGTGTTAGCTTGAAATCATGCAACCATATAGTGTAGTGAAAGAGGAATGTGCATGGCAATTGAGATTCCAAACAATCCATGAACCAATGAACATGTCTCGATTGCACCTTATTTTATTGACCACTAGATGTCCTCCTGCAGCACTTTGTCATTGGAGCCTCAAGTAATGAACCATTTTTTGAATCAAGCGTCAACGCTTCAAGAAGGCCTCGATCAGCCATCACTGGCTGGGGCCACTGGATACTGGGGTGACTAGAATGTACGGAGAAGAGTTCTAAAAACCACAGTTGGGCTGCTAGCTGAGGTAGTGTTGTACTGTATTTGAGCTCAGAGGTGCAGTGGGAAGCTTCTGCTTCTCCTCAGGAGAAGGTGTGTCAGATAAGCAAGGTGGAAGTTTTGAATTAGGTCTGTCAAATTAAACCATGAGTGATATCAGGGAAGAGTAAAGGCAATCCAGTGGAGGTGTTTCTGTGGGAAAGGAGAACTCCTGTGGGGGTGGTATTTGGGCTGTTTGACATTGCAGACCATATAATGTCATAAAAAACCTACATTACCCACTAGAATAAATAGGAAATCCCAAATTCATGTTTGACAACATTTCTATACATTATAACATGGAGATTTAAGAAAGCTTTTAGATATACAGTACAATCAAAATTCAACTCAAGAACAGTATTTATTCACTTGAAAACACAAGGTTGTGACATGATTCAAAATGTCATGTTTGCCCCTTCAGGGCGGAGAAGAGGGCCTAATTGTGTGGCAAAGTTCAAACATGATTTATTTGCAAAATAAAAGAATGCAGCACAAGGGCTGGAAAAAAATAATGCAAAGCTGCACGGCAGGATAAACAAGACTAAAACCTAAATCATGAGAAGTTTGGATGAATAACGATACACTGTGTGAGTCAAAGTGAAAGTAACAGTCACTGTAACAGTGACAGTCAGTACAGTAGATCGCCGCACTGAAGGTGAGGCGAGAGCTGAATAAGTAGAGGCAGGAGGTGATTAGGACAATCAGGCACAGCAGTGAATAATTAACACCACTAAAGAACCAATCACAGGAAATTAAGGCGCTTTCACAATAAGTAAACACAAGGCGAAGAGTAAGACAGGATGATGGCAGTAATAGCAATGCGAAGGATAACATGATTACGAGTAGATGTAACTGAGGTAGAATATAGCAGGGGGCATGAGAATATTAATAATGATGATGAACACAATAAAGAGTCCAAAAGGAACACAAAGTGTGGACAGGGTCACAGACCCTGTCCCGATCACTACACAGAAAACAACATAGATTATATATTTTGGCTAATCAAAAAAAGAAAAGAGTTTGAAGGGTCAGAAGAATAGTCATTTGTTGGTTACTTGGATCGTCACCTTATCGTGGTGGGGGGGTTGTGTGCCCTAGTGATCCCAGGAGCTATACTGTCCGGGGCAATTTGCCTCTGGTAGGGTCACCCAAGACAAACTGGTCCTGGGTGAAGGGCCGGATTAAGAACGATCCAACAGACTCTCATGATGAATGCTAGAACAAGGATTCAGTGTACCCCGGCTGGTTTGGGGTTACCGGGGCCCCACCCTGGAGCCAGGCCTGGGGGAGGGGCTCGAAGGCTAGCGTCTGGTGGCCGGGTTTCCACCCATGGGACCCGGCCGGGCTCAGCCCGAAGGAGTTACATGGGTCCGCCCTCCAGTGGGTTCACCACCTGCAGGAGGGACCGTGGGGGTCCGGTGCTATGTGGATCAGGTGGCGGTCAAAGGTGGAGACCTTGGCGGTCTGATCCCAAGCTTCCTAAACAGGCTTTTGGGACGTGGAATGTCACCTCTTTGGTGGGAAAGGAGCCTGAGCTGATGCATAAGGTTGAGAGATACCGGCTAGATATAGTCGGCCTCACCTCAACACACAGCTCCGGTTCCGGAACCAGTCTCCTAGAGAGGGGCTGGAGCTTGGCCTACTCTGGAATTGCCCAGGGCGAGAGGCGAAGAGCAGGGGTGGGTATTCTTGTATCCTCCCACCTTGCTGCCTCTATATTGGAGTTTTCCCTGGTGAACGAAAGGGTTGTTTCCCTGTGCCTTCGGGTTGTGAAATGGGTCTTGACCATCATTTGTGCCTATGCACCAAATGATGATTCAGAGTACCCACCCTTTTTGGAGTCTCTGACTGGGGTGCTGGAGAGTGCTCCTCTTGAAGACTCCATTGTCCTACTGGGGGACTTCAATGTGCATGTGGGTAACAACAGTGAAACCTGGAGGGGGGTGATTGGAAGGAACGGCCTGCCTGATCTGAACCCGAGTGGTGTTCAGTTATTGGACTTCTGTGCTAACCACAGATTGTCCATAACGAACACCATGTTCAAGCAAAAGGGTCTCCAAATGTGCACCTGGCACCAGGACACCATAGGTCGCAGGTCGATGATTGATTTTGTTATTGTGTCATCAGACCTGCGACTGTATGTCTTGGACACTTGGGTAAAGAGAGGTGCAGAGCTGTCAACTGATCACCACCTGGTGGTGAGTTGGATCCGATGGCAGGGGAGGATGCCATTCAGACCTGGCAGACCCAAACGTATAGTCGTATAATCGTGTCAACTACCACCTCCGGAAGAACTTTAACCACATTCCGAGGGAGTCTGGAGACATGGAGTCTTCTTCTTCTTTTAGATTTGCTTGGTGGTTGGCAACCAGCTTACAGGTGCATTCGTGCCACACATTCTATATATGTCTGTCTGTCTGTGTGTCTGTTTTTCCTCATAACTGGGCTATGTTCTCCACCTCTATTGTTGAAGCGGCTGCCCAGAGCTGCGGCCGCAAGGTTGTTGGGGCATCTCGTGGTAGCAACCCCCGAACCAAGTGGTGGACACCAGTGGTGAGGGGGGCCATTAAGCTGAAGAAGGAGTCCTGTCAAGCTTGGTTGGCTTGTGGGACTCCTGAAGCAGCTGAGGTATACCGGCAGGCCAAGTGTAGTGCAGCTCGGGTGGTTGCTGAAGCAAAAACCCGGGTATGGGAGGAGTTTGGTGAGGCCATGGAACAAGACTTTCAGTCGGTCTCAAAGAGATTCTGGCAAACTGTCCAGCAGCTCAGCAGGGGGGAGCAGCTCCCTGTCCACACTGTGCATGATGTGGATGGGGCATTGCTGACTTCGACTGGGGATATCGTCGTGTGGTGGAAGGAATACTTTGAGGATCTCCTCAATCCCACTGACACGCCTTCCACTGAGTTAGCAGGGCTTGTGGACGAGGGGAACGACTCGCCTGTCACAGGGGCTGAGGTCGCCAAGGTAGTTAAAAATGTCTTTGGTGGCCGGGCCCCGGGGGTGGACAAGATAAGATAAGATAAGATAAGATAAGATAAGCCTTTATTAGTCCCACAACGGGGAAATTCCAGGATTGCAACAGCACAGGGATAGCAACACTCAGAGCAACAATCAGAAGGCAAGAAAAAAAAACAAGCAAGCAAGAGCAGCTAATAAACATATGTACGTATTACTATAAAATATATATATATACACACACACACAGACACACAGTGCAGAGCATTGTAGCTGGATGGAATAATATATGAATATATGAACACACAGTGCAGAGCATTGTAGCTAGATGGAATAAATATGTAAATATATAAACACCCACAGTACGGAGCATTGCAGCTAGGTGGAATAAATATGCAAGTATATAAACACACACAGTGCGGAGCAATGTAGCTAGATGGAATAACATGTAGATATATAAATATATAAACACCCACAGTACGGAGCATTGCAGCTAGACGGAACAAATATGCAAATATATAAACACACACAGTGCAGAGCATTGCCGCTAGATGGAATGAAACAGCATAACCGTCTACCCAGCTATCCTGCATGGTATGATTATGTGCCCATACACACTCTCACCCTCCATAGCGACCGGCATGCTCCTAGTTGTATGCCGGAGAGGACCACTGTGTAAGTCTATTGCATCTTCTGCATTCAAAAAACTATTAGTTTGTTACGTCTTTTTTGCTATCTCTGCGAGCAGCCCTGCTTAGGTTGTACAGTCTGACAGCCGTTGGTAGGAAGGACCTACGAAACCTCTCGGTTGTGCACCTGGGATGATGTAGTCTGCTGCTAAATGAGCTCCTCAGTGCATTCAGTATGTCCTGCATAGGGTGGAACTCGGACTCCAGCAGAGATGACAGTTTAGCCACCGTCCTTCTCTCTCCTATCTCCTCCATCGGATCAAGGCGCTGCCCCAGGACAGAGCTAGCTTTCTTAATCAGTTTGTTCAGTCTCTTCCTATCGGCTGCAGTAATGCCACTGCCCCAGCAGACCACTCCAAAAGTGATGGCTGATGCCACCACCGTGTCATAGAATGACTTCAGCAGCGCCCCTTGTACACCAAAAGACCTGAGTCTCCTCAGCAGGAACAGCCTGCGCTGTCCCTTCTTGTAGAGTGCATCAGTATTGTGTGACCAGTCTAGTTTATTGTTCAGATGAATACCCAGGTACTTATAGGATGTCACCATCTCGATGTCTGTTCCCTGTATATTTACTGGTACTGTGAGGGGCTGCCCATGCCTGCGGCAGTCCACCACCAGCTCCTTAGTTTTCCTCGCGTTGATCTGGAGGCAGTTCCGATGGCACCAGTCCACGAAGTCCTGGATAAGCCCTCTGTACTCAGCTTCATCTCCATTGGAGATGAGGCCAACGATCGCAGAGTCATCAGAGAACTTCTGTAGATGGCAGTGTGTTGTGTTGTGTGAGAAGTCCGCAGTATAAAGAGTGAACAGGAAGGGAGCCAGCACCGTTCCCTGGGGGGCCCCCGTGCTACTGATGATCGTGTCGGACACACAGTCCCGGGTTCTCACAAACTGAGGCCGGTTCGTGAGGTAGTCCAGGATCCATGATGACAGGTGCTGGTCCACCCCTGCGCGCAGCAGCTTGTCCTTCAGGATCATCGGTTGGATGGTGTTGAAAGCACTGGAGAAGTCAAAGAACATGATCCTCACCATATTCCCGGGCTTCTCCAGGTGGGACAGAGAACGGTGAAGGAGGAAGATCACCGCATCCTCCACCCCAATGCCATGCTGGTAGGCGAACTGGAGTGGATCCATCGCTGGTTCCACCAGGGGGCGGAGGTGAGCAAGGAGCAGTCTCTCCAGGGTCTTCATCAAGTGGGACGTCAAGGCCACCGGTCTGTAGCTGTTCAGGTCTTTGGGGTGGGAAGTTTTTGGTACAGGTACCACACAAGATGTTTTCCACAGCTGTGGTACCCTCCCCAGTTTCAGGCTCATGTTGAAGATATACGTCACAATCCCACACAGCTGGTCTGCACAGGACTTGAGGAGCTTTGCGCTGATGCCGTCCGGTCCCGGCGCCTTCCTCGCCTTGATCTTCCTCAGCTCCGTCCTCACCTGGGTCCTGGTCAGGGTCAGGATGGGGGGCTGTGTGTTGGGAGTGGGGGGGTGTTGGTAGAGTGGGGAGTGGGCAGCAGGACTTGATTTCTTTAGAGGCAGCAGTGGTTGTTGTGCAGTCAGGGGGGAGGGCGGTTGGTCAAATCTATTGAAAAACAGATTCAGGTTGTTCGCCCACTCCCTGCCCCCTGTGGCCTGGGGGGAGGTATTCTGGAGCCCCGAGATGGTTTTGAGGTTTCTCCAGACCCCGCTGATGTCGCTCTGTTGCAGCTTGTCCTCCATCTTCTTCCTGAAGCTGTCCTTGCCTTCTCTGATCTTTCTCCTCAGCTCCCTCTGTACGGACTTCAGCATCTCCCTGTTCCCTGACCTGAAGATCCTCTTCTTCTCTCTCAGAAGTGTTTTAATCTCAGGGTTGATCCAGGGTTTGTTGTTTGAGTGACGCCGTATGGTCTTGGTGGGAACGGATTTGTCCACACAGAAGCTGAGGTAGCCCGTGAAGGTGTGAATGAGGCCATCGATGTCCTCACCATGTGGATCGCAGAGCTGCTTCCAGGCGGTGGCTTCAAAACAGCCCTTTAGGGTGTCCATTGTCTCCTCAGACCATAACTCCACAGTGTGCATGGCCGGAGGTTGTCTGTGCACTAGGGGTTTGTACACCGGCCGGAGATGAACCAAGTTGTGATCCGATCTCCCGAGTGGGGGTAGTTGTGATGAGGTGTACGCCTCCTTAGTGTTTGCGTAGAATAAATCCAGTGTTTTATTGTCTCTAGTGTGGCATGTGACATACTGGGTGAACGTGGGTAGAATGGGAGACAGTGAAACATGGTTGAAATCGCCTGAGATGAGGAGAAGAGCATCTGGGTGTTCTGTCTGCAGCCTGCTGGTTACTGAATGGATGACGTCACGTGCTGTCCCAGCGTTCGCCGTCGGATTTGCATAAACAACAATGCAGATCACGTGTGAGTGTTCTCTCGGGAGATATGTAGGCCTCATGCTAACAGCTAGCAACTCAATGTCTTTGCTGCAGTGTCGTTGTTTAACAGTGATATGTCCCGGTCTGCACCAGTTGTTGTTAACATACATGATCACTCCACCGCCCCTAGCCTTGCCACTGTCTGGTGTTCGGTCAGCTCGTATCATGTGAAAACCCTCCAGCTCAATGTTAGCATCTGCTGCTAGTTCAGTTAGCCACGTCTCAGTAAACAAAAGGAGAGAGCACTCCCGGTATGTGCTATCATAACGGGAGATAGCCGCTAGCTCATCTAACTTTCCCAGTATCGACCGTACATTTCCCATGACAACAGATGGAAGGGAGGGTCTGTACCTTATATTTTTTGTCCTCCGCCTTACTCCAGCCCGGCAGCCGCGGCGTTTTCGCCTCAGTTCTCTCGGTATGTCGAGTATTTCCAATGGGACCGGGTGGCGGTTGAATGCTAGCAGCTGTTCTCTGCTGTATCGTATCCTGCTATAGACAGTGGCTCCGTCCACCGGCTCAGGAGACATTTAGGACGATCTGTGTGTCCGTGATATAAGTGGGGTGAAAAAAAAAGACGGATCAAAAGAGAGAGGAAGGGAAAAAGACTCGGAATCGAGCCGCTGTTGCAAAAGGCAGCCGACTCGTGTGGCGCCCCTAGTGTATTCGCCCTGAGTACCTCAAGGCCCTGGATGTTGTTGGGCTGTCATGATTGACACGCCTCTGCAACATTGTGTAGAGGTTGGGGGCAGTGCCTTTGGCATGGCAAACCGGGGTGGTGGTTCAATTCAATTCAATTCAACTTTATTTATATAGTGCCATTTCACAACAACAGTCATCTCATAGCACTTTCAACTGTGGGGGAAACCCCCACAATTGCTGAAAGACCCCAGCAATCAGGCAATCCCTTGTGAGCAAGCGCTTGGCGATGGTCAAGAGGAAAAACTCACTTTTAACAGGAAGAAACCTCCAGCAGAACCAGGCTCACGGAGGGGCAGTCATCTGCTGCAACTGGCTGGGGGGTGAGGGGATAGAGAAGACGAAAAGAACAGACATGTAGAGAGCAAACAGCACGACGGGAAATCAATCTATGGGAGAGAACAAACAGATGTTAATGACCAGCAAAAATATTTCACTGAGAGTGAAGAAGGGAGTGAAGCCCAGTGCATTATTGGAGGTCCCCCAGCTGTCTAAACCTATTAGCAGCATAACTAAGGGAGGGTTCAGGGGCACATGTTCCCTCCCTAATTATAGGCTATATCAAAAAGGAAGGTTTTAGCCCTATTCTTAAAAACAGAGATCAAGTCTGACTCCCGAATCCAGATTGGCAGCTACTGTAGTTCCACAGGAGAGGAGTTTGATAACTGAAGGCTCTGCCTCCCATTGTACTTTTGGAGATTCTAGGTATTACAAGTAATCCTGCATTTTGGGAGCATAGTGCTCTGTTAGGATAATAGGGTAGTATCAGATCTTTTAAATATAAAGGGGCCTGATTATTTAGAGCTTTGTAAGTGAAAAGAAAGATTTTAAACTTAATTCTAAACTCTATGGGAAACCAATGAAGGGAGGCCAGAACTGGAGAGATATGATCTCTCTTTCTAGTACCTGTTAAAACTCTTGCTGCAGCCTTTTGGATCAGCCGAAGACTTTTTAAAGATGTTTTAGGACAACCTGATAATAATAAGCTACAATAATCGGGCAGCATGGTGGTCCAGTGTATAACACTGGACCACCAGTGGACCACTGGTGGTCCACTGGTGGACCACTTCTAACTGTTGTATAACAGTTAGAAGGTTCCAGGTTTGAATCCCCAGGTTGGCAGGGGTAGGAACGTTTCTGTGTGGAGTTTGCATGTTCTCCCTGTGCTGCGTGGGTTTACTCCAGGGGCTCCGGTTTCCTCCCACAATCCAAACACATGCATGTTAGGTTAATTGGTTGTTCTAAATTGTCCCTAGATATCTGTCTCCGATAGGCCCTTAGAATAGAGGGTTAGTACTAGTGATGCGCTTTGAGTGGTCTTTGAGACTAGAAAAAGACACATAAGTACAGGCTCTTACCTTTATTCCTTATCTAATCTAGAGCTAATAAAAGCGTGGATCAATTTCTCAGCATCACTCTGAGACAAGATGCTCCTAACCTTGGCAATATTAGGCAAATGATAGAAGGCAGTCTGAGAAACAAATTTAATGTGTGAATTGAAAAACAGATCTTGATCAAAAATAACTTCAAGGTTCCTCACAGAACTATTCAGAGAAAGAGTAACCGCATCCAAACTAAGAGTTTGATTTGGAAAAGTATTTCTAAGGTTTTTTGGACCAACAAGAATGATTTCAGTCTTTCCTGAATTTAATAGCAGGGAATTACAAGTCATCCAAGCTTTGGTTTCCTTAAGACAGGCCTCTAACTTGGTTAATTGATTACTATCATCTGGCTTCATTGACAGGTATAATTGTGTGTCATCTGCATAATAATGAAAATGTATACAGTGCTTTCAAATAGTGTTGCCTAACATAAGCATATATAAACTGAAAAGAATGGGGCCCAGCACAGATCCCTGTGGAACTCCATGACTGAGCTTTGAGTTGGAAGAAAACTCATTATTGACATGAACAAACTGGAACCTATCAGATAAATAAGATCTAAACTACTGTAACGAAGTTCCATTAAGTCCAACATAGTGTTCTAATCTATCAAGTAGAATACTGTGATCGATAGTATCAAAAGCAGCACTAAGGTCTTAAAGGACAAGTACAGAAACAAGTCCATTATCAGATGTGATAAGGAGGTCATTAGTGACCTTCACTAAGGCTGTTTCAGTACTATTATGGATTCTAAACCCAGATTGAAACTCTTCAAATAAACCATTTCCCTGCAAGTGGTCAAATAATTGTGTAGCAACGACTCTTTCTCAGATTTTTGAAATGAAAGTGAGATTAGAGATTGGTCTATAGCTAGCTAAAACTCCTGGATCCAGTGTTGGCTGGTTCCTCTCTTCAAAAAAGGAGACCAGAGGGTGTGCTCCAACTTTAGAGGGATCACACTCCTCAGCCTCCCTGGGAAGGTCTATGCCAAGGTACTGGAGAGGAAAGTACGGCCGTTGGTCAAACCTCGGATTCAAGAGGAGCAATGTGGTTTTTGTCCTGGCCATGGCACTTCAGACCAGCTCTTTACCCTCTCGAGAATCTTCGACAGTTTGTGGGAGTTTGCCCAACCAGTTTACATGTGTTTTGTGGGCTTGGAGAAGGCATTCAACCGCGTTCCTCATGGTTTTTCATGGGAGGTGCTTCGGGAGTATGGGGTATCGGGCTTGTTGTTATGAGCTATTCAGTCTCTGTATGACCGTTGTGAGAGTTTTGTTCGCATTGCCAACACTCAGTCGGACTCATTCCCAGTAAGAGTTGGACTCCGCCAGGGCTGCCCTTTGTCACCGATCCTGTTCATAATTTTTATGAACAGGATTTCTAGGCACAGCCAGGGAATGGAGGGTGTCGTGCTTGGTGACCACAGGATCTCATCGGTGTTGTTTACAGATGATTTGCTGATGGCTTCATCCAGCAATGACCCACAGGTCTTACTGGGACAGTTTGTCGCTGAGTGTGAAGCGGCTGTGATGAGAATCAGTACCTCCAACTCCAAGTCCATGGTCCTCAGCTGGAAAAAGATGGATTGCCCTCTCCAGGTTGGGGACAAGCTCCTGCCCAAGGTGGAGGATTTTAAGTATCTTGGGGTCTTATTCACGAGTGAGGGGAGATTGGAGCGAGAGATTGACAGATGGATCGGAGCAGCATATGCAGTGATGCAAACGTTGTACTGGTCTGTTGTGGTGAAGAGGGAGCTAAGCTCGAAGGCAAAGCTGTCGATTTATCAGTCAGTCTACGTTCCTACCCTCACCTATGGTCACGAGCTTTGGGTGATGATCAAAAGAATGAGATTGCAGATACAAGCGGCTGAAATGAGCTTTCTTCGTAGGATTGTTGAACTCACCCTTAGAGATAGGGTGAGGAGCTCAGTCATCCGGGAGAGGCTCTGAGTAGAACCACTGCTCCTCCACATGGAAAGGAGCCAATTTAGGTGGTATGGGCATCTGATCAGGATGCCTCCTGGATGCCTCCTACTTGAGGTGTTTTGGGCACGTCCCTCTGGGAGGAGACCCCAGGGCAGACCCAAGATTCGCTGGACAGACTATGTCTCCCAGCTGGTCTGGGAACGCCTTGGTATCCTCTCTGAAGAGTTGGAGCAGGTGGCTGGGGAGAGGGAAGTCTGGACATTTCTGCTTGAACTGCTGCCTCCGTGACCCGGACCTCCGGAAAAGTGGTAGAAGATGGATGGATGGCTGGATGGATGAATGGATGGATGGATGGATGGTTACTCAGATAAGAAGACTGATCCTTAAGGTTGTTTTTCATGTAAAAAGTCACTGATTATTTGTTGACACAGAATTGTATATTTTCTCTTCAAAAACCATGCCTTTTTTTTATTTCTGCCACTGTTGTATTAATACTATTTTCAATATTATTAAATCGAGGACTTTCTTTGGTAATGGAATCCAGTTTGAAATTCTAGTATCATGACAATCCTCAACTAGAAAAGCACTCAGAGAGCACATACCTCTGCCAAGGCTCCTTCCATCCATCATGGATCATCTCCAAAATGTAATGGGTTCGTGTGTAGGCCACAAGCCAGTTCTGGTGAAAACTGCAGCAAAGTCTATCCAGTAGTTTTGGAGGATTCTTGCTAACACACTGTGAGAAGATAAGAGTTTTGTTGGAGGTATCCATTCTCAGATCATCACCAAAATGTTATGAGTTCCTCTCTAGACCAATGACCACCTCTGGTGAAAATTTCATCTAAATCCATCCAGTAGTTTTTGTGTAATCCTACTGCACAATTTCAAACAAGGTCCTTGGTGGAGGGATACACTCTCAGATCATCACCAAAATTTAATGGGTTCATCCTTCGCCCAAGGGCTACCTCTGATGAAATTTGCATCAAAATCGATACAGTAGTTTTTGTGTAATCCTGCTAAAAAACAGACAGACGGACAAACCACCTCGATTACATTACCTCCTTGACGGAAGTAACCAGAATCGGTCTTATAAGTACTGTAAGTAGAAGTGCAAGGGTTCCACTGAGATCTTTTTTACTTTTAAGTGTTTTTATTCAAATTTATTACTCTATTACAATCTTAATATTTGTGTTGTACTCTACAGGGGTAGGACCGGTATATGAAAGTGATGATCCAGATCACTTCATGCAGCACATGGAGAACTTGATGGCCCTGGGAGGAGGAGACGAACCAGAAATGTCCCTTTCTGCCATTCAGGTGAAATTAAAAGCTATTGGCAATTCCAGAAATAATCAATGTGTTTTGTATGAGAGAGGAGTCACATGTACAGCATCCTCACATTTAAACTGCAACCTTGTCTGTTACTGTGTTTAGCTGGCACTCACTCACAGTCCACCGCTGTCAGAGATCTTTGTTTTCACTGATGCTTCCCCTAAAGATGCCCATTTGTTTGATGCAGTAAAGGCTCTCATCCTTGAAAAACAGAGTAAGGTGGGTCTAAATTACAGAGAAAGTTCTGTGTTATAAACTGTGACAGACTGATTTGACCAGAGCTGGAAAAAATAAATATGTTATCATTTGTGATGCCTTCATCTAAATACACTTCCAGTTTTTTGGCTGCTTGTTGAAGCCATCATTAACCAATTCAATTTTAAGCAGGTAAGTTTTACAGCAGTGTACTTTTGCAACTAGCCACACGGTGGTGCTATAATGACAGGTTTTGACAAAGGAAGCTTTACATCTACAGTTGAAACCAGATATTTACATATACTGTATAAAAAGATGAATAATCTTTTTGTCACACTGTCTGGCATTAAATCAGACTAAACTTTTCCTGTTTTATGTCAGTTAGGATTGCCAAAATTATTTCTGTTTGCTGAACAATTTTTGTATTTGCTAAATAATTTTTAGAGCATTTTTTTATTATTACTTTCTTCATAGTCAGAAGTTCACATACATTTCTTTAGTACTTGTTAGCATTGCCTTTAAATTGTGTGAGTTGGGTCATGTTGCGTCTGGAAATGAGGGCAGTGGAAGCGGCCGCTGTACTGAACAGTAACTTTATTACAGACACTGCTAACAGCATGTGTTAATGACGTTTCACGGTGTTCACCTCATCGTCCTCCGAGAAGGTTGTGGCATGACCGGGTTCTTTTGCTGGTGTAACTGCATGCGCTATTGGGGCTTGTTGTTGTGGCTTACCTAGTTGTGATGTTAGTCTGTCAGTGGCCTCCAGCTGAAATGCCAACTCCACCACCTTTGCCAACGGTGGGTTGTCAGGCGCCATGGTTAGCTTCACCTGCAGTCGCGGGTTGCTGGTGTGCTCCATTAGCTGGTCCTGCACCATTTTGCCATCTAAATGGCCAAACCTGCCCTTGCTCACCAGACAGCGGAGGTCCACAATGTACTGCTGGGTTGCTTCTCCCACTCACTGTCAACGTTGACAGAGCCTGATTCATCTAGCCACCTCACTCACCGGTTGGGGTAACAGACATGCTTCCATCTTCAGGAAGACACTGAATTTTCCTCTGGAAGACCAATTTTTCTCCTTGTTGTTGGGAAATGAGGACAGTGGAGACAGTCGCTGTACTGAACAGTAACTTTATTAGAAACACTGCTAACAGCACATGTTACATACAGAACAATAACTATGCTAACCAAGAGTGAGTACAGGCTGGTGTTGGCATAGAGGCCAAAGAGGCCATCTCCTGCCATCAGTCCCCTAATATATGCACAGGGTAATGACGTTATCTGTGCCTGTGCCTTCACATCCATGCTGCCTGTTGTTAATATGGGAATATCTAACATTTCATACTTGGGTATCCTTCCACAAGCTTCTCGCAATAGTTTGCCGGAATTTTGGCCCATTCCTCCTGACAGAACTGGTGTAACTGAGCCAGATTTGTAGACCGCCTTGCTTGCACACGTCTTTTTAGTTCTGCCCACAAATTTCCTATGGGATTGAGATCAGGGCTTTGTGATGGCCACTCCAAAACACTGACTTTGCTGTCCATAAGCCACTTTGTGACTAATTTCAAGGTATGCTTAGGGTTGTCGATTAACCCATCAGAAGCGTCCAAAGCCATGACATCATCATCTGGGCTTTGCCAAATTGTTTAAAGGCATAGTAATCTTAGTGAATAGTGGAGATCTAAATTAGAGAACAATGTATTAATACTTAATGTATTCTAACATGTGTTATTCTTCATTGTTCAGAATTTGACAGAATATCAGCTGTGGCTATACCACTGCTATACTAGCATGTTTTTTTTGTTGTTGTTTTTTTTTTTTTAAACAAAGACACTTCCACACAAACATTTATTTTGTAAAAATTTTTTTTTAAAGTAACCACTGTGTTAGAAGAGAAGATTTAAACAATGTTTTTTAGGGCTATAGGATTTAAAAAAAAAAAAAAAAAAAGGAAGTGTAGAAGCCCTTGCTTTGAATGACTTCAGCACATCTGTGCCCACAGGACATCGCTATTTTCTCACACTGCTCTGGTTTAGGGGACAGGATTATGTGAAGACTCTCAATGGGGAATCGATTCAACACTGCAGCTGGAATTAATCGCCAGTTCATTGCTGAACAGGGCAAGGATCTGTCTCAGCACACAGTGTCTCTCCGTTTAAGACAATTTGGACTCAAAGCTCACTCTGCAGTGACCGAACCTCTCATCAGCAGAAAGAATAAAAAGGCTAGACTTGCCTTTGCTGAGGAGCATGTTGGGTGGACAGAGGAGAAGTGGTCCAGAGTGTACTTCAGTGATGAGAGTAAGTTTGATTTATTTGGGTCTGATGGGAAACAGTATGTTCAGTGACAAACTGGGAAAACACTGAACCCAGAGTGTGTAAAGAAGTCAGTTAAATTTGGAGAAGGAAGTGTCATAGTTTGGGGGATGTTTTCTGCAGCAGGAGTTGGGCCTCTTGTACAGCTACATGGCAGGGTGAATGCAAGTGTTTAGTATGTGAACCTCCTTTGGCATTATGCAATTCCTTCACTGCAATTGTCTCCCAATCAGTCTGCAATTTTCATGCAAGATAATATCCCATCATACTGCAAAATGGGTTAAACAGTGTCATGACCCGAGCACTATGCCTTTGTGCTCGGGTTATTCTTGTCAGGGTTTGACAGCGGCATTATTATTCTAGCTCTCCGAGCTCTTATTGTGATAGTGCTCGGGGAGGCTTCTGCTGAGCTGTCAAACCCTCAACAGCTGTGCTGCATTTGTGGTCGTTAGCGCTCAGGCTACTTTAACCCGCGCTGGCGGCCGCATCGGCGCAGCAGTGTCTGTTAACTCTCCGTCTCACTACGGATGCTTAGGATTTATTCCTACCATGTCTGCTCTTGGTTTGACCGTCGTGCCCCTGGACTAGTAAGTGTGCTGTATAGCCTTACCCCTCCCGGTGTGTATCGATCTTTGTGAGTCTCTGCCTTAGCAGCCGGTGTAATTATTATCACCAGCCTCGTCTGTCTGTACTTGACTGTCTCCTCCTCTGGACCTGTTGAGCTGTTTAGCCTATGCCTCCTGTTGTGAGTAGACTCATGTGTCATTGTCTCAGCAGCTTGTGTTGTCACTATTTTCACTGTTAATAAAACTCTCACTAAACTCTCTGGTGACTGTGTGGCGTCTTATGGTGGCTCGCGAGAGCCACCCGTGACAAACAGTTCCTTAAATCTAACATTACTTGAAACAATAAAATGGCCAACTCAGGGTCCAGCTGTAAACTCCATAGAGAATCTCTGGAAAATCCTTGGTGACAAAGTAATGGCTAAGAAATCCACTACAGTTACTGAACTGTGGAAGAGACTGCAAGAAGAATGGACCAAGATCAGACCAGAGCAGTGTGAGAAACTAATGATGTCCTGTGGGTGCAGATGTGTTGAAGTCATTCAAAGCAAGGGCCTCTACACTTCCTATTATTTTTTGAATCCTATTGCCCTAAAAAAAACAAAAACAAACAAACAAACAAAAAAAAAACATTGTTTAATTCTTCTCCTCTGACACAGTGGTCACTGTTCCCTAATTTTGGTCACTTTTTTTTTTTTTTTTTACAAAATAAATGTGTTAAAGTGCCTTGGTTATTTAAAAAAAAAACATGCTAGTACAGCAGTGGTATAGCCACAGCTGATATTCTGTAACATTCTGAACAATGAAGAATAACATATGTTAGAATAAATCAAGTATTAACACATTGTGCTCAAATTAAAGAATATGTTAAACTGTGGACTGTCACTGGGACAACCACCAGAGTAATCACTAAAGGAGACTGTGAGGTACCCCACAGATGCACCACATTTGCTCAGTCTGTGCTATCAGTGAGGGGCACCAAGATCTGGAAAAACATACCATCTGCAACCAGAGAATGTATCACACTTAACACTTTTGGGTTTTAAACAACCAAAACTGTACCCATAACTAGTGGTTGCTCTGTGGGATGCACACATGTACAGTATATACAGTGGGGCAAAAAAGTATTTAGTCAGCCACCAATTGTGCAAGTTCTCCCACTTAAAAGATGAGAGAGGTCTCCAATTTTCATCATAGGTATACCTCAACTATGAGAGACAAAATGAGAAAAAAAAATCCAGAAAATCACATTGAATGATTTTTGATGAATTAATTGGTAAATTCCTCGGTAAAGTAAGTATTTGGTCAATAACAAAATATCTCAGTACTTTGTTATATACCCTTCGCTGGCAATGACAGAGGTCAAACGTTTTCTGTAAGTCTTCACAAGGTTTTCACACACTGTTGCTGGTATTTTGGCACATTCCTCCATGCAGATCTCCTCTTGAGCAGTGATGTTTTGGGGCTGTTGCTGTGCAACATAGACTTTCAACTCCCTCCAAAGATTTTCTATGGGGTTGAGATCTGCAGACTGGCTAGGCCACTCCAGGACCTTGAAATGCTTCTTACGAAGCCACTCCTTCATTACCTGGATGGTGTGTTTGGGATCATTGTCATGCTGAAAGATCCAGCCACATTTCATCTTCAATGCCCTTGCTGATGGAAGGAGGTTTTCACTCAAAATCTCACAATACATGGCCCCATTCATTCTTTCCTTTACACGGATCAGTCATCCTGGTCCCTTTGCAGAAAAACAGCCCCAAAGCATGATGTTTCCACCCCCATGCTTCACAGTAGGTATGGTGTTCTTTCTCCTCCAAACACGACAAGTTGAGTTTTTACCAAAAAGTTCTGTTTTGGTTTCATCTGACCATATGACATTCTCCCAATCCTCTTCTGGATCATCCAAATACTCGCTAGCAAACTTCAGACGGACCTGGACATGTACTGGCTTAAGCAGGGGGACATGTCTGGCACTGCAGGATTTGAGTCCCTGGCGGCGTAGTGTGTTACTGATGTAGCCTTTGTTACTTTGGTCCCAGCTCTCTGCAGGTCATTCACTAGGTCCCCCCGTGTGATTCTGGGATTTTTGCTCACCGTTCTCGTGATCATTTTGACCTCACGGGGTGAGATCTTGCGTGGAGCCCCAGATCGAGGGAGATTATCAGTGGTCTTGTATGTCTTCCATTTTCTAATAATTGCTCCCACAATTGATTTCTTCACACCAAGCTGCTTACCTATTGCAGATTCAGTCTTCCCAGCCTGGTGCAGGTCTACAATTTTGTTTCTGGTGTCCTTTGACAGCTCTTTGGTCTTGGCCATAGAGGAGTTAGGAGTCTGACTGTTTGAGGTTGTGGACAGGTGTCTTTTATACTGATAACAAGTTCAAACAGGTGCCATTAATACAGTTAACGAGTGGAGGACAGAGGAGCCTCTTAAAGAAGAAGTTACAGGTCTGTGAGAGCCAGAAATCTTGCTTGTTTGTAGGTGACCAAATACTTATTTTACCGAGGAATTTACCAATTAATTCATTAAAAATCCTTCAATATGATTTTCTGGATTTTTTTTCTCATTTTGTCTCTCATAGTTGAGGTATACCTATGATGAAAATTGGAGACCTCTCTCATCTTTTAAATGGGAGAACTTGCACAATTGGTGGCTGACTAAATACTTTTTTGCCCCACTGTACGTGCCCGTGCATCACACACATATGCCCCACCTCTTGTTTGTTGCTGTTTGTTGTTGCTGTGAGGTGCTTGGGTGCGTGTGTGTGTGTACGCATATACAGCACTTCACTCATGTGACATTTGAATGTTTTGTTTTGTAGCAGCTTAACTCTTGCACTTTAACATATCCACTTTGTACAATTTCACTGCAGATGTTCTTCATGAGTATGACTGTTTGATTGCGTGTTTTTGTGATCTGCCAGGGGACTACAGATGCAAATTACCAGTATTGCTAAATCTGGCATGCTTACTGTTATGTTGGGTGGTAGGATTGAAGATGGCTAGTCAGTAACTCCGGTGCATAACTTTTAATTTCACTACCTGTGTATAACAGCAGCAACACACTACACTTCCACTCTCTTTTTTTTTTTTTTTTTTTTTTTGCGGTTGGCAAACAGCTTATAGGTGCATCACCACCACCTTCTGGAAGGGAGTGTGATTCAGAATGGCATTACCCTCCTATGGAGGAGTTGCATGTGACGTCAGTGGTCACGTGCCATATTCTTTTTCTGCCATTTTAGATGGCACATAGCGTGGACCCTGTGTTGGGAATAATAATAATTCCATTAGCACGTACTCAGTCCGACTCACCATGGTGTTGTTTGTTTTCCATTATGACTGAATACCACCTTAAGTGAGTGAAATCTTTACAGCAAGACGGCCCGACACTCCCATGACATCATTTGTATGTGACAAGAAAAACACAAGATGGATATGGAGGTGAGCCTGCTGCTTGCTGGCTTTTTGTCAGAGTAAACGCAAAAAAGGAGAGCCAGAAAAGGCTACAGGCGGAGAGACGAAACACTGGAAAAGTACTGGATTGTTCTGAAAGCCATGGAGCAGCAGAAGACGTGAGGATACGAACTAGATCACATATGAAGGTAAGCTAATGATTGCTAATACTAGTTAGCACTAATAAGTACCACGTACTACATTGTAATCACGGCAAGTTATTCCCGTCTGCCTCTGCAGTGGCCATGAATTCGTTTCAGGTTGCTCCGTCCAGCTCCCTCTGGATTTTTTTTAATCAGCTACCAAGCACAGAAAAGTCTGCACCTCATCGGCGGACCACGGTGTTTGATTTGACTGTTCGTTGCCGTCCAAAATGGCGCAATAAACAAAAGACATGTGTCCCGAGTGACATCAGTGCAACTCCTCTGTATCCTTGAAATTAGACCTGTTTGTTATGACCCGAGCGCTGGTTCTGATCGCGCTCGGGTTAAAGTTATGTCCCACTGCCGGCCTTGACAGCTGCGGGCTGTATTCTGGCCTCACCGGGCTCTTATTGTGAAGGTGCTCGGTGGGGTTTCCGCCTGTCAATGGTCGGCCAGCTGAGCGTCATTACCGTCGTTAGTTTCGCCATATAAGCCCAGCACTAGCGATGGTATGACGCAGCAGTGTTAGTCGCTATACGTCTGTGCTACGGACGACTTGGATCTTTATCTACCTCGCATGCTTGTGATTGACCGTCGCCTCTCTGGCACCAGTAAGTTAGCTGTTAGCCTTGCTCCTCCGGGTGAGAGTGGAACTTTGTGTGTCTTTGCTTTAGCAGCCTGTGTAGCTAATTAGTTAATCAGCCTTTGCCTGTGTATGTCTGTCTCCTCCTATGGACTCGTAGTGAGCTGTCTAGCCTCACGCCTCCAGAAGTGTGGAGACTCATGTGTCATTGCCCCTGCATCTGTGTTGTTAACCTTTCACCGTAAATAAAACTCACTGTAAACTCACTGGTGACTCTGTGCGTCTCTAGCTGGCTCGTGAGGGCCAGTGCATGACAGTACACTGCTGCCAAAACAGCGTTACGGTGACGCCAACCCGAGACGCTATTCACCAGTGAGTTTGAGTTTTTTTGGACATTTGCTTTTTCCTGTCTGGGTGCCGTGTATGTGAAGAATGCCGTCGCGGAGGAACCGTGTGTGGAGTCCGAGCCACAAGCTGACTGATGTGCTGGAAGTGGTGGATGAGCTTCTCATCTCCGCTTCTCAGCAAGACTATGACCACGGCATACACTGGTACCTGGACGCCGCCGAGGATATACTTTGTCATCTCTCTCCCCGCTACGCTGACCACCCGGAAGTCGACGCGAGGAGGGAGGACATCGCTGCGCAACGCGAGATTTACCTGATGATGGAGGAGGAACGCGGCATGAAGCAGGAGAAGAGGCACTCCTGCTCTTTGCTCTTGGATCCTGATCCTTTCCTCGATCCGTTCCGGGAGTTCGCACCGTCTGCGGGCCGGCGAAGGTATCGGCGCCGCGGCCGGGCGCGTCCTCGGCAAGCTCCTGCTCCGGATCCAGTTCCGGGCCGCCGGGATGACCCCCTCAACCAGCTGGCTGCTGTGAGTGAGCTGAGTCCTGTGCCGGTGGGCTCCGTCCATGGGTCCGTTTCTACCATCCAGCGAGCGAGGGAAGGAGTGATGTCTGCTACAGCTGATACCATCCTCCCCCCGGGAGACAGGCAAGTTCAAGTTCACTTACCTATCGATCATAGTGATCTGTCTTGTCTGACTCCTGGGGGTGAAGCTCGGGGTTTGCAGCTCCCTGAGTTTCTTTCCCCAGCTGTAGCCATTGTTATTAAACCTGCTGCCTCTGTGTCTCCTCCTGTGGAGCGGTCCTCGGCGTCAGTCCCACACCATCGAACGAGGGGGAGGCCTGCAGCTCTGGGAGATATCCCAGCCCTGCAGCCTAGCATTGGACAGAGAAGAACGGACTGCAGTGAGGAGCCAGAGCTGACGAGAGAGCGTCCCCAGGGTTCCTCAGGGATGCAGCCAGAGTCAGCAGGTCCAGGGTCCTCTCCCTCCACGCCATACGGGTTATTGGCGTGGACGCCAGCGTGTGAGGATCCAGCTGCAGAGACCATCAGGCCGGCTGTGGAACCTGACGCAGCCGAGTGGGAGCCTGACGACGAGCTGCTTCTTGAACCTGGATCGGCGAAGTCCTGGACGGCTCCAGAGCCCGAGTGCAGGCAAGTGCTCTTTCTTGTTTTCCTGTATGGTGTGTTAGAGCATTTTTGCCTGCCTCATGGGGAGGCGAGTGAGGGGCAGTCGTCCGCTGCACCCGAGCTCGTCTCGCTGGGCTCTGGCGCTGCCGGTGGAACTGATCCCGGTCCTCTCTTGTTTTCTGAGCACCTCCACAGCATTACCGGTCCGGAGCCAGTCAAGGTCACGGGACCGGGGGTTCCAGGTTCGAAGATGGAGGTCGTCGCCGGAGCAGTCCTGACCCAGTCGGGGTCCGACGTGTGGGCCGAGGTGACCCAGTCGGGGTCTGACGTGTGGGCCGAGGTGACCCAGTCGGGGTCCAACATGGGTGCAGCGGTGACCCAATCGGGGCCCGTCCTGACCCAGTCGGGGTCCGACGCATGGGCTGAGGTGACCCAGTCAGGGTCCAACGTGGGTGCAGCAATTACCCAATCGGGGTCCGACGAGGTCCAGTGGGGGTCCAGCGCAGGTGCGGCTTTGACCCAATCAGGATTCGAGGGGGCCCAAGGTTTTGGTTGTTCCCCTCTCAGGAGCCACCAGCTGGGGTCCGTGAGAGGGCTCTGTTTGACGGTCTGGCGCTCCCCTGTCTTGTTCTGTTCAGGTGAGCGGCTGCATGCAATCCCTCCACGGTCCTGGTGGTTGTGGGAAACGGGTCGGCCACCTGAGAAACTACTTGGAGCATTCGGCGTCTTGGGTTGGCCAACCAATAAACTGTGTGTGTTACGGGGCGACCTAGTTCGGCCACCAGAGGACTTGTTTCTGGGGGCATGGAACTGGGGCAGGCCACCTGATTATTATGTACTGTGGGACTATCTGTGGGCCCATACGGGGCCTGGTCATGTGAAGTTTGTCTTGAGATTTTTTTGTTGTTTCTTGTAAGCCTTAGTCTTAGTCAGGTCTGAGCAATTTTTAGATTGCCTCTTGTTTTCTTGTAAGCCAAAGTCATAGTCTTAGTCAGGTCTGAGCAATTTTTTAGATTGCCTCTTGTTTTTTTTTGTAAGCCAAAGTCACAGTCTAGTCTGAGCATTTTTTGATTGCCTCTTGTTTTTTTTTTCTCCTTCTTTGTAAGTCACAGTCTTAGTCACAGTCTAGTCTGAGCAATTTTAGATTGCCTCTTGTTTTTCTTTGTAAACCATAGTCATAGCCAAAGCAAATTTTAGATTGCTCCCTGTGTGTTGGTGTTTTTTTTTTTTTGTTTTGTTTTGTTCGTATTTTGAAAACCAGAGTCAAGTAAAGCAATCTATATTGCCTTTTGTGTTTTGTATTCTTAGTTTGGTCAAGTCTTGTCTTTGTTTTGCTCTCCCCTCCTTTCTTGAGGGGCTATTGTATGAGGATTTTGTTTGTTTCCAGGTATTTTCATGTATTTATTTTTGGTTTCGTATGGTTTTTTGGTCTGGTCATGGTCTTGTTCAGGGGTTGGTTTCTCTCCCTCCGCACCTGTCCTCTCACCTCCCACCCTGGGGGGGCGGGGGGGCAGGGTGGTTCCTTGGGGCGTTCAGAGTCCGCCCGTGGAGGGAGGGTACTGTTATGACCCGAGCGCTGGTTCTGATCGCGCTCGGGTTAAAGTTATGTCCCGCTGCCGGCCTTGACAGCTGCGGGCTGTATTCTGGCCTCACCGGGCTCTTATTGTGAAGGTGCTCGGTGGGGTTTCCGCCTGTCAATGGTCGGCCAGCTGAGCGTCATTACCGTCGTTAGTTTCGCCATATAAGCCCAGCACTAGCGATGGTATGACGCAGCAGTGTTAGTCGCTATACGTCTGTGCTACGGACGACTTGGATCTTTATCTACCTCGCATGCTTGTGATTGGCCGTCGCCTCTCCGGCACCAGTAAGTTAGCTGTTAGCCTTGCTCCTCCGGGTGAGAGTGGAACTTTGTGTGTCTTTGCTTTAGTAGCCTGTGTAGCTAATTAGTTAATCAGCCTTTGCCTGTGTATGTCTGTCTCCTCCTATGGACTCGTAGTGAGCTGTCTAGCCTCACGCCTCCAGAAGTGTGGAGAGTCAAGTGTCATTGCCCCTGCATCTGTGTTGTTAACCTTTCACCGTAAATAAAACTCACTGTAAACTCACTGGTGACTCTATGCGTCTCTAGCTGCGTCTCTAGCTGGCTACAAATACTGCCTTGTAGATCACATCCCCTGAACTTCTCTGTAAAATCTCTTTAATATTGAGCTGGGTTTTGTTCCTGTGTAGATTGTCCACCAATGCTGACCTGGCTAACTGATATTGTGGACAGTGCATAAATATTGTGTTCAACCGTTTTGTTGTTTCCACATGTAGCTCTTTGAAAAGTAGACTATATAGTTCATTGATTCATAAATAGGAGTTAATAAATAGAAAATAGTGCATGTTCATTAACCAAATAAATAGCAGTTAAAATGGTTTGATATTTCATATAGTGCACTAAGTTTGGAATTTCATGATTGGGATCATGTGTTTTATTACTTACTGCGTTGAACAATTTACTCCTACGAGGAGCAGCAGTTCGGGAGTCCACCATCCTGCTCAGCCTAACGGTGTCATGGCCGCCAATCACGGCACCTGTGCACGCACCTGCCTGTCATTTCCTGTGGCCTATTTATTCGTCCAGGACCAGTGCTGGGCGCTGAGTCGTCTGGTTTCCTATGCTGAATCCTTCTACGCCTCCGTGCTTCCCAGCACTTTATGCTTCACACATCGGCTTCCAAGTGTAACCCAGCTGAGAAAATGACTCTTTTTTTCTCAGATGTCAATTGTATTAATACAATTGTGTGATTTTATTTTGAAAACCGACTATCTTGGGGAAGAGGAAGTGCGATCCTCATCTTCCAACTTTTAAAATTTCCGTTTCATAGTCACGTTGGGTGATCTGGGTCTTTCCATTCGTTAAGAGCGATATTAGCCCCGCCTTCCGAGTAGAGGCAGCAAGCGCGCACTCGGAATTCAGTCTTTCATGATATTAGTGTGGACGAGAGAGGTTGTGAAGCGGTCTGATTCACACAGATACCTCTTCTTGGTGAGTTTCATTCAGAAAGATGCTATAAATGGATCTAAACACTCTCCAAACACTAATTTGCAACCTTTATTATCCTAAGTTGACGGGAGCACGAGCATGAGGGGCATTCTGATTCTGATTAGGGCTGTGTCCTTTGCTGTGTTCACACTGAGACCTCATCTTGGTGAGTCAGATACATGCTAATGTTAGCATTATGCTAATGCTAGTCGTGAGTGGATTTTTTTCTGTTTAAAAGCAATGGAAAAGGCTATCTTTGTGTCTGTATGGTTTTCCTAAATGTGATTTCAGTTCCCAACAGTATGCTGAAGTACTTTTAGTTCATATGCACTATTTCTGTCGAATGCAATGTGTAGTTTGATGCTAAAAGCACATGGTGTTGGTCTACTATGTAAATCCATAGGTTATGCTAAACCCAGTAGCTCAGACAGGGTTTTACTGATTTTAAAAAGGGAATATTGGAAGTAATAGGACGTTATATCCCCTGGTTATGTGATAGATTAATTGTATTTCATTTCATGATTTACAAAGATAAGGTTGAAAGGGATTAATCATAATTTCATGGTTAAGTGATGTAGAGATAAACAGAGGAATTCATTTAATTGGTTTCATGAAAAAGGGTATTTCATGTGCTACCAGAGAGATTGTGAGAAAAAGAACACATGCATGTAAACTGTAAGATATTATTATATTGCTGGATTGTGATAATAGTAATATGAGAGAAGAATTTAAACATTAAGCTATGGTTTTATATAAGAAGGGATTGGAAGACGAATTACTCTAGCTGTAAACAATAATACCATTATTGTCGTGCAGGCTAGGTTTTTTTGGTTGCCGATCAAGAACCTTCTGGATCCTGGATTCTCTCCGAATGGAGATGACGAGCCTGACCCGAGATTGAACCGAGATCTAACCAAGATCTCAATTGAAGAGCATCCTTCCTCTCTCCAGTGCCCAACGTTGGAGTGGTAACAACCCAAGTAGCCGCTTTAAAAGAGGAAAGGAAACCTGAGTCTGTAGATACAAGATATCTTGACTGGTCAAACGACTAAACCAAACGGACAAACAAACACTGAGCTCAGTAGGACATCTTTGGGGTTTTATTTCATACCGGCCGTTGTATATTTGTATAGTTGTAAATTGTCTGTATATATTGCTCACTTTATCCCTATAAATAACCATTATTGCTCATTTCTTGCCTCCAGCTATTTCATTCCACACTCACTTTAATTCCCTATTGTAACCCTTACGAACCTAGCAACTGGTCTACACTTAATTATTTCCCTTACCTAATTAACATAAGGCAAGGGTTACACAAGCCCTGCTGAACCTTGTCCGGGCCGGTTCCACCCGGACCAACATCACAAGTAAGCCTTCACGCTTCTCACCCTGTCTGCTTCCCCTGTGCACAGGCGGAGATCCGTGGCGGCGGTCCTCCATTCCTCCCAGGCGGCGGACTTACTCTCTTACCTCCAGCTCATCGGCCCCAGCGGGCACTATCTTCCTGGCTGCAGCTTCAGCGCTACCTGAGCTTTCCTCGACACCTTCTGACAGTAAGCGCAGTAACATCTAGAGAGCTGCATAGGCTACGCTGCATACTAACTGCCTTGTCTTGTTTCAGGGTTGCCAGGTTGTATGGTGCTCTGCCGGCCCCAGCTAGAGATTACAGATTGCACTACACCACATTACACTACACACCCTGCACGCACGCATCCATTCACTCACTGGTTCAATAAAGTATGTTAATTGTATCTATTCTGAGTCGTGTCTGCTCTGTGGGTCACCGATACCATGTCAAATGGAAAACAAAGAAAGCTTATCCTGCTGCTTGTCGGCTCACTCCCGTCCCTACTCCCGCTTGTTTTAGAGGTGTATTGGGGGAGGCCAGGGGGTTCCTCACGCAGTGCGACACAGTGTTCCAACGGGTACCCGGAGATTTTCCCACTGACCAGAGCCGGCTATACGGTCAATTTGTTAGAGGGACGGACTTTAGCTTGGGCATATGCGGTAATGGCTAGGGCTGATTATGCTTCTATGACCTATTCTCAATTTACACAAGAATTTCTGGAGGTATTCGGTCACTCGGACCAGGAGGACATGCTCACCTCTCGTTTGTTAAATCTTCAGCAGGGGTCGAGGGCGGTCGCGACTATGCCATGGACTTCCGGGTCATGGCTACGGAGGTCAGGTGGGAGGATGCCTCTCTGTGTAGTATATTTGTTAGGAGTTTGAGGCCTTGCCTGCGGGACGAGCTGGCCCGCCTGGCGAAACCCTCTATGCTGCATGAGTGTGTCTCCCTGGCTATTAGCATTAATAATCGTCTGAGGGAGCGGGCGGCTGAATGCAGAACTTCCGGTTGCTCGGGTGGCATGGCTCACCGCTCCCTCCAGCCCCCCCCCCCCCCCGTTGGCCCTCCCGTCAGCTGATTCCCCGGAGGACCAAGAGCCTAGGGTTATGGGTGGATCTAAGCTTCCTGTTGCGGAGAGATAGCACCGCCGGGAGTTGGGGTTGTGCGTTTATTATGGGAGCGAGGAGCATGATCTTGAATCCTGTCCTAAACGGCCAAAAGGGGGAAGTTCGTGCGTCGCAGTAGGGGGTCTCACGGACGCAACCCGCAATAATCCTCTCACCCGTTTTTTGATTCCCAATCAGTTTTGTTTTGGTCATAAAGAAATTAACACTCATGCACTCATTGACTCAGGGGCCAAGCAGAGCTTTATTTCAAGTAGCCTGGCAACCCATCTGGGTCTCCCTATGCAGCCGTTGAAGACTCCTCTTAAACTCATAGGCCTGTCTAAAGCCTCTTTAGCCACTGTTACTCATCGGGTCACCTTGGTGCCAGTTATCATTTCAGGCAATCATCGGGAGGAGTTGGATCTGTATGTCCTGCCGGTGTTATCCTCTCCGGTCATCCTGGGCTATCCTTGGCTGCGCCTGCATAACCCATCAATTGACTGGTGTTCGGGGAGTGTGGTTTCATGGAGCCCCTTCTGCTTGAGTGCCTGTTTGCAGTCCGCTGCATGCTCGCCTGCCACGCCTCTGGGTGTCCCTGCCTCTCCCCCCCCCCCCGATCTGTCTAAAGTGCCACCGGAATATCATGACCTTGGGGCCGTGTTCAGCAAATCCCAGGCCCTTTCCCTTCCCCCTCACCGACTGTATGATTGTGCGATTAATCTTCGGGCTGGCGCTCTGCTGCCATCTAGCAGACTTTACAATCTGTCTGCTCCGGAGTGCGCAGCCTCGGACTCGTATATTAAGGAGTCCCTAAGCTCAGGCATAATCAGACCTTCTTCTTCGGCGGTGGGGGTGGGCTTCTTTTTTGTGGGAAAGAAGGACGGCTCTCTCAGGCCCTGTCTTGATTTCCGGGAGCTTAATAACATTACCATCAAGGATAAGTACACTCTCCCTCTTATAAACTCAGCGCTCGATTCCCTCCGGGGGGCCTTCTGCTTCACAAAGTTAGATCTATCACCCCTTAACCCCTATCACCTGGTGCGGATACGGGAGGGGATGAGTGGAAGACGGCCTTTAGGACCCCTAACGGGCATTTTGAATATCTTGTTATGCCGTTCGGGCTGACCAATGCCCCGGCCATTTTCCAATGCCTTATTAATGATGTTCTAAGGGACTTTCTGGGCACTTTTGTTTTTGTTTACCTTGACGATATCCTTATTTTTTCCCAGTCCTTGGAGGAGCATCGTGTTCACGTCAGGCGGGTCTTGCAGCGGCTGCTAGAGAATAAACTCTTCGTGAAGGCAGAGAAGTGCGAGTTCCACGTCTCCCGGACCTCCTTTCTCGGCTTCATCATTGCCCTTAAGGAGATCATCCTGGACCCAGCCAAGGTGAAGGCAGTGGTGGACTGGCCTACTCCCTCGTCAAGGAAGCAGCTCCTGCAGTTCCTGGGCTTCGCGAAGTTTTACCGTCGCTTTGTGAAGGACTACAGCTGCATCGCCCTCCCCCTCACCAACTTGACCTCCACCAAGGTGCCCTTTCGCTGGACAGAAGAGGCGGACGCTGCGTTCTCTGAGCTGAAGGGCAGGTTCTTGTCGTTGCCAATTCTGACGCAGGTTGATCCCACTCTGCAGTGCCTGGTGGAGGTGGACGTCTCAGATTTGGGGGTGGGGGCCGTCTTGTCCCAGCGCTTCCCAGCCGACAGTAAGATTTGTCCCTGTGCTTACTTCTCCCGTCGCCTATCCCCAGCGGAGCGTAATTACGGCATCGGTGACAGGGAGCTGCTGGCGGTTAAACTGGCCTTGGAGGAGTGGCAGCACTGGTTGGAGGGAGCGTCATAGCCGTTCATCGTCTGGACCGACCATAAAAACCTGGAGTACCTTCGGACCGCTAAGCGGTTGAACGCCCGACGGGCCCGCTGGTCCCTCTTCTTTGGACGATTCGACTTCACCATCACCTACTGCCCTAGGTCAAAGAATACCAAGCCCGACGCCCTGTCTCGCCAGTTCGCCCCGGAGACGGCAGAGAAGGCTGAGCACCCCATCCTTTCCCCAGCATGCATCGTGGGCGCCCTCTCTTGGGGTATTAGGGACAAGGTCATAAGGGCGCAGTCTGATGAGGCCGACCCGGGAGGGGGGCCAGCGAGCAAGTTATTTGGCCCTTCAGCGGTCCGGGGGGAGACAATCCAATGGGGGCATACCTCCAAGTTTTCCTGCCACTCGGGAAGGGTACGCACTGTGGCACTCCTACAGAGGTCGTTTTGGTGGCCATCCCTCCAGAAGGACGTAGGGGAGTACATCCGTGCCTGCCCTGAGTGCGCAACAGGAAAGACGTCCTCTTCACAGCCGGCCGGGCTGCTTCATCGACTCCCCATTCGGGGCAGGCCATGGCCCCACGTGGCTCTAGATTTTGTCACCGGTCTACCTACATCCAACAACTTCACCACCATCCTCACGCTGGTGGACAGGTTTTCTAAAGCCGCCCACTTCATTCTCCTGCGGGGGTTGCCTTTGGCCAAGGAGATGGCCGTTCTGCTGGTTCAGCACGTCATTCGACTGCATGGCATCCTGCAGGACATCGTTTCGGACCGAGGGCCCCAGTTCATCTCCAGGGTTTGGAGGTCATTCTGTGCCGCCCTGGGGGCTACAGCAAGTTTGTCTTCTGGTTATCACCCCCAGTCCAATGGACAATGTGAACGAGCCAACCAGGAGGTGGAAGCAGCACTGCGGTGCGTCACAGCCGCCAACCCGTCGTTGTGGAGCACACACCTCCCGTGGATCAAATACGCCCATAACACGGTGATGTCTACAGCCACCGGCATGTCTCCCTTCGAGGCCTCATTGGGTTACAACCCCCTGCTGTTTCCAGAAGAGGAGGGGGACATCGCTGTTCCTTCGGTTTGTGCCCACCTGAGGCGTTGTCAACGGATCTGGAGGACGGCCAGAGCAGCACTGCAACGGACAGCGGAACGTAACACCACGGTGGCCAGCTGATGCAGGGTTCCGGGTCCGGTCTACCAGGTGGGTCAGCAGGTATGGCTTTCCACTCAGCACATCAACCTGAAGGCTGAACATAAGAAGACTGCCCAACGGTTCATTGGCCCCTTTCCCATATGTCGGATCATTAACCCAGTGTCTGTGCGCCTAACTCCCCCCCCCCTCCCTCCGTATCTGTCCAACTTTTCATGTCTCTCAGGTGAAGCCCATCTCCTCCAGCCCTTTGTGTCCCCCTCTCAGGTCTCCACCTCCACCGAGGGTGATCGATGGCAACCCAGCCTGGTCCGTCTCTTCCATCTTGGATGTCCACTGCCGGGGTAGTTACCTACAGTACCTGGTGGACTGGGAGGACTATGGGCCAGAGTGGAGGTCCTGGGTGCGTCCTTCCTTCGTGCTCGACAAGCAGCTCATCAGGGACTTCCATCGGACACACCTGGGTAGGTTGGAACGCCCGTCGAGAGGTGTGCCGTGGGGGGGAGTACTGTCATGGCCGCCAATCACGGCACCTGTGCACGCACCTGCCTGTCATCTCCTGTGGCCTATTTATTCCTCCAGGACCAGTGCTGGGCGCAGAGTCGTCTGGTTTCCTATGCTGAATCCTTCTACGCCTGCCTCCATGCTTCCCAGCACTCTACGCTTCACACATCGGCTTCCAAGCCCTGCTGAACCCTGTCCGGGCCAGTTCTACCCGGACCAACGTCACAAGTAAGCCTTCACGCTTCTCACCCTGTCTGCTTCCCCTGTGCACAGGCGGAGATCCGCGGCGGCGGTCCTCCATTCCTCCCAGGCGGCGGACTCACTCTCTCACCTCCAGCTCATCAGCCCCAGCGGGCACTATCTTCCTGGCTGCAGCTTCAGTGCAACTTGAGCTTTCCTCGACACCCTCTGACAGTAAGCGCAGTAACATCTAGAGAGCTGCATAGGCTACGCTGCATACTAACTACCTTGTCTCATTTCAGGGTTGCCAGGTTGTATGGTGCTCTGCCGGCCCCAGCTAGAGATTACAGATTGCACTACACCACATTACACTACACACCCTGCACGCACGCATCCATTCACTCACTGGTTCAATAATGTACGTTTATTGTATCTATTCTGAGTCGTGTCTGTTCTGTGGGTCACCAATACCATGTCAAACGGAAAACAAAGAAAGCTTATCCTGCCGGACTGTGTGTGGACTGTATGTCTGCTAACATGGTGAGCTGGAGATGTCTGCATAACTTAGAAGGGACATTAACCTAGCCCTAACATTCCTGTGTTTGGGAGCGACGACTGCACTGGATTCCAGGGAGAGAAGTGGACACAGGTCAAGTGGACACCTGACCAAACAAGCACCCCAAGTGGACCCCAGGATCCAATCTGTACATGTACAAGTACATTTTCAATCCAGTGTTTTATAAAGTGATTCATAATTTCCTAAAGCCCCATTCACAGCATTATAATCCCACATACCTATTCTGTGGATTTTCATCTGGGGGCAGCCAGCCATGATGAGAAGCAGCAGTAGAGAAAAGTCTTTTGAACGCAGAAACGGAGCCAAAACCTCCGGGTCTGCTTGTCAGACTGCTGTCCGCTGTCTCCGGGTCTTGTCACATATCTATCTATCTATCTATCTATCTATCTATCTATCTATGTGTGTGTGGCTATATATATATACACTACCGTTCAAAAGTTTGGGGTCACTTAGAAATTTCCTTATTTTTGAAAGAAAAGCACTTTTTTCAATGAAGATAACTTTAAACTAATCAGAAATATACTCCAATATCTAATATACATTGCTAATGTGGTAAATGACTATTGTAGCTGCAAATGTCTGGGTTTTGGTGCAATATCTACATAGGTGGAGAGAGGCCCATTTCCAGCAACTATCACTCCAGTGTTTTAATGGTACAATGTGTTTGCTCATTGCGTCAGAAGGCTAATGGATGATTAGAAAACCCTTGTGCAATCATGTTAGCACAGCTGAAAACAGTTTAGCTGGTTAGAGAAGCTATAAAACTGACCTTCCTTTGAGCAGGTTGGGTATCTGGAAAAAATTATTATTTCAAATACAAATCATTATTTGTAACCTTGTCAATGTCTTGATTATATTTTCTATTCATTTTACAGCTCATGGTGGTAAATAAGTGTGACTTTTCATGGAAAACACAAAATAATTGTCTGGGTGACCCCAAACTTTTGGACGGTACTGTGTGTGTGTGTGTGTGTGTGTGTGTGTGTAGACATTCTTTTACACTTCTTGGTGATTGGGAAACTCTTTCCAGCAGTTTCACACAAATTCTTGGTGTTCTCCTCCTTCGTGTTTAAAAGTCGATCTTGTCGTCTTGTTGCTCTCTTTCTTTGTGTTTAATTTTGCTGTTGCAGTGTCAGACTACTGCCGCCTGATGGCGAGAGAATGGCATATTCTGTTACTTATTCCTGTGTGTTTGAATGCATGTTTTATTTTATACAGATGAAGCAAAAACTTCCAAATTATACAATATAGAATCCTTTACTGAAATTTTAACCCTTCAATTCACCAGAATAGCCCACGTTATGATACTACCCCTGGTACTGGCGTCAACATTGGGAGAGGATGACAGCCACACCTGCAGTCAATTTAGACATTAAAATCTGAGCCTCAGCATACAAACGAGACCGTAGCTTTCCAGGTATATTTTTTGTATAATCATTTGTGTGTTAGACTGTGTTTGAGTTATTTTGGGGTTTTATGTGGTATCTAAATGTGATTTAGGTGCCAGATCAGTCATTCCCAGAGTCATCCTGCCAGACAACAACCTTCTGTAATGGAAGAGCCAGCTTTTTGTGCACTTTGTGCTAAAGTGGTCACTAGCCATCAACATGCATTATGCTGTGATATCTGCTCTGGATGGCAACACAGACTTTGTGATACAGGCATCAACTGCCAAGATTATAAAATGATGGTCCATGGAGAATGAGAAGTCTCGCAGTGGCACTGTGCACATTGTCATGTTATGGAGGTTGAAGTTGAAATGACTCCAGATGGAGAAGCTCTTTTGGAGGTTGAAGTTGAGGAGGCCTCTGGTGTCCAATATCAAGCTGGCCAGTCTTTCAACATTGAGACAACCTTTGCGATTACTCAAGACCAAGCAGAGGACACATTAGCAGATAGCCCACTCACTGATCCACTCATACTTCCTGAGCAGGACGTCACCAATGAGATTGTTCCAGCTGCATCTTTAAGGGGCAAACCACTTTTGGTGGACAACTAATGATATTCTTATAGTGTAAAAGTAAATCACCTTGCCCGGCCAGAGAAAAAAAATTGGCGCTGCACTGTGCTGCACAATAAACAAATGTCATACAGAGTGGTATGAACTTTATTGCAGGTCTGCATCCTCACTTTCACCCAGCTGAGCCAGGGCAGCAAAAGGCAGTGAAGATTGTGGCTGAGGTGAAGACCAAGGCAAGAGATGATGTGTTCCACCCTGCAGCTGCTACAGTGGAAGAGGTGATGGTCAGGGAGTTTCAGCCAGATGACTAAGAGACAAGTCGTCCTTGTCTAGCTCTCCTGGTGCACCGTGCAAACCACCACGACAAGTATTCCGCCCCCCCTGACCCACAGGATCTTTCCTTTGATCTGGTTGTAAATTTCCTGCCAGCAAATTACCTGAGAAAAGACATTAAGATTGACAATGCCAGGCATCTTGTGTTTACTACCACAGGTCAACTTGATAGGCTTGAAAAAGCTAAGACATTGTCATGAACCGAGCCAGTTTGTTCTTCTGGCTCGGTTCCATGACTCTCCTCCGTGTGTCTTATTCATCTGTGTATTTTGTATTTGGTTCTGAGTCGGGGTTTTCCCAGGCTCAGTCTCTTGGGTTTTCTGTTTCCATATTCATTTGTGTGTTGTTTTGCCTTTTAAGTTTCATTGTTCTGTGTTACTGCTTAGTTTGCTTTTTCATGCCATGTATTACTATTTATTTCCAGTCTAGTTCTGAGTTGTTGTGTGTTATGGTTCTCTGACTGACAGGCTGTCAGGCAGCTTGTTTAGTCTGCACTTGGTGTGGGCGGGCCTGTCAGTCTGCCAGCCAGACCGCAGCTCCCTCTCTTGACAGTCAGCTGATTCTCTTGTCTGTGATTACTTTCTCTGCTCCCTCGCTCAGGTGCACCTCATCACTGTGTAATTAGTTCATGTACAGTATTTAGTCTGCTGTTGTTTTGTCACTCACTGCTGGATTATTGTGTTTGCTGCATTTTGTCGCTGGCCACGTTACGCCGTGGCCTTTCCTATAGTAGTTTCCTCAGTCACGTCTCATCGTGTTCCCAGTAAGTTTATCTCAGTACTTTTGTATGTCA
Source organism: Pholidichthys leucotaenia (assembly GCA_020510985.1). Classification (NCBI taxonomy): domain Eukaryota; kingdom Metazoa; phylum Chordata; class Actinopteri; order Cichliformes; family Pholidichthyidae; genus Pholidichthys; species Pholidichthys leucotaenia. The sequence goes on from CM035847.1 coordinate 132,980,339, forward strand.
ACACTATTTTTGGGGACTGTTATTCTTTCTTTAATAAATTTGTCTGTGGTGTAATCCTGCACGTGGATCCGTCTCCTCTCTTCGCCTCGTTAGAGGTGAATCACAACAGAATAATCCAGCCAGAAAGGATTCAGTGGGTTACACCCAGGCATTGTTTTTTTCATTTTTTGTGTTTTTCACCTACCTGTCTGGAGTTCATTATGAGCGAGGTGGAGCGGCGGGCGGTGCGCCTTCTGGACGACATACTGTCGCAGGCACGAACCTCTCAATCTCCTAGGACCGTCCAGAAGAGCTGGAACGACGCGTGTGATGCAGGCGATCCCAAACCTATGGAACCATTCGGAGGCTATAAACATCCTCTCCTCCATTTATTCCCTTCCTCATATGGGTGAGGAGACAGGAAAGATAGCCTCTATGCCCGCATTGATCCCAGCATGCTCGTCGCCAGCTTCAGCTCCAAAAAGACTACGTTATCCTATCCCGGATCCCCGGACGAATTATCCAGCTCCCTTGGGAGTCGCTCCTCATACTCCGAGCCCGGCTATCCTCACAGCGGACCTTCACTCTTCTTTTTCCTGACCAGCAGTTTTGCCTGCTCTCTCGTCTTCCACTTCCACTGTGAGGCCTTCTTCCTCGAGGTTTCCTTTGACTGTCAGGGGGTGTTTGACTTCATCAATGGCTACTCCCGTTCCCGTGGTCGCAGGGGCGGCTCCTCAACAGTCCTCAGGGGTGCCCAGAGCCTTTCCAGCCATGGAGAAGGACGACTCCTTGCCAGCTGCAGCAGGAAACATGGTCAACCAGGTGAACAGGCAAGTTTCCTCCCTTTTTTCTTTTAATACTGTTGAAATATCTTGCCTGATCCCTGGTAGAGAGTCTCTGGGTGTGCAGTCCCCAGAGATCTCTTCACCTGCTGCAGTCACTCTCCTCTCATCAGCCCATCCCATGTCTCCTCCTTTCCCTTTTGAGTGTCCACCAGCCCCAGACCTAAACCGCTGGATGAAGGAGGAGCCTGAGACCCTGGAGGATCCACTTCCAGCTCCAATGGTGAGCCAGACCCTAGCCGTCACGCTGAAAGAGCCTCCAGCGTGGATCACTCCGACTGGGGCTGAAAAGACTGCATTAACCACCATCTCGCCTGCTGTGGAGACCACCACAATAGAAAAAAGACTATTGCAGTGTTTTCCGCGCTATATTGTAATAAGTCCCAAACCGCAGGGTAAGCAGTGTAGTGAGAGACTTTGAAAAGGCCATATGGAAGGTTGTATCCATAGTACTTCCAGAAGTAGTGCTGAGGGGGTGCTTGTTCCATTGAACTCAGTGTCTTTGGAGAAAGATTCAAGAGTTGGGCCTCACTGTTGCATACTGCGAGAATGGGCCCATACAAACTTAAATGCGCAAATTGTTTGCTCTACCATGCCTACCAGTGGAGCATATTCAACCCACATTTGAACACCTAATGGATGCTTCAATGGAAGTGACTAGACCCCTGTTGGACTATATTCAAATGATTTGGATAGAGACAGACTTTTGGCAGCCTGCTACATGGAGGGCAGGTCGCACTAATAATGATGTTGAAGGCTGGCATCAGCATATTAACGAAAAAGAAGAAACCAGTCACACCAGTTGTACAAGCTAGTGCCTCTCCTGCACAGGGAATCTGTTCTAGTTTCCCTCCAGATGGAGCTGGTCAAGGAGGGAAAGTGCATGTGTCACCAAAGGAAGCAGACTAGGACCATGGAGGGCAAACTATTCAAGTACTGGGGCATGTGTGAAGCACAGGAGATGAGCACATCATCACTGATACTGTGGGACACATATGCACATATGTATGTCACTCTATGCTTCATATGTATACCACCTTAGGCTCCACATCTTAGATTGAACAAAGGGCTGAGCCTCCTTGGAGATGACATGAGGATGTGAAAGTTTAGTCTTTGGTATGCAAAGAGACGGCCTTGGGGGATTTTGCCTGGTGTTAAGATCTGGAAGAAGATGCATTGTTACTTGGGATTAAATACAATGTGACTGTGTGCTTTGATGTCCTGGGGTATAAAAAGGACGAAGGTCTGGGGGTTTCTTCCTCTTTCTGTTTTGCTGATGTTGGAAGATGTGAATAAACCTGACTCGTGAGATGAACTCTGCCTCGTCATTTTCACATTTTCCACAATACGAAAATGTGCAAGACTGATGGCCCCCAGCATGTAATCATGTCAAATGGGCTGTAGATTTTTGTTGTTTGAGCTGTTAATCAATGATCCTTTATTTGCATGTTTTAATTTGAGTTTTGTTTTTAACTATTTGTGATTTTATATTTGAGTGGTGTGTATTGATTTGCTTTAGTTTTATTGAGAAAAGTGTAATTTTTGCACGTTATTTAGTGTGGACTGAGGATTGCAGTCCACACTAAATAACATTGCAGTCATTTACTGTGATTGAGGATCACAGTAAATGACCCATAACAGCTTGGGCATAGGTTTAAAAAATGTGCCTTTATATATTGTATAAATTTGCCTTGCTTTAAAGCAGTTTTCATTTTATGTACTTTTTAAAAATTATATAAACTGCTGGTAGCAAGGTACAATTAAATACCTGGAAAGCTGCTGTCTCGTTTGCATGCTGAGGCTCAGGTTTTAATGTCTAAATTGATTGCACGTGTGGCTGTCATCTTCTCCCAGTGTTGACATCAGTACCAGGGGTAGGATCATAATGCGAGCTATTCTGGTGAATTGTAGGGTTAAGATTTCAGTAAAGGATTCTATATTATATAATTTGGAAATTTTTGCTTCATCTGTATAAAATAAAACATGCATTCAAACACACAGGAATAATTAACAGAATATGCCATTCTCCAGCCAGCAGGTGGCAGTAGTCCGACACTGCAACAGCAAAATTAAACACGAAGAAGAAGGAGAACAACAAGACAAACAAGACTGACTTTTAAACACGGAGGAGAACAACAAGGATTTGTGTAAAACTGTTGGAAAGACTTTCCCTGTCACCAAGAAGTGTAAAAGAATATATATATCCACCTAATTCCTAGGCCCCATGATGTCTTGCGTGAATTATGGTAACAATTTCCAGTACTAGTTTAGAACATATGGTTGTCACTGAAACGGGACACTTTTTCTTGTTCAAAAACAATGACTTCGGCATCAGAAACGAAGGAACACGGCCTCTTGCACCTCAAAACAGTAATATAATCATACACTTCCCATGACTATCAAGGGACGGGAAGATGACCTTAAATAGTGGCCTCGTAGATAGTAGCTCCGTTAGTTAGCACCGCTGCTAAGATGCTAACGCAGCAAACAAATGACCCGTGCTGGCAAAATTAGTCACTTTGAGGACATTTTGAAAATGTCAAAATGATATTTAATTTGTAGGAAGTGTGTGAAAACTGACCCAGAAAAAGATGATTTGTTTATATTTTAGCTAGGTTGAAAACTTGCATTCAATCAGTTGGGAGTTACGTCTTCCACAAAAACATAGGTATTTATAGAAAGTACAATTTCTAAGCTTTCCATTGATACCGGCACTCATGGGGTTTTTTCCGGGACTTTGCCGCTACCAAACAAAGAAAGAGTCATGATTTATGACTTCTCATTGCCTGTACTCATAATGACGCGGTGCGCATTCAGACCAGCGCGTCTCCATTGCAATAAAGTCGGCTGCATTTTGTTAGAATATGTCGGACATAATCAAATTTACCTTTGAGCAGACGTACGCCATAACACCATGCTTGGATGTCGTCTGTCACCATGTGGTGAGAAGCCTCCATTTATCCAGTCTGGCACAACCACCACCATCAGCAAGTGCCAGAACTACGCCAAAACATTCAAAAAATACAAAAACTAGAAGAGCTGAATTTAGCTGCCACTTGAATGCAAAACACATATGTGGACTATACATTTAAAATAAAATTGAAAAACTTTTAAAAACGCTATTTTAAATGCCCCTGCTGCTCCACTCTTATTGACTGATTTAACACTAGGTCAGCTGAAACCGGAAGCTCCACCCATAACCGTTCCTACAGTGGCACCCCCAGGAATAAAGTGTGTGTGTGTGTGTGTGTGTGTGCATGACAAACTAAGCAGACCCGGAGGTTTTGGCTCTGTTTCTGTGTTTAAAATACTTTTCTCTATCGCTGCTGCTCATCATGGCTGGCTGTCCACAGATGAAAATCCACAGAACAGGTATGTGGGATTATAATGTTGTGAATGAGGCTTTAGGGAATTATCAATCACTTTATAAAACACTGCATTGAAAATGTACTTGTACATGTACAGAATGGATCCTGGGGTCCACTTGGGGTGCTCACTTGGTCAGGTGTCCACATGACCAGATCCCAGAGGAGATGTACGTACACTGTTGCCCGTGGACCCTGTGAGTTGCCCAAATCGTTTCTAGTCCAGAGGGAAGGAGCCGCCATTACGTGTTGGACACCGCGCACACAGGTTTCGCGCCAGGCCTGCAACACTTAGGACTGTGGGGGTTTTAGAATATATTTTTGCTGGCTTTGTTTCCTTTCCATTTTCCATTTTCTATTATTTCTTTGCCTTTTTTTTTTTTTTTTTTTTTTTTTTTTTTGGTGGTTGTGACCATTAAAATCTTGCAAAGCAGTGATTTATTCTGGTAATTCAAGTGCTAAAATATTTTTATTTGATTTAACAGTCTATTTGAAAAAGGATTAATTAATTGGATGTGTAAATAAGTAGTTCTTATGTTTTTATAAAATAATTTCATTGCTTCTGAAAGGTCATTCGTCATTAAGATTTTGAACATTTTGATTTAAGGTTTTATTTAAAGGTGAACATTCACATTAGTGTTTGAGTTGCATGATTAGACTTAAGGGTTAAAGAAATTAAGTTAAAGAGTGAATACTTAAGAGGTGAAAGAGTTTTGCAATATACCTGTTTTTATTCAAAACTGAAAGACAAAATACCACAACATTAACGGTAGAGGTACCACTTTATTTAAAGAACTCAGGATAGCCACCCCTATTAATGCCTGGACAAGCAAAGGGGCGCTAGACACAATAATCACAATTTCCATTTGGGTGTTTTTTCATTATAACTAGTGTACTATTCAGACCTGTGTGACCTAATCTTAGTCTAGATATGATGTCCTCCTCCTTTCTACTGCTGTGAACTTCTCTAGCTTCCCCTACTTTCTTTTGTATGCCATACAAACTCTGTTCTTTATTTACTTTATCCCCCACTCTTCCTGCCACTTCTTTTTAATTTGTGTTTTAATAATGCTCTTGACCTCTGCCTCGCTATATTTCACATTCCTACTAACTTGTCTCTTTCTAGTTGTATTTGCATATTTATCTGCTACTTCATTCCCATCCACTCCAATGTGTGCCAGAATCCAGATGAGCCTAATATCCACACCTGCCTTTGAAATTCTCAGTACTGAGTGCACAATTTCCATTACCAAATCCTGTCTTGATTTTGAATGCATTTGACTAATACTCTCCATTGCGCTGCTAGAATCAGACCCTATCGAAACCTTTCTGTTCTTTACTTCTTCCACCCAACTCAATGCCAGAAAGATTGCTAAAAGCTCACCAGTATACGCAGCTAAGTCATCATTGACCCTTTCCTTCTTCATGACATCTAATTCTGGAATGATGAATGCTATTCCCACAATATTCTTTGTTGATTTAGATGCATCTGTATAAACTTTTATAAAGCCAGGATAATTATTGTCTAAATATTTATTGACCTCATTCTTGTTTATCCTCCCTCTTTTGTCTTTTGTTAATAATCTAAAGTCCACTTTTTACTTCTTCCAGGCACCATGGTGGTACTGCAGAAAGAGGGAATGTTGGACATACTGTACTTCTTTATCAGCAACTCTTAACTCCCTGATTTTATTCTCTATTATCCATCCAAAGCTTCTCGTTTGCCTCTTTTCCTTCTCTTGACAAGGCTTCAGTATATTGTGTACTGGGTGACTGTCACTAAATCCTCTTATGCTGATCCAGTATGTTGCTGCTATCTGAGTTCTTCTCAACTCCAGAGGCATCTCACCCATCTTCACCCGGAGCACTGCTACTGGACTAGTTTATATGGCCCCACAGTATGATCTCAGAGCTTGGCATTGAATTGTATCCAACTTTTTCAACAGTGTTTCTGAACCACACACCCAAATATTTGAAGCACTCTACTGTTTCTATGTTTTGACCATACATTTTAAGATTGACTTGATTGTTTACTCTCTTCCTAGTGAACTAGTGCATACCCGTGCATGCCCGTAGAAAGCAAGTATTTCTGCATGACCGCAGAAACCAAGTATAAGCAAGCATTTCTGCGTGCCCGTAGAAAGTTACTGTTACCATGGCAACAGTAGCCATGGTGAAACTTGCCTTTGATCTTTGACATAACCAGTTGTTCAGTGCTGCCTGCCTTTGATTTTTGATGGTGTATCTGCCTGGCAACAGTAACCATGGCAACATCTGTGCATCTATGATGTCATAGCGATGAATGCCCATAGCTCCCCTATGGACGTTCATTAAAGATTTCCCCTCCTAAACTTCCCCATATCCGGGGAGACTGAAATTTGGTGATGCACACCCTCGTAACCTCAGCACAGCACGTATAAAATCTGAGGCCAGTCCAACAAACAGTTCGGGAGATATGCACAGAACACACACACACACACACACACACACACACACACACACACACACACAGATTCCTTGCATTATAATATGATACGCTGGTGTACGTCGAATCAGTTATGGCTAAGTTTTATCTAAGTTAAGAGCACCCTGAAGCACGCTGGTACACTTCATAGTTCGCCGAGCTCCTCTGACAATTTTCAGCAGAAGAAAATCTAATGTCAGACAGAGCATTTTGTTTGAGCCCTGAACGATTGAGGGGGACAGAATTTCCTTACCTTGATGCAGCACAGCAAAATAAAATGTTAAAGTCATTCAGAAATGATTATGCACAAAAATAAAGGAGACCAGCTTCATTCCTCTACAGGCCAGGTGACCGACGTGATCAGCTCTGCTTTAACAGAACTGATCGATTAAACAGCTGTCTTGAAAATGAGACCCCGTGTCTCAATGGGATTACCTGTATAAATAAGGTAAATAATAAATAATCCTAGCGATTACAATAGGGCTCTCACCCACTGATGTTATCAGTGGCTTGGGCCCTAATACACAGTGCAGCTAGTACCATATTTTGACTGAGCGACTCCATATTCGGGGATGCACACCCTCGTAGCCTTAGGAAACCATGTTGAAAATCTGAGGCCAGTCTGACAAACGGTTCTGAATAACACAGCCTTTGTCTTCCCCACAGAAAACCTAAATCCCCATTCCACTGCCCAAGCTTCAACTTTATCAATTGCCTGTTGCAACTTTTTTTTAACAATAAATGATAGATTTCTTCCTCTTGTCCACATAGCACCATCGTCTGCAGACAAAGAGACACAAACAGAACTTTTAACTCTACAAAAAATACCATTGATCATGACTGAAAACAAAATAGGACTAATAATGCTGCCTTTGTCAGGAAGCAAGCCGGCTTGGTTTCCCCCGGCTCGGCCCTGGCCTCTCCTGTGGGTACGTGCCACGTTGTATGTATGTTAATAGGTATTTCTGTGTACTCTGCCGTACCCATAGCCACTACTTTCTGGCCAGCAGCGGTGAGGCAGTCTCTTGGGCTCATGCTGGAGTGAGCGCTGTCTAGCTGTCTGCCTGTCGGACCACGCCCCCTCTCTATCACTGCCAGCTGTTCCCACTCCCGTGTGCCATCTTCCCGCTCCTCGCCCAGGTGTGATCGATTTGTGGATCCAGCAATGCATGTACTTAAGGAGCCTTTTTCCAGTCATGCATTGCTGGGTCAATGCACTTCATATACGATCATCGCTCATCATATGAAGTCACGTCAAAGGACTGTGTTCACTTTGTGCGTATTCGGACTTACTTGGACAGCTCCAGTCTCGTGAGCATTTTCTGTGTGTGTTCCTTTCCCGGTATTCTCACCCGGACTGTGGAGTGTCCTGGGGGACTCCTTGAGCCAATGTGAATTGTATGCACTGGTATTGTTTGTTGGTGTGGTGTTCAGTAAATGTGGCTGTGGTGTAATCCAGCGTGTAAATCCTTGTCCTTCTCCTCCTCCTCCGTGTGCTGTGGAAAAGCACACGAGGAGTTCATGACAGCCTTGTGGGGTTCTATTTTCTATTACTTGACTTGAGCTGTACTGCTTCCGTATTCTTACTGAAATGTTCCTGTCACTCAAAAAAATTTTAATCCATCTTTTCATTCTCCCTCTAATGCCTAGCTTATGAAGTTTGATAATTAATTCATCTTTCCACATCGTGTCATACGCCTTCTCGACATCTAAAAATACAGCAACTACACTTTCCTTATTAACTTAGTCTTTCCTAATTTCATGTTCTAAACAAGCAGCAGGATCAGTAGTACTTCTCCCTTTTCTAAAGCCACTTTGGTAACCTTTTAATGCCTCTCTAGACTCCAGATAATAAATTAACCTCTCATTAATGATTTTTTCCGTAGTTTTACCAATGTGGGATGTTAAAGCGATGGGTCTGTAACTCTCCCCTAAACCTGGGTTTTTACCTGGCTTGCATATTGGAACAATAACAGCTTCTTTCCACGGAATAGGCAATATCCCTTCCTCCCAAACCTTGTTGTATAACTCCAATAGTGTATTTTTACCAGTATCACTCAGGTTTTTAATCATTTTATAAGTCATTTGTGCTATGTATGGCTCTGCGAGCCATAAATGAGAGCCAAGGGCTGACCAGTGAGTTTGCGTTGTTTATTGACAATAAGGGAAAAGGAACAAAGGAATAGGGCCTCGTGGGGCCAAAACACAAACAATCATATAAGGGAACACACTTACAAACGATGCTGAATGACGACAGGGTGGCTGACGCCAGATGAAGGGGTTCCAGCCTTACCCATGCCGGAGAAGAGTGTGGATAATCGTGCAAGGTCACAGCACTGAATGATCAGGACTGCTCCCTTTTATAGTAGTTGACAGCGCCTCAGCTGATGAGAGGTAATTGGCCTCCAGCCGTCCCATAGAGCTTGACAGCTAGAGGCTCACTGAGATGCTGTCAAAGTAAGAGCCGGGCTGAGGAGGATTGTGGTCTGAGCGCCGGTAAAAACGGCGAATGTGACAGTATCTCCCCCTCAAGGCCAGGCTCAGAATGGCCAGTAACACCCAAGCCCCCCGCCCCACCACCACCACCTAGGGTGGGCGGATGGGGTGCAGGCCAGGAGGGTGAGAATCAGAAAAAAGGGGAGAGGAAAAACCACAACATTGGCAGGGAACAAAAGCACTTACAGAGTATGAGGAAAAGAGGCACAATACCCCATAAAATGCTAATGTGTAGCCCGAGAGGGAAAAAGAAAAAAAAAAAAAGAGAATACAATATTGACAAGGAATAAATGAAACTGTTACAGAGTATGGGGAAAGAGAACACAATACCCCATAACAGGCTGACAATATGCGGACAAACGGAAAAAAAAACCCACTATTTAGGCAGGGAACAAATGAAGTAATCACAGAGTATTGGAAAGAAGAACACACAATACTCCATAACAGGCAACAATATGCGGACGGAAGGAAAAAAAAAAAACCCACCACATCGGCAGGGGACAAATGTGGCTATTACAGAGAATAAGGAACGGGGGAAAAAAAAAACCCCACAATACTCCAAGAAAAGCCAATAATGATATATAGACGGACCCAAAGAAAAACAACCCAGGAAACCTTAAAATGAGAGCAGAGGCTCCTAAGGCGAAATCTACCAGATACAGGGCATCCCTCAAACAGGAGGGGAAGGAAAAAAAAGGCACACTAAACGTGAAACATTGTCGGCCTCCGTCGGTCTATGATGACCATGGAAGAGAATCCTAAACGTCTACTCTGCTGGAACAGCACCATCTGTGGCTGAACAGGCCGATGCGTGAATGGCAGTCCCTGTCACACAGGTCGCACTTGTGGGTGGTCACCGTGCTGCTGGGTCTGTGGCGGTTCTTCCTGCGGGTCCTTTTTTCATCTGCTGCAGCAGTCAGTCTCTCTTCACCCGCCTTGAGCTGTCTGGTCAGGGTGCCTCTCCATTTGGAGCGGTCCGTTGCAAGGTCCTCCCAGTGCTCTGTGTTGATCTCCAGGACCTTCATGTCTCTCTTGCAGACGTCTCTAAAGCGCAGCTGTGGGCGGCCAACGTCATTACATGGCTGCACCCTCACAAAAACACAAAAGACTAGGCACAGCAGAGATAATTCAGTTCGGGGGGTCTCCCCGCACCCAGCGTCCAAACCGCCAACAGGGGTGACGGGAAATGTTCAGGCGGCCTACCCGAATCCCAGGCCAGAAAAAACAGTATCTCGGGCGGCTGGACCAGATCGCCGAACAGAAAGTCCAATAGGTCGGGCGGCCGACCCACATCGCTCAGCCACCAGGCCCGTAGGGGAGAGAAGGGCAACGGCTTCCCTGTGGAGAGAGATAGCGAGGGCGAGCCAGGCCTACAATGAGAGGTCCATATGGGCCCTGGTGGAGAGAGCTTGGGGGGAAGATGAGAGTGACTCAGATGATGACAGTGAAGAGGGGGATGAAGATGATGAGCTAGTCCAGTGCCCGATGGCAGGGGATCTGCAGCTCCCTCACCAGACCTGGATGCCACTGGTGCTGCACCCTCATTGGACCCCGATTGGGTCGCGGCTGCTCCCGCGACGGACCCCGATTGGGTCGGCGCCGCACCAGAACCGACCTCCAATCCCGAACCTGGAACCTCTGGCACGGCGGGCGAAGGCAGCTCCTAGCCGGCAACCCTGGAAGAAGGCTCAGGAGAGAGAGAAGAACCGGGATCAGGATCACCGGCAGCGCCAGAACCCGGCGAGATAAGCTCGGACGCAGCGGGCGGCTGCACCCGGCTGCACCCGGCTCATCTCCCCTAGAGACAGGCCAAAATGCTCTAATATATGAAGGAGAAAGACAAAGTAGAGCACTTGCCTGATCTCGGGTTCTGACGCCGTCCAGGACTGCGAAGATCCAGGTTCAGACGGCAGGAGGTCATCATCAGGCTCCCACTCAGCTGCGTCAGGCTCTGCAGCTGGCATGATGGTGCGCACAGCTTGCGAGTCCTCCGGCGTGGTGGCAGGAGAACCTCGACCCGCTGGATCGGACTGCTCCTCCGTGGAGACCAGGGGACGCTTCATCGTCGGCGCAGGTTCAACGCTGCAGTCCGTTCTCCTCCTCCGCCCACGGCGTAGCTGTGAAACCGGAACCAGGCTCTCCAGAACCGCAGGCCCCCTCCTCATCCCGCGACGTTGGCCTGGCGTCGAGGACCGCTCAGTGGAGGGAGACACAGAGGATGCGGGGTTAACAATTACAGCCACAGCAGGTGGTGGGAGCTCGAAGAGCTGCGGACCCCGAACTCCACCTCCAGGAGTCTGACAGAGCAAATCACAATGAGTGGATGAACGAACTAGGACTTGCCTGTCTCCTGGAGGCTGGATGGTGACCGCTGTGGCGGACGTTGCTCCTCCCTTTCCCCGCCGGACGGTAACGGAGGACCCCCTGGGAGGACGTCGGGGAGCCGCTCGCGATGGTTCCGGGACGGAGCTCGCCAAGTCAGGACTCTGGGTGCACACAGCAGCCGGGGAATGCGTTGAGAACGAGGGGGCGACAGCCGAGATGAGCCGGGCCCGGAGTGCTGACGTAACAGCAGGGGAAGATGGCTCGGGAGACGAGGCTGCGGGGTTTCCCCTCTGATGAGGCGCAGGAGTGACAGCTGTGTGGGGAATGGAGACCTTGCAGCGACCCGGAACTGGATCCGGACGGGATTCGTGCTGAGGTTGACTACCGGTGTGACGACGGCTACTTGCAGGGGGCGAGGCGAAAGTGAGACCCGGGAATCGCCGTTCCTGTGCAGAGACAGAGGCGAGCAGGTCGGCAAACTCCGGGAACTCACGTAACTCCGGATTCCTCTCCACCAGTCTAACTGCCACCGTCACATGCTTAATGATGGCAGAAGGATGAACCGTGGAGCGAGCAGCAGCCACCCGGTCTCGGATCTTGACAGCTGCCAGCTGCAGCTTCTCCGGGGGATTCCCAAGTGACGTTGTGCCCGATGGGAAAAGACCTCTGGACGGTGTGAACTCCTGGGCCGGAACGGAGGCAGGAGTGGTATCCCGAAGCGAGGGGTGACGACGACACCTCTTCGGCTTCCTGCCGGGATTTCCCTCCAGCCCATGGAGAATCTCACGTTGAGAAGCGATGTCATCTCTCCTGGCACAAACCTCAGGGTGGTTGGTGTAGCGAGGAAGATTGTCCAGGAGAACCTCAGTGTAATCTAGGTGCCTGCTTATGTTGATGGGATTGTCTTAGAGGGAGGCGGTGAAGAGTGTCCCGTCGACATACTCCAGGGTGGTCATTAGTTCATTACCCAGGCGCCGAACGCGGCTCCTGGGAGACGGCATGCTCCCAGAGTAGACACCCAGACAGGGAAGAACGAGTCCAAATTAGCAAACTCACGGCCGCCGGCAACTCGCTTGGCTGTGACCTACTGTTACGTATGGGTCTGCGAGCCATAAATGAGAGCCAAGGGCTGACCAGTGAGTTTGCGTTGTTTATTGACAATAAGGGAAAAGGAACAAAGGAACAGGGCCTCGTGGGGCCAAAACACAAACGATCATACAAGGGAACACACTTACAAACGATGCTGAATGACGACAGGGTGGCTGGCGCCAGACGAAGGGGTTCCAGCCTTACCCACACCGGAGAAGAGCATGGATAATCATGCGAGGTCACAGCACTGAATGATCAGGACTGCTCCCTTTTATAGTAGTTGACAGCACCTCAGCTGATGAGAGGTAATTGGCCTCCAGCCGTCCCATAGAGCTTGACAGCTAGAGGCTCGCTGAGACGCTGTCAAAGTAAGAGCCGGGCTGAGGAGGAATATGGTCTGAGCGCCGATAAAAACGGCGGATGTGACAATTTAATCTTTCCCTGGAGTTGTCGTACAGACTTTCCTTAATGTATGATTTAACTCATTCATTGAGAAACACTGATTTATCGCATTCTCAAATTCTGTGTCATAATTTGCCCCTTGGGGCAGAAAGGAAGACCCATACGCTGGACTGTGAAGTTGTGAGGTTTATTGAAAAACATAAAGTGCATAAAACAATGCAAAAACACAAGGGGATAACATAGTAAAGGAATGAAGACAAAAAATAGAGCATGTTTACACTTAAACTACCGTTCAAAAGTTTGGGGTCACCCAGACAATTATTTTGTGTTTTCCATGAAAAGTCACATTTATTTACCACCATGAGTTGTAAAATGAATAGAAAATATAGTCAAAACATTGACAAGGTTAGAAATAATGATTTGTATTTGAAATAATAATTTTTTCCAGA